>CM059877.1:27329364-28003010 GCA_030490815.1 Acer saccharum | reverse complement strand
GTGATTTTGTTAAGTAATCCAATCAACTCCAACTCAACAACTTGAAAGGTTGTATCCAGCCCAACTCTCCCGCATTGTAAAGAATTTGTATATGTCTCTATTTTTAGTTTGTAACTATCTCCTTAGTTTATTTTTGTTTATCAGTTGTTGTATAACAATGTAGTTTCTACAATTTAGTACACGACCTGTGTGTATATATTCAATTAGTTTTTTGTTAATAAGTTAGAAGCTTTATTCTCTACATGGTATCAAAGCCCTTCCAAACTCAAACGAGTTCCTCGATCAACCATGACTAACCGTGCTACTGCTGCCAATACTGCCTCTTCTTCCTCCTCCCAACCCATACACGTTATTTCTTCTTCTTCTTCCTCACATGAAGTCAGCTCCACAACAAAACAATTATCTCCATCATGTTTGCCCACCCGCTCCTCTGAAACTAACAGCCACCAACTATCGTTCTTGGAAACTACAGTTCCATGCACCCAGTCGTATTTGACCATCATGGATTCGTTGATGGCCGGAATGTGTGTCCTCCAGCAACCATGACAATAAATGATGTCTCCACACCGAATCCTGCTTCCACATCTGACTTGACAAGATCAACTGCTCCTGAATGCAATTCTAGGTTCTATCTCTCCTACAATAATCCATTCGTGCTTCCGCTCAAACTTCTCGTGATGCATGGAACTACACTCGCTAACACCTATGCAAAGCCTTCCGAGGTCATATCATGCTCTCAAAGGGGTCCTCACCGGTGTCATGAAAGGAACCCAATCCATTACTGAGTACATGCACACATTAAAGTGTGCTGATGAATTAGCTATGCTTGACGCTCCAGAAAACAATGAGAACCTACAGTCAAAATCCTGAATAGTCTAGGTGATGAGTTTCGAGACATCTCATCCTATTCGAGCCCGTGAAATTGCAATTTCTTTTGAGGAACTTCATGAAAAACTCATCAACTTTGAGGCAATCCTGAAACAGATGCAACCAAGAATCAAAATTCCCTATAAAAGCCAATTATGCCAGCCGGCCTCCTTCTGGAAACTACTACAACAATACCCTCGGTCCAATAATTCAACAGGCAAGTTTTCGAATCAGTCCCACAGCAACAAGCATGGTGAGACTCATGCCCAAATCAAATTTCGGCACTCTCAAAAAAACCGGCCTATCGTGGTTTTTGCCACTTTGCGGGGAACAAAGTCATACGCCAAGCATTGCTCCTGTTCACCATGACAGTCGGTCACAGCCACATGGACAGCCAAGCCACCTGAATTCACGCCAATGGCAGTAGTGTGACCAGCAGCCGCAGCCAACTTGCTGCACTAGCTTCAGCATATCATGGCTATCTCCTGCCAGTCCCCTCTCCGGAATGGCTCCTTGACTCAGGTGCCTCCCACCATGTCACAATCGACCTTCACAACCTCTCACTTCACTCTCCATATAGGGAAACGTGACATTATGGTTGGTAATGGTTCCGGACTACACTCACGCACACTGGTTCCCTTCGCTTACCCTTCTCTAAATTCCTTTTGTCTAATGTTTTGTGTGTTTCCAGATATAAACCAAATTTAATTTCTATCTCTCAATTTGGTACCTCTAACCAAGTTTCTATTGAATTTTTTACCTTGCTCTTTAATGTGAAGGATCTCCGTACGGGGGCGCTACACTGCAAGAACGGACTAGGAAACGGGGTCTACGAATGGCAAACTCATGCTCAGCCAAACTCAATCGTCTATCTTGCTTTTTCCAGTATAAAAGGCCTCAATCCTGATTGGGCACCGTCGTCTAGGTCATCCATCATCAAAAATAATTAGTCAATTATTGTCGTTGCAGGTGCTACCTATTTTATCATCTCCTAAGCCTAGTGTTCCATGTAAGCTGCCAATGTAATAAATCCATAATTGCCTTTCGCGGTTTCGACTGTTTCCAACTCAAACCGCTTGAGGTTATTACTCTGATGTCTGGAGTTCACCTATTTCTAAGGATGGTTTCAACTACTACGTACTTTTTGTTGATCATGTTACAAAGTATATGTGGCTATATCCGTTGAAATATAATTGATGTGCATAAAGTCTTTAAGCGCTTTAAATATTAGTGGAAATTTTTTAAACACCCCTCGTTTCTTTCTATACGGCAATGGTGGTGAATTTATAGCACTCAAACACACACTTTCCAGCTTGGAATATCGCACTTCACCATACCACCACCACGTCCCGGAACACAATGGTGTCTCCGAGCGTCGTCACTGTCCACAATTGTCGAGACAGGTCTCTCACTCCTCACTCATGCATCCATGCCACTTCAGTTTTGGTCATATGCATCATCACAGCGGTATATCTAATTAATAGAATGCCTACACCGTTATACACATGCAGTCACCTTATAGAAAATATTCTCTATGCGTCCCACATATGAAAACTGCGTGTTTTTGGTTGTCTGTGTTACCCATGGATAAGCCATATAACAGTCACAAATTAGAGCCACGCTCTAAAGCATGTCTGTTCATCGAGTACTCCTATCTCAAAAGTGCCTATCACTGTCTAGACTTGGAAAGTGACCGTGTGTTTGTCTCTCTCATGTTCCATTCGTCGAGTTCTGTCTTTCCCTATGCCCATTCTAGTCATCTTCCTAAGTCCCTGTTGATTCTAGTACTTCCTGGTTGCATCAATCCTCCCAATAGACCATATCCCGGTCACTCATGCCCATTCCTCGTCGGTCTTGGCTTTGCATGGGGACTCCAATTCGGCGGCACTGCTCAGCTCCAGAGCACGAACTACTGCCCCTGTTACGGTGCCCGCAAGCCCACCTGAAATTGCCACAATCAGCTCTCATCCTGTCCCGCCTACTCCAGCCATTGCACCTAACCCACCCGCAGATCAGCTCACCCTCTCTGCACCATCACAGCCTACTGCACCATCAAGCCACACCATAGCCCAGCCTTTCTTGGTTCCTACACTTGATGCCACAGCCCAAATTCCCACCTCTGATGCGCCACCCAAAACACCCACACCAATCGTCACTAGGTCCAAAAACAACATCCACAAACCCCTCACCAGCTGTCACTTACCAATGTGCTAACATCATCCTTGCAGGTTAAACCAGTGTGTGTGTCTCAGGCTCTCAAAATTCCTGAATGGAGAAAGGCAATGTCAGATGAATTTGATGCTCTTGTACACAATGGCACCTGGGACTTGGTCCCCTCTCATGCATCTCACAATATCGTAGGGTGTAAATGGTGTTTCAAATCAACATGCACCTGATGGCTCGTTTCCTCTCGCTACAAAGCCTCGCTTGGTTGCCAAAGGTTTTCAATCAGCGACCAGGACTCTACACCGAGACGTTTAGCCCGGTGGTTAGACTACCACTATTCGTGTCATGTTAAGCATTGTTTTCGAAAGGATGGACACTTCGTCAACTTGACGTCAACAATGCCTTCTTTCCGGGCACCTGTCCGAGGATGTCTTTATGGAACAACCACCTGGCTTTACTGATCCCGCATACCCCTCACATGTGTCGACTTAAGAGAGCCATTTATGGTCTCAACAGGCTCTTCGGGCATGGTACAATGAGCGAGACAATACTTCTGCAATCCGGGCTTGTCAACTCACAGTCTGACACTTCGTTATTTATATCTAATGCTAATGGCTGTGTTATTTTTGCTAGTCTATGTTGACGATATAATACTCACTGGCAATGATGCGATGATAGTTGATAGATTTGTATCTGCTGCTTGCGCTGCGATTCTAAAAAGGACCTGGTCGCCTATCCTATTTTATTGGAGTGGAGGTTTGTGACTCTCCTCATTGGTTTGTTTTTGTCTCAGAAAAAATATGTAAATGACCTTCTAGCTCGCACAAAGATGAGTGATGCTAAGCCAGTCCAAACCCCACTACCGACGGATCAATCACTCAAGCTTCTTGATGGCACCTCCCTCACTAATGCTACTGAATTTCGCCAAGTAGTTGGTGCTCTCCATATCTATCATTCACCAGGCCAGACATTGCCTTCGCTGTTAACAATTGGCTCAATTCATGAACTGACCCACCACTGGACACTGGTCACTAGCCAAGCGCCTCCTTCGGTATCTTAAAGGGATAGCCGGCCATGGGCTTCTACTACACCATGACTCGTCGACCACCCTCCATGCTTTCTCAGACGCGGACTAGGCAAGCAATGTGGACAATCGAACCTCAACGAGTGCTTATGTTCTATTTCTGGCTCCAATGTTGTCTTGTGGTGTTCTCGCAAGCAAAGATCAGTCGCTCGTCTTCCACTGAAGTGGAGTACAGGGCTCGCACTTACTGCTGCTGAAGTACTCTGGCTGTCATCGCTCCTCCGCGAACTTCTCATTTCCCAACAGTCACCGCCAACATTTATTGTGACAACATAGGCGCCACCTACCTCTGCTCCAATCCGGTTTTCCACTCCCGAATGAAGCATATCGCAATTGATTTTCATTTTGTTCGTGAAAAGTCCAAAGTGGACACATTCGGTCTCTCATGTGGTGTCTGCGACCAGCTAGCTGACTCACTTACCAAGCCGTTGTCCAGGACATGGTTTGCGTTATTGCGGTCCAAGATTGGTGTTTCTGAAATGCCCACCATCTTGCGGGGGCGTGTTAAGGATAATCCAATCAACTCCAACTCACAACTTGAAGAGGTTGTATCCAGCCCCAACTCTTCACACCGCCTGTGTGAAGAGTTTGTCTATGTCTCTATTTTTAGTTTGTAACTATCTCCTTAGTTTTTTTTGTTTATCAGTTGTTGTATACAATTAGTTTCTACAATATAGTACACGAACCTGTGTGTATATATTCAATTAGTTTTTTGTTAATAAAGTTAAGAAGCTTTATTCTCTACAATTTTATGGTGGTCCTTATCAAAATTAAAATGAGGGATCCCTTCTAAGAAACTCACTATATAATAATAATATAATAATAATATTGCATTCAAATAACCCACCCCAGATTAATAACATACCAAAAACAAACAAAACTGAAAACCAATAAAACACTACTACAAAAAATGCAAAAGAAATCATTTTTTTATATGGAAGAAATCGGTTTTGAAAATTTAAAACTGATGTCTTTTGAGTGATTTAGAAAAAAAGCGCAAAAGACATCGGTTTTTAACCGATGTAAAACAAGAGAAAGAAATCGGTTTTACTTAAAACCGATTTAAAAACTAGGAGAAAAGACATCGGTTTTACTTAAAACCGATTTAAAGACCCAGGAGAAAAGACATCGGTTTTTGTTAAAACCGATTTAAAAACCTGATGTAAAATTGATGTAATAAAAAAATTATCCCACCGTTGCCGGCCTCCGACCGGCCACCACCGCTAACCCGCCCCATCTCTGATAATAATTATAATTAATTGCCATTATGTGAATCGAATTTGCAACCTCAAAGTCAAAGTGGTAAGCCTTTACCGCTTGACTACAAGATTGGATGTGTTAACAATTGCACAATATTTATATATAACCTATATGAGTTGTTAGAAATAAAAAAAATTAAAAAAATTAAAAAAACCTGTTTGATAAATTTAAATTTACTCAACTAATCAAAATTCTAATTTCTACTACAACATATACATATTAAATAAATTTTATTTTGGGTTTATTTTCATTTCATTTTTTATTGTGTAGTTGTGTGTTCTGCTGGAGATATTTTGTTGCAAACTTTTTCCCTAAACTGTATCTTTGGTAATGAAATAAATTTTTTTCATCCCTGTTGGATTCTTTGATTTTTCGATACGAATCCAACGGTATAAAGAACGTAAAATTCTGGGCAATTTTGAAAGTTATGATCATTATTCATGAGTACTCAAAGGTCAAGCGATTGGAGATATTTTGTTGTGTAAACTTTTTCCTTAAAAATGTATCTTTGGTAAGGAAATAATTTTTTGTCCATGATGGATTCTTCAATTTTTTGATACGAATCCAATGGTATATAGAACGTAAAATTCCGGGTGGTATTTGAAAGTTATGATCAATTATTCAGTCAAAGGTCAGAATTGAAGTGATTGGAGATATTTTTGTGCAAGCTTTTTCCTTAAAACTGTATCTTTTGGCAATGAATAAATTTTTTCATCCATGTTGGATTCTTTGATTTTTCGATATGAATCCAACGATATATAGAACGTAAAATTCTAGGCGTATTTTGAAAGTTATGATCAATTATTCAGTCAAAGGTCATAATTGAAGCGATTGGAGATATTTTTGTACAAACTTTTTCCTTAAAACTGTATCTTTTGCAACGAAATAAATTTTTTATCCATTTGGATTCTTCAATTTTTCGATATGAATCTAACGGTATAGAACGTAAAATTCCGGGCGGTATTTTGAAAGTTATGATCAATTATTCAGTCAAAGGTCAGAATTGAAGCGGTTGGAGATATTTTTGTGCAAACTTTTCCTTAAAACTGTATCTTTTGGAAATGAAATAAATTTTTTCATCCATGTTGGATTCTTCTATTTTTCGATACGAATCCAACGGTATATAGAACGTAAAATTCTGGGCGGTTTGAAAGTTATGATCATTATTCAGTCAAAGGTCAGAATTGAAGCGATTGGAGATATTTTTGTGCAAACTTTTTCCTTAAAACTGTATCTTTTGGCAATGAAATAAATTTTTTCATCTATGTTGGATTATATTTTTTGATACGAATCCAACGGTATATAGAACGTAAAATCCGGACGGTATTTGAAAGTTATGATCAATTATTCAGTCAATGTCAGAATTGAAGCGATTAGAGATATTTTTGTGCAAACTTTTTCCTTAAACTGTATCTTTTGGAAACGAAATAAATTTTTTCATCCATATTGGATTCTTCTATTTTTTGATACGAATCCAACGTATAGAACGTAAAAGTCCGGGTGGTATTTTGAAAGTTATGATCAATTATTCAGTCAAAGGTCAGAATTGAAGCGATTGGAGATATTTTTGTGCAAATTTTCCTTAAAACTGTATCATTCGCAACGAAATAAATTTTTTCATCCATGTTGGATTCTTTTATTTTTTGATATGAATCCAACGGTATATAGAACGTAAAATTCCGGGCGGTATTTTGAAAGTTATGATCATTATCAGTCAAAGGTCAGAAGCGATTCGTGAATCCGCGATGAGCTGTGTTTCATCGCATTTTCACACTTTCCAAATCGATTTTTGGAATATTTCTGATTTAAAAGTGTTTGTTTGCATGTCTACTTTCTTGTGTCAAAATTTGAGCAAATAACGTTGATATTTTAGAGATGCACACTTGAATGTGGACATAGGTTAGATTTGCATTGCGATTTGCTTTTGAATCCTCATCAGTTTTTATAAAACCGATGTCTAACGCTTGTTTTTAATATCGGTTTTTATAAAAACCGTTGTCTTTTCAATGCAAATTAAGACATCGGTCTTTATAAAAACCGATGTCTAAACGTTTTTTTTTTTTTAATATCGGTTTTCTTAAAAACCGATGTCTTTTGAAACTGTAATTTTTAAGACATCGGTTTTTATAAAAACCGGTGTCTAAAAGCTTTTTAAAATGGTTACCAAAAACCGATTTCTTTTAGTGAAATCTAGTGATGTCTTTAACATTTTTGTAGTAGTGAAATCCCATATTGATATACATATTCAATAACAAGATTGCAATAAAACAAAAATGAAGCAAATTCCATAGTTTCTGGAGGAAAAAAAAGAAAAGACTCCCATCAAAGAGAGATTTCTCAAACGCACCGCAGAAACTTCGTGGCAAGATACCGCTATATCACTGAGTGACTAAATTTAGGTCTTCTTAATAAATTCGCTTGTTGATTTAATTTGTTTCGGCTTGAGATTTTTTATTTATTATTTTTTTATTTTTTAGGAATTTTGCTGCGTTTGATAATTCGTAAAGAGATATGTTGACTAATGAGAGTGTTATCATGTTGAGATTGTAATTTTGATAACTCTTTAGGGTAATACAGTCTTTGTACCGGGAATAATTAGTTTGAAGAAAAAAAAAAGAGAAATACTTTTGACAATCCATTAATTATGTGTTCACATTCTATTTTAATACTCGATCAGTTGGGTAATACAGTCTTTGTACCGAGATAATGAGTTAGTTTAAAGAAAAAAAAAATGAAGAATGCTATTGACAATCCATTAATTATCTGTTTACATTCTATTAAGTTTTTCTGTTTTCCATTTCTAGAAAAAGATAATTTTGCTGAATGCTTTTCATTGATGTCAAACGGTGTACATATACAACAAGAAGAATTGGCCTACACGTTTACTCCTATAAACTGCTCAAAGATAAGACTTGCTACAATTTAGGAATACAAAATAAAGCTATTAATATATAGTATATCTTCTATATAAAATATATATATCAGATATTTTTCTTAACACTCCCCCTCAAGTTGGGGAGTGGATGTCCTGTACTCCCAACTTGCGAATCATAGGTACAAAGATTTCTTTTCCCAAAGCTTTAGTCAAGACATCTGCCAATGAGTGTAGAAACCCACAACCTTAACAATGGATCCATCTTGAATCTTACCTCGGATGTAATGACATACATTTCAATGTGTCTAGTCCGCTCATGAAAGACTGGGTTTGCTGCAATATGCAATGCAGCTTTGTTGTCGTAGTATAACAATGCAAGTTCAAGAAGCAACACTCCCAAATCACTGAGAAGATGTTTCAACCAAGTTAATTCACAACAAGCACCTGTCATAGCACGATACTCTGCTTCAGCTGAAAGAGTGACACTGTTTTCTGACGTTTCGATCTCCATGAGACCATGAGGAGCCAAGGAAGACACCGTAACCTGTTGTATACCGTCTAGTGATCGGACAACCTGCCCAATCTGAATCACAGTAAGCGTAGCTTGAAATCACTATTTGAGGAGAAAAACAACCTTGTCCAGGTGCGTTCTTAAGATAACACACAACACGGAGTGCTGCCTCCATATGAAGCTTACGAGGCTGATGCATAACCTGCTTAATACATGTAAGAATATGTGATATCCGGCCTCGAGATAGTAAGATATATCAATCTACCAATCAACCTCCTATAACGATCCAGATCTTTGAGTAAATCACTATTATCAGCTAACTTCAAACCTTGCTCCATAGGATATCAATAGGTGCCACACCTAATAATCCTGCATCCTTAATAATTTCTAAAGCATCTTGCATTGAGAAATAAAAATCCCATTTAGAAGAAGATACCTCAATGCCAAGGAAAAATTTCAAATCACCAAGATCCTTAAGACGAAATTGACTATGCAGGAATTTTTTAATTGCAGCAATACTCACAGAATCATTTCCAGTAATCAAATATCATCACATATATCAAGATGCAGTGAATGACGTTGCCTTGTGTTTTGGTGAATAACAAATAGTCATTCGAGATTGAACATTGAACTAAATATACCACGGTGTATATAAACCTATCTAGAGGGGGGGGGGGGGGGGGGGGTGAATAGATTTTACGCTTTTTTTACCCAATTTTTCGTGTTAGTCCAAAATTACAATTTACCCTCAAGATAATATAAACAAGCAAGTGTAATATGGTGCGGAAATAGAAATCAACACTTGATGTTTTACGTGGAAACCCTCACGGGAAAAAACCACAGGCTATAAGTAAGCCACACTCGCACCCGAATCCACTAAATGTGCAAACGATTACAACCATCCCGGAAGTAAGCACACACCTACCTAATCCCGGTATGAGTGAACCTAGTCCAATTTGCTTGCGATCTAAGCAACCTAATCCCGATTGCTACACACAAGACTTAGCTTCTCTTGAAGAGAATACAACCCTAAGTGATATATGAAAATCCAAAATGCACATAGAGCAAGGGAAACCCTATATGCTTATCTAAGAATGATTAATATGCAATTAAGAGCAATCCTAGATATCAAAACTAATGACATGTCAAATAGTTAAGCTAATCAATATCAAGCACAAAACCTAATATGCTAGCACATACAACTTCTCAAACATACATCATACTAATCTCAATTTTTGTATTTAAAGCATACAAAATAACAATCAAGTAATTAATTGAATTGCTAGATAAAATAAACACAAAATATGTAAGATATTAGTGAAAGCTACCAAGCAAGTATGATGAAGATTCCATGCTAGATGACATCTAGATGATCTAAGATGCTAGATGATGATTGATGATCATGAAATTGTGTTTGAGTAATTAAAAATGAGTTCTTGTGTATTTTTCTTCTCTTGAAAAATATCCTAAGTATGAAGCATGAATAAGAACTCTTGTCATGACCTAAAATCAAGTTAGCATATATATAGAGGCCATAAGTGAAGTGAGGTCGTTTTGAAAACATCGCCAGAAAAATACTCTGTGCGCTGGTGGACAGCGTAGGACCAGCGCACAAGCCAATTTTGGCTTAGCGCTGGACGTCAGGCGCTGCCACCAGCGCCGTCCAGCGGCGCCATACTGGGCGATCAGCGCTGGTCCACACCATCGCACGACCAGCGGCGCGCCACTGGGGGATTTACACTGTGAGGCGCGCTGGTCGACCGCGCTGGTGGACCAGCGCACAGACCAAAATTTGCATCCCACAAGCAATCATGCAAGGGGTACAAAGTCAAACAAGATGCATCCTAAAAGCCTAATGCTATGATGTTTTCAACACAGATGCAATCATAAAACAAGCAAGAAGAGATTAAATAATCATTTATGCACAACAAAAAGAAACACAACATACAAAGATTAAAACATATGCATGATTGATGTGTGTCACTATCTCTTCAAGACAAGAAAGCACTTAGAATATTACCTTTGGTGCGTTGTCAATAATGAGTCTTCAAAGGGCCTAATGCACTAATAACAACATCTAAACTAACTACCTACAAGTATCCCCATTTATGGTTTGATCACGAAATAAGCCAATTAAAAACAACGGGAATCCTTACAAACATAACCTACAGCTTGAATAGCTTCTGAGAACTTTGAGAACCACTGCCGAGATGCTTGCTTCAAGCCATACAGACTTATGGAGTCGACACACCAAGTTTTCCTCCCACTGTCTCTGAAGCCTGGCGGCGGAGACATGTAATTTCCTCATGAAGGTCGCCGTGGAGGAAGGCATTATTGACTTCCAATTGATGAAGTGACCACCTCGAGCTGCGGCCAAGGCAAGGAGACAATGGACTGTGACGATTTTGGCAGTGGGAAGAGAACGTATCCTGATAATCGACACCTTCCAACTGCGTGAATCCCTTAGCAACTAATCTCGCTTTGGTACCTCTCAATTGACCCATCGAGCAGTGTTTAACTTGTAAACCCATCAACAACCTATTGGGGTTTTCCCTATCGGAAGAGATGTGAGAGTCCAGGTGCCATTGGCTTGAAGAGCTTGCAATCAGACCGTATCACCTCCTGCCATTCAGGATGAACAACGGCATCGGAATAGGACTGTGGCTCTGCAACCTGACTGATCTAGCAATGAAAGAACGATGGGCAGGCTTGTACGATGATACGAAACAAATTAGCCAAGGGAAAACGTGTACCTTTAGTTGGACCTGGAAGCAAGGAATCGGATCGGGTAGAGCAGCGTGATGTGAGAGCATACATAATCCACAATTTCGCTGGTGGATTATGTAGACGCTGAAGTAACGGAGAGGCTCTGTTTCAGGCAAGGTCGCAGGCAAATCAGGTAAGGGCAAATGAAGAGATATCGGTGGAATACCCGCCAGAGACGATGATGCATGGAGATCGGAGCTACTAATGGTGGGCGGTGGTTGTATGAGTGGGTCTGGTGATACCGTGTGGTAGGAGAGAAGGCGACGGGTGCTGGGTCGGTGTAGAGAAGGAAACGGCTGGAAGGTCTGGTGTGTGATAGTGAGGTCAAGGAACGGTGATGGTCATGTACTGGGAGGGGAATTGGATCGTAGAATGACCTAAAGAGGGATTGGGCTGTGGTGTTGGATCATGTGGGTTGACAGATGCATGTGTCTTCATCTCATATGGAAAAATAGTTTCATGAAAAACAACATCTCTACTGTGAAACCTTTTTAGTTGACAGATTATACAATTTGTAAGCCTTCTGACCAACAGGATAACCTATAAAATACAAGCCATGGCACGAGTGTCGAATTTGTGTGAAATACGAACATTGGTAGCATAAGCTAAACATCCAAAAACACGAAGATGATGGAACGGAGGAGGTTTTGAGTAAAGACGCTCAAAAGGAGTTTTGAAAGAAAGGACGGCGTAGTAATCGATTAATGATGTGTACCGCAGTAAGAGCACATTCCCCCCAAATTGGGTAGGAAGATGAGCATGGAATTTTAAAGCGCCAGCCACTTGCAAAATGTGACGATGTTTGCGTTCCACAACCCATTTTGTTGGGGCATGTAACACATGAATGTTGAAAATAACACCATTTTCATTAAAAAAAAGAACAGAGTGAAAGAAATTCACCACCATTGTCACTGCGAAAAATTTTAATGCGAGATGTGAATTGAGTGAAAACATAGCTAAAAAATTGTTTTAAATCGATTATGCTTCATCTTTGTGTCGCATCAAAAAATCCAAGTGAAACGTGTATATCATCCACAAGGTAAGAAATAGTGGGCACCAGAGAGTGAGGGATGTTTATAACGTCCCCAAATATCCAATGATAATGTCAAATGCTTGTACAGGAAATTGAACTAGAACTAAAAGGCAAACGACATTGCTTAGCCATAGGACAAACATGACATTTATTATTGGATTGAATTGAAACATGCAGAAAATTTTTAGCAATAAAACCTAAACGAGATGAAGACAAATGCCTAATCGATATACCAGGATCGGTGGATGTTGTGGTGAGGTTGCAGATTGGTTGATTATGCGAGAGAGAGGTGGACTTATGGATTTTTGTTGCTAACGCCACCAAGTAATACAATCCTCACACTGCTACCCAAACCAATCGTCCTCCTCGTATCCAGATCCTGCAAAACACACCAATATGGGAAAAAGTCACTGAGCAGTCAAATTCTGTCAAGCGATAAACCGATAATAAATCTAATTTGAATGTAGGCACACACAATACATCATGTAAGTAATATGGAATTTAGAGGCAACGATCCTTTTGCAACATGTAGCCTTTTGTTGATGGGCTCATTTCGTGGACAAACCACATGTTGGGATTCTTTGTAAGGGTAGCTTAAGTGTAAGGTTATTGCTAAAGCCCTTTGAAGCCACATCTTGATAAGCACCAAAGGTAAATCTCTATGTGCTTACTTGTCTTGAAGAATAGTGCACACACTCACAACTCATGCATATGTATTACCTTGCATGTTGTGTGTCTTATTGTTGTGTATTAATGCTTTTTTCATCTCTTCTTGCATAAGTTTGATTGCTTATTGCATTGCCCATTGCATTGTCATGCATAACTTTGGGATTCTTGCTTGCAAGGGCGCTGTTCAAAGCGGTCTACAGCACTGTTCTGAACAGCGCCCCCCATACCTGATGCAAAATTGGAAAATTAAATGCATCATTCTGATGGTTTTTGGTTGGCGCTGTCGAGCGCTGTACAAATCGCTGTTCGTACAACGCCCCTCTGTTTTCCCTCGTGAGAGCCGAGCACGGGCGCTGTAAAGGCGCCCTACATACAGTGCCCAAGGCAAATTTCAGGCCAACTTATCAAATGACCTCACTTTGATTTGGCCCCCTATATATATGTCATTTGACTTTAGGTCAATTACAAAGTTCACATTCAGATTTCATACTTAGGATATTTTCAAAGAGAGAAAATTCCAAGAACTCATTTTTATTAACTCAAACACTTTCATGATCTCAATCATCATCTAGCATCCTTTGATCATCTAGATGTCTCTTGCATGGATCTTCTCCTACTTTGCTTGGTAAGCTTTTCACTAATATCTTACATATTTTGTGTTTCTCTTAACAAGCAATCTCAATAATTACTGTATGTTATTTTATACTTGAATACAATTTAGATTAGTATGATGGTATGTTTGAGAAGTTGTATTGTGATAGCTAATTAGTTTGTGCTTAATCTTGATTAGCTAAACTATTTGACATGTCATTTATTTTTAATATCTAGGATTGTTCTAATTCAGCATATCTTAGATAAGCACATAGGGTTTCCCTTGCTCTATGTTGCATTTTGGATATTCATATATCACTTAGGGTGTTATTCTTGTTAGATTCCCGTTGTTTTTAATTGGCTTATTTCGTGATCAAACCACATGTGGGGATGCTTTGTAAGGGTAGCTTAGATGTTGTGTTATTGCTTAGGCCCTTTTGAAGACCTCACTATTGACAAGCACCAAAGGTAATATTCTAAGTGCTTACTTGTCTTGAAGAGATAGATGCACACACTCACAACTCATGCATATGTTTAATCCTTATATGTTGTGTGTCTTTTATGTGTGCCTTAATGCTCATTAACATCTCTTCTTGCATGTTAGTTTGATTGCATCTTGCATATCCAATTGCCTTGTCATGCTTAGACTTAGGATTGCATTTTTGCACTGGGCGCCCCCAAAAGCTGTACAGAAGCGCTGTACGAACAGCGCCCATTGAGCGCTGTTCAGACCTGATCGATTTAATCGGTCGCTGTTGGGTCGCTGTTGGGGCGCTGTACGTGGCGCGTACAAGCGCTGTACGTACAGCGCCACTCTGTTTCCTCGTGAAAACAGAGCAAGGGCGCTGTACAGGCGCTGTACAATGGCGCCCTACGTACAGCGCCCAAGGCAAATAGTGGGCAAACTTATCAAAACGACCACACTTTGTTTTGGCCCCCTATATATATGCCACTTTGACTTTAGGTCAATTACAAGAGTTCATATTCAGATTTCATACTTAGGATATTTTTCAAAGAGAAGAAAAATTCCAAGAACTCATTTTTAATTACTCAAACACTTTTCCATGATCATCATCATCATCTAGCATCATCTTAGATCATCTAGATGACATCTTGCATGGATTCTTCATCATACTTTGCTTGGTAAGCTTTTCACTAATATCTTACATATTTTGTGTTTCTCTTATCTAGCAATCTCAATTTAATTACTTGTATGTTTTTATATTTGTTGAATACAAGATTGAGATTAGTATGATGTATGTTTGAGAAGTTGTATTGTGCTAGCATATTAGGTTTTGTGCTTGATATTGATTAGCTAAACTAATTGACATGTCATTTAGTTTTGATATCTAGGATTGCTCTTAATTGCATATTAATCATCTTAGATAAGCATATAGGGTTTCCCTTGCTCTATGTTGCATTTTGGATATTTTCATATATTCACTTAGGGTTGTATTCTCTTCAAGAGAAGCTAAGTCTTGTGTGTAGCAATCGGGATTAGGTTGCTTAGATCGCAAGCAAATTGGACTAGGTTCACTCATACCGGGATTAGGTAGGTGTGTGATTACTTCCGGGATTAGGTTGTAATCGTTTGCACATTTAGTGGATTCGAGGTTCGAGTGTGGCTTACTTACATAGCCCGTGGTTTTTCCCGTGAGGGTTTCCACGTAAAAATTCAAGTGTTATTTAATTTCCGCACCATATTACACTTGCTTGTTTATATTATCTTGAGGGTAATTTCGTAATTTTGACTAACACGAAAAATTGGGTAAAAAGCGTAAAATCTATTCACCCCCCCTCTAGATAGCTTTATACACACCGTGGTATATTTAGTTTCAATTGGTATCAGAGCGGGTTCCTAGACATACATAGGTGATCCTTGCTTATTTTGGTTGTGTTTTGCATTTTGTGTGATTTTTGATCATTCATACATTTGCATTCATTTCATTCATTCATAAACACTATGAGTGGAAACGGTGGAAATGGTGGTGGCCACGAAGGAGCTTCTAGCACAAGGCCTCCACTTCTTACCGGTTTGAACTATTCCCAATGGAAAGGGAAGATGGAATCCTACATATGCCAAATTCATGACCGTGCATGGATGGCGGTGGAAGACGGATATGATCTCCCTATGATGACTCCCGCGGGTGGAGGACAAGATGTTTTGAAGCCTAAGGCGCAATGGAACGCGCAAGAGTTTGAGGCTTCAAAGTGGAATAGGAAGGCGATGCATGCCATTATGTGTGCAATGGATGAGAATCAATACAAGCTTATTCAGAATACTCAGATTGCCAAAGTGGCATGGGACATCCTTCAAGTTGCACATGAGGGAACCGAGGTGGTGAAGGAGTCCAAGCTTCAAGTCCTCCAAACTCAATTTGAGTTACTTAGGATGGGAGAGGATGAATGCTTCAACGACTTCGAAATCAAATTGATGGACATAGTAAATCAAAGCCATCAACTCGGAGACCCGTATTCGGATAGGAGAGTCAAGCAAAAATTATGAGATCTCTCCCCGATAGGTTTGAATCAAAGGTGACGGCCATAGAAGAAAATAGTGGCTACATGGATATGAAGCCAAGTGAGGTAATTGGGCGTCTCCTTGCATATGAGTCTAGGAAGGCTCCTAGCAACACTACTCCTCCTAAGAAGTCTAAAGGAATAGCTTTGAAAGCATCTAAGGATGAAAAGGAGGCAAAGCATGAATCGGATGAAGACCTTGCCTTATTTGTGAAACGGTTCAACAAGGTTATGGGGTTCAAGAAGAAGAAGGGATTTGGGTCAAGAGGACAAGATTTGAAGAAAAAGAGTTCCTTCAAGAAGTTTGAGCCTAGACAAGAGAGGACCGAAAGGAAAGGGGTCCGATGCTTTGAGTGTGGTGGGATTGGTCACTTTGCCCCCGAATGTGCGAATCACAATGAGAGGAAGAAGGGTAAAGTGATGGCCGCCACATGGAGTGGGAGTAGTGATGACTCCAATGAGGAAGATGAGTCTTCAAGTGAGGAAGAGCTCATGGCTAACTTCCTAGCTTTTGCATCTTCTCACAAGAGCAAAAGTGCTAGTGAAAAGGAAGATTTGAGTCAAGAGGAAATTGACTCTAGTGAAGAAGAAAGTGACTCCTCTTCTAGTTCCAAGAAGAAGTTTGTGGAGCAAAAGGTGCTTGCTAAATACCATGCCGAGTTCAATGATTTAGCACTTAAAAGCACAAGAAAGATTGAGAGGTTGAGAGAAGAAAACCTTGAACTTTCGGCTCACAATGACCACTTAAGTGAACAAGTGGAAAGATTGAAGAGGAGAGAGGATAAGTAATTGAGGAGTTAGACTTGTCCAAGAGAAGTGAAGAAGGCTTGAAGAGGGAACTTGTAGAAGCTAAAGGTCCTTGGCTAGGATAGATTCTAGCACCAAGAAGCTTGATCATTTACTTGGTGTTGGAAAGAGTCCAAGTGACAAGAGAGGTCTTGGGTATGAAGATGGCAAGAA
The DNA here is from genome assembly GCA_030490815.1 of Acer saccharum. Taxonomy (NCBI): domain Eukaryota; kingdom Viridiplantae; phylum Streptophyta; class Magnoliopsida; order Sapindales; family Sapindaceae; genus Acer; species Acer saccharum. The sequence continues at coordinate 27,985,708 of CM059877.1, read as the reverse complement.
AATCTCAACCTCTAACAAGACCATATTTGTCAAGAGCTTGAAGAATGAAGAAACTTCATTTGTGCAACCTCCTAGAAAAGTTAGAAATAGGACAAAGTTCTAATGCACAAGTGAAAATGGGGCCAAGAAGGAAATCTCAAGCTCAACCTCCTAAGGTTCCTCAAGCCAACACTCCTCCCAAATTGGCTCACAAAGGAAAGAGACCAATCATGCAACCTCAAGCTTGGAAGCAACCAAGACCGGTTCAACAACGAAGATGGATTGAACCCACATATCCACAAAGACATGGACGTCTCAAAGGCGAGGTATGATTCCTTTTTTCATTCCTATTTGTCACTTTTGTGGTTGTGATGGTCATATTAGACCAAATTGCTTTCAATATATTAAAATGTGTAGAAAACAAAGCATGATTGAAAAGAGAAAGAATAGAGCCAAGATGCATGTTTCTAGGAATGAAAATATTGATTTGCATGATCCTAGAAATAGTAGAGCACATGTACCAAAGGCCACTAAGAAAGCTAAAATTGTTGCTAAGTGGATTAGAAAGAATGAAAATGTTTGCCATGTTGCACAAATAGCCTTGAAGGCAAATTCTTCTAATTTTTGGTACTTGGATAGTGGGTGCTCTAGGCACATGACGGGAAACAAGAGTTTCTTCGAGACTCTTGTTATGGAGGAAGGTGGAAATGTCACTTTTGGTGATGGATCCAAAAGAAATGTTAGGGAAAGGAACCATTTCCGTTCCCGGATTACCCTCCTTATCCAATGCTTTATTTGTTGATGGCTTGAAAGCCAATTTAATTAGCATTTCACATCTTAGTGATGAAGGATATTCCGTCTTGTTCTCTAAAGATTATTGCTCTATCCTTAAACCCGATGGACAAACCTTGTTGAAGGGCATGAGATCTAGCGACAATTGTTATTGTCTTGAAGCTAGAATTGTATCTAATCATGTGTCCATGGATGAGCAAATTGAGTTGTGGCAATGAAAGACTTGGCCACATGAACTTTAGGGATCTACGGACCCTTGGAAAGTTCAATTGTGTGCGTGGCCTCCCTAAGCTTGGGAAGAAAGCCAATGGTATTTGTGGACCTTGCCAACAAGGAAAGCAAACCAAAAGCATGCACAAAAAGGGTAAGTATCTCACCACCAAGGAGCCACTTGAGCTTCTCCACATGGACCTCATGGGTCCCATGCAAACCGAAAGTTTGGGTGGAAAGAGATACATTTTTGTTTGTGTTGATGATTTCTCTAGATTTACATGGACATATTTTCTTAGAGAAAAATCCGAAACTTTTGATAAGTTTAAAATGCTTGTACTAAATTGCAAAATGAAATGAATTCTAACATTAGAAGCATTAAACGGATTAGAAGTGACCATGGGAGAGAATTTGAGAATGCCACCTTTGAAACCTTTTGTAATGGTTTAGGCATCTCCCATGAATTTTCTGCTCCTAGGACACCTCAACAAAATGGAGTTGTTGAGAGGAAGAATAGGGTCCTCCAAGAGATGGCCCGTGTGATGTTGCTTAGCAACAATGTCCCTAGGAACCTATGGGCCGAAGCCATTAACACGGCTTGCTATATAGGAAATAGAGTGTTCCTAAGGCCCGGTACTAGAAACACCTCCTATGAGTTATGGAAAGGCAAGAGGCCAAATGTTAGCTACTTCCACACTTTTGGAAGCAAATGCTACATTTTGAATGACCGTGATCAACTTGGCAAGTTTGATGCTAAGAGTGATGAGGGTATTTTTATTGGCTATGCCTTAAATAGTAGAGCCTATAGAGTTTTCAATTTAAAGACTCTAAGTGTTATGGAATCATCCAATGTCGTATTTGATGATACTAGGCTCAAGTCTAATGATCATGAGGAGGAGGTTATTTTTAGTGATGATTCTCCTTTGGAGAAGGTTGTGGTGTCGCCTAATGTTGGGACATCTAATGTCAACAATGATGGCACACAACCTATTGATAGAGTTCCTCTCTTGGACTCTAAAGAACCCGCTCCATGGGTTAGGAAACTCCATGATAAAGAAGATATCATTGGAGAGGTAAATGAGGGTGTTAGGACTAGACGTCAACTTGCTAATCTTATTAGCTATACATGCTACACCTCTCAAATTGAACCCAAAAAGGTTGAAGAGGCCTTAAATGATGAATTTTGGGTTCTTGCCATGCAAGAAGAGCTAAACCAATTCGAAAGGAATGAGGTTTGGACTCTAGTTCCTAGGCCTAAGACCACTAATGTCATAGGCACCAAATGGATATTTAGGAACAAATCCGATGAGGATGGCAACATAGTGCGGAACAAGGCTAGACTTGTAGCACAAGGGTACTCTCAAATTGAGGGTATCGACTTTGAGGAGACTTTTGCTCCCGTTGCCCGCTTAGAGTCCATTAGGCTTCTCTTGTCCATCTCTTGTGTGCACAAGTTCAAATTGCACCAAATGGACGTCAAGAGTGCCTTCCTCAATGGCTTCTTGCAAGAGGAAGTGTTTGTTGAACAACCTAAGGGGTTTGTGGATGCACACCACCCCAATCATGTCTATCGCCTCAAGAAGGCACTTTATGGGTTGAAACAAGCACCGAGGGCTTGGTATGAGCGCCTCACTCAATTTCTTGTTGACAACAACTACACAAGAGGTAGTGTTGACAAGACACTATTCATCAAGAGAGACAATGATGAGCTTTTCATAGCTCAAATATATGTTGATGATATAGTTTTTGGCTCCACCAACAACACCAAAGTCCAACAATTTGTTGATGTCATGTCTCTTGAATTTGAGATGAGTCTTGTTGGTGAGCTTAGTTACTTCCTAGGTTTGCAAATTAGGCAAATGCATGATGGGATTTTCATAACCCAAGCCAAATATGCTAAGAACCTAGTGAAGAAGTTTGGTTTAGAGAAAGCCAAACATTGTGATACACCCATGAGTACCACTTTGAAGCTAAGCAAGGATGCTAGTGGTAAAAGTGTGGAACAAACTCTATATCGTGGCATGATAGGTAGCTTGCTTTATTTGACCGCAAGTAGGCCCGATATATCTTTTAGTGTGGGTGTGTGTGCTAGGTACCAAGCGGATCCTAAGGAGTCCCACCTCTCTTCCGTGAAGAGGATCATTCGCTATGTGAATGGGACATCCAACTATGGGATTTGGTACTCTTTTGACACTAATGCTAGTCTAGTTGGCTTTAGTGATGCGGATTGGGCAGGAAATTGTGATGATAGGAAGAGCACATCGGGCGGTTGCTTCTTTCTAGGCAACAACTTGGTGTCTTGGTTTTGCAAGAAGCAAAACTCGATTTCCTTGTCCACGGCCGAGGCCGAGTACATAGCCGCGGGAAGTGGATGCACACAACTCCTATGGATGAAACAAATGCTTGTAGACTACGGATTCAACCAAGGTACTCTCACTCTCTTTTGTGATAACATGAGTGCTATTAATATTTCCAAGAATCCGGTTCAACATTCTAGAACTAAGCATATTGACATCCGCCATCACTTCATTAGAGAGCTTGTTGAAAATAAATGCATAGTACTTGAACATGTAGGTACTAATGATCAACTTGCGGACTTATTTACTAAACCCTTAGATGCTACTCGATTTAAAACTCTTAGTAGATCTATTGGGATATGTCTTGTGGAGTGATGTTCTATGATTGACCCCATATGGGGAACTCAAGCAAAGAGAGCTATTTTGCATTCATGTAACTTGCAAAAAATTTGAAATAACTTATGCCTCTTCTTTTGATTGCTTGAGTAAGCTTGGTTGTACATATGTATATATGCTTTCAAATTCTATAAGTGTGAACCTTGCTTGTCTACAATCCATGTCATATTTATGTTCAAACATGCATTTTTGGACTAGGAGATTTACATAGGAAGTATGATGTGAATGACCTATAGTTATCTCCATGACATGATGTTTCTTAAATAACATGCTTATGCTAAATGAAAAAGCATGAAATTCATACAACATGCTCACATGAAAAGCATGAATTGATGATTGCATATTCTTAAAAATGCAAAACTTGTGTGAAAGCTAATGAGACTCAAAATGAATAAAGGATCTTGTATCCGTTCAAAGGAATTACATTCCAAATGTCTCTCTTTCTTTATTAGTTGAACATGGTTACTATCATACGGATATCTTATCCGGAAAAATCAAATAGGGTGCAAAGTCGCTCATGCCATGGTTCGCTTATAAAGTTGGATATAGTTGCTCTTAAAATTGAAATCAATAATCTCTATATCCTTGCTTTTCCCATGACATTGGTGAAATTGGTTTGAATTCAAATTAGAAACCTTTGTCATTTGCTTTGCCAAATACCATTGTATTTTGGACTTGAATGCTATATGTCTTGTATGCAAAGCATGTTGGATTCACACATTTTCTCAAATAAATCTCCTTGTTTCTCTCAAATTAATTGAAGTGCATAAAGTGACTTATATGTATATGCATATCTTGCATGCTTCTATCTCTCGTTGCTTTGAGTGACCCGGTTGGGGACTACTCCTTTGCCTATATCATGACAAAAAGGGGGAGTAGGAAATGGTAAGGGGAGTTGCAAAATATAGAAGCTTTTGTGCATTTTGGGGAGAACATACATTGAGGGGGAGTAACCCTTTGAGGGGGAGCATTGCATTTATCATTCATTGCATACATTTGCTAATGTTGTGCCTAAATTCTAAAAATGCAAATGCTTGGTATTGTTCTCACATGATTAATCTCACACTTTACTTGTATTGGAAATGCTAGAAACTTTATTTTCAGGGCTTGATTGTTCTACAAGAGATTGAAGACTTGAAGTTTTTACTTTCTTATCTCTTTGTAATGTAGATAATCATTGTAGTCCCGTAGTTTCTAATTCTTTGTGAGGAATCAATGTGAGTGGTGGTTTTGTCACGAAATAGCCAAAGGGGGAGATTGTTAGGATTCCCGTTGTTTTTAATTGGCTTATTTCGTGATCAAACCACATGTGGGGATGCTTTGTAAGGGTAGCTTAGATGTTGTTGTTATTGCTTAGGCCCTTTTGAAGACCTCACTATTGACAAGCACCAAAGGTAATATTCTAAGTGCTTACTTGTCTTGAAGAGATAGATGCACACACTCACAACTCATGCATATGTTTAATCCTTATATGTTGTGTGTCTTTTATGTGTGCCTTAATGCTCATGAACATCTCTTCTTGCATGTTAGTTTGATTGCATCTTGCATATCCAATTGCCTTGTCATGCTTAGACTTAGGATTGCATTTTGCACTGGGCGCCCCCAAAAGCGCTGTACAGAAGCGCTGTACGAACAGCGCCCATTGAGCGCTGTTCAGACCTGATCGATTTAATCGGTCGCTGTTGGGTCGCTGTTGGGGCGCTGTACGTGGCGCGGTACAGAGCGCTGTACGTACAGCGCCACTCTGTTTCCTCGTGAAAACAGAGCAAGGGCGCTGTACAGGCGCTGTACAATGGCGCCCTACGTACAGCGCCCATGGCAAATAGTGGGCAAACTTATCAAAACGACCACACTTTGTTTTGGCCCCCTATATATATGCCACTTTGACTTTAGGTCAATCACAAGAGTTCATATTCAGATTTCATACTTAGGATATTTTTCAAAGAGAAGAAAAATTCCAAGAACTCATTTTTAATTACTCAAACACCTTTTCCATGATCATCAATCATCATCTAGCATCATCTTAGATCATCTAGATGACATCTTGCATGGATTCTTCATCATACTTTGCTTGGTAAGCTTTTCACTAATATCTTACATATTTTGTGTTTCTCTTATCTAGCAATCTCAATTTAATTACTTGTATGTGTTTTATATTTGTTGAATACAAGATTGAGATTAGTATGATGTATGTTTGAGAAGTTGTATTGTGCTAGCATATTAGGTTTTTGTGCTTGATATTGATTAGCTAAACTAATTGACATGTCATTTAATTTTGATATCTAGGATTGCTCTTAATTGCATATTAATCATCTTAGATAAGCATATAGGGTTTCCCTTGCTCTATGTTGCATTTTGGATATTTTCATATATTCACTTAGGGTTGTATTCTCTTCAAGAGAAGCTAAGTCTTGTGTGTAGCAATCGGGATTAGGTTGCTTAGATCGCAAGCAAATTGGACTAGGTTCACTCATACCGGGATTAGGTAGGTGTGTGATTACTTCCGGGATTAGGTTGTAATCGTTTGCACATTTAGTGGATTCGAGGTTCGAGTGTGGCTTACTTACATAGCCCGTGGTTTTTCCCGTGAGGGTTTCCACGTAAAAATTCAAGTGTTATTTTAATTTCCGCACCATATTACACTTGCTTGTTTATATTATCTTGAGGGTAATTTCGTAATTTTGACTAACACGAAAAATTGGGTAAAAAGCGTAAAATCTATTCACCCCCCCTCTAGATAGCTTTATACACACCGTGGTATATTTAGTTTCAATTCTCTTCATTGAGAAAGTAAGTCTTGTGTGTAGCTTCCGGGATTAGGTTGCTTAGATCGCAAGCAAATTGGACTAGGTTCACTCATACCGGGATTAGGTAGGTGTGTGATTGCTTCCGGGATTAGGTTGTAATCGTTTTACACATTTAGTGGATTCGAGGTTCGAGTGTGGCTTACTTACTAGCCCGTGGTTTTTCCCGTGAGGGTTTCCACGTAAAAATCAAGTGTTATTTAATTTCCGCATTTTATACTTGATTTATTGCTTTATCTATTTAGGGGTAATTTCGTAATTTGGCTTAACACGAAAGATTGGGTAATAAGTTTAAAATCTATTCACCCCCCTTCTAGATAGTTTCATACACACCGTGCTATAATTTGTTTCACGTTTACTCCTATAAATTAGCTCTAAAGATAAGACTTGCTACAATTTAGGAATACAAAAATAAAGCTATTATATACAGAGTATATCTTCTATATAAAATATATATATCAGATATTTTTCTTAACAATTTCAACCAAATTTGATATCATTTTTTTTTCTCAAATATCACCCACGTTCAATCATCACCATCACTAGAAAAATATAAATACATAATTTTAAATTTTTGTATACCATAAATATATAACACATTTATTAAAAATATGTAATTATATTGTTTTCATCTTTTGAATTAATTGGCTCATCCTTGATTATACTTTAAAATGTTATTTTTCTTCTTAGGATTTGATTACGAATTTGGTAGAAAAAAGTCTAATAATTGTATATAACTCAACCTATTATGTTGGTTGAAATAATTAATAGATTATCTAACCACGAGGTATTTGACGAAATGATTATAATTGTAAAATGGATAAGAAGCTTAGATGGAAACTTTCCAAGTTGGATAAATTGTTATATTTTATTTTATAATTATGCAACAGATATTTAAACAATTTGTATTATATATTGTAATTTGATTTTGATGCTTTTAAGAGATCTAAACTTTATATGATATTTTATAAGATTTGATATTAGGGTGAAAAATTATTTTAAATTTGAATTTTGATATAACAAATTTGAATTTAAATATATTTTTCTATTGGGCTTAAAAAGCCCAACCTGATCAACCTAACCCAACCCGATAAATAATGGGTTGGGTTGGGTTGGGTTGGGTTGGGTTGGGTTAGATTTATTTGAAAAAATTTCAACCCAACCCAACTCGATAACGCCCACACACACACACACACACACACACACACACACCACACATATATATATATATATGTAACACTTTTTTAATCAGGACCATCCTAACTTTATAATTTCAGAACATCCAACCACAGCCACATATTCACGGTGGGCCCACAACCCTATATTAACAGATACTCACACCCAATATGAATGTGTGGTTGTGGTTGTGGTTGGACATCCTTAACTTATAATTTTAGGATGTCCTTACTAGAGACCACTATATATATATATAGTGGTTCTCTAGTCAGAACATCCTGACTTTATAATTTTAGGATGTCCAAATACGCACACCCAATATGAATATGTGGTTATAGTTGGACGTCCTTAACTTATAATTTCAAAACGTTCTTACTAGAGAACCATCATATATATATATATATATATATATAGTGATTCTCTAGTCAGGATGTCCAACCATAGCCACACATTAACAAATACATACACCCAATGTGAATGTGTGGCTGTGGTTGGACGTCTTTAACTAATAAAATTTCAGAACGTCTTTACTAGAGAACCACCATATATATGTATATATATATAGAGAGAGAGAGAGAGTAATTCTTGACGTCCCAAATTCTGTCCCAAATGATGTGACACGTGAGATGACAACATCTTATAAATCATGATATTATGTGGTGACTTATGTGATGTTGACACCTCATGTGCCAAATCATTAGGGACAGAATTTAGGAAAAAATTTGGAACGTTTAGCATTACTCATATATATTGTTGGTTTCGGGAAATGGAATCGGTATCCGCACAGCGGGAGGTCGGCGGGCACGGTTTTTAAAATTTTTCGTAAAAACAAAAACATTTTAGCCGGATCATTGTGATTATAATGATTCTAATATTTGATATAAACTGTAGGGAAAGAAATCGTCACCCTTGTAGACTTTCTGTGATTCGCTCGAACCGAGTTCCTCCATTATAGAATCTTTGTGATTCCCTCGAACCAAGTTCTTCCACACCAAATCTCCAACACCAAGGAACCAACGAGTGGGCGTCTCGGTATTAAATAGAAAAATTCGGCTCTCGAATTTCAGTACTTTTTGTGTACTCAACACTTAAGACAACTGAAAAAATATTGAGAGACTATCTCACAATATTCTTTAGAGGCTTAATATTCAATAATACTTATCTAATTTTCTTTTCTCTGAATCTCCCGTGTAAGAGAAATAACATGGACACAAAACAAAAAAACACTTTCTTTGAGTTGTGTATTTCTTTCTTATAAATGAAACCAAAAAACATTTCTTTGTTCCTCTCTTTCTTGTAAGAACTCGTGTTTCTCAAAACAAGAACTCTTCTTATCTTGTGTATTTCAAGCTAAAGGGAAAAACTACCTTAAAAAAAATAAATAAATAAATTAAAAAAAAAAAAAAAAACTCTTTTTTTGAATGCTTATATCAACTCACACGAGAGAGAGAGAGAGCGAGAGAGAGAGAGAGAGAGAGAGAGGAGAGAGAGAGAGAGAGAGAGAGAGAGAGAGAGAGAGAGAGAGAGAGAGAGAGAGAGCTATATATCTGGGGTGGTGAGGTTTTTTCAAAAATAATTATACTAGTATGGGTGGTAAAAAGAAGCATAGAATAGGAGCCTGCTTTTCAACTTAGTTATTAATGCAATGAAGAAAAAACAACAAAAAAATATGCATAAGTTAAAAAAACAAGAGGACTAATTAGGGGTGAGCACCAACCTGCCAACCCGACCCAACTTGACCCAACCTGACTAGATTGGGTTGGGTTGCATTTAAGATTGGGTTGGGAACAAGAGGACTAATTAGGGGTGGGCACCAACCCGCCAACCCGATCCAACCCGACCTAACCCGACTAGATTGGGTTGGGTTGCATTTAAGATTGGGTTGGGTTGGGTTGATAAAATATAACCCAACCCAACCCGACAACCGACATAAATAAATAAAAAATTAAATAATTTTATTTATTAAGAAATCTCTTCTTTTTTTTTTTTTAAATATTTAAAGTTTTTACTCATTCACCATTTATAATATTATAAATGATAAATATAAATACATAATTTTAAATATTTTATACCATAATATGCAATACATTTATTAAAAATATGCAATTATTTTTTCTTTATCTTTTGTATTAATTGGCACATCTTGATTATACTTTAAAATGCTCTTTTTTTTTTTTTTCCTTAGGATTTGATTAAGAATTTGGTAAAAAAAAAAATCTAATAATTGTATATAAACACAAACTATTATGTTAGTTGAAATAAATAATAGATTATTCAATCATGAGATATTCAACGAAGTGATTATATTTGTAAAATGGATGGGAGGCTTAGATGGAGACTTTACAAGTTGGATAAATGGTTATATTTTTATTATGCAATAGATATTGAAACAATTTTATTATATATTGTGATTTGATTTTGATGCTTTTAAGAAATCTAAACTCTATGTGGATATGATGTTAGGGTGAAAAAATATTTTAAATTTGAATTTTGATATAACAAAATTTGAATTCAAATATATTTTTTCTATCGGGCTTAAAAAGCCCAACCCATTCAACCCAACCCAACCCGACAAATATTGGGTTGGGTTGGGTTGGGTTGGGTTAAGATTTACTTTGGGTTGGATTGGGTTGACAAATTTTCAACCCAACCCGAAAACGCCCACCCCTAGGACTAATTGCTTGCCTTGCTGTCCACTCCAATTTTTGACTATTAATAACAATAATAAAACCCACCCGATTTTTTTTTACTATTGATAACAATAATTAAAGCCATCGATTTACCACCCTAAAAAAATAATGTAATATATATATTAAAATAATCAATATTATATATATATATATATATATATATATATATTCTTGTTTAAATAAACAAATTATAATATATATAATAAAATAATCAACTTATTATATTATATATATGATTAAATAATCAAAATATTATTTTATATATACAGTAGAACCCCTGTAAATTAATCTCCCATAAATTAATATCCTCTCTAAATTAATAAAATATCCCAGTCCTAACTTGGGCTAGTGTAAAAATTAATAAACCTCTCTATCGTAATAATTAATATATATTTTTTGAAACCTAGTGTAAAATTTCGGTCCCGATTGTCGTATAAATTAATAATTTCATAAAAGTAAAATATATATTACAAATTATTCAACAACTAAGAAAGTATTTCAAGATGATAGTTTGCACTAGGCCACCATGTTTGATATTTTTGACTTCATCATTCTTCTTTTGAATTGTCCTTAATAAGTTATTGTAATCAACTGTAAGGTTTGTGATTTGTATTGGCTTGATTCCATTGCAAAATACTCTATGTTTGTATTAGTTGTTGCTTAGGACATTATTTGAAGAAAGGAAGCTTAAAAAATGAAGAGCAACGTCTAGTGCAAAAGTCGTCTTCAAGAGGTGAAAAACGTCAAAGGTAAATCTTGACTTCTATCCTCTTGCAAGGCGTTAGCGCACACACACATAATTCATACATGTGTGTCCCTGCATCGTGGTTCAAACATTTTGTATAACACTTTCACACACTTCATAGTATGCTCATGCATTGTTCTTGAATAGACAAACTTTGTGAAATTGCATGCTTTGTGACTATCTCTTTGATATGGAATGCTTGTGTGAATATGTGTTTATTTGTTTGTGTATTTTGTGTTTAGGACTTGAACATGTTCTTATTTAATGCCTTATTGAGTTCCGGTCATTTCGGTTACTCATTCATAAGGTTTCGAGTCCAAACAATGTGACTATGTTACTTTTCATTCTCATTCGTTGAGTTGACTTCATCATCGTTTTCTGAGATGATTTCTCAACCATTTTTCAAAGTTGTGTAGTCTTAGTCATGCGTGAGGGAGTCACGGTTCGTAATCCTAAAAAGGATTCGAAATCGGAGTTCGGATGCCCAAGATATGGGCTGAAGAACTGAAGGAGCGCGCGAGAGAAGTCTGGAGCGCGTGTGGCCACAAGGCCTAGCCGTGAGGGAGGCCGTGGGCCCCACGGCCAAGGGAGCCCTCTGCCCACGTGCCCCCCACGGGGAGGTGACATGGCACACTCTTATTTGCTCGAAAAATCTCTCTCTCTCCTCCTTTTAAACTCATCTCCTTCCCTCCACACTTTAGTTGAATTTTGAAGAACACTCACGAAATTTCTGTAGAATTCTCCAATTTTGTGTTTTCTTATTTTGATCATATCTCTCTCATACAAACTCGAAATCAATCGATTCAAAACCAAAATTGTTGATCTTGAAGAGAGCTACAAACCTCAAGCATTTCCAGAGGCAGCTGACTTCACCATTTTTCTCAGTTGATCCATTTTCAGTCCGAGGTCAAGGTTGTTTGTTCAACTTCTTCTTTTTCAATTTCATCTTTGATCATTTCTTGATTCTTACTATTTGATTGATGAAATTTGTTGAGAAGTATGTTAGATCAAATGCTAGGGTTGTTTGATCATTTGTTAATTGAGATTTAGCTTTGTGATTTGTTTTTGAACATATATGTGCTAAACTTGATTTTGTGTGAAATTGATTCTAGAAATTGAATATATGATGTATCTCATATTATTTTCTAAGTTCTATTTCTTGATCTAAGAACTAGGTTTTTAGTGTGATATATTGAATATTCATACCTTGTTCTTATTGATTTACATGTCTTGATTTCTAGATAATTTTGTGATTGTGTGTTGAAAGCATACTCTAGATTATCATTGAACATGTACATTTTGCTTGATTGATCATCTAGCTTAATTTGTTTGTGTTTGCATCACTTGCATCACTGTAGATCATAGCCTTGCATTAGGTTGAAGTTTCTAGCAAAGTGAGTGAAGCTTTGTAGATAGAGCAAGGAAGTCTTGATTAGAGTCAGGAGGACTCGGATAATCAAGCAAGGGAGTCTTGTCTAGGGTCGGGAGGATCCGGATAGGCAAGCAAGAAATCTTCCTAGAGATGTGAGCGTCTTGGATAGGAAGTTGCTTTCTAGAGGTGTAGGACACATCTCGGATATGAAGTAGGCTTGGTGATTCACTAGCCCGAGGGTAGATTAGGAGTTGATAGCTTGAGCGGATATCATGAGTGATAGCTTGAGTGTGTAAGTCATTTTTCACATAGTGGATTACTTTGCCGGTCTGGATGTTTCCTCTTTGAGGTTTTACTACGTTAAAATACTTGTGTTCATTTTTGCTTTTTACTTTTCTTTATCTTCCATATCTTTCATTGATTGCACATCTTGTAAATTGATTAACTCTTGTATAAGTGAAATCAATTAATTTGTCAAATTTAATCAAGTGTGCATTTTCATTGATATATTCCGCATTATTTTTAAATTGGGAGAATTTGGAGCCTATACCTATTCAACCCACACCCCCCCCCCCCCCCCCCCCCTATACCTAAACTCTTTAATTAAATATTGGATTTATTAATTCCAGATTTATTCCACTAAAAAATTGGAACTATACTTTGTCATTAAAGAATTAATTACTCGAATAGGAATCGAACAGTCAATTGATATAATCATTACATATAGATCAATCCTCCATAAACAGTTTGTAATATGAGCTAGGTTCAAATCCGTTGACCTCTCAATTACGTCTTTATTCTTGAGTGCCCGTGATTCTCTAATGAACAATTATTTATGATCATATCATAAATTGAGCACTCTATTGTTCAAGACCCGAATCATTTACTCAAGAGAACCATTTGCTTGCTTCAATTAAGAAGGAATGGATTCCTTCTTATATGTTATCATTCCCAGCTAAGTATATCATCATGTCTCCAAGATACAAGGTTTTTAGGTTTGGCAATGAGAGCAAACCATACCGAGTAAGTCAAAAGACACAACTCTATAAGTAGGAGTCTGTTAAATACTTAGGATTAAGATCGTTCCATATATGACCATCTGATTGATAAAATGGAATACTTTATTTCAAGACGGAGATTATTAAAGATTCCAATTTATCGTGTCCATGTCTTGTATAATCTTATTATACAAAGTACCTTCATTATAATGTCACCACATCAACAGTTCGGATAAAACGATTCCATTCTTAATGGGAATGAATTGTACTAGTATTTTAATTAATTAAAGATCCCAACTTTAATTATCAATTACAGACAATTAAGATTATTATATTAAACATAATCCTCATGTATATAACGACATATACACTATATTTAATATTACATTTAATAATCATGGAATTTTATGTTATTAATACAATATTAATAACATTAAATGCGCACAAATATATAATAGAATGTCAATCTAATTATTAATTCAGAAAGAAGAATAACAACGTGTGTTCTTAGGGCATTATCCCCAACATATATATATATATATATATATATATTGGGGAATTACAGTTTGGTCCTTATCTTTTAAGGAAACGTTACCAAACTTAGGTGTATTAGGGTCTTTAGTCCTCATCTTTTGGAAATGCATCAAAAATGTCCCTCAGTCAGTCAATGGTTAGTCAAAGTTAATTGGTCTAGGGGTAAATCGGTTTAGTAATGGTTTAATGTTCAGTGACACATAGCTTTTTTTTTTTTTTTTTTTTTACAATTTGTTAAGTGTGTAAATAAATTAATTAACATGAAATATTATTAAAGAAAAAGTTAAAAGTGAAAAAATCTAATCGACTCTCTCACTGACCAAACCCTAGATCATCGCTATCACTAAGCCAACACAACATCATCCGCCACCCTCTCATTGTTTCCTTAAGTTGTGAAGAAGTAGCCACCGACCCGTTGCGCAAAGGACCCAACTGAAATCAGACCCGTCGCACGAAGTAGACTCATCACTGGTATTTTGAATTTTTTTCAATATTGTTTTTTGTGGGGTGTTTGAGACTTTTATTGTGTTGTGTTATGTTTTATAAGTTTCATTGTGGGACAATGGTGGGGTTGAACTCGTATGAGTTACAGTATAGGGGGACTGAATATGCCTAGCTGACTGTTTCATGCTTTTCATGTTTGTTAACTGTTTCCTTTGTTTTTTTTATTTTTTATGCTTTCTCTATTTGTTTGTTAAGTTATGAGATAAGAATTGTTTGTTATTATATTATCTTTCAAATAAAAGTTAATTTCATGAAAGATTGCAACTCGTATTACTTTAGAATTCACTAGATGCTTTTAGTGACTATTCTTTCTTTTTTTTACTATTGACTGTTCTTCTTCTTCTTTTTTTTTTTTTTTTTTTTTTTTTTTTTTTTTTTTTTTTTAGAGTGACTATGCTTTAATTAATATAATATTTTTGTTTGTAATAGGAAAATGTTGCCGTTCAGAGTATATGTGAAAAATGGAAACGAATCGTGTGATATGGGTTTGGTGGAACCTGAAGAGTGCACTGTTATCTCAATTATCAATGATGCAAAGAAGAAGTTTTTGGGAGAGGGAGTTCAAACATGGGAGAAGTGGGAGTTGCGTATTGTGTTTCTCTAGAATGGACTGGAACATACAGTCTTCTCTGATGAAGAGTTGATGTTTGTGTTTGAGGAGTTTGATAGACGTAACACTCCTATCATCCATTTCCACATCAATGTAGTACCTTTGGAAAATGACATTGAGTTACAAGAAACACCCCAAACACAAACCCCACAAGAAACAATTATCTAACAAAACACAAACCCTCAAACTGCAGATGTAACACTTTAGAACCCAACCTTAGAGGAAGATGCAATACCTGAGGTGGATGATGACTCTAATGACAAACCCCATAAGAAACAATTATCTAACAAAACACAAACCCTCAAACTTCAGATGTAACACTTGAGAACCCAACCTTAAAGGAAGATGCAATACTTGAGGTGGATGATGACTCTAATGAGGTAGACGGTTCAGATGTAGAACCAGATTATGAGTACCAGCCTTCAGGAATAGTAAGTGATTCTGATGCCAATCTTGTAGACAGTTTGGATAAGGGGCATGTTATGGGTGGCATTCTTGGTCATTGTGAACTAGATAGTGAAAAATTTGGTTGGGAGAACTCATCTGGTGAAGAAGATGGTCCAACTAAAATTGTTTGTTATTGTATCGATAATGAATGGACTCCTAATTCAGATGGCTCCATTTCATTAAGGGCAGGGTAGATTTTTAGCAATGCTAAAGAAGTCAAAGATGTGATAAGAAGATTTGCAATTGAAGAGGGATTTCAATTAAAAAAAAATGAAAAAAATGAAAAAAGCAGATATACTGTGAGATGCTTGAATGAAAACTGTTATTGGAGGGTACATGCATCTACCATGATTGACGGAATCACTTTCATTATTAGGAGCATTACTGGCAGCCACAGTTTATGTCAACGACAGCCAATGAACAGGGAAGCCAATTCTAAGTGGATAGCTACAGCATTTGTGGCCTTGATACTCTCAAATCCGAGTATAGAAGCAGCAGTAATAAATAATGAGTTGAGAGACAATTTTAGTGTTAATGCTTCGTCACAGTCTATTTATAGTGCAAAGAAGAGGGTGTTGAAGAATTTAAGAGCTGATCATATTGAAGCGTATACAATGATTTGGAGACATGCGAACATGTGTTTATGAATCCGGGTACTTATGCCAAAGTGAATACCCAAGAAATCATTGGAGAGAATCCAAGATTTTAGCGATTATTTCTAAGCTTTCGTGCAATGCAGACCGGGTTTGTGAATGGGTGTAGGCCACTGATCGGCATAGATGGATGTCACTTGACAAGCGAATATGGTGGGGTTATATTGGTAGCAATAGCTCTTGATGCAGACAATGAGATATTTCTAATAGCTTATGCAGTATGTGAGACTGAATGTAAGCAGAGTTGGATATGGTTTTTGAAGTTGCTTCATGATGCACTTGATTGGGATGACAACATGAGGATTTGTTTTATGAGTGATAGACAAAAAGGCATTTTGGCAACACTGAAATCGAAATGGCCTACAACAAAGAATAGGTATTGTTTTAGGCATATTTTTGCTAACTACAATAACAAATTCAAATCACTTGATTTGAGAAAGAAAGTATGACGTGCAGCTAAGGTGGGTCATGTGGCCGGTTTTAATTATGTAATGAAAGAAATCCGTGAAGTTTCTAAGAAGGCTCATACTTGGTTGATGAAAAGCAAACCACACAAATGGGCAAGACATAAAGTTGAGGAGGATGTCAAATCGAACCATGTAACTAATAATATGTCTGAATGTTTTAACAGTTGGATTAAAGAGGATAGAGACAAGCCAATACTCACTCTTTTTGAGACTTTAAGGAGGAAGGTTATGGTGAGGTTCACGGATAAGTGGGTTGAAATTGAGAAATTGAATGACACCATCACTTCATATACACGAAATAGGCTAAATGAAACTCACAACGAAGCTAGAAAGTTTCAAGTCATTCATGGTAGGGGAGAGTATCACAAGACAATAGATAGTCACAACAAACCATGGCTCATCAACATTGGTGAGAAGACATGCGATTGTGAGGAATGGCAAATTAGTGGCTGCCCATGCATGCATGCATTGGCTGTTTTGATATACAATAGACATCATGCACATGATTTTGTTCATTGGTATTACTCAAAGGAAGCTTTCCAAGCTGCTTATAGTGGGGCCATAAACCCAATTCTAGATGCTTCTCGATGGCCAACAGTGGATAAGGTTCCACTTGATCCACCACTTAGATGCACTCTTGTTGGTAGGCCGAAGAAGAATAGAAGGAGAGAACCTGATGAAGGGCCTGCAGCTGGTATGATATTTTCCAATAAGTGCAAAAAATGTGGGACTATAGGACATAACAAAAGGACATGTACCAGTAATGGTGGAAGCAGATCAAAAAAAAAAAAAAGGTGAGACTAAATATTAATTACAATGTTTAATTATGAATTAAAACTGTTAAATATGAGACTACAATATTTAATTTGATTGTATGCAGCAAAAAAGAAAAAAGAAAAATGCTATGGCACCTGAAACTGCGACTTCAAGTGGAGTGAATCAGGTACAATTACTAAGCTCCATTTTTTTCTTTAGAATTTTAACATTCAATACATTACAAATTCTTCCACATTTATACAGGGTCAAACAAAATTTACTGTTGCTGTAAGTGTTCCAGTCTCTGATATGTGCTCACAGAGAGGTTCAACTTCTCATCTTTGAAGGCTTACTTAGAAGTGTTTTTGTTTTTTTTGTTTTTTTGTTTTTTTGTTTTTTTGATTCCTACATGGGAATATAATGGCAATAGATTATGCTAGTAGATTTTTCTACCATTTTTTTGCTCAAAACATTCCACTTTCGTCGGTTTGAAATGTAGTAGTTTACTGTTTTTTAATTATGCTTGATGACAATTAGTTTGTAAGTATTTGGATTCTTGAGAATTATGTGAATGATGACAGTAGGTTATGATGCGATTTATTGTATGTAACTGTTTTTGTTGTTTAAGATGCATTATTTTTCTGTATTTATTTGATTTAAGGCTATTAGCCTGTTATCTTCCAATTTAAGGCAGTTTTTGTTGTTAACATGCATAAATTTTATGCATTTACTCCTGTCAGGTGTCACATAAACTTGATCCAACAACAATTCGGACTTGTACAACTTGATGAAGCCATACATCAATGTATCTTAAAATATATATATGAAATATGGAAAAGAAATTTTGGGTATTATAAAAACGGTTTGGAAAATAAATTCTGGGTATAACAATACTAAGGAATAGATAAGGAAAATACTATGGAAGACAAAAGATTGAAACTGAGTACAAAGTGGAGCATAAAATGATTTATAGCCTCCAAAACGACCCCCTTTTTATTTTATTTTATTTTATTTTACACTTTTTGAATTTTTTATTAAAAAATAAAGGATAAATTCGAAATAACATAAATTAAAGAGATTTTTTTTATATACTTTTTAAATTTATTTATTAATAAATTAAATAATAAATTCATAATAATATAAAATTAAAGAGTTCTAAGTATATTATCCATGTTAAACGGTTGCTTTACACACAAAGACAGTGCATAGGGCTAAGACCTTCTTTTTCTCATATATGTTAACGTTGACTATTACATTTTTGGTCAGAGGGAACTTTTTGATGCATTTCCAAAAAGATAAGGACTAAAGACCTAATACACCTAAGTTAATTAAAAAAGTGATGTTCCTTAAAAGATAAGGACCAAATTGTAATTCCCTATATTATATATAGGGTAGGATCTATGGCCCCATTTTTTTACACAACTTCTTGGCCATTGAATCTTCCTTCTTTTAATGGATAAGATTTATTTATTTTTCCTTTCCTTATTTATTACAAACATTGTCTCTCACCTAATTAATTTTTTATCTTTCCAGAATATTATTATTTTATTAAATTCTCTCACCTTAATTAATTTTATATCTTTAATTTATTTTTCTTTTCTTTTCTTTTTTCCTTTGCACGTTTTCTTTTTCTTTTTCTTTTTTTACTTAACCAAAACCAGAACTTATAACTCTCACTTTTCAGTCTTTAAAATCCCTTTATTTATTTTTTTTCTTTTTTTTTTTTCTTTTTTCTTTTATTCTTATTTCTCAATTTACTTCATCTAAAATCAAACAAATTTTACTTGTAATCACTCTCCTCTTTTATTTTCTTTATTTTTAATTTTTTTTTCTTTTCCTCTTTAATCATTTCTTTTTTCATTAGCTTGTGAGGTACTTTTGCAAAGTTTTACAATTGTATTGGTCTTGTTAATATATTTGCAAAGTTGAACAGAAACATCATACATGACTTCATTTATACTGATATTTGTAAAATAAAATCTATGTGCAATAAGTAAATATATGTACATAATTCTAGGTAATTTTAAAATTTTAAAATTACCATGAATTTTTAACATATAGTAGAACCCTCTAAATTAATATTCTTGGGACCCACCCTAGAGTATTAATTTAGAGGGGTAATTAATTTGAAGGGTTTTATATTGTAACATGTTATTTTGTAATAGAAAATGTGTAAAAGTCGATTTTCTTATTTAGGAAAGGTTCCTTTTCGGGATTCATTGTTTAGTTAGTTTTTTTCTTCAGAAAGATATCTTTTTTTTTTTTTTTTTTTCAGGATTTCTTGATTAGGAAAGATTTATTAAGAAAATTTCCAATTCTCTTTGGAAATGTGATTATTTAGAGACCAAGGATATATAGTGAGGCTTATTCTTTGGTTGTATGTAACAAGAGAGATCTCAAGATATACCTAAAAATTCTATTCCTAATAGCTCCTAAAAATTCTCTCTTTTCTATCTTCTTTGTTATAACTAGAGGGCAATTCAAAAGATGAATGATGAAGTCAAAAATATCAAATCTAGTGGCCTTGAGCAAACTAGCATCTTGAAGCATTTTTCTATTTCTTGATTATTAATTATGTAATATATTTTGTACTTTAATAGAATTTAATTTATGTGACAATTGGGACCTAAATTTTACATTGGGCTTCAAAAATAAATTATTAATTATTACGATAGAGGGTTTATTAATTTTTACACTAGCTCAAATCGGGACCAAGATTTTTTATTAATTTAGAGAGGATATTAATTTATATATGATTAATTTATAGGGGTTCTACTGTAGTAGTAATTTCTAACTTCATCCATTGTTTCAAAAAAAACATCTCTACATCTGGTGCTTTTAAGTCTCCTGCATTCTTTTTGCACTACTTGTTTCACCAATATTTTCTTGAGTTGTGTCAACAGCCTAAATAAAATTCAACATATAAAATAAATCATGGTAATACAATAATACAATAATTTAAATTGAAAAAAAAATATATATATTTTTTTCACTATTTATTTGGATTTGGAATTTTTTTTAATGTTAATAATTTATCCAAACAGATGAAAACCAATTCTTAGAAATAATTAAATAAATATAAGAATTTGAAGAATAGAAAAAATATCTTAGATAAACCATGAGCATTTGTTGATAAGTCTTCCAATTCCAAAATTTTTAACCTTTTGAATATGATAAAAATTAGTTGAAGCTAATCCAATGAAAGAGGGAAAATAAAGATGGGAAAAATGAAAGATTTTAAAGATTGAAGAGTGAAAGTTCGATGATATTCTGATTTCAGGTAAAGTAAAAAAAAAAAAAAAAAAAAAAAAACCTTGTAAAGGAAAAAAGAAAAGAAGAGAAAAATAAAGAGATAATTCCATAGAATAGCCACTGCAGTTTTCCAATTTTTACATATAGCCACTAGTTTTTAAAAAACCAAATATAACCAATAGGATCATGGATCATTGATTGTGTGGTGGAAGTTAGTGGGTTCTTTGACAAGTATACCTCTAGAGGGTTGTCAGTGGTTGTTGATGTAAGAGGTCCAAAATGACCCTGTCTCCTTCTTATTTCTCAGATGAAGGCAATCCCCAAACCCAATCCCTAAAATATGGTGCGGCTTCCAACTGATTTTATTATGCATCTTATTAAATTGAAATTCAAGTCGGTTAACCCAAACCCTTACACTTCAAAATAGCACCCAATTACCCGCGATATTTCGTATCTCCGCCATAATAGTATTTCCAGTTGTCGATTCATTGCCGTGATTGAAGCAGTCCTAATCTGTTTCAGCCATCCCCAATATCAGAGAAGGTATGTATCTCCTTAGAACTCGAACTGTAACTATAAATATATTTGATTGATTTCTTTCATAATTTTCATATAACATATGTTGAAAATGATTAAAAAGGGTCATCCTGTTTTTCGTCGCGACGGCCTGTGTGTGTTGATGTTCGTCTAAAAAATACATATGATTGATTTCTTTCATATTCAGGATATAACATATGTTTATGTCAGTCTAAATACATATGATTGATTTCAATCATATTCATATAATATATGTTAAAAAGGATTGAGAAGGGTCCCCTTTATCTTCGTCTCGGCGGCTTCTGTGTGTTTGTGATCGCCGCAAACGTGGTACGCGATAGTTCTATAAACTACCGGTAACTGATATGCGTGCGAGTTTCTACCCTTCGCAAGTATACGAATCGTTCGCCACGTATAGTGGTTACGAGTAAAGGTATCGTTCCCACGGAGGAGGTGTGTATACGTAAGTAGGTTCTATGCCTATGTTATAGTCAAGTTTATTTACACTATAAACACTAATTACATGCATAAAAATAAGGGAGGATGGTGGCAAGACAATTACACTAGCTAATAACTAAATTACACTAAGAATGGCATGAATTGAATAACAACTAAATTATAGTAAATTTAACTACAACTAAGGTTTGTCATTCCTTAGCAATTAATTACTCTATCAACTAAGTTAACACTAAAATTATCTAAATTAACTAATTTTAACTAATTAATAAATTAACTAATTTTAACTAATTAACTAAACTAATTACCACTCATGCAATATTGGTCATGCAAGAGTGATAATGTGAGTGAGGGTGTATGGGAATGGAAATGCTAGGAATTTATGATCATGCAATTAATCCAACTCCTAATTAATGGCAAATAAGCTCTCTAACCTAGGATTAAGACACATACATAAATGATTATTCATGCATGATATTGAGGTCTCAATATGCCTAAATCCATTACATGTTAATCAATGGTTATTAAATCAACATATATTACTTCAAGCTCAAGCAAATAAAAACATCAACAAAAGATGAATATTATTACAATTTCACAAATATCCCATCATAAACATGTAGTCCCACATACAACAATAAGCTAAACAAGTAAAAGAGAGGAAGAAAACAACCCAAGGTGTTGGAGAGGTCTTCAAACTAGCTTCTCCTTGCTCTTGGTGACTACTAAACTATTTGTGTGATGAGATGATTTGTAAGTGTTCTAAGGTGTAGGATAGATGAATCTAGGTGGTTTTGGATATTAGGGGAGTGTTTTGGGTGTGCAAAATGGTTGAGTCGGTCTGGTCGGCGGGCTTGGATCCCCTGGAAGGCGAGCTCTTGCCCGCCACACAAACCCACCGCGCGAACCCGCCTTGCTTCAGAAAAGATATAGGCGGCTAATTTCCCGCCGCATGAACCCACCGCGCGAACCCGCCTTGCTCTGGCGACTTCAAACCTTCGGGAAGGCTGGAATATTCCCGCCTTCAGAACCCGCCTTGGCTGGCGAATTACGTTATGCACCCTGATCTTTATCCTATTCACGGAATCTTCAATAATTTCCTGAATTTTGCACTTTTGCCCCTGATTTCACCATATTGACAACAATGCCCCTGAACTTCCCTAATTACCCGAAACACTTATTTATTCCATTAAATACCCGGTTTCACCCGAGAAACAAGTACAAAAATATAGGAAAAGGGAGCGCTAAATGTGAACATTTAGAGCGCGATCAGTTTGTTTATGTTAGAGTAGGAGTTTTATGGCATTCCCTGTGTCGTTGTACCCCTAGGTTACGAGCTTTAAGCCTTTATTACATTTCATGATCCTACCATTACATTTCATGATCCTACAATTACACGAGATTCAATGTACCATTACATTCCATGATCGTACCATTACACGAGATTACATGACATGGAATGACATTCCAAGATTCTCCATGACATGGAATGACATTCCTAGATTCTCCATGACATGAAATGAGATTCCATGATCCTCCCAAATTCCATGATCCTACCATTACAACACGAAATTACATTCCATGATCCTCCTATCACAACACGACATTACATTCCATGATCCATCATGGAATGTAATTTCATAACATTGATGACATTGTCCGTCTGATGACATTGATGACGTGTCCATCTTCCCATGATGACATTGATGACAAGTATTTTAATCC
The DNA here is from genome assembly GCA_030490815.1 of Acer saccharum. Taxonomy (NCBI): domain Eukaryota; kingdom Viridiplantae; phylum Streptophyta; class Magnoliopsida; order Sapindales; family Sapindaceae; genus Acer; species Acer saccharum. The sequence goes on along the minus strand of CM059877.1, from coordinate 27,962,308 downwards.
GTCTGATGACATTGATGACATGTATTTTAATTTTAATTCCATGATATGGAACTGATTACATTTGTTGCATACAGCTTCAAGAATATGGTTTTGTTGACAGTGAACTACAATGGACAGTTCAACCCTAAAGCTGTTTTCTTTTTGTAAGTGACAATGAAGGAGACTTTGAAAACATTGGCAGAGAAGATATGTAGTCGATTTGGCTTAAATTCCGATGAAGTGGACTTCAAGATAAGTACTAGAATTGATGGCTCCGTTGTTGAAATGATTTATGACTTAGATTTACAAATCTTCGTTTCGCATAACAAAGAGAATCCTAAATGTTATGTGTCGGTGTTTCACAAACAGTTACGAAGCCAGGTTGACCAGTTAACTGTGCCTCCCGATCTGAAATCCAAATCTACCTCCATCACCTTTGGTTGTACTGGTGATCAGGCATGTACGACGCCACCCATGATGAATTGTAAATCTACACTCAGCCCTGTTGTGAGTTTATCCGGATACAAATCCACAACTGGTAGCAATGAATTTGTTCCGAGTGGTTTCCCCGTTGATGAATCAAAAACTCCACCAACAATCAAGAAGTCTATATTTCCCCAAAACCCACTTGCTACAGTCGGTAAGAAATCTGCTAACCACAGCAATCACGATGATTATGCTAAAGACGAGAAAGTTCATTGTCTAACTGTTGTTACGGCTGAGGATGAAGAAGACGGCATGGGTTGCTCAGCCAATATCAACTCGCCATTGTGTCCTTGCTCTAATGAAATCAGTCCACAAGATTTACCGCTATGCCCTACACATGATGACAATCCATTGTACCTTGTTGATCTGATAAGCCTTTCTGCATCAGGTATAAACAAGAATTTATCAGGTCCCGAGCACGAGCTAAAATTGCGTCGACGGTCTGGAAGACAAAGAAAGTCCATTAAGTACAACCAGGAGACTTGTTCAAATAGCTTTGAAATGGGACATAACAAATCAGGGTGCCGAAAACCAACGTTTGATGCATCTCGGCCAACCAAGCCTCCACGCACTTACAGTATATGTCACAGACCTGGACATAATAGACAAACTTGTCCCTCTGGCTAATAACCCTAATCCATCAGGTGATATCATGACCTAGTTTTGAATGCTGCAGCAACAAGGTCCTCCGATTTGAGAACCTTTTATCGGCACTCTTAGGTTGATTCATGGACAATGTGTCATTCTACTTTGGTTTTAAGGAAAGTGCGTGTAATACGTGATCTATTTAATTTTTCTTTCATTCAGTTGTTTGAGTAGTCCCTGCTTGTAATATCAGCTTACGATATCGATTCTGAATTGTTTGACGTTAGGTGTAATTTTCCATTTATTTACAAACCTCAATTGGGTAGGTTCTCATCCAATCTGGTCTCTTCCCAAAGAATTTGAAGGCTACTTATCCCCCTTATAAACATCTCCAAAAAAGTTACCGATCTACTTATAAAGATTTTGCAATCCTAGATGGCAATATGTGCTTATATTTACAAGGGATGTTCACGGATCTCTTCTTGCATAGCAATCATAGGTAGGCACAACTATGTGTGCCCAACAAAGGTCTACTTACATCCTTTAACCATGTGAGAAAAATCCTTTTCCTCCAAGGTTTCAAGTGAGGTAGGAGAGGGTGTAAACCAAACATCCACTTGCATGAGAGAGAAAGAAACTAATAAATCTTGACCATGTATTTTCATTTATGATTAGGTCTCAACAATCTAGTGCAAATCTAAGGGGAACAAAAAAGCAGAGGAGAGATTCCTGATCCGTTAACAAGTACGAAATGAGAACTTCATGTACACAATCTTGTACCCCACATCGGACTACGTTGTTTATGTTGTGAATTTGAAAAAAACAGTCTTATATAAGTTACCAACGCTGGAGTTTTTTTTTTCCCCATCCCCTTTAGCTTGTGGTCGTGTAATCCGTTAGTGCAAAATCGTGCAAGTTTACTCTGCATGCTGCATGTTTGTCTTTTCTTAGCATGGGTATAAGATCGTGTAATCTATTGTTGTAGATTTTTATCGTGTAAGGAATTTGTTCTGCTACCGTGTTTCATATAAGTTGTTTGTCGTTTCCTTGCATAAAGAATTTGGGTAGTATTAAGGATTATTTACTTTCCACAGACAACATTTGAATCCATTGTGAACCAAGCAACTTGGGTGTAGATAGACTTGTCCAGGTATACCCTAGCGAATATTTTCTTGTTTGAACAATGCATAAACATTGTCTCCAAATATAGACGATGATATCTTCGATTCGAGGTTCTTATTCTTATTCACATAAAACCATTCTTTGCGAAACTAAGAATCGGAAAATGAACAAGAAATTAAAGAATATATATTAAACATTTTTAACAATTTCTATTCAAGGAATAACCTAACCACTTCTAGAGTTCCAGGTACCCGAGTGAGCACAGTTTCTCCTTTGTTGCTTATAAGGCTTTGTTGACCCGGTGGCCGGTGGATGTTTATTCGTAAATAAAATGTCCATGACTACAAACTGTCTGTAATATGGATTCTTGATGCGTCGTATTCGACCTCTTTTCGTTCGACCAGAATATTACATGTGTAATTTGTTCCGTGGTTATTGTCGATTAATTCCAGTCCAAAACCTTATTGTGGGGTTTTCAAATATAGCCACTTTCATGGTATATATAATAGTATATTATATATTGATTACTCTATTGGGCTTCGTATGGTAAAAGACGTTTTCTTTTAGTAAGATGGGCTTTATCCACCTTCAGGTCAACAATCGTATCTAATCCATCTGATTTTCGATATTGCGTTTTTACTTTTAAACAACAAGGGTTATTTTCGTTATCTTATTCAGAGTAGAGCTTTTATAGTATATATTTTGACCAATATAGTCATGACTCATTTTGTACACACTGTATTTTCAGTTATTTAAATTTTTTGGTTCAGCTACTATATACTAGTATAGTTGGTGGATTAGTTATTAGGCATTAGATTGAAATTGAAGGGTCAACAAAAACTAAACATTTAAATGCTAAGGATTTTACTTCTCTTCTTCTACTCATCCCTATAAAAAAGCCAAAAGTAAAATTTATCCCAACAAGCACAAGAAAAGAAAAGGATAAAAAAAAAAAGGGGACCGACTCTATGTCTCTATCTCTTCGCCACCAACTATATTGTCAGTTTCAATTATAACCCTTATTCAATGGTCGAGCCAACCCCACACAACCTTTATGCCTTGCTATGTCACAAATGCATCGTCGTAAACCTCGGATTCTTGTTTTTTATTGTCCATGATGTACGACTGAACTTACCATTTGCACACGATAGGTGTATCACACTATCACCATTCATAGAACCAAATTATTTTATGAGTTGTGAGATATCCAGTTTGGATGTGCTTCAGATTTGTTATAGAAAACATAAATAAATGGGTAATACACACTGAAACCTTTGAATCCGTATCATCCGTTGTTGAAGAACGGTGAAGGTGAACTTCACGTAAGAATAAAAACATGATTGATGAATGATGATGTACTTTGTTGTACTAGAAACACAACGAAAACAAAAGCAGTGCCGAGGGAGATGAAACTGAAAGGACTAAGAAAGGTCTGCACATATCTGGGATTAACCTACACAAAATTCACAAGTGTTAATCTAAAAATGGAAACCATAGCAGTAGAGGTAGCGAATCTACAGGTACCAATGTTTTAATCGCAAACCAAGCAAATAACCAGCAAAAAACAACAAAAAGAAAGGTAAATTTCGTAGATTACACTAACAACAATAATCTAAAAGCTTTAACTAGATTTACAAAAAATTCCTTAAAGTTGATGTCAGATCTTTCAATGAAAAAGGTCAGCGTCGCCGGTTGAAACGGTTGCGAAAAGAAACAGCCTTCTGTGGTTAATCTATTCTCTTTAAGGCCTATACATCTGTCTCCAGTTGATCAATGCGTGCCTCTAAAGAAATCCTTCCTGCTATGTTCCTAGAAGCATTTTTTTTCATTACTTCGTTTAATGCTATGAACTCGTCTAGAAGCAGTTTGATAGCCTTGGAGCTTCTACTTACCTGGGAAACCACTCGATCCCACCTGCCTAATTCGTTCTTATCGTCCAACTCCATATCTCTGGTATAATGCGAAGTAGCGAAAGGTAGATGATTGTGACCCACACACACGTTTTAAAGGAAAACCAGTACTAAGGTCATTGCGATTGAATCTAAATCGAGTTAGATGACAAAGAATTGTAATAGAAAAGTTGACTCAAATAAGCTCCTCTAAAAGAAGAGTTCAGGTAATGCTGCTTACCCCCATTTTAAAGGTTAATTGTAAGCATTACCCCCTCTCAGAAGCAAGAGAATCTTGCATGTGCCCGATGCATTGCACCCAGCCAATAGGTGCATGCAAATACAGTGTTTGGAAAAATTTATCCCCTAATGGACACATGTGACACCATTTATTGACAGCTGATTTCAGTCCAATTACTTAAACGAGCATAAAATTCAGTCTTCAATAAAATTCAGGACTATTCAGTCTTCAGACAAAAAAACAAACGACCCTTAGTGAACACAGTATAAGTATAAGTGCCATTAAGTATTAAATGGACAAAGGGAATTACTGTGAATTTAAACCCTAAAAAGTAATTATGATTGATATAACAAAAAGAGTGGTGCTATTGGCACACCCCCTACTGATCTATTTATGCCCCACTTGTTTAAATTTTGATTTAATTAAATAAAGTTAAATGTTTTTACTATTTTATTTTATTTATTTTCGAAACTACCCTTTTAGTTATTTTTCAAACTTAATAAACTCATCTCTAATATCTCTATCTTACTTAGTCTCTATCTATCTCAGATCTCTTTATCTTTGGTCTCATCTTTCTCTCACCTCTCATGAACGAATTTTTTTTTTTCCTTCTTATTTATTTTTTAGTGTTTTTTTTTTTTTTTTTTTTTAACATCAAACTTTATAGAAAAGGCTAGGAAGTCACACGACAATGAACAAGTAAACAGCCCTAAGAAAAGAGCAAAGAATAGAACAGCCCAAGACAAAACACGCAGAGAGAGAAAAAAAAAGGAAACAAGAAGCAAAGAGCAAATATTTGTTTTGGTTATCATCATTTCACTTTCAGATTTTAAAAGAGTAATGAGATTAAATAATAATCAATATCTCATCTATCTAATGCACCCCAAGTGTATGATTTATTGTTTAAATAAGATCTAGTATAAGTATTTTTAGGGTTTAATAGTTATGAAAAAAAAAATATATTTCAAGAAAAGGATTAAGACAATTTTTGTTTATTTATTTATTTATTTCTATTATTTAAGGAATGTGGGGTTTTATTAGATTTACTTTATAGAATAATTTTTTTCTTAAATTATATGTCTCTTTTAGTAATTTTGATAAAGGAAAAAAAATTAATACTAAATAATTAAAAAAGTGGGGCACAAATAGTTTAGTAGGGGGTGTGCCAATAGCATCACTCTAACAAAATATATATATATATATATATATATATATATAGTGATTTGATTTGATTTAAATTTGACATATAGAGAAATAACTAATATATTTATATTGAAATATATACTGTACATGTGTATGTACATATCTTATAAATTACAATGCAATTTAAAAGAATCATAAAAATATAAAAATGAAATAAAGGTAAAACATAAAAGTCAAAAAACTTAGGTGGCAATGTTATAAATTGTAAAACTTGGGGTGTGGGGGTGGGGTTGGTAGTGAAAAAAAAAAAAGTCGGGTATCATTGTATTATTATTATTTTTTTCTGTCTTCCTAAAAGGTTGTTCAAAATGGTATCGTGTTATGCTGTTATGTAAACAGCTGGTTTACGATTGTTTCAGGATAGAGTATGTTGACAAACAACAATCAACCCAATTGACGGGGTCATGTTCTCACTTTAAGAAATTTATCTTACACATGCCAAAGCACTATAAAACAAATTCAATATACGCAAGTCGTGTTTTTAAATAGGATCCTTACCCATTTTCCAGTACCCAAGGCATACTGACCACCCATAACCACCCAATGGGGTGTTGCCATGTGGCAAAAATCTTTCAAGTTTTCCAATTTTCTCCTTGTTTTGGGTTATGTGGCTATCAACTATTGGGTGGTCAACAACTTGGGTACTGACCGGTCAGCACCCAAGTGTTGTCCTTTCATCATTACCCATACCCTATTCGTTGAGAACGAAATCTTGGAAATGTGACCGCAAATAGGGTGGGTAGAGTACAGTCACAGGCAATTATGGTAACCTTACAAAATGGCTTTTAAGGGTGGGCAGCAGTTTGGGTCAATGACCAAAATATAGTTGATACGACACTTATAATGGGAGCAAGTAAGACGTCAAAATTTGATGGGTTATCCCACAGATTTACTAAATCATCCATTGTAATCTACAGCCGTCTCAACGACGCATATTACAAGGGTTGACTATACACATCTAGTTCGATGGCAAACGTTATCGTTGATACAGAAGTTTAAATAAAACCATAATTTAAAGGGTTGTACAACAGACATTGTAAACCCTTATCCCCAACCCTAAAACCTAATTTGGTGCAATCGTTGAACTAAAATGGTGCAACTTGCACAGTAATTTTTTTTTAACATCTCAAACCCGTTCGATAATCCAATATTTTATTAAATATGGGTCAAACTGTATATAAGTAAAACTTTAGGGATGAAATAATAAACAAAAGTTAATGCCATTCTTCCGGCAACTGAAGACTGTTGCGCCAAGGTTCCCTTTAAACTGTGGATGAAGCTGGAATTAAGCGCATACTATTTACACTTGGATGGAGACCAATTCTTGTTCTATGTTATGTTTGAAGAATGTTGTATTTTGCCTATGGGTTTGAGAAATCCACCCTGAACAAACCTTCAGACATATTCCCACTTTTCCATATGGAGTGAGAATTTTTGGATTTCATCGAGATTTAAACGGCTATAGATAATAATTAACATTATTCCGAAGCAAAAGAAAGTTAAGCTAGCTTGTTTTATGTGTATGAATGGAAGCATTTTTATCAACATCGACAATTCTCGACACCTCCCTCGATTTACAAGTGAAGTTGGGGAATGGTGTTCTTGTACATGTTAAAGGTAAGAGGACAATATTTGGTGTTCAAACTAAGAAAGGTGTTCAGTACATCTCAAAATTCACTGTGTCTTAGGGTTGTTCGAATAGTTCGATAACTGTAGTGAAATGTGAAAACGTACAAGTTTTTTTCTTCTGAATTTGAACTGCAAGGTTAGTTTCCGATTATAACTTAGAAAAGCCTTCAGAAGGGACGTAAGTTGTTAAGATTTTACAACACAAAATCGTCAGATGATTACACAGACAAACGAGGTATGTCTAGAAACTTTTAACATGGTTATCTAAACCCAATTACAAAACAACAGGCGTTTTTGAAAACAAAAAACAAACGGCAATAGCAAACCTAAGTACCTTATGTAAAACGGTATTTGCAAGTCCTGAAATGGATTATAGGAACAAAACAAACATCACTTGCAAGAACATGTTTGGTGGCGCTATGGCGGTGAGTGTCTGAACGTATTAATGCCTTGAGCCCGAAGGGTGATTCTTAAATAACATATAGCCCTCTTGATGCCAAAGACGATCGACGAGAGACGTCGACTTGGTATTCTTTAACCTGTAAACATCTCTCTCTAGTTTCACGACGCGAGATTCAACAATTGTTGATCGAGAACAGGACCGTGCTTCGTTTCTTTCCACAACTTTCTTGTATTCAATTATAACATCCAGGAGGTCTTTCAGAGAGTCGAAGTACCTGCTTACGCAGAAAATCAGGCGATCCAATATGGGGGATTCGTTCTCATCATCTGACTCCATCTCTATAGACAGAAGTAATTTTTTTTTCCCAAGCTCTACAGACCGAAGTTACCCTGTTAACGAAATCTGACTCTGAACATATGTTTTTATAGGGGGGCACACTGCGGCACATGCGCATAGCCCACTCATCGGCGGAAACATATAACACATTTTTGCCTTTAAGTTTAAATTTTAGTATAATCGTCAAATAGAAATCACCAATGTATTATGTATATAACAATATCATTGATCATGTAAACGAAATATATTTGTTGGTTGTCCACATGATGTCCATAATTTTAGATGGTATTACATGTCCGTCCATAATTGAGTTATTATGTATTTATTGTTTATCCTGTTTTAGTAAAATTATCTATATCATATATATTAGGATTATTATATATATTATAATAACATATATTATTAATATATATTAATATATATTATTATGAAAAATATATATTTTTGAATTATATATATAATATGAAATATATTATTAATATATATTATTATATATACATTAATATATATTATTATGACATATATATATATATATATATATATATATATTGTAATTATATATATATTATTATATATATATATGTATATATATATATAATATTGCACAAATTTGTGATTTTTTTTTTTCAGATTTAAGGTTAAAAAGGTCTTTTTGAGACTTGTCCCATGCATGGGACAAGTCATGGGACAAGTCTGGCCTAGTGTCTTGGGTGGGACAAAATTTGGTGATTTTTTCCCACCTTGTCCCATTCTGTCACATGCTAAAGTCGCACCAAACGTGGGACAAGAATGATCTGGCCAACGTTCTCCTGTCCCATCCCGCATACGAAACGCACCCTTTCAAAGACCTTTTTACCCTTAAATCTTATTTGAAATCAAAAACTTGTGCAATATTATATATATTTAATTATAATATATATATATATATGTTATACAATCTTTCTATTGTCAGTTTGTCCTGACAATAAATATTTCAGGACGAAGAATGTGGATCACAAATTATGGAGAAGTTTTGACAAGTGCATACAGTTTGAGTCAAAGTATGTAAATCTAGTGGTTCACATTCTTTGTCTTGATATATTTATTGTCAGGACGAACTGATAATAGAAAATTTGATATGTTATAATAATATATATAAGATATTATATATATTATTAGATATATAATAATATTTAATATATTATATATGGTCCCACCATGTCTTGTCCCATCTCTGTGCCAAACACACCATTAGGTGTACCCTTAAATATATACTTAATCTAATGATAAATTAACGGAAATAATGGAATCCAGTAAATGTCTCATTGTATTAGTATAATTGAAATCAATAAAACTAATATAATTGTAATGTGACATTGTAGAAAGTGCTATAATTATCAATTTATTTTCAATGACATCAATTGAGATTTCAAATTTCTTAAGTTTAGGGTTTTGCAATATCGCATGCTATATTATTATAATTTTTACTCGAATAAACTGTTACATAAATATGGGTGGGTGAGGACACAAACCCTTAACCTCGTGGTGCAAGTGTAAGGGGTTTTATAGTTAGACCAACCTCAAGCTATGTTTTAATTAGTATTCGTATTTATATTATATTTATGTACTGAAATTGCTATGAGGTTCTTTAATAGGAAAAAAAATAAAAAAATATCGGTAACATAATTAATCAAAATAACCATTTGATGGGGACATTTGGATTCTTGGTATGTTCTGAATAGTAGGTGATGTCGATGTTTAGTCAAAATAAAATCCAAGCCCACCCTTTATCTACAAACCCGGTTGAATATTGGTTCCAAACTACATACAAGCAACCAGCTTCGAATCTTTTTAGATCAATCCCTTTTTGTAGTGAAGATACAAAAGGTAGTCTTTATTCTATCGGCATGCCTTTTCAGTTGATTATATATGATTTTATGATATAATTGGTATATCAAATAGGCAAAACATGTCATGGGCCGTAGCAACGGTGATAGATGGATGAGCTATTGGCTTGGGAGATTGAATCCCGAGTCAGTGTATCGAATCCTACAAATGGGTTGATGTTATTATATAAAATACTTGGTTTATAATGGTGAATAGATAGATACCGTCAATAAATATTTGCTGGGAGATTTTGACAAACTCTGAAATTATAGTTTAGCGTTAAGTTCTGGAACCGTGAGGGTAATAAGGATTACAGCAACTTGAAAGTTTCACAGCCAAATGATGAGACTATGAGGTGAAATTTAAATAGCATGTTTTGGAAATATGCACCGACACCGAATGTGTTTACATTCTGACGAGATCACTTATGTCGTGTGGTTAACCCTCACACATGCACCGAAAGGTTAGGGCTAAAGTCCTCCTCTCCCCCAACAGAACTCAACAGCTTTTTAATAGTGTAAAACAAAAAGAAGGTACATTTCAACCACTATAAAAAGTTTGTTGAGTTATATATATTTGTCCAATTTTTTTGCAAGCTTTATATTTAACAAATTTGGTATACTTAGATGTAATGCTTGAAAATTTATCAATTTTGATTTATTGGTTTATATTAGAATGAACTTATCATATAAATCGATGTGATTTCATGAAGGTGTGGATAGAACTTGAAGTGAGGGATCCCTTAGTTGACGGTTAATCTAATACAATTGGAATACACTGGATTTGGTCAACGTAGAACCTTCCATATAAACAAAAATAAAATTCAATAATATTGTGATTTGTATGGAGAATTCTACAAGCATGTAAATACATGTACAGAATTCTAGAACATTGTAGATACATATTATAAAATATATGAATTATATAGTAATTATTACTTTTTAAACAATAATACAATACAACTTTTGTGCTACCCACGATTTATGGTTACTTAATTTTGTTTGATTTTATATTAAATAATTTATTATTTTTTTTAACTTATATTATTTTTAATAGTTTTAGTTTACCATACGAAACTTATCACATCAATAAACCATAAAATCTCAAATTTCCAACTATGTATTAAAATAGTCCTTTTATTAATATGATTCATTTTATTTTATCCTTACTGATTTTCTTTATTTTATATGTTTAATTTATTAAGAATCATTAAATCAATAATTTACTTTAATTAGAAGAATAACAAATTCAATATCATGTCTAGTAATATTTATTAATCAATTGTTTTGTATTAAATTAAACTAAATTCGTTAAAAATACTTAACAAAGTTACGGTTTATAAAATTAGATTGTAAATTATATTGTTTTTCTTGTTATTATTTATTTATTAATGTTACGGTTCTTGTTTTATTTCTTTTTAAATATAAGATTATTTAGTTCCTTTTGAGCGAGTGTTTTATTTGTTTTATTTTATATCCTAAACTTCGATATACCATCAGATTTTTCTTTAAAAATTTTAAAAAACTCATTTTACTATGATCTCAATTTTTCAATATTTTTTTTATATAATTGTTATTTTATTAAGTGCCCCACTTGGTTAAAATGCAATAGAATATGAATTATTAGTTGATAATGACGAAAAAGAAGTTGATACTAAATTTAAATGATAATTTAAAAATGTAATAAAAATTATCATTTAAATATAATTTATAACTTTTGAAACGATAATGTAGTACATATATCCTTTAGAATATGTTACTTTATTATAAAACTATAATTTAATTTTATTAGTTAATAAAATATCAAGTAATAAAAATGACATATATCCATTTTTTTTTAAATACAAGGTTGATAAAAACAAGGTGGAAAAGGATCCTTTCAAATATGCACTGTTTATTATTCAAGTTAAATCTACTATTCAATCCTACCGCACGGATCATCTATTCAATAAGTATAATTAATTAAAGATAGCTTCCCCTTTACATTTCACAAATTATCAATATCATATTTCCATACTTTCTCTATCAATCTATGATTAATAGTTAAACAAAAAATACTTATGAATATTTTAGTTTTTTACAAACAGTAATATATATATATATATATATATATATATATATATTAAAAAGTCAGTTTAAAAAATAAAATAAAAAATGAAGATATATGAAAGCTTGAATTGTTTCGACTAGATTTGATTAAACTCAGATTTTCTACGACTAATGAAAGAATTCAAGTTCTCTACGCAATCACATACCTGCAAGTAACAAAAATGATTTTCATATTTTGAATTTTTAAATTTAAAAATAAAACAAAGTACTTGTGTTTTCTGTTTTTTTAATTCATTTTTTAATTTTTATTTATTTATTTATATACATACACATGGGGTTTTTGTCTTGTTTGAGAAAGAATGGAGATAGATAAATAGAGATATATATTGGAGGAAAGAGAGTTTAATATGGTAATTAAAAATTTAGGAGAGAGCATTTCATATGTAATAATTAATGTAATTATTTAGGAGAGATTATTTCTTTTCTTAATAATTTAATTCAAAAAAGATAAAAATTAAATTATTGTAACAAAATTAACTGTCTTTATAATTTTTTTAAATTTTAATTATGGGAATGGAGTGTTCATAGAAAAAAAGTGTAAAAAGAAAAAATCAGATTGTCAAAAGAAGCTCTCACGATTAAAATACAACTAATTGTCAAAAATATCCTCGTCTATAATTTAGAACTTCGGTTTTGCGTGTGAAAAAAGTCAAAAACCCATCCAATACCCGTACATAAATAACATATATGCAGTTCATGTTTCCGGGTCAATTCTACAGTGCCTACGTGGCCACTGTATTTTGTTGATATTGGCTTGCAATCTGAAATTGTTGCCTACATAAAAACCCATCTTATTATTTTTATTTTTTTTAAAATATTACATTAGGACTGCCAGGACTTGTCGAGATCAAACAATATATTTACGGCCCGGATATCTACTCCCATAACAGAAGATAACTACTTCCCACAACCCGGCCAGAAAAACTCCCCACACATGCTTGTAAAATGTGCATGGTGGGACTTGAACACCAAACCACATATGTGGAAGGGAAGTGTACTACCAGCTTTGCTAAGAGGTCATGTGCACTCATGATCCTTATTTGTGATGGTATCTTTTGAACCATTTAATCCTACATATTTCTACTGATGTTATATTTGCCTGTAAAGATGTGTGGTATGTACTACCTTTCGGACTGGATTGTGTAATCATCTAGTTTATTCTTCATCGTGTCATCATCCAGAGTATTCCTTATCGTGTGGGAGTAATTGAAAATTGTCAGTATCCTTTCAGTATTCAAGTTTTTCATTATTTGAAGTTCACTTGTGGTCGATCTAACATTGCTAAGAATAATTAAATACATTCCACCTAAAATCCCACATTTTTTATCCTAACACATGTGACATGTGAGGTGTCAAATTGTGAATGGATATATAGTAATGACTTACCACATGTATGATGTATCCCTTCAAATGATGTTATATGGCATGAAGGTCATTTTATGCACTTAATTTTTTTTAGATTCCACCGTAGTAACTGGATTCACTTTATTAACTAATAAGTTTTTGTTAAAAGCGTAGGATAATAACCTTCTATCATGTAATGATGTTGCCCATAGTAGAAACTTGTCAACTAATTAGTTCAGTTGAAATCAGTCGAAGACGGAAAATCAGTTCGATTCCCTATTCACACTAACCGAAGAGATAATATATCGCTCTTGTGCAAGTAACCGAAAAGAACTGACCTTGATGTTTGTACTCGATGGATGTGCCGACCCAATCCATCGCATTTTCATTATAACTGTCCATTGGGTGGTCACATCATAGAACTGTTCTCATTGTTTGACAGTGGGTGCATTCAGTTTAAACATCTTTTGGATTCTCTTCTATATTTAATGACAGTTGACTTATGGATAATATTTAGTCACTTGTTTTAGTTTTTAATATAATAGGGGGAATTATAGCCTATAAAGTTATCGAAAATGGTCTTACTTTAAATTTTGCGTGTTTATCGATTATTTTTAATATTGAATATTACTATTACACTTTCATGTGGAGTATAATGGGTATTTATTTGGTTTTATGAAGGGGCACGACTGATCTTCAAAAAAATTAAAAAAAATTTAAGGGCCGCGACTGTCTAGTAATCAATACCTTCAAACGGTAATGCCTTCATTGCAATTATAAATATGCAATTATAAATATCAAAACCAATGACATAATATTGCAACTGTATCAAAACTAACGACCATACTATGGCGACCGTAGGTCAAGTGGACCGCAAGGGGGAGAATGATAAAATTTACCCAGTTCTCGCTGCCATGTCGACACACATCCGGAAAATGGAAGCACTCAGAGATGCCATCAGAAAAATGAAAGAAGTCAGATATATCATCACAAAATGTACAAGCAATGCTCCGGCAGGGATACATCGAGTTTACGGCGATTGTCCGATGGACATAGATTCGTTATGTCCTCTGAATTCAAATAGTGGATCGATTACGGACTACGGTATTGGGACAAACTTTTTTTACAAATTAAATTAAATTTAATAACGCTTTTTTTTTACTAAAGTCAAGAGAATTAACTTTAATAATTAGCCTTTTACATGTCCCCAGAACCCCAACAGTAGAGGTTTTCGTCAGCTGAAAATTAAAAACTATATTGTACTTAAACTCTTACCTACAAGTTTAATTTTGGGTTGAGAGATTACTAACCAACACTTTGTATAACTAATATAATATCAAAATACCTCAAGTAATTATATCTTTACTCTTTTTTTTTTTTTCTGGCTAACACATGTGAAAGTTCTTCTTAAAATCATGTATGTCATTATGTTTGTGTTATGACTGCACATATTTAGAGCTTTTATGGGTTGGAATATCATGTGGTGAATTACTATTAGAAATGTCTGTGTTGTTAGGTTAACAGGTCGATCAGCCAAATGCTTCCTTCATGGCATTCGTGGTTCAATAATTTCATGTGCGCTTGATAAGGTATGGACAATCAATGCTGATCAAATTAAATTTCAGGTCTAACGCGAAAAGCTTTAAGAATTTTGGACTTTATGTAATTGTTTGTCGTGTATTAAGGTCATCGATTTCCAATAGAAATCTTTGGGGGCATGACCAAGTAATAATTAGGGTTTTAGTTGGAAACTAGTTAAACTAAAAATGACATGTTAATTGATGTACGTCCTAATTATATTAAAATGATATGAAGACAATAGATAACAAATCTAAGCAAGAAACAAACTGATCTCCATCATCTTGACCAAAATCACACAATTAATTATTTTCTAAACATAAGCAACATGATTAATTTCTTTGTTATCTATAACTAGTGTGATACAAACAAAATAACTTCTTCTGTCTTCTTCCTTGAAATATATAACATTAATAGCACTAACAAAAGCAATCAAAGGTAACTTCTTCTTCCTTGGCAATACAAAACATTAATAGCAAACCCTAAAGCAAAATATAAAATTTACCAAGACGTAGGAATACAAGATGGCAGCTAGCAGAACCGGTCTTTTAGGCTTTGAATAAGGCAAAATACAAATCCGACCCCTTTCTAAAGCTCCACAATCTTACAGTTTCATTTGTTTGAAGATGATTCCGTTTGTTTTCTGTAATTTGAAACCAGTTTCCAGTTAAGACAAATGCCAAGTACCGGGCTTTTGTGGTCCGCCTGTATTCATCATATATAAATATAGACATTGAACAGGTAAGCATTATAATTATAAAGTCAAATGAAAAAAAAAAAAAAAAAAAAAACATTGAACAATAAACACAAATCATTATCAACTAACTATATATGTATACCACAACAGTCAACAGTCAACAGTAAATTCAACTGGATAAATATATTAGAATCATGAAGTCATGGAATTCCAAATACAAAAACAGCCCAAAGGTTTTCAGAACCAAGAAAAAAGATTTTGAATTAACAAATAGATACTCCTTCCATGGGTGGTTCTCTAGTCAGGTCACCCTGAAATATTTATTTCAGGACCCTTCCTACAGCCACGTACATGTTCACATATGGGGCTTCTTTTTATTTTTTTTAACAATCATGAGCCCCACATGTGAACATGTGGCTGTGAGAGGAGGTCCTGAAATAAATATTTCAGGGTGGACTTGACTATAGAACTTCCCCACCTTCCATTCCATTGAATGATTATCTTTATTTATAATTCTAATAAATTAGGGCAATTTAGTCTTTTTATTAGTTCAATTTTAAGGAAATGCATACTTACTCTCTATCTGCATTTATGCAAAACTTGAGGGGAGGTGAGTGTATTTATCCTTTTTTTCATTTTTTTTATAAGTATTACAACTATTACAATCGTGGGACCTATCAAGATCAAACAATACATGTATGATCTGGACAACTACTCCTATAAATTGGGAGAAAACTCCATACACATTCTTGTAAAATTAATTAATTAATTAATTAATCAAGTTACCAAACCATAATTAATTAATTTTTTTTTAACATTTGGCCCTAATGCACATACTTAACCTCCAAATTGAATGGTAATAGAGATTAATGATTTTTTTTTTTTTTTTTTGACAAATACAACAGACTAAAGAAGCATATCAGCCTCAATAATCCTGCTAACTGAAGGAGGAAAATCCTCCATCCAATAGGAGTCTGCAACCAACAGCAACGCGTACTTAGCCAAGCCCAAAGCCACCTGATTAGCACCTTTATGAATGTGGTTAATGGGAACCCCTCCCAAATCAAAAGACAATCTAGCAATATCAACAATCAAGCCACCAAAAGCAGAATCAGAATGGCTGCCTTCCTTGATCCAATTCACAGCCACTGTAGCATCTGATTCAATACCACACGGCAAAAGGCCACATTCACGGCCAAAAATCAAGCCTCTAAGGATGGCCATCAAGTTAGCCTCCTTGATTCCAAAAGTAGCTTCTAAAATTTGCAAACAAGAGGCCATGACCATACCGCTAGCGTCACGAATAACCAACCCAAAACCAATACGACCACTATTTACATCTAAAACCGCAGCGCAATTGATTTTGTACATATCCTCGTCATGAGGTTTCCAGCGGAGCTCCCTAGATCTAGGTCTCTCCAACTTCAAATTATTAGCTGGAAAATAGGCCTGCCTAAAATCTACCAAGTAATTTTTGCACCAAGGATACACATCACCAAAATTATGCTTCATATTACCATGATGGAACGAATTTCGAACAAACCAAACCCTCCACATAATAACACAAAGCAGTTCAAAATCACTTTCATCCATATGAGAGAAGCAAGAGATAATGAAATCAAAGAAATTTGCGAACTTACCTCCAACCACCGCCTGAATAGAGACCCAGTCAGTCCTAACGTACCTCAACTTTGGGCAGTCCCATAGGGCATGTAAAGTTGATTCCTCTGAATTTTTGCATCTGAGACATCTTCCATCAACCTTAATTCCCCTTCGGTTTAAGTTAGCCAAAGTCGGAATCCAATAGTAACAAGCCTTCCACACAAACATCTTCACTTTCAGTGGAATCTTTAATTTCCATAAAGCTCTCCACCACTTGTTTAGAATAGAATTTCTAGAAGAACTAGGAGGAAAGTCAAGCTTGCAAACCAACCAGTAACCACTCTTTACCGAGTACCTACCTTTCTCATCATAATGCCAAATTCTAGTATCTTCATGCACACCACTACTAATAGGGATGCGAAGGATAGCCTCCACGTCATCCCTTGAGAAGCTCTACTTTATTTTCTGAATATCCCACCCACCAGAGGGAGACACAAGCTGGTCCACAGTCGCATTCAGACCCAGAATTGGAGGGGACTGGACTTTGAAAGTGGAAACTCTTGGAACCCATTTGTCCTTGTAGATAGAAATAGAAGAACCATTTCCGACCCTCCACCTAACCCCCTCATCCAAGATACCCCTACCCCACAGTAAACTCTTCCAGATAAAAGAACCATTTCCTTTCTTTATGGCTTCCCAGAGATTACTATTATTGAAGTAACATCCTTTGAGAGTTCTAGAAGCTAGAGAATCCGGATTTTTAAGAATTCTCCAGCATTGATTAGCAAGGAGAGCCCTGTTAAAAGTTTCGAGATTACGGAATCCCAATCCTCCATTAGATTTATGATTACAAAGTCTGTTCCAGGTGCACCAATGCAATTTCCGGTTCTTTTCGTTTCCTCCCCACCAGAACCTTGCACAGAGCCGTTGAATCTCATACAAGAGATGTTTGGGTAGTTGAAAGAGGCTCATGGCATAAGTCGGTATTGACTGAATCACTGCTTTAATTAGAATCTCTTTACCGCCTGTTGACAGTAGCTTTTCACCCCACCCCTTGATTTTTCCCCAGACTCGATCCACTATTTCAGAGAAAATCTTCTGATTGCTTCGGCTAGTGAAACATGGCAAACCGAGGTATTTCTCGTGGCAGCCCACTAAGTTAACCCCCACCATCTTCGCAAGCTCCTCCCCATCAGTAACCGAGAATGAGGGACTCACACACAAACCTGACTTGTTGAAATTAACCATTTGCCCAGAAGCTTTAGTGTAGTCCTCGAGCACTCTTCTAACAGCCAAGCAATTTCTTTCATTTGCCTTTGTGAAAATTAGGCTATCATCGGCGAAAAACAAATGAGTAATAAC
The DNA here is from genome assembly GCA_030490815.1 of Acer saccharum. Classification (NCBI taxonomy): domain Eukaryota; kingdom Viridiplantae; phylum Streptophyta; class Magnoliopsida; order Sapindales; family Sapindaceae; genus Acer; species Acer saccharum. The sequence continues at coordinate 27,943,878 of CM059877.1, read as the reverse complement.
AGGGCCATTCCCGAGAGGTCACCCAAAGCCTGAGCCTTCTGAATCAAGCCTGAGAGCCCTTGCGCATATAGTAAAAATAAATATGGGGATAGGGGGTCCCCTTGTCTAAGTCCCCTAGTTGGAAAGATCTTACCACACACCTCACCATTCAACCTGAACGAATAGAAAACTGACGATACACACCGCATAACCAAATTCACCTATCTGTCCGAGAATCCCAACCTGAGCATGATTTGTTCGATGAAAATCCATTCAACTCTGTCGTAGGCCTTCGACATATCTAATTTAAGAGCCATAGATCCTTGCTTTCATTTTCTCCTTTTTAACCTGTGCAAGCATTCGAACCCCACGATTGTGTTGTCAGAGATAAGTCTACCAGGAATGAAGGCGCTCTGACACTCGGAGATCACTCCTCCCAACACACCTCTAAATCTGTTTGAAATGGACTTAGCAATGATCTTATATATCACATTGCAAAGACTAATAAGGCGGTAGTCAGACACTCTCACCGGTGACTGGATTTTGGGAATTAAGGTAATAATGGTGCCATTTATGCTGCCCACCGAGCCACCCATATTAAGCACCTCCAGGCAAGCTTCCACAACACTCGACCCAACCTTGTCCCAAAATTTCTGGTAGAAAAGGGCTGGTAAGCCATCTTCCCCAGGAGCCGTCAACGGATGCATATCAAAAACCGCATGTCAAATTTCTTCACCAGTAAAATCAGAGTCAAGGTATCTGGACGATTGAGGGGAAAGTTTAGTCCGAATACCATCCACAACCTTATCAATAGCCTCCTGAGAGGGCCTGCTGGTGGAGAAAAGATGATTAAAATATTGAGAAATAATCCCTTCCATACCAACTCTTGTAGTACTCCACACCCCATTGTCATCAAGCAACCCATGAATTTTGTTCTGAGTTCTTCTGGATGAAGCCTTAGAATGAAAGAAGCGAGAATTACGATTTCCGCTCCTCAACCAATCCACTTGCGCCCTTTGTCTCCAGTATCTTTACTCCGTCTGCAACATAGAATCCAACTGCTCTTCAAGCCTACAGATATTTCTCCAAGACTCCAGTTTATCAACCATGCTAGCTTTCCTCAAAGCCTCACGTGTAACCTTGAGGTCTTGGTTCATAATAGCTCTTTTCTCCTTGTTCCAAGCACCCAGGATTCTACCACAGTCTTTGATATTATTAACAACCAAACCCATCCTATTCCCATCAATTCCTGCTCTCCAATAGTTATCCACAATGTTCTGGCAATCCCTATCGTCAGCCCAACATTCTTTAAAAAAGAAACGATGATTCCTTCTCCCAACTCTATCACCATTCTGATGATCCACGTTAGAAAATTCTAGCAAGAGCAGTCGGTGGTCAGAACCCCAAAAGTCTAGGTGACGAATAAGAGAGTGATGAAAAAGATCTTTCCAACTGCAATTACACAAACCTCTGTTCGGACGTTCCATGATGGAAGCAGCTCCTTCTCTCTTATTGCTCCAACTAAATTTAGGCCCTACAAACCCCATATCTTCCAACTGACAATCCTCCACAGCCTCTCGAAACTCTGACATGTACTTCCAGTTCTTAGTGAGCCCCCCTGTTTTCTCAGAGTCATAGCAAATTTCGTTGAAATCTCCCATGCAAAGCCAAGGAAGATTATTCATACCAGCCAATCGACGGAGAAGGGTCCAAGTGGTTTTGTCACGAAATAGCCAAAGAGGGAGATTCTAAGGTTCCCATTTGTTGATTGGCTCATTTTGTGGACAAACCACTTGTTGGGGACTCTTTGTAAGGGTAGCTTAGATGTTGTTGTTATTGTTCAAGCCCTTTGAAGACCTCGTCTTGATAAGCACCGAAGGTAAATCTCTATGTGCTTACTTGTCTTGAAGAGATAGTTGCACACACTCACAACTCATGCATATGTTTAATCTTTGTGTATATGTGTGTCTTTTTATGTGTGCTTTCATGATTATATAATATCTCTTCTTACATTTGTTATTGATTGCATCTAGGAGTTCAAATGCCATGACATGTTTAGAACTAGGTTGCATTATGTAAAAGTATGGGCGCTGTTCACCCGCCCTACAGGCGCCCTACGAACAACGGTGCCACTGGTGATGTTTTTCACACCTGATGGTCTGCCCAAAAACCGCTCTACGAATAGCGGATGAACAACGGTGCCACTGGTGATGTTTTTCACACCTGATGGTCCGCCCAAAAATCGCTCTACGAACAGCGGGTGAAGGGCGGCTCTCCAGACTCGAGAGCAACCGCCCCTAAGTCGCCTGGAATCAGCCCTACGTAGGGCGATCACAAAGAACATGTTCTTCACAATCCCAGGCGAATCGCTGTACACCCGCCCTACGTACAGCGGGTGAACAGCGGTCAAGGCATTTTTTGTGTCAACTTTTCAAAACGACCACACTTCAATTTGGCCCCCTATATATATGCCACTTTGACTTTAGGTCAATTAAGAGAGTTCATATTCAGATTTCATACTTAGGATATTTTTCAAAGAGAAGAAAAATTCCAAGAACTCATTTTTAATTACTCAAACACTTTTTCATGATCATCAATCATCATCTAGCATCATCTTTGATCTTCTAGATGTCATCTTACATGGATTCTTCATCATACTTTGCTTAGTAAGCTTTTCACTAATATCTTACATATTTTGTGTTTTTCTTAACAAGCAATCTCAATTAATTACTTGTATGTTATTATATATATTTTGGATACAAGTTTGAGATTAGTGTGATGTATATTTGAGAAGTTGTATTGTGATAGCTAATTAGGTTTTGTGCTTAATCTTGATTAGCTAAACTATTTGACATGTCATTTAGTTTTTAATATCTAGGATTGTTCTAATTGCATATTAATCATCTTAGATAAGCATATAGGGTTTCCCTTGCTCTATGTTGCATTTTGGATATTCATATATTCACTTAGGGTGTTATTCTCTTCATTGAGAAAGTAAGTCTTGTGTGTAGCTTCCGGGATTAGGTTGCTTAGATCGCAAGCAAATTGGACTAGGTTCACTCATACCGAGATTAGGTAGGTGTGTGATTACTTCCAGGATTAGGTTGTAATCGTTTACACATTTAGTGGATTCGAGGTTCGAGTGTGGCTTACTTACTAGCCCGTGGTTTTTCCCGTGAGGGTTTCCACGTAAAAATCAAGTGTTATTTAATTTCTGCATTTTATACTTGATTTATTGCTTTATCTATTTAGGGGTAATTTCATAATTTTGACTTAACACGAAAAATTGGGTAATAAGTTTAAAATCTATTCACACCCCCCCTATAGATAGCTTTATACACACCGTGCTATAATTTGTTTCAAAAATAATAACATTAACATCTTCAAATTAAAATATTACAATGGAAAAATAACAACAACAAAAAAAAAAAAAAAAAAAAGTACAAATTAAAATAAAACCAATAAAAATAACATTGAAATTTGAAAGTTATATAAAACATATAAATATTAAGAAAAGTATAACAAAATAATTATATGTAAAAAAGGTTAGGTGTGACTATGGAGGTCAATAGGGAGGGTTCGGGGCGAGGAAAACAAATCCCGACCACGACCCAAACAAAATTATTTGATTGGAGTCAGGATTGGAGAAATTTTTGGGCGGTGGAAGTGGCCACAATTTTATTTTATTTTTTATTATTATTATTTTTTTTTGGGTGGGGGGGGGGGGGGGGGGGGGGGGGGGGGGTGGGGGGGGGGGGGGTGGGTTTATATGTTAATATTGCTAATTAAAATAATATATCTTATTATTATTATTATTATTATTATTAAATATTAAGCAAGTTTGGGTTCAAGGTCGGGGTGGGGACAACAAATCCCAACCCCACCCAATTTTAGAAACAAGGAGTAGGAATAGATCCCAAACCCTCCCTGACCCCATTTATTTTGGTAAAACAGCGCCTCCTATGGGACAGGGTGGGGTGGGTCATCGTAGGTTCAGGTTTTATATATATATATATATATATATATATATCTTTTTTTTTTTTTTTTTAAGTTGTTTGACTACTTAAAAAAAAAAAACAAACAAACAAACAAAACCACTTAATGAATTCAATTCAGATAATTAAGTTTTAAGTGGAAAAAAGAAGGATTAATAGCACCAATGCCCCCTGAACTTACAGCGCAGTAGCATAGTGCTCCTGAACTTTTTTTTCTTGGCATTAAACCCCATGAACTTTCATTTATTGGCAAAAGCTGACATAAGAGGGACGGACGTTAAAGGAAAATTAAACTTACAGACCTTGATTATATGCATAATTGCATTAAAACTGAAAAAATATATATAATAATAACACAAAACCACCCTTTGACTTGACTAATGTCTAAAAAAAATATTAATTTAAAAAAATAATAATAATAACAATTAAACTACCCATATTTCCAATTAAACAAAATTAATTTAACAAAATATTAAATCAATAATACATTTCACTTCATCATCATTGTCATTATTCATCATCATCAAACCCAAAATTTAAATTTATTTACAAAATTACTTTAAAAAAAAATTAAAAATACAAAATTTTCTATCATTTTCTCATCGAATCTCCAAATTCTTTCTGTCATCAACACCACCACACCCTCAAAAATTCATCATCAACACCACCAAACCCATAACACCACACCGAAATTCATCAACACCACCACAAACATCATCTTCTTCATCAAAAATCAAGAAATCATTCATCAAAATTCATTCTCAAACACCAAAAATCCATCCCCATTTCAAAATTATCATTATCAATCAAAAATATTCAACAACATCATCCATGTGCATTGACTGTTAAAATTGAGAGAGTAAAATGGTAAATGACTACAATTAAAAAATTAAGAATTAAAAAATATATATTCTTCATCAATTCTTCTTCTTCTCCATGACCACCATGACACCATCATCTTCAATTCTTATTCTTCTCCACCTCACCAAACCCATAACAACTCATTCTTCTTCTTCTTCTTCTTCAATTCTTCTTCTTCTCTCCCTCACTCTTGCACACAACTGGACTAGAAAAATAAAAAAAACCCTAAAAAATCAAAATCCCCAAATCAGCACCACTAAAGAACTGAACCGGAAGAGATGAAAAAAGGAAGACTCTTGGTGACGGAAAAAGAGTGAAGCGAGACTGGCGACGACTAGAAACGGTTGGTCAAGCAAAAGAGATGACCGGAACGCTAGGTGACGAGAGAAAACACCACTGGAGACGGTTGAGCAAGCTCACAAAGTGGCTAGAGATGGGTGGTTGACTGCTGGAGATGAGCGACTGCTAGTGACGAGGCATCGACCACCAGAGATGAGGTCGTCGGCAGGGCTGAACAACAGCGGTAGTGGTTTATGGCAGTGGATCTTCAAATGCATATCTGAGTTTGAAAATTTGAGATCCAGATTTAAAAAATAAAATAATAATTTGGTTGTTTTGATATGAGGCAATGGATCAAGTTGTTTTGATTGTGTTTAGTGTTGGACTTATGAGAAATCTGGGTTTGGGTTGAAGAAATCTGGAAATTTGATTTTGGAAGAAAAATTGAAAAGGGGTTTTGAGTGATGAACGTGTTTGGATCTCGATTTTTTTATTTTTTTTTTGAATTGATTGAAGAAAAAAATATGATTGTTGTATGAGATTTGGGGATTTTTTGGAATTGATTTGTGGATTTTGTTATTGGGATTGATTTGTGATTTATTTTATGTTTGGGATTTTTTTTTTTTCCACGTCATTAATGAAGATGATATGAATTGGTGGATTGTTTTTAGGATTATTAATTTGTGGATTTTTTTTTTTTTTTTTTTTTTTGGAATTATTGAATGCTATGAAGATATGATCTTTTTATTTTTAATTTTTTTTTTAATTTGATCTCCACCGTCCATCATGGTGATGGATGGTGGAAACCAATCTTTTTTAAATATATTTATTGAAATTTTTTTTTTTTAAGGAATGGTTTCTAGAGTTTTGATGAAGAAGGTGATGGATCTCTACCATTTTTATTTCCACCATTTTTCTGGAATTTTTGATTTTCTTACAATTTTAATTATATATATATATATATATATATATATATATATATATATTTAATTCTCCTTTTTGTTGATTTTAAAAAAAAAAATTAATTCGTTTAAATTATTTATTTAAATTAATTTATTTAAAATTAATTTGATCTCCAACGTCCATAATGGTGATGGATGGTAGGGACCAATCTTTCTTTAAAAAAAATCTATTTACTGAAAACAAATTAAAAGGGTGTGTTTGTGTTATTATTATATGTTTTTCAATTTTAATGTAATTATGCATATAATCAGGGGAACTTAGTGTAATTTTCCATGACAGAAAAGTGGACGGCATTACAATTCCGTTAGCTTTTGTAAATTTATGGAAGTTCAGGGGGTATAATGCCAAAAAAAAAAAAATAATAATTTAAGGGTCACTATATTACCGCGCTATAAGTTCAGAGGGCATTGGTGCTATTAACCCAAAAAACACTAACACCTTGTCAACATTCATTTATTACACCGGCGTGTGTGTATATATATATATATAGAGAGAGAGAGAGAGAGAGAAAAACTTTGTGCAACCGGGGGCTGTGTAACCGTTGCGCCCCCGATGTGCATTTTCAAAAAAAAAAGGTGGGTCCCATGCATTAAAAATGCGGCCCCCACATGTTTTAAAAAAAAAATTGCATACAGGGGCCGCAAAGATTACGCAGCCCCGGTTGAACCAAGTATTTCTCATATATATATATATATAAACTTTCCTATAATAATTTTATCAGAAATTCAACCTTATATATTAAGATTTCATTGATATTACATTTAATTGCATGGAGTCAATTAATTGATCCAATGAGTATCAATGTATCACTAAAGTTACTAGCATTCGGCTAGACTTTGAAAGTGCTATTAAACTTAAAGAAATCAGCAGCACTGCCTGACTGACAGCACAGCGAGGTCAACTTCCATTAATTAAAAGTTTACAACAATACTAATAAATAAACACAGTTATGGTCAAAACATGCACAGCGAGGTCCTCTGTCTTCTCTATCATAGTAGAATTTGATAGCAGCTGACCAGCAACTTTGCTTTGCTTGCTAAAGTGGTTTGTTTGATTTGTATCATACAAAAGTGGTTTTATCGTGCAACTCTTATGCCATTAATGAAAAGTGAAAACTAGCAGTACTCAGAGTGCAGAAGAACTATTTTTTAAGCAAACTTTGATTAACTTTTTAAAAAGACCAGAAGACCCATTTATTTATCAAATTTTGAAATGAAAATACACTAGTGGAAAAAAAATTATAAAAAGACGATTTGGTTCAAAGCAATTTTGAAAATGAAAGAAACTTTCTTCTTTTTAATAAAAACTATGAAGTTGATTTTTTTTTTTAAAACTATATTTATATTATATATATATATATATATATATATATATATATATATGTGTTTTTATTTTTTTAATTCTTGTTCAATTTATATTTCGTTGGAAAGGTCAAAAGTAACCTTCTACGGTTAGTAATTTAGGGATCCAAATTAAAAGCAGTGGAGGTTCGTGTATACACAAATTTGCTCTTCCACCACACAACTCAAACTTCATGGGAGGTCATGTGTATTAAAAATATTAGTTTATTGGGCTGTATCATCCTCGAGTATATATATTATTTTTTTATTATATATTTTTTAAATGAGAGATTAATTTCATTTTCTTGAGCTTCACATATGAGTTCTCTAATATTGTCTTTTAACTAATTGTGCTAAATCTTGCAAGATCGATATTGATGATTGATTGTAAATTTATTTATGATACATTTCTTGAATAATAAATTGCGTAAAACAATCAGGTCATGTGATTAATTTTCCGAATCATAATAACGAATCAAATGTTAGCGACCAAATCACTACGCAGAAGCGTTGCTGGATAGAATACATACAAACAATTGCAAAAGAAAAATAAGAAGGAAGAGATAATCAAATCTAATCACACACAACACAAGAATTTTACGTGGAAACCCTAATCAGGGAAAAAACCATGGCCTTCAGGATGACAAGAGAAAGTTCTACTATGCAGTAAATTGTTACAACCACACACTCATGATTCTCTCTCTAAAAATACCCCAAACCCGATTACACCCGATTACACCCAATGCACATTCTTTGAGATCTCTCTAGTATTTGCTATTTTGCTCTACACATAATAACCTAGCTATTATGGCCTATTTATATGAATTACAGGGAGTTTAAATCTACAAATAAATCTATCTCCTATATGTACAAGATTTACTTGTTCCACATAAATACTATTTTCTTTTTATGACAAATCTTCTTATAAAGAGAAATCTTTTTTCCTATAATCATAAGAACTTCTAGAAATAAAATATTTCCTTTTCCACTAATATTTTCGGATTCAACGCATGCTTGTGATTGACTACGATTCGAATTGTGGTTGGCCACCCGCTTCCTAAACTGTATTGAAGTCACATGTAATTACATCACTCAAAAAACTGCAATCCATGCACTACAACACTCAAAACCGTTGTTATTGCCGCTATCAAACCCACAGCGTGATTCACTAGAAAGAGGACTGCTGTCAAACCCACAGCGTGATTCACTAGAAAGAGGACCGCTGTCAATTGCACAACACTGACCATCGCTGTGGGAACCACTGTCCCTTTCATAGCGTTACCCACAATGGTTTTTATTGGTTTTTGTTTCTTCAGTTCTTCAAAGTCTTCAAGCCTCCTTCAAACATGATCTCATACTTCCAAATGTATCCCTCATCTCCAGGAAGTCTCCGCATTTGTTGAATCTTGTTTGGTAACCATTGAAAATTCGAACCATATCCAACATCAAATGTGCGAAGTGATATGCATAGATTAATTTTTATGTAAATTTGTTTAAGGGGGAATTACACAAACTTACCCTGGTTATAAACATAATAACACAGAAACCCACAGAAAAATCATAATGACACTCGCACCCCCTTAACCTATTGACTCACGATTGACCACATGTTGACCACCGTTTGTCTGTCATAGACAAGGGGCAATATTGGTTTTTTTTTTTTATAAATAATATATAAACAATAAATTAATATAGAATTCGAAAACAAAATAAAAATAATTTTTTAAATGGCTCTCCACCGTCCATATCAAGATGGATGGTGATGGTCAATGGTGGAGATGAACTGAAAATTAGAAGAAAAAAATTGATGGAGAATGGAGATCCAATTAAATTCCACAAAAAAAAAAATTATAATAATAATAAATAAAAAATTCACAATTCAATCCCAAAAACAAAATCCACAAATCTCATCCGACAATTATATCTTCTTCTCTAATCAATTCCAATAAAAAAAAATCTGGAAAAAAAAGAAAAGAAAAATCAAATCCAAACACTAAAACACACATTCATCAATAAAAATCCATCTTCAATCAGTTAAAAATCACATTCAAGCTGTGTGATAATCCCTTCTCGAGTTAATAATCTTCACAGGCGAAATATCCAAAACACAACAATAACAATCACCCAGTTTGCGTGTTGAGTCTCTAATCGTGTTGTGATACTTGTAATAACATTCATCAATGTTGTTTCAGAGACGAAGACAGTGAATGGGTCTTTATTTGCGATGGAACTTCGTCGTAGACCGTTTCATTTGAGATGGAATTAGGAAGAGATCTGGAAAATTTCCAAATCTTTCTCAGCTTTTCCTTTCTTTTTTGTTGTTGTTAATTTTCGTTTTTTTTTTTTTTTTTTTTTTTTTTTGTTATTTGATCTCCACTGTCCATCTTATATATGGAGTTATGGATGGTGGAGATCAATCATTTTATTTTTTAAAAAAAAATGTTCTTTTTTTTTTAATATATTTGTATGTTGTTTTATTGAATATTGTATCAAAAAGACAACATTACACCTTGTCAATGACAGAGAAATAGTGGTCAATAGGTCAAGAGGGTCCAAGTGTCATTTTAATTTTTCTATAGGTTTGTGTTATTATGCATATAATCGGGGTAAGTTTGTATAATTTCCCCTTTGTTTAAAATACAAGTTGAGAGAAGACTTATTACTTATAGCTTATAAGAATCCATTACTCATTGTAGGGGGTCGACCTACGGTCGATGTGGATCGGGTCGGATGTGTGCTAGGCCCAAGGCAACTTGGTTGAGCTTGTCGAATAAGGGGATGTCGTCTGGTCTGAAGACCTGCAAAAGATGTTAGTCTGTCGAATAAAAGGAAGTCGTCTCCTCATGAACCTGCAAGAAAAGTTAAAGCATAAATAGAACACAGTAAAAACGAAGTTGGTGGGTTTGGATCGTTTAGCCTTAGGAGTGCTTGGGCTGAGCAATCTACTGTGGAGGTGGTAATGATTGATGTCTGGTGATCGCTGGTCACCGGAATGTTTTTAAAGACACAATTTCATTACGCTGTTTGTAAGCTATAGTTGAGAGAAAATCAGAGAGCCTTAGTGAATGAGGCCTCTCTTATTTATACTAGACACCTTGGCTTCAACGTCTACTATCTGCACTTGATAGTGGGCGTGATTCTAGGAGAGATTTCCTCTCAATGGGCGGTTACATTTTGTTTTGTAACTGCTCATTTTGAATGAGTCTTCAACGGTAGCTTCTGCTGGCAGCTAGTTTGGGTCGACCCAACACAATGGGCCTGGGTTAGGCTGGCAAAGATTGGGCCTCGGCATGTTGGGCCTCTGGACCATTTTTGGCTACTACAGTTTGTCCCCCACTCTCTAAAGAAGAATCCATGGAATTTAGAGAGTGATTTCCGTTGAGTCGACCGGAGTCGAACGACTTTCTGTGATAAATACCTTCATTGGTTCCAGCCACTGTCGAACGATATTCGTATCAGAATGGGATCAACATTGATCCTGGATGGAGTCGACCATTGTCGAATGAACACACCTTAGCGATGTTTCTTTAGTTACTGTTTTGATCAGCAACGTTCTCTGGGCGAGCGACATTGTATCGCAGGCTCGACGTTTAGTCGATCCTTTTTTCGGTTGTTGGTTTGGTATCTAATCTGAAATGATGGATATTAAAGGCAGAAGTGACAGGCGTTTGGGTTTCCAACGCTGGCGTCAACTGCATTTATTTCTTGCGCAGTTAACCAGAAAAAGTTTTTTGAATTTAAAAATTTTCATTGGGTTGTTCACCCAGGTTAACCGGTGTGGTTTGATTAACCGGAGTAGTTGAATCGGCAGTTGGGATGGTGTCGACACGTGGCAACTAGGGTTAGTGGGTTTTATAAAACCCAAACCGACCAACTCCTTCAACCATTTCGCTTTGCGTTTGAAAGAACTCTCACTGAAAAATTTTCTTCTCCACGATCCTTTGCTTGAAGAATCCTTGTTCTCGAATCTTTTCCAGGTTGGTAAAATCTTTCATTTGTATTTTATTTTTCATTCTTTTTGCGTAAAAAAAAAACTCGTTAAACATTAGTTTAGAAAGTACCTTTCTTTATTTCTGAATATCTCTGATGCTTGAGTGAAGTTTTTTCATTTTCATGAACTTTTCTGAAACTGTATCTGAGGATGTTCTTCAGAAGTTTTGCTAGATTTTGATGTTTGCATGATTGATCCATATCAAGTTAGATTTTCTTGCAAAATGTTGTTTCTGTTTTCGTGTATATGTCGTCTCGATGAGAGTAGCTTTCTAGGGTAGACTCCTATTTCAGGATCTAGGTTGGCTCTCTAATAGGAAGTTAGAAAACCCTAGGTGTCTGATCAAAACTCCTTAGGTTGTGATTGTAGCGTGTAGCTTTTGTCTGACTTGTGCATTTTCCACATTTGTCAGATTTTGGAAATACGATGTCGAGCGACCACACAATCTCTGACTTGGATTTTAACTGGTCTAATGATGATGATGGAGGAGTCGACAGTAGGGCGTGAGATGTCGATAGACGGGTCACGGTTGAAAATCCGTCTACGCCTGTCTCTATCGATGCTAGGGGTATCTTAGAGCAGGGTGCCGTATACGCCATTGCGTCGGCTATTGATCACCCTGAGTATGTCGACATCGATGAGCCGTCGACGTCTGGTCGTGCATTAGGTATATTAAAAGATAGTCCAGCCAGCGTGATCACTGAGGACATGTTACCTGGCATTCGTGCGATGTATGGTATTCCTAACGACGTCGAACTACGTGCACCGAAGGAATACGAACGTGCTGATTGGGATATACCAGGATGGACGTGTCTCTATGAGTACACCTTCCGTTTAGGCTTTAGATTTCGCATCCCTCAACTGGTCCGACGAATGTTGGTATACTACGAGCTTGCTCCTGGTCAGCTGATGCCCAACACTTGGAGAATATTGTTGGGCTTAGGAATATTATGTGAGAGGAATAATATACAGTTCGGGCTAGGGTGTCTCCTTCACAATTATTATCTAAAGGAGCATCTGACCGACATTGGACGTTATTCGTTAGTGTCGCGAAATAAAAAGAGGGATCTTATAATCGACACCAAGACGAATGATAGGAACTGGAAGGACACGTTCTTTTTTGTAAAGGGTCCTCCAGTCGACGGCCCGTGGAGGATGGGGGACGAGGAATATCAATACCGACGAGTTTGGAATCGTTATGGTAAGTTTTTCTTTATTGTCGAATACATTGTAAACACATGTTTAGATAACCATTTAAATATATTTTGTTTAAAACTTTTGCAGAGGTTGGAGGGGCAAGCAAAGCACCGGAGTGTGGCGTTGCTCCCGAGCGTACTAGGATTTTGTTAGAAATCCCAACAGCGCAGAGAAGTGTTAGCAATTTGCTAACGGAAGGTAATTTCAGGCCTAGTCGACTGTGGAGGTGGTCGACGTTAAATAGATCGCGCGCCCCCTATCCTCACGTGAAGGATTTTTTAACGTGCCTATGGATTAGGAGGAGTTTTGAGATCCTTCAGTACAACTTGCATTTTTTAAAGCCCCTAACTGATGTTGAACGTCGTTTCGCAGTGACGACGATGGCGAGCGCAGAAATTAACATACCTGATGAAGCCGAGACTTTGAGGCGCTATAAAGAGGAATTCGCCAGGAAACGGGCGGCTGCGCAGAAGAAAAGGCAAGCTGCTGAGGCGTCGGCTGGAGGTTCTCCGTCAGTGGTAGGGCCACCTTTGGAGTCCTTGCCAGAGAGGAGTCCATTAAAAAAGAAGCCAAGGAGGGCTCTTGCTGTCGAACGACAGAAGAAGGCTGCATCCAGTTCGAAAGACAAGTCTACTGGATCAGACCTTGAGCCTGACTCTCCGATGAAGCTTCTTGCTTCGGGGTTGTCATCCTTCAAGGATCCCGCTGGGTTTTTGAAGAGGTCGGACGACTTTACTCTGGTCGATGACGACATGCACTTGAAGAAAGTCAAGACAGAGGAGGTGTTCGACACGCTGCTGCTCTCGAACTTCCAGGTAAGAGTTCTGGTTTTGTAATTCTCTCTTTGTTGGTGAGGTTTTTTATTGATCGACATTTCTCTTATGTTGTAGGCCTACCAAGCGACGTTGCATCTGCATGGTCGATATAAAGCCATCAACGACAAGAGTGTGGCGCTTCGTAAGGTGGGTGACGCTCTTAAGGCGGAAAACGCTAAGCTCTCCGCCGAAAAAAGCTTGGTCGAGCAGCAGAAGGCAGCGCTGGAGGAAGAGCTGAAGAATGAGAGGGCTCGACACCAGGCCGAGGTGGCAAGGCTCAATGAAGCAGCTGGCCAACAGGACAAGACCATCGAGGCTCTGAGGGAAAGGGCTATATCGATAGCAGTAGAGGCCGTCTGCAAAACCAGAGCAGGACTCTTCAAGGAGTACCTGTCGGGCGACCATTTGAAGTGGATTCCTCAGACGATGCAAGAAGAAATTGATATGTATGAAGAGATGCAGCGCCTTAAGTTTGAGGAATCCCAAGGGGCGGGCGTCGACGGAGATGCTCTGAATGTCGATGAGAACCTTGGGGATGATGCGTCGCTCGACAAGGATGATGTTGCTGCTACCGATGGTCCTCCGCAGAATAGCTTATAAATTTTTCACTTACCTTATGTAATATTTTGAATGATTTGGTCGACTTCGACCTATTTCACGTTATGTAATATTTCGAATGATTTGGTCGTCTTCGACCTATTTTATCTATTATTTAATAGCCGTAATAGAATTTATCTATTTCTCAATTTTGCATTTGTGGCGACTTTTTTGGTTTGCTTTGACTTTCGTGTGACGATAACTTTGAATTTTGCATGGAATGAGATGAGCCTGTAAACCCATGCTCAAACGTAAGGCGATCGACATTATATGAGACTTGAATTCGTTATCTTGATTTTGTATATATACGATAAGCCTGTAAACTTATGCTCATATCTAGATCGGTCGACATAATTTATAAGGACGATTCAATTGATAGAATAATTTTATCGTTGGTGTCGTATCATCCAATCGACAAAATCTTTTTATTGTAGGATTTCGCTTGTATGCGTTTGATGGTCGATACGACCTTTTACATAGAATTTCGCTTGCATGCGTTTGGTGGTCGACATGACCTTTTACATTGATTTTCGCTTGCATGCGTTTGGTGGTCGACATGACCTTTTACATTGATTTTCGCTTGCGTGCGTTTGATGGTCGACACGACCTTTTACATAGAATTTCGCTTGCATGCGTTTGGTTTTGTCACCACTTGTCTCGTTACTGTCGCCATTTGTCCCCAGTATTACTCCCCCACTCTCAATATGCGTTAGTCGACTGGAGTATATTGAGAGTGGTCATTAGAGATTCGTCTGAAATAAAGATTTTGCTTGTCGACGTCGACAGCTAGGTCAGCGGGAAAAATGTATGTTGAGCTCAGTTTTGCACTTAGTTGCACTAAGTTGTCATCATTGCTCTTGACTATAATTTGTTAGCAATGAGAAGCCGAAATAAACAATAATGAAAAAGAATAAAATGGAATAAAATGGAAGTTCAGAAATGGTACTGTTTCAGATGTATGGCGTTCCAACTATTGTGCAGTTCTCGACCGTCGAGTCCTCTTAGCTTATATGCGCCTCACCCGACAACATCCGTTATTTGGTACGGTCCTTCCCATGTTGGCCCCAGCTTTCCGACGCCTTCTTCCCTTGTATTTTGGAACACTCGTCGCAGTACCCAGTCGTGTAGTCTAAAGACTCGGACGTTGACCTTTTTATTGTAATGTCGAGCGACTTGTTGTTGGTACGACTGAGTTCTTAAGGCTGCACGATCTCATCGTTCGTCGAGATGGTCAAGTTCAAAACTGAGTTCCAAGTTGTTCTGCTCTTCATCGGGATTTTCGCTGCGGGCGGTCGACAGCCTAGTTTCTATTGGGATGACTACTTCTGACCCGTAGACGAGTGAGAAGGGGGTTTCTCCTGTCGACCGCCGTGGGGTAGTTCTGTATGACCATAAGATCTCTGGAAGTTTCTCTGCCCACTGGCTTTTTTCAGCTTCCAGTCGTTTCTTCAGTGTGTTGACGATTGTTTTGTTGGTCGACTCCGCTTGTCCATTTGCTTGAGGATATCGTGGAGTTGAAAAGCTTAACTTGATTGCGTATTTATCGCAGAAATTTTTGAAGTCGAACGAAATGAACTGGGATCCATTGTCGGTCACTATCTCCTTTGGGACCCCAAACCTGCATATGATGTTTTGCCATATAAAATTGCGTACCTTAATGTCGCGTACTTGTTGATATGCTTCGATTTCAACCCATTTGGTGAAGTAGTCTGTCAGGACTAACATATAGACGACACCGCCTGGCGCAGCTGGTAATTTACCTACAATATCCATTCCCCATTTCATAAAAGGCCAAGGGGCCGAAATTGAATTCAACATACCTAGGGGGAGATGTGATATTGGTGCGAAGCGTTAGCACTTGTCGCACGATTTGACGTGATTTTGAGAGTCAATTCGCATAGTCGGCTAGTAATATCCTGCTGTGATGGCTCTGTTCGACAAGCTACGGGCGCCGGAATGATTTCCGCATTCCTCTTGGTGCAAACTTTTCAGGACGTCGTATGCTTCTCGAGGGGTCACACATCTCAAATATGGGCCTGTGAATGATTTCTTGTAAAGTTTCCCATATAAGATGCAGAACTTGGCTGCTTTGGCTTTGATTCTCCTTGCTTCTGCCCTGTCGCCTGGTAGAATGTCTGCTTGGAGGTAATTGAAGATTGGCTCTATCCAGCTTCTTCCGTTGTCGACCGGTGCCACTGTTTCTGATTCTTGAATTGATGGAGACATCAGATGGATTATTGGAACCGACTTTGAATTGTTCGTTGTCGTCGAACCAAGGCTTGCTAGTGCGTCTGCTCGTGTATTCTCGGATCTGGGTATTTGCTCGATTGAAAACTCGTCGAAAGTCGACTGCAGCTGTTTGACTTTGTTCAGATAGGCCGACATTCTCTGATCCCTCGCCTCATACGTGCCATTTACTTGTCGAACGACTAATTGGGAATCGCTTCGTACTTTAATGATTTTCACACCTAGGCTTTTTGCGAGGTCGAGCCCGGCGATTAATGCTTCGTATTCGGCTTCGTTGTTCGTTGCATGAAATCCACAGTGGACTGACTGCTCCAGTATGTCCCCTTTTGGGGATTCGAGTACCAATCCTAATCCGCTTCCTTTGATGCTACTTGATCCGTCGACCGACAAGGTCCATATACCGGATGTAACTGTTTCTGTTAGTGCAACTAGTTCTTGTTGGGCCTGCACACTTTCACCAGGGGTAAAATCCGTAATAAAATAGGCTAATACCTGTGATTTCATGGCTGACCGCGGGTGGAAACTGATGTCGTATTCGCTGAGTTCGACTGCCCACTTCATCAATCGACCTGAAAGTTCAGGTTTATGAAGTATATTTTTGAGGGGATAAGCAGTTAATACCTTAATCAAGTGGCATTGGAAGTATGGCCTGAGTTTGCGGGCTGCCATCACAAGGGCAAGAGCTAGTTTCTCTAGTCGACTGTATCTGGTTTCGACGTCGAGCAGTGTCTTGCTTACGTAGTAGACTGGATGCTGACTGCTACCCTCTTCTCTGACTAAGACTGCACTTACGGCTGTGTCAGACACGGCTAGGTATATGAACAGTGTTTCATTGTCCTTTGGTTTCGACAGTAATGGGGGCGACTTCAGACAGTTTTTCAACTCCTGTAATGCTTTCTCACAGTCATCGTACCATTCGAACGCTTTGTTCTTCCTGAGGATGTTAAAGAATGGGAGGCATTTTTCGGACGACTTTGATATGAATCGGTTCAGCGCTGCGACTCGACCGGTTAGTTTCTGAACGTCCTTCATGCATTTGGGCGACTCAATATTTTCAATCGACCGTATTTGATCTGGATTTGCCTCGACGCCTCTCTGAGTGACTAGGTAACCTAGAAATTTTCCTGAAGACACACCAAAAGAGCACTTAGTAGGGTTTAGTTTCATACCATATTGGTCGAGTACGTCGAACGACTGTCGTAGATGGTCGATATGTTGCTGGGCGACTAACGACTTCACCAACATCTCATCGATGTAAACTTCCATCGTCGATCCAAGCATCTTGGCGAACATTTTGTTGACTAGCCTCTGGTACGTTGCACCTGCATTTTTCAAACCAAAGGGCATTACTTTGTAACAAAAGATACCTCTTTCGGTGACGAAGGCAGTTTTTTCTTGGTCATCTGGATGCATCAGAATCTGGTTGTAACCGGAGTAAGCGTCCATGAAGCTCAATAATTCGTGCCCTGCAGTTGCGTCGACCAACATGTCGATGTGTGGAAGTGGAAATGAATCCTTGGGACATGCCTTGTTGAGATCAGTGAAGTCGATGCAGACTCGCCACTTCCCGTTTTTCTTTTTTACCACGACGACGTTTGCTAGCCAGTCTGGATATTTTACTTCTCTCACTGAACCGATGTCGAATAGTTTTTGTATCTCTTCGTTGATCACTTTGTTCCTTTCGGGAGTGAATTTTCTTCTCTTTTGTTTAACCGGCTAATGGTCTGGGTCGACTTGTAGTCGGTGAACCATTACTTCTAGGTCGATTCCGATCATGTCTTCGTGCGACCAGGCAAAGCTGTTGCGGCGTTCTCTTAAGAACTCGACTAACTGCTTTCGGATGCCATCTGGTAACCTCGACCCGATGAATACTTTACGATCTGGTTGGTCTGGGTCGATAGATACCTCGTCAAGTTCCTCCATTTTCAGCTTGGTTGGAGTCGACTCGACCGTGGCTTCCTGTAATTGCTATGATTCCTGTTTCTTCTTTTTTAAAGCGTTTTGGTAGCATTCCCTGGCGGCTCTTTGCTCTCCTTTAATTTCTTTAACTCCCCACTTGGTTGGAAATTTGATCAGCTGATGATAGGTCGAGGGGATTGCTTTCAACTCGTGTATCCAGGGTCTACCGAGTATGGCGTTATATGGGGATTGGCAGTCGAGCACTAGGAAGTTGATGTACAGGTTGACTCCTTCGGCGTAGACTGGTAGCACAATTTCGCCTAGAGTACTCTTTTGTTCTCCACTAAACCCGGTCAACATCGTCGTTCAACGACTGAGTTTCGATTCGTCGACCTGCATTTCTCTTAGAGCACTGTTAAACAAAATATTACATGAACTGCCATTATCAATTAAAATGCGTTTAGTTAAACAATTGGCAATATGCAAAGAAATAACTAAGGCATCATGGTGGGGAGAGAACAAATCTGATTTATCTGTCGACCGAAAGGTAACAATTTCGTCGACTTTGGATGGGTGCTCTCGATTTGGCTGAATCTCTGCGTTTGACACTTGTCGAGTGTGTCTCTTAGCTGCTGAGTAGCTCACGCCACTGACTTCAGACCCACCAGAAATGCAATTGATTACTCGATCTTGCCTAGGAGGTTCCGGAGGGCTGTCGACTGAACCGGTTTGTCTTTGGTCGTCGCGTCTTGCATATGTTTGCTTACCCTTATCTGTCAGGAATTCTCGTAAATGCCCATGTTTCAGCAGTTCTGCTACTTCAAACTTTAGGGTGATGCAATCTTCCGTGCGATGGCCATGGTCGCCATGGAACTCGCATCGACGTTTTGGGTCCCTATGTTCTGGAAGGGCGTTCATTTTCCGCGGCCACTTGATCGAGTTGCCCATTTCTCTCATAACGGCAACGAGGTCGACTAGTTCGATGCTCAGAAGGTATTCTGGTGCTTCCACCTTTGGTCGACTCGACCTTGGAATACCGTGCCCATAGGTGCTTCTCTCACCAGAGTTTTCGTGCCGCGACTGGATGCTTCTTCTGTCGCTTGTCGGGTACTGTTCTGACCGTCTGTCGTTAGACTTTCTGTCGATTCGCTCGTTTCGACGACCTCCATAGTAACTGTTGTTGGCTTTTCCAACGAAGTTCGCCTCATCTTCTTCCCACTTGATCTGAGCCCATGCTTTGGCCAATACATCTTCCATTGTCCTGCAAAGGTATTTGGTGAGTTCCTTGTATAAATCAGAATCAAAACTGAGACCTTTTCTGAAGGCGTAGATGGCAGTCGCCTGGTTGCAGTGAGGGATCTGCACTTTTTCTCTGTTGAAACGTCTGACGTAGGCTCGCAAATTCTCGCCAGTCCTCTGCGTTATGGTGTAGAGGTCGTTCGACAATTTTTCCAACTTGCGGCTGCTTGCAAATTGCTCCACGAACGTGTCCGTCAGCTGTGCAAAAGAGTCAATAGAATTATTAGGTAAGTTTGTGTACCGCTGAAGGGCAGGACCACTAAGGCTGGATCCGAAGGCCTTGCACATGCATGCTTCTCTAAGGTCGCGTGGGATTGTGGCCGTGAACATCCTCTGCTTGTACTGTGCTATATGGTCGTCCGGATCGGTCGTCCCTTCGTATTGCTTCATATTTGGGAAGTTGAACTTCTTAGGCATTTCCATAAGAGCTATTGCATCGACGAAGGGCGAGTCAGCGAAGCTATTTGCGGTGCTTTTCTTTATAGGAGCTGGGACTCCTGGGATTCTTTGGATGAGAGCTTCCATTTCTGCAAACCTGCGAGAAAATTCTAGATTAGTAGATAAATGTAAGTCTGGCCCCGGTTTTACCAATCCGGGTGTCGACTGGAGAGACATAACCGCCTTTGGGATATTGTCCGGTTGTTGATCTACTGGCTGTTCGTATTCGTTCACGGCATCGTTTCTGGCGGGTACGTCGTTGAGGTCGATCTCAACCCTTGCCGTTTGAAGTGTTGGTCGATTCTGATGGTCGACAGGATTTACTTTTGGTGCGATGGGGTTGCCTGGAACCCTCGGAATAGGTCGGTCGACACCATGTTCGTCGTTCGACGTCGGGACTGGATGCCCCGAAGTGGCTGAATCTGGAACTACTCCGTCGACCAGCGTTCTGAACTCTTCGTTTGCCGCCCGGATTGCCGCATTTTCTGCTTCAAGTGCTTGTAGTCTTTCAGCACTGGCGGCCATTTGGGCGTTCAACATAGCGATCTGTTCTTCGACAGTTGGAGCGGATCCACTTCCTGCCATGTTCGATTGTAGTTGGAATAGACTGATTTGAATTTGAAGGTAGTTGCAATGGGCCCCACGGTGGGCGCCAAACTGTAGGGGGTCGACCTACGGTCGATGTGGATCGGGTCGAATGTGTGCTAGGCCCAAGGCAACTTGGTTGAGCTTGTCGAATAAGGGGATGTCGTCTGGTCTGAAGACCTGCAAAAGATGTTAGTCTGTCGAATAAAAGGAAGTCGTCTCCTCATGAACCTGTAAGAAAAGTTAAAGCATAAATAGAACACAGTAAAAACGAAGGTGGTGGGTTTGGATCGTTTAGCCTTAGGAGTGCTTGGGCTGAGCAATCTACTGTGGAGGTGGTAATGATTGATGTCTGGTGATCGCTGGTCACCGGAATGTTTTTAAAGACACAATTTCATTACGCTGTTTGTAAGCTTTAGTTGAGAGAAAATCAGAGAGCCTTAGTGAAGGAGGCCTCCCTTATTTATACTAGGCACCTTGGCTTCAACGTCTACTATCTGCACTTGATAGTGGGCGTGATTCTAGGAGAGATTTCCTCTCAATGGGCGGTTACATTTTGTTTTGTAACTGCTCATTTTGAATGAGTCTTCAACGGTAGCTTCTGCTGGCAGCTAGTTTGGGTCGACCCAACACAATGGGCCTGGGTTAGGCTGGCAAAGATTGGGCCTCGGCATGTTGGGCCTCTGGACCATTTTTGGCTACTACACTCATTAGTGTATATATATATATATATATATATATTTATCCTAAATGGTTTTATGGGTTTGACTATCTGAGGCAAGAGGAATGGTATGATCAGGAAAAACCTGACCTCTCTCACACAGTCACATGACATAATTTATTCTTGGAAAAAACAAATTGGAAAATCTTTGAGATTTTGTTTTTGTGATTATTGGCAGCTTTATTTTCAGCGGTAGTAGGTACACCCACTTGTTTTTCTCTTTTGTTTGACCAATATATATATATATTTTTTTAAGAGATAAACAAACATTTGAATTTTTGGAAGAATTCCTATATTTGATTGAGATGAGATTGCGAGTCAATGAAAGTAGATTGAATTGGACCATTCTAATACTGTGTTTGGATTGTAACTATTATCCAAGAATAATTTTAAATTATAGATTTATATTATCTTTTTAAATAAATTTAAATATTTTTCAATTTATAATACTGACAAGCATACAGGGTAAATATGACCATCTTTAAGGTGTAGACTACATATATTGAAGAGTTAAATGGTATATGGGTAGTCAAAGATATGGTTAATGATATTGTGATGCAATATAATCCCATGACAAACATTCTTCTTGTTTGATAAATGTAAACCAAACCAAAATATTTTTTTACTGTCTAAAAAATGTGTGTATATATATATATATATATATATATATATATATATATATATATATATATATATATATTGTTGATGTCAAATTTTGGATTGTCTAGTCAACAACATCATGTAGACGAGTTAATGCTTGGATTGACTAAGAAACTTGTAATCAAAGCACCTTATATCTTGCTACGTGAATGTGATATGCAATGGAGAAAGCAAATAAAAACAATAAATAACGCCATAGTTTTTACGTAGAAAACCCTAAGGCCGTAGGGATAGGAGAAAAGGATGTTCATTATGTTTAGAAAAAGATTATAAATTACAAAAAGTATATCTATAATGCTGTATCGCACCCCCTTTGACCCTTGCCCATTACATGTATTTATATGTGAACTAAAATAGTGCCCTAATTCCTATCGTGCAAGCAAAGGCCTTGAGGAAATAGTATTTTGACGATCCGCCCGTATGTTGGGGAATCTGTTTTCCTTGTATCAATTATCTTTTGGATCATCAATTATCTTTTGGATCTTCAAAGTTTACCATTGATTCGTCAATGGCTTAATTAGGGGTGATTGACTGAATTTTTGACTGAATTTAAGTATGTACAATAAGTACTTTTGACTGAATTTTTTTGTCTTTTATATCAGTTTTATCGCTTAGGCAAAAGCAGCTTTTTTAAAAGCACTCACAATGTTTCTGATCAAGAACAAATAAAGCTAAAATAAGGGATTTTGTGTGATTGATGAAAGATTTTGAAGTGGTTCAATCTTTCCAAAATAGTGAACTAACTTCAGTAACTTGTACAGTCAAAAAGAAAAAAAAAAATACTAATGTACAAAGGATAACAAGCAAGGAAGCACGGATACGGATACGGGATACGGATACGGCACGATACGGGAATACGGCAAATCTCAAAAAACTAGGATACGGATACGGCAGGGATACGTTTATTAAAATAATATATATTTATATTTTATTTAAAATAAGAATATATAAAAGGATATTTGATAATTCATTCAAAAATCAAAACATATTCATATCCAATCATCTAAATAAATGTAACATATTACAATATCCAAATTAAGTCGTAACATATTACAAAATTGAAAATCCAAATAAAACAAACGTCACATAAGTTATAATATATTACAAAATCCAAATAATACATAAAATAGATACTAAATTCCTAATTAACTTCATTATCATCATTCACATTGTCATATTTACGATTTTGCCCCAAACGTATCCCGACGACTTAATTTTGTATAAAACATAGGAATGGATATGGTTCCTGAAGATCAGAGTTTCTACAAACTTCTATACCAGTAACACCACTAAAGGAAATAAAACATAGGAATGCAAGGGCCGATGTTGCTGCGAAATTTGCCACAACATGGGAGTACAAGTGTTTTGAACCTTCTATTAAGAGTACTTTCCCATCAACATACAAAATACACAAACAAATCACAAACGACAAAACCCACCATACCCTCAACAAAAATGGAAATTTCTCAGACACCTTAAATTTACAATGAAGTGCTGAAAAGCTCAACACAAACCAAGCTAAACCTTGGTCAACATGCATGAAAAGAACAGAGCAATCTACTACCTTCCCACGAGCAGCCTCTCTTATCAAACCAACCCCATCAAACCCCAGCACCAAAACTTGAAGGAACAGGACATAGAAACAACAAAACAAGGACATTTTAAACCAGGTACCAATCTTAACATCTCTAATTTCCCCATCAACACTAACACTACGTCTACGTGGACTGGAATTCACAACAGAATCATCTTTAAGTGTCCTAATTCGACCCGCACAAACAAAAATCTGCCTTGCAGATATTATGAAGAGAAACACAAGCAAAAGTGTCAAATTGATGCAAATAGAGGACAGTTCCAAGACAGGCAAACCTTGAATTGCCTTCAAAAGGCTATAATGTGATTGGCTTGTGGAAAGTGAAGATGAGATTTTATGGAGCAAAAGAGTGACACCCATAATTGAATATGGTGAGTTGTTGAATAGGACAAGCGTCGAGATTGAGTGAGTCGGCGTCGAGTTAAGCTAAAATAGATATTATCAAGTCGTCTACAGAAGGGCATCTCACCAAGTTCAACAATTATAATTTGACCCTGTTTTGTACTAAAATATTTATGATTTTGCCCCAAACGTATCCCTTGCGTATCCTAGCCGTATCCCCCCGTATCCTAGCCGTATCCCCCAAGTATCCGCCAGTCAAACTTGTCAAAAAGTCAACGGATACGTCAAATACGTATCCTAGTGTATCCGGGGTGTATCCGAACTGGATACGAGTTCGATACAGGTTACCTCCACCAAACGGAGTATCCGTGCTTCCTTGATAACGAGTGTATGTACAAAGGATGACGAGTGTCAGAGGTGAAAGATAACGGAGGTAGATTCATTATCTTGAATCTCCAACCCCGTTATCCAGAAAATAAGTTAATTTGTAAAATTTAACATTTTAATTTTGTGAGAATTCCAGAAAATTCCCCATTTAAAAATGATTGTTTACAACCAAACTTGAATTGTTAAAATCAGAAATTGCCTCAATAGATCGAAAATACCTTTGGAGATGTATCTTATTCCAAAATGGCCAAAAACAAATTCTCCACATACAAACAGGTCCTAAATAACATCATTAATTCTACTGCATTTAAATATATAAACAGCATATTGCATTCAAAAAATTAAAAAGTAAATAAATATAAAGTAAACTAGAGATCCAAAATGAATATATAGATGTATAGAGTCTCAAGTAAAAATGATATTTCGAACAGAAGAAGGAAACAATAAAATAAGCAAATAAAAAGGTTGATCGACTAAGAGGTTGGGAAGAGGAAAGAAGAGGTGGAAATCATCGGGCTGGGAGGACTTGGAAAGAGTTTTTATAAAAACAAATTAAGGTTGTTTTTCTTCTCTCCAATCCTCCCACACCTCAAACTTCCACCAACTCTCTCCTTTTCCCTCTCTCAAGAGAAAAACTGAAGAGAATATCTTGTGAAACAAATGAGGAGGCTCTAGGTTTATATAATAATAAGGTTGGATAGTAGGGTTTCAGGTTTGGTGGTGAGACTTAAATAATCAAACAAATTTCACGTTATTAGGGTTTCAGGTTATTTATTCATTCCGGCCAACAACCAATATTAAATTTTCATGTTATTACTGTGGTTGTGACTTGTGATGTATTTGTAAGAAGATAAAAATGCTACATTTGTAACAGAAGGTCGATTACTTTAGGTAATATTTTTAATCAATAATATAAATAAATTAAAATGGAATGATAATTATAAAAATGTGCAATAATCTCTTTATGAAGGTCAAAATCAATCAAGAGACTATATTGAGTATATTCCTATCCTGATCGAAGAGTTAAATAGTTTCACAGTGGTCAAAGATATGGTCAGTGATACTATGATACAAGATATTCCCATGACAACATTCTTTTTGTTTGATACACCCAAATATTTTTTCTACTGTCTAAAAAATATGTGTATATTTATTTTTTCTTCTTGTTGATACTCGATGGACGTTAAACAAATACAAAATAGAAGACTGAAACAGATGGGGATTTCCTCAGAATTTTTTTTGACCATGTGAAAACTTTTATTTTTAGAAAAGCCTGCTTTTGCATAAATGATAAAACAAATATATACGTACACCTTATTTTTGAGACTATATTAATAGATTTCTGATAATTTTGATATCACGTGAATTTGGATGAATTCTTGATGAATTTGATTCGTTGTGATTTTAAGGGTCATAACTCATAAGAGAGAAAAAGTAATTATTAAATAGATTGTGACGATGTCGGGGTGTCCCTCGCTAAAGAAGTTCCTGCTGGGCCTTGCCATTTTGAAAGGTATTCGCGTGAGTGATGGGTCTAGTTTTATGGATTTTATGATCTTGTGCCGCAACTGTCTTCGTCCGGATAAGCTCGAGCTGCTGGGTGTGTTTCTTTGGAGGGTCTGGTTCCGTTGGAATGGCCATGTCCATCAGTCTACCTCCATTCCCGATGATGATGTGGTGCCTTGGGCTGTCAATTTCTTGGAGGAGTATGTTAGAGAACAAGCATCACTATACACACGGAAGCGTTCCCGGATAGAACACAAACAAACACAATAACAAAGAAAAGATAAGATGAAGAGAAATAATTAAATCCAATCACACACAACACAAGAATTTACGTGGAAACCCAAATTAGGGAAAAAACCACGGCCGTTAGGACGACAAGAGAAAGTTCCAATATGTAGTAAATTGTTACAACCACACACTCATGATTTCTCTCTAAATAATACCCCAAACCCAAATACACCCAATGCTCACTTTGAGATCTCTCTAGTATTTGCTATTTTGCTCCACCACTAACAACCTAGTTATTAGGGTCTATTTATATGAATTACAAGGAGTTTAAGTTAAAAAGAAATCCTACTCCTATACATACAAGAATTACTTGTTCCATATAAATACTATTTCCTATTTATGACAAGTCTTCTTGTAAAGGAGAAATCCTTTTCCCATTACAACTTCCAGAAGCAACATATTTCCTCTTCCATGAATATTTCCTAATACAGCGCATGCTTATGATTAACTACGATTCAAGTTACAGTTGGCCACCCACTTCCTAAACTGTGTTGAACTTGAGCACTCAGAAAACCGTGATTCATGCGCCACATTATTGTCGATCCCTGTCATGGCCGCTGTCAAAGCCACAACGTGACCCACAGCGTGAAGTACTAGAATTGGACCGCTCTCATTTCCGCTGCACAAATTCACAGCGATGTTTTACCACTGTCAAAGCCATAGTGGTAAGCATTGTTCTTCGCTTCTACTGTTCGTCACATCCTCCAAACCTCCCTCAAACATAACCTCATACTCCCAAACGGTCTCACGTCTCCAGGAAGTCTCCGCATTGGTAAATCATGTTTGGTAGCCATTGGTAATTCAAGCCATATCCAACAATCCTACCTTATGGCGAGAATTCCCAAAACTTGTCCACAGCTACGATCCTCATCACCAAGAATCAATATACCCACCACTAGGTATAACCACTTAGGAAACAAACATCCTAAGATTTCACCGGCACATGTCGAAATTTACCTTGTTGAAAATTGTGGTGCAACTCCTCACGTTAGGTTCCTAGCGAGTTCGCTCAGCCATCGACATCCTTGTCCACCACACATCTTGCATCATCTCCTAACCAATGCCCGTGCGCAATTGTGGACCCGCTATCAGCTACATCCTTTTCACGGCAACTAGCGGTCAGAGAACATCGTTGTAGTCGTCAAACTCAAGAGAGGTGATTGCCAGATCACCCTCTTTGAAGCCCTTAGCTGCACTTGTCTTCTTTTTTTTACAATCCTTCCTTATGTGTCCAGACTGTCCACATCCCCAACAAGTGACTTTCCCTTTGGAGTTCCCCTTTTTCCTATCAACCAAAAGAACAGAGTTATTAGAAGATTTACCTTCACTCTTTAGCTTTCGTTCCTCAGAGATAAGTTTGTTGATACATCTCCAAAGCATATGGTTGAACTCCCATGCATCAAGATTGGCTTCATGTGCGCATAGGACAATGGAAGGGACCAGATGAGTCTAAGACCTTTGTCTTCTTCATCAATCTTTATTCCAATCGACTCTAATTCTGAAACTATTCCATTGAACACTCCTAGATGATCAAAAATTTTCTTACCTTCAGACATCTGTAGCATGTGAAACTGCTCCTTCAGGTAGAAACGGTTGCAAACGCTATTCGCTTGATACAATTCTTCAAGCCTCTCCCAAAGTTCTTTCGCTGAATATATTCCATGAATATTTGCAAAAACGTTCTTGGTTAAACATAATCGTATCGCACTCACAGCTCTCTCATCCAAATCCTCCCAATCATCATCGCTCATCTTAGATTTTCCAGAACTAGTACTAGCCGTTTCTTTTTCTAGAATCTCTAGAGCCTTCAGGGTTTGCAGGGGTTGACTTGCCCTTCAACGCCTTGTGTAAACCGTATTGGATTAATATATCTTTGACTTGAACTTGCCACAAGCCAAAGTTCATCTTTCCGTTGAACTTCTCAATATCGAATCTCATCATCCTTGCCATAAAGCTTGTTAAGACCACTATCAAGCAATCGGGGCTCTGATACAAATTGTTAGCAAACAAACGTCACTATATGCGCAGAAGCATTGTCAAATAGAACACAAACAAACACAATAACAAAGAAAAGATAAGATGAAGAGAAATAATTAAATCCAATCACACACAACACAAGAATTTACGTGGAAACCCAAATCAAGGAAAAAACCACAGCTGTCAGGACGACAAGAGAAAGTTCCAATATGTAGTAAATTGTTACAACCACACACTCAAGATCTCTCTCTAAATAATACCCCAAACCCAAATACACCTAATACTCACTTTGAGATCTCTCTAGTATTTGCTATTTTGCTCCACCACTAACAACCTAGTTATTAGGGTCTATTTATATGAATTACATGGAGTTTAAGTTAAAAAGAAATCCTACTCCTATACATATAAGAATTACCTGTTCCATATAAATACTATTTCCTATTTATGACAAGTCTTCTTGTAAAGGAGAAATCCTTTTCCCATTAGAACTTCCAGAAGCAACATATTTCCTCTTCCATGAATATTTCCTGATTCAACGCATGCTTATGATTAACTACAATTCAAGTAGCAATTGGCCATCCGCTTCCTAAACCGTGTTGAACTTGACCACTTAGAAAACTGTGATCCATGCGCCACATCATTGTCGACCGCTCTCAAAGCCACAACGTGAAGCACTGGAATTGGACCACTCTCATTTCCGTTGCATAAATTCACAGCAATGTTCTGCCACTGTCATTACTGTTGTCAAAGCCACAGCGGTAAGCGTTGTTCTTCGCTTCTACTGTTCGTCACATCCTCCAAACATCCCTCAAACATAACCTCATACTCCCAAACACTCTCACGTCTCCAGGAAGTCTCCGTATTGGTAAATCGTGTTTGGTAACCATTGGTAATTAAAGCCATATCCAATAGAGTATCGACAGGTGAATGGGAAACCTGGCAATCTGGTGGCCCCTGTTCCCTTTGTGTTGTGCCCTTCGTGTCCACCGGCTATTGGAATCTTTAAAGTTAACAATGATGCTGCCATTGATGTGGTGGGTAATAAGGTTGGTATTGGTATTATTATTCGGGATTGTCTTGGCTCAGTGATGGCCTCGGGTGTTCAGACGATCGCTGTTTCCTACTCTCCTCAACTTTTGGAAGCTTTTACGATCTTTCGGGGCTTACGCTTCGTGAAGGAGTGTGGGATGTTGCCTTGTGCTATTGAATTTGATGTCCAGATGGTTGTTAACCTTATTTCTTATGGTTGCTTTCCTTACTCTGATGTGTGCTTGATCATTAAGGATATTTGTTTGTGTTTTGAGCTGCTTCCTAGCTGTTCTATTAGTTTTACACCTAGGAGTGCTAATAATGTAGCTCATTGCCTTGCTAAGTTAGGTACTTAGGTTTGTCCTTTGTTAAGGATAGTTTATGGATGGAGGATTGTCCTCTGAGTGTGTATCCAGTTGTTTTGGGTGATCGCCCTCCCCAGGTGTTTTCCTCTTGATTTTAATATATTCCATTTTTAAAAATAAAAATAAAAATAGATTGGGACTTTATATATATATATATATATATATATATATATATATATATATATATAGTAATTATCTAGTGAGGTATACCTTATTTTAATTTCGGTAAGAAACTTGATGAAATCACATCGATTTTTATGAATTTTGATCTAATTTTTTTATGAATGATAAGTTTAATGAAATCTACTTATGAATCAAAATTGGGAATTTTTCAAGCGCCAAAACTATTTATCTCAATTTTTTTAAATATAAAGGTATCGGAAAAATGAGATAAATATAGGAAAATTAAAAAAAAAAATAGTTCTAGTACTTGAAAATTTCTAAACTTTTATTCATAGTTAGATTTCAATGAAATTATCTTCCACAAAAAAATTCAGATCAAAATTCATAAAAATATATGTGCTTTCATCAAGGTCCTTATCGAAATTAAAGTTAAGTATACCTCACTTGATAATTACTCTCTCTCTCTCTCTCTTTATATATATATATATATATATATATATATATATATATATATATATATATGTAGTGAGTCTCCCATAAGAGATCCCTTATTTTAATTTCGGTAAGGACATTGATGAAATCACATCGAGTTTTATGAATTTTGATCTGAATATTTTTTGTGAATGATAAGTTCATTGAAATCTATCTATAAAAAAAAAAAAAATTGAGATTTTTTCAAGCACTAGATCTATTTTTCTTGAATTTCCTATATTCACCCATTTTTATGATGCCTTCATATTTAACAAAATCAGGAAAAAATAGTTCTAGTGCTTGAAAAAAATCTCAAATTTGTTTTGTAGGTAGATTTCAATGAATTTATCATGCACAAAAAAATTCACATCAAAATTCATAAAACTCGATGTAATTTTATTAAGGTCCTTATCAAAATTAAAATAAGAGATTCCTTACAAGGGCGGGGATCTTGTGGAGGGCTGACACGGGCTACAACCCGGATAAGCTTTTTTGAAAAAAATATAATATTATTTTAAATTAGTTTTAGTATTATTTTAAGAGGTAATTACACCAAAATCCTCTAAGGTTTGCTTTTTTACACGCGGAAACAACTTTACCGTTAATTGACACTCACCTTCCCTATCGTCAGTCAACGAACGTCTAATCTAACTGTTGACCTTGTGAGGTAGGGTAATTTCGTCCTTTTACACTTTATATACTGTACACGTTAGACTCAATTAATGCATGTTAGAATATTTTGTAATTTAAAATTAAATATTAAGAAAAAGAAAAATATCTCCAAAATATATATATATATATATATATAAGTAATTTTTTTTTTTAAAGAAATATGTAATCGATTTGGAAAAAATTTTCCTCATCCAACTTCTCACACCAGAACATGGAAACATAGGAAAAACTACATCAAGTATTGGTGGAGACCAAACGAGATGCGAGATCACGTCTAGATGGACAAGCCCATTATCAAAAACAACACGGATGATCACGATACACATCTCCCATTCGCCGCCGACCAACATTCTCCGCCACGAGTCACCTATCACTACCGACCTAGAAAGCTTCGTCGGTCATCGATCACCAAACCCTAGCCATCAATGCCGCCGATCTATTCGCCAAAAACTGCCAACGAAGCCTGTGAAATAATCGTCTTGCCGCGATCCACCGTGATTCAAGCTGTGTTGGCTGTGCCATTGTATTCGTTGGAGTCTTCCCTATGTGATCGACTACTCCTCGCCAAAGATCTAATTGTGCCAGCAATCGAACGAACCGCACGCAACGTGAACTTGTGGTGTTGTTTTATTTTGGGTGTTTGTGTTCTTAGTTTGGGTTTCTGATCAGATTGGGTTCTTGGTTTGATTTGAATATGGTGAGTAGAAAATAATGTTGAATCTGGTGTTGTTATGGTGATGATCAATTTGGATGAGTGTGGTTTGAGGTTGATGGATTTGGTCTTGGTGGAGATCCACATCTCCACTAGATCAAAGAGATGGATCTATCTATATATCTATATATCCATAGATCTTCAATTTTTTTATTTTTTTGTTATTTGATAGAAAGATGGATCTAAGATTGGATCTCCATCAGATCTAATATATTTTTAAATTATGTTTTTTTTAAATATATTTTTTATTTAAAGAATAATCTTCCTCTTTTTTTTTTTTTTTTAATTCAATCTAAAAAAAAATTATTTATTGAAAATAATTTTTAAAATTTTAAATCAGGGGTATTTCTATCTTTTATCATTGTTTAATAATCAAATCTCTCACTTAACGGCCAAGCTCTAACGGCAAGGGATGTGAATGTCAATTAACAGTAAAGTTGTTTCCGCGTGTAAAAAAGTAAACCTTAGGGGAGTTTGGTGTAATTACCTCTTATTTTAATTGTACATCACTTATTATATTAGTACAAATCTTTTCCCAATATTGTCTCTTCCCGATACAATTCTTTTCCCAATATAAATCCTTGTCAGACAAGGTCATATCACATACCAATATATATATTCATCAACATCCATCCTATATGGATATATATATATATATATATATATATATATACAGAAATTCTATTATCAGTTCGAACTGACAAAAGTTATATCAGTTCCTTGCATGTGGGCCACTGGATTTAAATACTTTGACTTGGCTGTATGCACTTGTCAGTCAAAGTATTTAAATCCAGTGCCCACATACAAGGAACTGATATAACTTTTGTCAGTTCGAACTGATAATAGAAAGACTGTATATATATATATATATATATCACACACACACACACACACACACACACACACAAGGGATACTATAAAAAAAAAACCCCTCTAGTTTGGGTTTTTGGTCAAAAACCACCCTCTAGTTTCGTTTTTGGCCAAAAACCACCATCTAGTTTTTAATGGCAAAAACACCACCCTGTTTTTTTAATTTATTAGTCAAAAACCACCCTACCATTAACATTTCTAACCAAAAATACAATTTTACCCCTATATTCAAACAATATTAAATAATATTAATTTAAATAAAACAATTATTTGATAAGAAACTAATATTAAATAAAAAAATCAAATACATTATTTTATCCACAATATATTAATTAAAAATAACAAATAATTTCCTCTCTTTCTACATTCTCTCTCAATCCCCAGTCTCTCTCTCTCTCTCTCTCTCTCTCAATCCATGGATACCTCGCTCTTTGTCTCTCTCAACACTATTTCTCTCCAAACAAAGATTGATAGTGGCTGGGTTTTTGTGGTGCTTTGCAAGATCTGTCACTACCCAATCCAACGCCATCAACAACCACACCACCAAATCCTTATGCCTCTCTCTCGTCTGAAATTCCAATCAACAGCCACGCCACCCTAACGACCACCTCAACCCCAAATCCTTGGTTTTTGATAGTATCCCTTGATAGAGGTGGTCCTTGGGTAGTGATAGATTTGGCAAAGCACCACAAAAACCCAACCACCATCAATTTTTGTTTGGAGAGAAATAGTGTTAAGGGAGACAGAGAGCGAGAGATCTATGGATTGAGAGAGAGAGAGAGAGAGAGAGAGAGAGGAAATTATTTTTTATATTTTAATTAATATATTGTGGAAAAATAATGTATTTGATTTTTTTTATTATTTAATATTACTTTCTTATCAAATAATTGTTTTATTTAAATTAATATTATTTAATATTGTTTGAATATAGGGTAAAATGGTATTTGGGTTAGAAATGTTAATGGTAGGGTGGTTTTTTTTTGATAATATGGTAGGTTGGTTTTTGACTAATAAATAAAACAAAGTAGGGTGGTTTTTGGCCATAAAAACTAGATGTTGGTTTTTGACCAAAAACAAAACTAGATGGTGGTTTTTGACCAAAAACTCAAACTAGAGAGGGGTTTTTGATAGTATCCCCTCTCACACACACAAACACACGTCCACTCTGACTTTCCAATTCTCACTCTCTCACTCAATTCTGAATCCAATTATCTTTCTCTCCCGTACCAATTATTCATCAACATTCAAGTATTTTTTTTTAGTTAATTGTTTTTTTCTTTCTAGTTAACAAGTTAGGATTTTTGGTTTGTTATTCATAATTTTAAATTAGTATTTTGTTAATTTTTTATGAATTTATTTTCTGACTGCAATTTATTATTCCAAGTGTTATATTATAATTTATAAAGTATCAATTTAACCAAATTGTTTGATAATTTTAGGTTACAATGTAAGACAACCACACATCAAAGCCGAGAAAAACTATACTTTCATACTTTGGGAAAAAAAAAGAAAAGATAATCAATCATCGGATGGGGGTGGATCAAGTTCTCCATGTAACGTCGGGGACGAGGGTTCAAGTTTTCCTTCTTCATCTCAAAGATTTGAAATTAAGAATGTTAACACTCCATCAAATATTAATACTCTCTATTATAGTATTATGAATGTGATCCTAGATTACGCTTCCCAATAGAAGTTTATCATGTTGATAAGCGTGATGATGTTCAAAAATCTTATATCAAAATGGGTCCTTGTCAACCTATGTTGGATAAATATCTACCCATTCGTGATGGTAAACAAACTCGGTGATTTCAACATTCTTGGTTCAGAAGATTTTCGTAGCTCAAATATTCAATAAAGAAAAATATGGCATTTTGTTTCCCATGCTATCTTTTTGATACTGTTCCATCAAAGCATCCCACATTTACAACAGATGGTTTTCAAAGTTGGAAAAGAATCAATTGTGGGAAAAAAATGTACATTTGTGCAACATGAAGGGGAACATAATTCACAACATAGCTTTGCCATGTAAAGTTGGAATAACTTAAAAGATTCATCTCGACAAAGTCATGAATACATTCTCTATACAAGAAACTTTGCAAAATTGATTACGACTCTCAAGACCTCACTAGAGACGGTGAAGTGGCTGGCAATGCAATGATGTGCTTTTCGGAGACATGATGAATCCATCAATTCTACTAATTGTTTCATGGAGATGATAAAGTTGTAGGCAAAAGTAAATCAAGAAATTGATAGGATTGTTCTAGAAAATTCTCAGCAAAATGCCAAGTATACATCACCTAGAATTCAAAAAAAGTTGTTGAATATTCTTGCTAATAGAGTGCGGGCTAATATCCGTGAGGAAGTCGGGGATACTAAATTTTGCATTCTTGTTGATGAAGATGAATCCAATAAAGAACAAAGGGCAATTATTTTAAGGTATGTTGATTCTAAATGATTTGTTAGAGAACGTTTTTTTTCAAGTTGAGAGTGTTAATGATATAAATGCCTCAACTTTTAAAAAAAAAATATGCAATGTCCTTGCTCGATATGATCTATCGATTGAAAACTTGCGAGATCAATGATACGATGATGTAAGCAACATGAGGGGTGAGTGGAATGGTTTACAATCCTTATTTCTCAAAGATTGTCCATATGCCTATTACATACATTGTTTTGTACATAGGCTTTAACTTGCTTTAGTTGCAGTAGATAAGGAAGTGCATGATATTTGGCTATGTTTTTCAAAATTGAATTCTATTGTCAACTTTGTGACTGCTTCTTTCAAGCGTCACTCGGAGTTGAAATCTATTTGAGTAGGTGAAATTCAGGAGTTGATCACTTTAGGGGAACTTGAGACTAGTACATGGGCTAATCAAATTCATACTTTGCAACGACCTGGAACTACTCGTTGGAGTTCTCATTTTACTTCTATTAGTATATTAATTAACATGTTTGGTTCAACTTCTACTCTTTTTGAAAATTTGATTGACAAGGGACTGAACAGTAATATAAGTGGAGAAGCCAAAAGTGTGTATAAAGATTTAAGATCCTTTGAATTTGTGTTTATCTCGTTGTTATTCCATTATGTTTTAGGAATCTCTGACATGCTTTGTCAAGCTTTACAATTGAAATCTTAAGATATCTTAAATGCTATGAATTTAGTGTCAACTACAAAATGCTTTTTCCAAAGTTAAGGGAGACTGAATGAGATATTTTTCTTGAAAGTGTATTGTCATTTTGTGAAAGGTATGAAATTGATATACCTAATATGAATGCACATCATATAGAAGGGGCAAAACGTTTTTGTCAGCAGAAAGATAATGTCACAGTTGAGCATTACTATCACTTTAGTATATTTATTGATGTGATAGATTTTCAATTGATGGAATTGAATAATAGATTTCCAGAGCAAACAATAGAACTTTTTATTCTTAGCATGGCTTTGAGCCTTATTGACGTGTTTAAATCCTTTAATGTTGATAATATTTGCACACTTGCCAAGAAGTTCTACTATCAAGATTTCAGTAAGAATGACATTGAAGATTTGAGAAGACAATTGAGTCATTACAGGTTTGATGTTTCTTGGTTATCCGGGATTCAGAATTTGGCTTCTATTTTAAAATTATGTCAATGTTTAACTGAAACAAAAAGGTTAGAACACTACACTTTGATTGATAAATTGATTCGTTTAGTCTTAACTCTTCCCGTATCCACAGCAACAACAAAATGAGCATTTTCAGCAATGAAGCTTGTTAAAACACTACTTCGCAATAAGATGGAGATGATTTTCTTACTAATTGTATGGTCATATATATTGAGAGAGAGATTGCTAATATCATTGACTTAGATTCCATAATAGATAATTTTGATAATGTAAAACCTCGTAAGACAAATTTTAAATAGTGTGTATTTATATTTAAATTTTTTCAAAGGAATAAAAAACATTTTTTTTTAAAATAGTGCGGAAGTTCAGTAATTATTATTATTATTATTATTATTATATATATTTTAAACCACCCTAGTAAAAAATCCTGGGTATGCCCCTGATCCCTTATGAGAGACTCACTCATATATATATATATAAGTTGAAATGTAAATATTGTATTTACTTATTTAGTTAAAAATTCTTTTCTTGTTCACCACTCTTGTATTTCTCTATACATTCCTCCATTGAGAGAAGAATAAATCATCACAATATAAAACCCTAAAATTCTACTTGGTATCGGAGCAAAAAAAGAATAGAATCTTTCCGCTACCTTTTTTCTTTTCTTTGCCCTAAACCTAATTAGAAGATCTGCTGCCACCGTCGCCACACCTTGCAAGAGCAACTTACGCTCTCCTCTTGTGTGGCCGAACAACCTCTCTTCTCTACCGGAACTATCAGGTTTCTAGCTAAACCCTAGCCGCATCATCTCTCAATCACATGATTGCCGAAATTCCTTCTACCAAAATTCCTTCAGGATTTAATACTAAGGTCCATATGGTTCCTGATAGCAAGATGCAACCCATTGTCACTCTTCAAGAGACAAATACTCCAATCCATATTAAATTGGATGGTACAGATTACCGTATTTGGTCTAAGGTTTTGGAGATGCACATTGCTGGTAGAAAGAAGAAGGGATATATCATAGAAAGGAAGATTGCACCCTCAGAGAGTGACTGAACTATGATGAATGGGAAGATGAAGATGTACTTGTTAAGTCTTGGCTTATCAATTCCATGACTACCAATCTGATGTCACATTTTGTGCAGTGTGGAACGGCTAAGGAAGTGTGGGATGTAGTTAAGAGGAGTTATCTTGATGCCTCTGATTCTTCTCAGGTCTATGAACTGATGAAGAAGACATTTCAATTGTGTTAGGATGGCCAACCTCTCACAGAATACTACAATAAGCTGAACTCCGTTTTCATGGAGTTAGATTATCGACGACCCAATGATATGGAGTGTACCGCAGATTCTGAGAAGTACATGAAGCCTATAGCAGAGGATCGAGTTTACATGTTTCTTGCAAGCCTTGATCACAACCTGGATCAAGTTAGTAGTCGTGTTTTAACTACCTTACCTTTACCTAGCCTGGAAGAAGCATATTCACTAGTTTGTCGCGAAGTGCAGAGACATGTTACCATGGGTATTAAGGATCGTTCCGAGGCTTCAACACTTGCTGTCCAGAAGGGCAATTTTTGGCTAACCCCTCCTACTGGTCCTCACACTCGCCTCTGCACTCACTGTAACAGTATCACACACATGGTTGATACCTGCTGGAAGAAGCATGGCTACCCGGAGTGGTATAAACTCAAGCAAGCTTAGAGAAAAAGCAATAGGAAACCTCCTCATGTTGCTCTAACTGAGGCTTCTCCATCTTTTACTTCTCATGTCTCTCGAGTGTCCCATCAAGAAGGTAATTCTAGCTTGGTATTATTTTCTTATACTAACAACACTTGGGTTATTGATTCAGGAGCTACTGATCATATAACTAGTAATTTCTCTCTAATTACTTCTCTAATGTCTTCACTTGTTAAGTCTGTTCAGGTTGCTAATGGGACTCTTATGCTAATTACTGAGGTCGGGAATGTCTCACTCTCACCTACTTTTTCCATGTCTTCTGTTTCTTACTTCTCCAAGTCACTAAATGTGTGGGGGAGTCTTTAGATGCTTTTGATCCTGTGGAGGCTGAATCTAGTGAGAGTGAGAGGCCAACTCGATTGTTTGAAAAATGTTACACAAGATGGAACAAATGTGTCACTCTTGACTCCAGTACTACTCTTGATGATACTACCATGCCATCAGATGACTCTTCCGCAATTGACCATATGGTACAGACTCCTACTGAGGTACATATTTCTTCACCTATAGCTCCCACTTCAGATGATATTTTGGATTCTAACCCTACATATTTAGAAAATACTACGGGTAGGAGATATCCTCTTTGTGATCGTAAAGAGCCTGATGGGTTAGGTTTTTCCAAATCATCTTCTAATGTTGTTTATCCCATTTCTGACTTTATCTCTTATTATCGCTCATCTAAGTCTCACCTAGCTTTTGCCCTTCAGTTATCTTCTATGTCTATTCCTAGTCATTTTCAGGAAGCTCTTGGAGATCCCAAATGGAAGTCTGCTATTGTAGAGGAAATAAAAGCTCTTCAGAAGAACTGCACTATATATATATTGCATAAGAAAAATCCACAAACCCAAAATATATTATAATAATAATAATAAGGGGAATTATCATTTTAGTCCCTATGTTTTTAATTTTTGACACTTTTTTAACTGTCTTTCCAGTTTTCGCTGAGTGGTCCCTATGTTTTAAAAAATCCATCAATATAGTCCCTCCGTTAGTTTACCATTAGCCATAGATAACGGAGAGAGGGTTATTTTCGTCATTTTATAGTGTTGGTAGGGTATGTGGTCACGTGTTATTTAAATGTAATTAAAAAACTAATAAGATAAAAATAATAATTCGTTTTTAAAAACGAATTAAAAAACAAATTATCTATAATTATATATTAATTTTAATTTTTTTTAAAGGAAAAGAAATATAAAAATTATTTTCTCATATTCACACCCTAATTCAAACCCAAACCTAAATTCGAACCCAACCACCACCCAAATTCGAAATCAACCACCACACCAAACCTATAATCAAACCCAACCACCATCTTAAATTTGAATCCAACCACTGTACCAAACCCAAACATGATACAGCCATAGCCACCACCATACATGATACAACAACCTGAAATCAAAATTGAAGCAACCCAGAAATTTATCAAAGCATCCCAACAAGCCGCCCCAACCCTACCACCGCACCACGAAACCAATCTCCAGCCACCATAGCCACCGCCATACTTGATACAACAACCTGAAACCCAAATCAAAGCAACCCATAAATGAAACCCAAAAATTTATCAAAAAAATCTCCAAAATTTACCAGAAATTTACCAGAAATGAAACCCTAAATCAAAGCAACCTATCAAATCAAAATTTCTTCTTGTCAAGAAAACCCCATCTGTTTTCTTTTTATCTGAAATCCCTAATTTTTTTTTTTTTTTTGCAGAATGAAAAACGAAGAACGAAGAAGATGCAATCGATAGAGATCCAGCCATCGATGGAGACCACTGGTTTGGCGGAAGAATTTAGCGTAGGAGAGGCGTTGACCGGTGACGGCGTTGATGAGTGAGGTGGTGGTGCCAAAGCGAAGGAGACCGATGTTTGGGTTGATCGAGAAAGAGATAGAGGTGTTTGGATAAAGAAGATGTTTGGAGAAAGAAGTGTTTAGGTTGATTGATGTTTGGAGAAAGAGAAAGAGGTGTTTGGAGAAAGAGGTGTTTGGATGTTTGGATTTTTTTTTTTTATTAGGTGGAGATCCAGAATGGATCTTCACCGTCCAACTCAGGATCTTCACCGTCCAACTCATGTGAT
This sequence comes from Acer saccharum, assembly GCA_030490815.1. Lineage (NCBI taxonomy): Eukaryota > Viridiplantae > Streptophyta > Magnoliopsida > Sapindales > Sapindaceae > Acer > Acer saccharum. The sequence goes on along the minus strand of CM059877.1, from coordinate 27,904,258 downwards.
GGACGGTGGAGATCCAATCTGGATCTCCACCTAATCATTTGTTTTTTTTTTTTTTAATTCGTTTTTTTTAAAAGGATTTGATCTCCAACGTCCATCATGGTGATGGACGGTGGAGATCAATCTTTCTTTTAAAAAAAATCTATTTATCGAAAACTAATTAAAAATTTTAATTATATTATATTAAAAAAAATTATTTTTCTTTTTTATAAATAGATTTTGAATTATTTATCTTTTTTAGATTTTTTTTGAGTTTTTATAAATCAGATCCATTAGTTTATTTTTTTAATTTTTATTTTTAAAATTTAGTGACGTGTCAAATTTTGATTGGATTACAACCCAAGTTAATTTGTAAAATTTTATAAAGTTAGAGGGTAAAGTCGTACTTTTAAACATTTTATTTAATTGAAGGGTAAAAGAGTCAATTTACATTTTCTGCGACCGTTGACCGTCAAAAATCTGATCAATTGGATCAAATTGATGGGTTTTTGAAAATATAAGGACCAATCAGCGAAAAAAGGAAAGACAGTTAAAAAATTCATCATCAGCCAAAACCTAGGGACGAAAACAATAATATCCCTAATAATAATAATAATAATATTGCATTCAAATAACCCACCATAGATTAATAACATACCAAAAACAAACAACAAAAATGAAAACCAATAAAATCCCATATTGATATACATATTCAATAAACAAAATTGCAATAAAAACAAAAATGAAGCAAATTCCATATGAGTTTCTGGAGGAAAAAAAGAGACTCCCCTCAAAGAGATTTCTCAAACGCATTACAAAAACTTCGTGGCAAGATACCGCTATATCACATGAGGTGACTAAATTTAGATCTTCTTAATAAAATTGGCTTGTTGATTTAATTTGTTGGGCTTGAGATTATTATTTTTTTTTTAATTTTTTTTTTTTTAAATTGGAATTTTTCTGCGTTAGGTAATTCGTAATGAGATATGTTGACTAATGAGATTGTTATCATGATGAGATTGTAATTTTAATAACTCTTTAGGGTAACACAGTCTTTGTAATGGTAATAATGAGTTAGTTTAAAGAAAAAAAAAAAAAAAAAAAGCTTTTGACAATCCATTAATTATCTGTTCACATTCTATTTTAATTTCTTTTTTGTTAATAACAATTTTAACATGAATTAAAATTACTAAACAATACAAGAAATTTCTAAAGACACTCAAAAATCATTTTTTTTTAGAAAACAAGTTATTTTCCACTTTTTTTTTTTTCAATGTTTTACAAACCCTAAAATATCTTTAAATAAAATTCCAAAATGTTCTTATCCTTCTTACATTTTTTTTTAAAAAACAAAAACACTTCAAAATTTGATCAGAAATTAAAAAAAAATCTAAAATGTTATTTTTATAAAAACCAAAGGGGGGGGGGGGGGGGGAATTTACATTTTAGTCACTAACTTTTGACAAAATATTTATTTTCTTAAACATGTTTGCTTTTATATCAAACGTGACCCCTTACTTTTCATATCAAATAGATCCCACCGTTAGTCAACAGTTAGTCAAACTTAACGGTTCTAAACTTCCAGTGGCCACCTTCAATTGCTTCCTTCGGCGAGGAGACCTCCTCTATAGTCGAAGCTGTCAATGGAGGTGGACAAATACTTCATCGCAATTAGCGATGGGGAATCTATTTAAAAACAAAAAATACCCTTGAAAACCGTTAAGTTTGACTAACTATTGACTAACAAAGGAACCTATTTGATGTATTTCTCGAAAACAAGAGACCACTGGTGCAATAAAATAAGTAAACACATTTAAAAAATTAAATATTTCGCAAAAGTTTGAGACTAAAATGTAAAGAGTAATGCTAGAGGACCCAAAAATCCAACCCAAATTTTGGACCCAAACACATGTGGCACACATCAAACACAACATGGCCCCACTTCACTCTTTCTAATACCCCATGTGATGTGTGCCACATGGTTTGGGTCCAAAATTTGGGTTGGATTTTTAGGTCCTCTAGCATTGCTCAAAATGTAAATCCCACCAAAAAATATGTTGTTACAGAGAAAAAAGAATAAATAGATTTTTTGGGATACAATAGACATTCTCATAACCTGTTAAGGGTATAATAGCCGTTTACTACGGTCAACACATCAATCTAACAGAATTATTGCTGTCGTTAGAACTCATGGGACGTTGAATAAACGTATCTTTCTCTACCCATCCAATAATAGTTGAAAGATCATGGAGGTTTTTGATTTAACCCTAACCAAAAATACGAAACTAGCTAAAGAACTATTCAATAACAGCACATAGCAATAAAAAATCTATACATCATTACATAAAGGAAATGTCTATATACTACCATAGTACAGCGAGTGTTTATGGAAAAGACCAGATGGACATGAAATCAGATTACGAGTATCATACCTTTTGGTTATTACTGCTTGACCTTTAAGAACATCTTCTGATCTTCATCCTTAGAAAATGAACAGAATTTCCTGCTAGAACTGAGAATTTATACACTCTGTTATTGTGTACACTAGATTTTGAAAATACCTTCTAGTACTGAGAGCAATTTGTCCACTTAATTAAAATAGATTGATGCCAAATTAGATATAAGATAATAAGCAATTCAGGTATGCATAAGTTTCTTGCTTCTACACACACGTTTCTTATTTTCTTTACAATAATGCACAGCAACCTAAACAAAAAATTCAGTTGAAAGGAGAATTCTATGTATGTCCAACTGATAAGGGTAAACAAGGTTTACCGTAATCTTAGATCTTCATCGATTCAAAATCGGAAAAAAGGACTCCCATGTCTTCACAAGGGCACCGATCCTATATTTCCAAAATATTCATCATAAACAAATAGAGAACTAAAAATGTAAAGAATTTCATAAAAAAGAATGAAATGCAATAACCAGCAATTGTTCAATATATACAATGGTTGGGATTGTGGTAAACAGAACTGATTTCTATTGATCAAATGGGTTATGGGATCAAAATAGTACTCAACTTCAACACCACCTTAGTGAGTTGGAAAAACAATCTGCTGTAAATGAGTAACGGCTATTATCACACGGAACTCAGATATCAATCTAGAAATCTTTCCAGAAAAATGAACCGAAGAATTTAGAATTGCAGTAAGTTTCAAAATGCTATTCTGCAGCAGTCAAAGCAGCAGTTCTCTCTAGGAAACTGTTGAGGAAATTTGTTCATATTTACCGTTGTTCATCACCAAAAACAAGCTGATACACAATTATAACAATCAATGTCTACTAGCAACTACTACTACAGGGTCCTTTGTTCATGAAACACACGAGCCACTGTTTTGGAGCAGCCGGGTGAATTCCATAAAGGCGAGCTATGAATTTCTTTTCGCTAGTTGCAACCATGCTTGCAATGGAGTAATCTTTGGTACACAAACCTTTCTCAATAAGCCACATGTGGAATCTATACCTGGGCTTAATCCTGTTCTCTAAATCAAAACACAAAAATGTTGGAAAAGCATCAAGGTATTCCAAAGAAGCACCCATTTCCTCACAGAGGAAATTCACCTTCTGATCTATAATTTCCGGTTTCTGGTTCAGTACCTTTGGTGACAAACTTATCATCATACATAGCTTTGAGAATTCAATCCCAATACGAAGAAGGCATTCAAATCGTTCTTGTAACTCTCTACTAGTACCGTGCATGTGAGCCAATACCTTTATAGTCAAAGCATTTTCTCCATACCCAATTCCATGCAAAAACTCCAACTTATTCATAGTATGGACTCGAAGTTTTGAAGATAGGAACCTCTCCAAGCTATCTTGGAATTCATTATCCAAGCCCTCATCAGGACTTATTAAGACATAATTTTCTAGCAGATGATGACTTCCGTTACTAATCCTATTAAAGAACCAATATTGCAGATTCGACGCTCTGATCACATGAGGCAAATTAGCCATTCTATTTTTTCCCAATAGAAAAGGGTATTTTTCAGCTACAGATTTCAATTCATTTGCACTCAATCCGAAATAACTCAACATCCCCTCCACAGAAAACACTGGTGTCTCCAAATCAAAGCTCAAAATCTCTGGCCCTTGAAGAAGCAACATACCAACCTTCTCCTTCCTAACACCAAACCTACAGAAGTACTCTGCCTTTTGAACCAATGCCTCCTCTGTGTAATCAACAAAAAGACTTTTATTCTTCCCCAACATTTCTCCTAACTTTCCCTTCTCACAACCCAAATCGTAAAACACGCGAATTTTCCTACAAATCTCATATAAACTATCCACATTTCCTTCAACACAACCCAACAAATCAAAATCAACGAAAACAGTCTTCAAATCATCAATCAAAGCCCCCGTCTCTCCACACAATTCACCACCCCCACCCAAAACACAAGGAAAAGCCAAACACACCGCGACAACAGTAACATTATTGAACCCGTAACAATTCCTAATCTTACAAAGCCTAGAAGTCAATTCTTTCGAACTCTTACTAAAAATCGAAACTTCCTCCTTATACAACCTCCCCAGCCTGTTCCAAGGAAACCCGAAACTCGAAAGCACACAGGCAGCATTAAATACACTACCATCCTCCGCAAAGAAAAACTTGTTAACAGGCAAAATCCCGTGAATTTCATTGTAATCAATGCCAATGCTTTCAAAGAAAAACTCAAACTCGTTAATGGGGTGGTACCTGAGGAATCTCTTGATAGATCCAGCAAAATTCGGGACCGAATAGGCACCGTCGACATCGGCGATGAGATTGGAGAGAGTGCAGAGAGAGTTCTTGCTGATTAGCTCAGCATAAGCGAAGGGTATGTATCTCGTGTATTGGAGATAGTCAGTGACAGCCTCTTGTGCCTCTTTGATGGCTCGTGGCCTGTACTTTGATGGAATTTTCTTCAGAACTGGTGTTGAAGACAAGTGGCGGGAAAAAATGGTGTAGAGAGATTTTGAGATGTTCATTTTTCTGGGTTTAGGGTTTTCGCTGTGATCTTTGATTTTGATTTTGATTTTGGAGGGTTCATGGACCATGGTGGCATGGTGTCCATTTGGTTGCTGTTTATTAGTTGAGAAAAACAAGGGTACAAAAGTAATTTTCTAATTTTTTTCTTCAGTCTACATTTTCTCTTTCTTCACCAGATTTTAAACCGCAAAAAAATGGCCGAACCTCAACCGGCAAGCGCCGCCGTGAAGACAGAGAGAGAGCGAAGAGTCGTGTCCGAAGCGGAGAGCGAAATCTCAGGATAGTGGTGCCGTCGAGACAGATCGGGAAGAAACCAAGGCCACCGTCAAAATCGCCGACGCTATTCGCTGTAAGATTTATTTATTTTTATTTTTTTCTTTTTGAAGTTTGAATTAGTTTTTTAGTAACGTAAAAATTGATGATTTTTATTGGACATTTGGACGGCGAATCGAAGAGCGAGTCATTATCATAAGTTGGAAAGACAATGACAACAAATAGCTACTTTGATTCTTAATGTGAAAAAACTTCAACTTTTATTTTTTTATAAAAAATGGAAGCTATCAAATTTGATTGACCGAAAATGATACCATAATTTAGCGGATTCGCTCCATTTACTAATATGTATTTCTGTGTTAAGTGTACAAGAGCATGTACATTGTTTTATAGATTCATTTCGCTGTAATATAATTTCTGAATGGTTGTTAGATTACAATGGGATGAATAATTTAGTGTTGTTGATTCTAATAGGAAGACGAGAGCAATACAGAGGCAACAAAAGTTGCTGTGGGTCATATAGCTGCTAACATGGTAAGACTTTTGATTGCCGGCTCCCAAGCGTGTTGTCTGATTGGGATGTCTGGTCAAAAACATTGAGAAATTGAGGAATTCCTCTGGTGCTCCGAATCAGTTGCCTGCTTTGTGCGCATCTGCTCATGAATCTGATTGAGTTGTGCAGGTGAGCTTCTGCAGTAACTGCCTTTCACTTGCTGTTTCTATGGAGTCTAGTATTATATCACATTGATCAATATTATCTTAGGACTAGTACATAACTACTTTTCTTTGCCTTTAATCATCATTTACCTGTTGAAATTGTTTTGCTTCTCTTTGTTATTTTCTGTTGCCGAATGAGTGTCAGTTCAGGTTTTGCTATTGAACTTTGACCACATTACTCTTATTGCCTGCTTCCAATTGGGTCTTTAGCTTGCTTATTGCTTGATGAAAGTTTAACTTATAATTCAATTTTATGTTGTTTAGGGTAAACCCACCCCGGCAGGCGATATCTATCAGCCCGACCTACGATTATAGTGCAGTAGGACCAATTCAACCGTATGTGGACCCAACTTCAGGTTATATTACATGCTTCTCATAACAGATACTTTTTTTACTGTTAATTTCTACATTTTGAAGCTTTATCAAGTTTTAATATGATTTCGGAAACATTGGTTGGTAGGCTGATTGGCAGATGTAGCTCCAACATATCAAGGGTGAGAAATGAGAGTCTGGAGCAGTGATTGAGGTAGATAAACCTGCAGTTCTTTTCATGGAACTCCTTAATTAGCTGTACATTTGGTGGTATTTCAACCAATTGAAATTCACAACTTTTTTTCCTGTAAATAATTATTTGCTCATCTCTTCAGCTTCTTTGGTTTTTTTTTTTTTTTTTTTGGCTTTTCCAGGGTTTATGGCGGGAAAGGTGAACAAAAAACACAGGCATATTCAATTTGGTGGTAGTGTTCACTGTTCAACAGGTAGATCCATTCTTTTGATAGATATTGATCTGTTTAATAATTCTGTTCTTTTTTCCAAAGAGGCTGTTTCTGCTACTAATATATAACCTTTTTAGTCAAATATATATATAATGTATTCAGCATATATTTGTTATATTGTTCAATTATAATTTTTTTTTTAATAAAAAACAATTGTTTGTTGAAAAGTTCTCCAAAATCTCGGCTTTTTGGAATCTCAAAGTGATTTATTTTTTAGAAACTAGGGTGCTAATTGTTTTGGTTACTTGGCTTTAATAATTTCCCAACTATTCTTTGTTTTGCAAATGTAATTTAAGGTTCTCATTTTTATTTTTTTAAATATTAATACAGGTTTATAGGTAGCATTTAGCGAAGCAGTGGATTGGTGAATACATAAATTCCCAGTTGATACGACATGCTGGTGCTCAAAATTTTCAAAATCCAAAATTTTATTTTTGGGAAAATTGCACAAACTTACCCTAACATTTCCCATTATGGCATGATATTCAACTAATGCCTTTAATTGCACAAACAACCCCTCCTGTTAGTCAACTTTGGTTAAAAATAACCATTGACCATGATTTTTTTTTGAAAGCCCAAAATTGCCCCTGCACTTTATTACAAAAAAAAATTCTTAATTGCCCTTTGTTTAAAATATTATATACTTTAAATTATTAGAATATAAAAATTAAACACTAAACATAATCCTTTTTAAATAAAAAAATTCAAAAATAATATATTAAGAAAACGTTATTTTGAGAAAATATAATTTAAAATTATGCTAGTCCAATATGAATAGTGGTAATGTGTTACATATTTTTTATTTTTTTTTGTTTTTATTATATTATTTTTGAATTTTTTTTATTTAAAAAGGATTATGTTTAGTATTCTAAACACAAATATAAATAAAATCATCAAGAGTTTAAAATAAAAATATAATCATTTGTCATAATAAAATACAGGAGCACTAAAAATTTGTTCAATGTTCATCTCTATAAGACAAAATAATTTGACTCAATATAAATTATGCATTATATTTTGATTCAAAAAAAAAAAAATACTCATAATCCTTTTTAAATAAAAAAATATATTTTAATTTCAAAAATATGTAGTACATTACCACTATTCATATTGGACTTGCATAATTTTAAATTATATTTTCTCAAAATAATATTTTTTTTTTTTTTTGTTTTTTTTAATATATTATTAAATTGTATTTTCTCAAAATAACGTTTTCTTAAATTGTTTTGTTTTTAATATATTATTTTTGATTTTTTTTTTATTTAAAGAGGATAATGTTTAGTATTTATTTTTTATATCCTAATAATTTAAAGTAGATAATGTTTTAATTAAAGGGCAATTAAGATTTTTTTGTAATAAAGTGTAGGGGCAATTTTGGGCTTTCAAAAAAAAATCATGATCAATGGTTATTTTTAACCAAAGTTGACTAACAGAAGGGGTTGTTTGTGCAATTAAAGGCATTAGTTGAATATTATACCATAATGAGAAACGTTATGGTAAGTTTGTGCAATTTTCCCTTTATTTTTTTATCTTGCCAATTCGTGTCACCCAAACAACTGTTCCTCTATAAACTAATGATATTGCACGGATTTTCTTGCATATACTTTGGTAGTGAAACTTAGTATATATAGTATGGCTGATATATATATATATATATATATACAGTCTTTATATTATCAGTTCGAACTGATAAAAGTTATATCAGTTCCTTGTATGTGGGCCACTGGATTTAAATACTTTAACTGACAAGTGCATACAGCCAAATCAAAGTATTTAAATCCAGTGGCTCACATGTAAGGAACTGATATAACTTTTGTCAGTTCAAACTGATAATATAATTTCTGTATATATATATATATATATATATATATATATATATATATATAGTCTTTCTATTATCAGTTTGTCAGGACAATAAATATATCAAGACGAAGAATGTAAACCACAGATTATGGAGAAGTTTTAACAAGTGCATATACTTTGAGTCAAAGTATGTAAATCTAGTGGTCAACATTCTTCGTCCTGATATATTTATTATCAAGACGAACTGATAATAAAAAATCTGTATATATATAGTGGATATGGAAATAAAATATTAAAAAAAGATAAACTTAGCATAATCTTCTTTTAAGAGACTTCTAGCACAAGAGACCATAAAGTCAAGAAAGATATTATCCTCACTCCACTTATACCTTTAAATCATAATTATCTTTAAATTTGAATTCAATTTCCATAAGAATTTAAAAATTTCTTTCAAATTTTAGGTCACTTAACAACATCCTCTTAACTCGTAATTCTATTCCAAATTCATAAATCGTCATTTTCAATTTGATTGTATAATGTATAAGCGTATAACTCCCCGCTATGCACAAAACACAAAATGGAGATTTATTCTCTTTTCATTGTAGAAGGATTATTTGAATTTTTTTCTTCTTTAGATCATAATTTTAGAAGAACTTCTCAAATTATCCTAATCCACAAGAGAAATTCTTTGATTCTTCTACTTTGATCAAATTAGAATAGTTCATGTAATTCTTATACAACTCTATTTGAATGAAATCGAATCGGATTATAATATTTCTTATCTTTTATTGACCCCTCTCAAAAAGAAAAAATTGGATATGTCAAAAACTCACCAGTCAAGAAGATTTTTATTTAAAAGAGTGTTGGTGATTCAAAAATATTTTAATGGTGATTCAAAAATATTTTAATATGTAATATGAAATATATGTGACCGATTTTTATTTTTTATTTTTTATTATTTAACTCTTCCACGTGGTCAAAATGACCTAGTGGAAGGTATCCAATGATGTTTTAATTTAGGGAAATCTATATCTATATAGTACTTTAAAATGGAACCATCAAGGTGCTAAAGGTGCTATATGTCACAATGAGAGAACTTTAACATTAAATTATGTATAATCTTCTATATTATTAATATTAATTGTATTTTTTTTTTAATTTAAGAATACTATTAAATAAATAATAAATAATAAATAATAAATAATAATGATTGTTTTTAGTATCATTTGAAGGTATAACTTTTGAGTTTACAATACTAACTTTTCGGTTTCCAATACCAATAAACGGATATAATTTTTCATTAGTAATTATTTTTATAATGCATTTTGGATTTTGATCTTATCCAAACAATTCCTATATATAAAGACATGTAGGATGGTTGTGCAGAGAAACAAAATGCTACACATATTAAATAAATAATATATAATAATGATTACTTTTAGTATCATTTGAAGGTTTAACTTTTGAGTTTCCAATATGAACTTTTCGGTTTCCAATACCAATAAACAGATATAATTTTTCATTAATAATTATTTTTACAATGCATTTTGGCTTTCGATCTTATCCAAACAATTTATATACATAAAGACATGCGGGAGGGTTGTGTAGAGAAATAAAATGCTACCCATTAATTTGCTTAGTAATATTGATTGTTTTTTAAAATAAAAAATTGAAAAATTCTATTAAATAAATTATAAATAATAATGATTGTTTTTAGTATCATTTGAAGGTATAACTTCTGAGTTTCCAATACGAACTACCAATAAAAGGATATAATTTTTCATTAATATTTATTTTTACAATGCATTTTAGCTTTTGATCTTATCCAAAAGATTTCTAGATATAAAGGCATGCATGATGGTTGTGTAGAAAAACAAAATGCTACCCATTAATTTGCTTAGACACCGAGGAGCAAGGTTCAAGTGATGCCATCAACTCTCAATTGCTACAGAGATGATCAAGGCACTCAATTCCAACACTGAGGTATGCAAGGGTTCTGTGTAGAATCTACCATTTAAAAATTTTTGTCGAGAAACTGTTTGAGAGAGAATGAAGGGTTTATTTGTTTTTTAGGGAGTAGGATGAAGATGGATTGATATTTCATGCATGAAATTTCGCCGGTTGTTGCTATTCTTCTGGTTTTTCATTTATAGTGCAAGTGGGAGTTGGGATTTATGTCCTGAAGCTTGTAATTTGTAAATGTTATAAATTCGATAATAAAAGTAGTTATTTCATTCAAATAAATTAATGTATACTGTTAACCGGAAAAGTTGGTAAGTTGCCCAAGGAAGGACTTTTCCCGCCATAGGAACCTAGTCCATCATCGGTACCCAATACAGGAAAGGACCCGGTCCATCATGAACCTGGTCCTCCCCAAGCGCCTGATATAAAGAAGGACCCGGCCTATTAGGGACCCGGCCTATTAGGGTCCCGGTCCTCCCCAATCGACTTATACAAAAAAGGACCCGACCCATCAAGGGCCTGATCCCCCCAAGCACCTAATACAAAGAAGGACCCCACCCATTAGGGGCCCAGTCCTATCCAAGCGTCCAATACAAGAAAGGACTCGGTCTATCAGGGACTCGATCCTCCCTAAGCACCTGATACAGAGAAGGACCCGGTCCATCAGGGGCCTGGTACTCACCAAGCATCCCGTATCGAGACAAGGATAGACCCTTGAAGTGGTACCAGGAACCCCTTATCGTCTGAATTTAGCCATGCCCATCAGACTAGCCCTAATAAAAACAAGTAGCTAGGTTTGGACCTTCAAACACCTTTGGGAGCGTTCTAGAATAACCTAGAAAGCTCCCAACAAGTGATGACTGCTGATCGCGCTCCAAATATTCACATTTAGCGCTCCCTATTCCTATCTTTTGTGTTCGTTTCCGAGCACTTTTGTGTAAATAATGTGTGTTTTAGCTATGTGCAGGTAAATATCCCACATGGAAGGTGTTTGTATTGAAAGTGGGCAAAATTGGGCAATTTTGTGTGAAGAAGTCCAAGGCTGGTTTGAAGGCTAGACATTGCCCGCCGTCCAAACCCGCCGAGCACCAAGGCTAGCTCGTGCGGCTGGACATTGCCCGCCGTCCAAACTCGCCAAGGACCAAGGCTAGTTCGTAAGGCTGGACATTGCCCGCCCACGAACCCGCCTTACCCCTGACCGAGCCAAAATCATGATATTTTCAGGGGCATTCATGTCTTTTCACACCCCATTCTTGCCCAAATTGCCCAACATATATAAACACCCTTTTTGCCTCTCTTTCAACCGGGGTGATCAACCAAAAACACAACTTAGAGCTTTTGCTCTTACACACCAAAAGAGAGAGAGCAACTCCAAGCCTTCCATGGGTGATTTTCCTCCACGGAAAGCCTTCCATGGAGAGTAGAGATGCAGAGATAGGAGGCTTGTGTGCAAGCCATAGATGTTCATAGATAGGGAGAGCTTTGGAGGCTTGTCTTCAAGGGTAATCCCTTTGCTCATCTTTGTATTTCTATTGATGTATAACCCATTTGGGAATATTTGTAACCTACACTTATGTTAATATATGTATGATTGTTCTTATGTTTTGATTTGGTATTGATTCATTCCTTAGATGTATAGTGATTAAGCTCTTTTTATGATATTCATATGTATGGATGATTATGTGTTGATATGTATGTATGGATGAGATTAGGAGTAGATTAAATAAATGATTAGGAGTAGTTGTAGTCAAATATCTCATTTGTTTATGTATGTTGATGTATGATTTACTATGTATGTGTTTAGAGTGATTAGAGTGATTGAGAGTTGAGTTTGTGCTCGGATTTCCATTCCGGGTATAAATTCAGCTATTAGCTATATGGAATGGAAATAGCTTAGGTGTGCATAATCATGCCACTTTAGCTTTGGTTCATAGTTCTTGTGCTTAATGGGTCTAAACCCTAGACACAATCACTTTTCCGATTGGAAAGTGAGTACATGATTTCGGGAATTCCCTAATCAAGATTTCGGGGTAATTTCCTTAATCGAGAGAACGAACCCTTTACTGGATTAATTGGAATTAACATGTTAAACAATCGACATAAATTGCATAGTATGTTTGGTGAACCGATTTCCCATATGTGTTATATATCTTGCTATTCTCCAAGCCACAATTATTTTCGTAGTTAGGGTGTCTTGCCTTTAGGAGTAGATTAACTTAATTAGGAGTAGACTAATTAGATAGCCAAGACACCCGGCTACATTTCTACCTTAGTTAATTAATTTACATTTCCGCACACACCACACCGCATTCCTTTTTACATGCTTTAATAAACACTAGAACTAGATACAGTTAACGAATCCATCTCCCTGGGAACGAACCGTACTTGCCGCTATGCGATCGTAACGATCCGTGCGCTTGCGGAAAAACATACGCGCCCCATTTATTTTACGATAGTTTATAGAACTATCGCGTGTCCCGCGTGCGCCGATCGAGTTATTGGCGCCGCCAGGGATACTTTATTATAGACCGTTTCGGGGCGCGTCAACTGCCACCAAGAGCTGACGTTAGCCCTAATGCTAGACCACATGGGAAGGGAGGAAGAGCCGGGGTAACTTACAAGACACCAACGTCGGGCAATTAATACAAGACAGCAAGCATGGAAGGGGAATGATAAAGAATCAATGGCTGGGATCACCTAGTGACCGCGCCTCATCAACGGTCCTCTCTTGTTCCATCTAAGCCTTACCCAATGTCAAATAACCCATACATGAAGAAGGAAGTTATGTCTCCCGAGAAAATCACTTGTAGAAGATCAGTAAACACGAAGAAGGAAATGGTGGAGAAGGGCGCTTGACAGTGTATAACGGGACACGCGCTGATGCTTTCCTCTGCCAACCTAAACCACGACAATGACGTTCCACGATAGCTGGGAACTTCTTTGACCAATCCAAGCGCCCTAAATCGCCGCACAAGCGTCACATCAGCTCTACTGAAGCACCTAAAGAGACCTAGGGCATAGGTGGAGCAATCGTTGTCCTCCATGGCGTGTGCTAACCATGGACTAGTTCGAAGCAACGGTGAGGATTGATTCTGCACATTTCAGCCTAGGGACTAGGGCTCCCACTTACCTAGACTGGGATCACACCAAAGGGCACACCCCGGTGGCGCCATCTCAGCCTTCCAACTCCTGCCACCTCAGCATATGACTTAAGGGAACGGTGGGGATCGAACCAGAGAATTCCCGCCTAAACGAGCATCCCTCACCTACCCCTCCAAGGACATAACCTATAAATACCCCAACTCTCAAAGAGTAAAAGGTTGGCCTCTGAAACCTCAAGCAAGTCCTAAAACTACCCCGCCTAGTTCAAGCTCCATTGTGTTAATTCTACTTGGCTACTACCCCGCCTAATCTAAACTCCATTGTGTTAGCCCTACTTGGCTACTACCCCGCCTAGTCCAAGCTCCATTGAGTTAATCCTACTTGGCTACCACCCCGCCTAGCTCAAGCTCCATTATACCCAGCCTATTCGGCTACCACTCCCGTAAAATCACCTTCAACCCGCTATACATTCTCCCCGTTGCATATCATGACTGTAATATTGGCTATGGTCTGAGCGGTGACTCTTAATGTACATGCTTGACAATCAATAAAAAGTATCACCTTCCTTTTAGAGTATCTCTCTGTCCTACCCCATAAAGGACCCATCTCAACCTCGTTATCCCCTCAAGATCGATCTAACCAATAAGCGCTGGTCCCTAGTAACCGGAACAAGGACATTCCCCGGTACCTACCCCGATGGAAAATCAATAAAAATTATCATGTTCCTTTTAGAGTATCTCTCTGTCCTACCCCTTAAAGGACCCATCTCAACCTCGTTATCCCCTCAAGACCAGTCTAACCAATTAGCGCCGGTCCCTAGTAACCGGACCAAGGATATTCCCCTGTACCTACCTCGGTGGAAAATGAGCCACGTCCTACCCGATCCGGGTCAACTGCGGTGCACTAGTATGCCGCGGTCAACCGTTGTCCTAGAGGCATCCGATGGATTTTTCAGGATAACAGTTTCGCACCGTCTGTTGGAAAAGGCACCACACCAGCTTGTTTCCCTCTCTCAAAGCATCTTTGCTACTACAAAAAACAAAAATGAGGTTGAGATCATCACATAATCAAGTTGATCCGTCCGAGCCCTGCTCATACGTGGCCACTCATGGAGCTGAATATTCGAAAAATGCTCCGACCCAAGGCAGTCCACCACGGGCGAAGGGACCAGCACCAAACCATTCAAACCCTGCCGTAGGCCTCCCTCCATCTAGCCTTACCAAGTGAGGCACTTTCGATCAACATGTTTCCAATTTCGTAGAACGACTGCGGCAATAACTACTTGGTTCGCGCCCCAACAAGGCGAGACCCATCAGTAAAGCACCCATCTTTGACAGGTTGGGCCTTGCCAAAGTTGTCTTCGATAGACTTGGCCCCATAGGAATCTTGCTAGGAGCAAAGACTCCGAAACCCCGGAGAGCCAGGTTAGAAGCAGGAGAACCCAGAGCCTCGCAACCTCTTACTGCCCACCAGGACCCTCAACCCACAGCTGGAGTGAAAGAGAGATCTGGAATTGAAAGCTGGATGAAGGTGACCTAGAACCAGAGTAGGAACTAGGCCCTTCCCGGATGAGATTAAGGAGGCAGGCGTGAGATATTAACCAGATTTAGAACCGTAGCAAAAGAAGGGGAAGTTGAGGCTCAGTCTCGCGAAAAGGAGCCCAGATGCATTGAGGAGCATATGAGAAAGATGGCAAGGCGCCTAGCAGAGTTGGAGAAAGACAAGGCCAAGTATCGAGGATTGAATAGGAACTCCCTTGGGGAGATGAATGCCCCTCTTTCAAGGGAGGTTCGGAACGCAGCCCTCCCACCTAAGTTCAAGATGCCAGAAAAGGTCTATTCTTACGTGGAAGACCCCTTAAGCCACTTAGAGTCCTTCGTGCAGTAGATGGAAGTGCAGAACGTCACTAGAAAAGCCATGTGCCAAATGTTCCCTTGCACCCTCATCAAAAGCACCTAAAGTGACCTAGGGCATAGGTGGAGCAATCGCGACCCTCCATGGCATGTGCTAACCATGGACCTAGTTCAAAGCAACGGTGAGAATTGATTCTACACATTTCAGCCTAGGGATTAGGGCTCCCATTTCCTCAGATTGGGATCACACTAAAGGGCACACCTTGGTGGCGCCATCCTAGCCCTCTAACTCCTGCAACCTCAGCATATGACTTAAGGGAAGGGTGGGGATCAAACCAGAGAATTCCCGCCTAAACGAGCATCCCTCACCTACCCCTTTAAGGACACAACCTATAAATACCCCAACTCTCAAAGAGTAAATGGTGGGCCTCTGAAACCTTAAGCAAGTCCTAAAACTACCCTGCCTAGTTCAAGCTCCATTATGTTAATCCTACTTGGCTATTACCCTATCTAGTCTAAGTTCCATCATGTTAACCTTACTTGGCTACTACCCCGCCTAGTCCAAGCTCCATTGAGTTAATCCTACTTGGCTACCACCCCGTCTAGCTCAAGCTCCATTGTACCCAGCCTATTCGGCTACCACTCCTCTTAAATCACCTTCGACCCACTCTACATTCTCCCCGTTGCATATCATGAATACAATATTGGCTATGGTCCGAGCAGTCACTCTTAATGTACATGCTTGACAATCAAAAAAAATTATCACGTTCCTTTTCGTGTATCTCTTCGTCCTACCCCCTAAAAGACCCATCTCAACCTCGTTATCCCTTCATGATCGGTCTAACCAATCAGCGTCGATCCCTAGTAATTGGACCAAGGATATTCCTCGGTACCTACCCCAGTAAAAAATGAGCCACGTCTTACCCGGTCTGGGCCAACTGCTATGGACCAGTACACCGCAATCAACCATTGTTTCAGAGGCATCCGACGGATTTTTTAGGATAACAGTTTTACGCCGTCTGTGGGAAAAGGCACCAAACCAGCATGTTTCCCTCTCTCAAAGCATCTTTACTACTTTGAAAAATAAAAATGAGGTTAAGATCATCACATAATCAGGCTGATCCATCCGAGCCCCGCTTCTACGTGGCCATTCATGAAGCTGAATCTTTGGAAAGTGCTCCGACCCAAGGCAATCCACCACGGGCGAATTGACCAGCACCGAACCATCCAAACCCTGCCGTAGGCCTCCTCCCATCTAGCTTGGCCAAGTGAGGCACTTTCGATCAACATATCTCCAATTTCCTAGAACGACTGCAGCAGGAACTACTTGGTTTGCGCCCCAATGAGGCGGCACCCAGAAATAGAGCACCCGTCTTTGACAAGTTGGGCCCTACTAGAGTCGTCTTCGATAGACTTGGCCCCATAGGAATCTTGCCAAGAGTAACAGCTCCGAAACCCTAGAGAGCCAGGTCAGAAGCGGGAGCACCCAGAGCCACTCCATCTCTTGCGGCCCACCAGGACTATTAACCTACAGTCGGAGCGAAAAAGAGATCCGGAATCAAAAACAGGACGGAGGCGACCTAGAACCAGAGCAGGAGTCAGGCCCTTCCCGGACGAGATCAAGGAGGCAGGCATAAGGCATCAACCATATCCAGAACCGTAGCAAGAGAAGGGGAAGCTAAAGCTCAGTCCTGTGAAAAAGAGCCCACACGCATGGAGGAGCAGATGAGGAAGTTGGCAAAACGCCTAGCAAAGTTAGAGAAAGACAAGGCCAAATATCAGAGCTTTGAACAAGAACTCCCTTGGGGAGATGAATGCCTCACTTTCAAGGGAGGTCCGGAACGCAGCCATCCCATCTAAGTTCAAGATGCCAGAAAAGGTCTATTCTGGCGTGGAAGACCCATTATGTTAGTAAGAGTCCTTCCTGCAGCAGATGAAAGTGCAGAACGCCACTAGAAAGGCCATGTGCCGAATGTTCCCTTGCACCCTCACTAATTTCGCCAAGACACGGTTCAAGAAGCTTCTTTCACCAAGTTGTTAAGGGATTTCTAAGGGACTTCTACGCCCAGTTTCAAGGAGTGAAGGCACCCCCTAAGGACCCGGTCCTGCTATAATACATGGTCTAAGACTGGGGGGAGAAGCTAAAGTACTATGTGGAGCCCTTCCACATTGAGATAATCCAAATGGAGGTGTTTGCCGAGAAGGAAACCCTTACAAACTTTTGAAAAAATTTATAGGTGAGAAAACTATGGCAATCCTTCAATAAAGACAAACCAGAGACGTGCCAAGAGGCTTATAGTCGGGCCTTAGAGGGGATGCAACACGACAAGCAGTACCGCATCAAAATAGAGCATGACAAGTCACACTCGAGCAAGCGCTTCAAGGGGGACAACTACCAAAGAAAGGAAAAGGAACCGGTTCCTAAGTGCAAAGACAACCCTCTGAACCGGTCTACTTTCCGCCTAGCCCCACTTCTCCCTAACAAGGTCCGACCCCTGAGAAGGATATCCCCACCGAGAAAGTTCTGATAGACGTTGTCTCCGGTCAGAGAGGTGGCCAGAATAAGCCAAACAAAAGAGGATGAGTACACCAACTACACCCTCCACAACGCCCAAATAGAGACAATCTACATGGCCATCTAAGACAAGGGGCTCTTAAAGAAACCAGACCCTATGAAGCTCCCCTCGAACCGAAGAAACAAATACAAGTACAGTGACTTCCATGAAGACGTATGCCACAACACTTCGGAATGCTTCAATCTACATAACCAGATCGAGGGTCAAGTAAGGGACGGCATATTGGTTGAGTTCCTCCAGCTGGTGAGGGACGGAATCAAGACAGGAAAGAAAGTCCAGAGAGAGCTACGTGATCTAGAAGAAAGAAGGAAGGATAAAGGAAAGGAACTGATGGAGCAGATATAGATCATCAACACCATCAGCGGAGGCCCAACCCTTATTGGTACATCAAACAACACAAGAAAGAACCATGCCAGAAAGGTGCCCCGACACGTTGTAGAAGGCCAAATGCTGAAATTCAACAAGGGAACCTCAGAGCACTCTCGCTCCACTCAAATCATATTCATAAAGGATGACGCTTATAACATGGTCCAGCCCTAGTATGATTCTATGGTAGTCACCGTCTAGATAGCTAACTACCGGGTAGCCCGGATCATGATTGATATCGACAACAACGTGGATATACTCTTCAAAAATGCGTTGGACCGCTTCTAACAAAAGCATCCATGCCACTACAGCTGCACTACCCCACTATACAGATTCATCGGAAATTCTCTAATGCCAATAGGATCCATAATACTCTCGGTGACCATTAGGGAATCACCCTAGCAAGTGAACACCATGGTAGACTTCGTGGTGGTAGATTTCCCAAGTGTTTATAACATCATCCTAAGAAGACCCTTCCTCTTAAAGATCAGGGGTGTCTTATCAATCTACCACAATATCTTAAAGTTCCCGGTCGAAGAGGAAGTGGGGACCCTAAGGGGGCACCAGCAAATGGCACGCGACTGCTATGCCATTTCCTTAAATCCCACGGCACTTGCCAAGCAATGCTCTTAAATTACTACGGAAAAAGGCCAGGGAGAGCTTGGGGCGATAGGGACAAGTCACGGGGAGAGCCCGAGAGGAAATGGAGTTGAATGATACCGAGTCAAAGTGCCTAGAGGGCATGGAGGGGCAATTGAACATTGCGATTGACTTCTTAATTTGGGCTCAGAGCCATTTTTAATCTTACTTTTAATTTTTCAACCATCACTGCTAAATTTTTAGCTTAGGCTCAACACCTCTCTTTTTGTTCAGTTATCGTTGTTGAGTTTTTGGTTTAGGCTCAAAGTCTTTTTATTGTTCAGCTACTGTTGCAAAGTTTTTGGTTTACTTAGTGTTTGTCAGGACATATCCGACCATACACCAAGTTTTTAAGCATACTGTTGGGACGTCTCTCGCTTTTGCTTATTTTTATTTGTATTGCTAGCTCATTCGACCCTCAGCATTTCTCTTAGGATATATTTCTAAACGGTTTTGGTTGAATGCCTCATTTGCATTTCGAAGGGTCATGCTTGGCCAACAGTGGCGAGCACTAGTTGGTCTTATAGCATTTTTAGCTCAGGTTGTAACATATTCGTCTTTAGCTTGCTATGGTTGGGGAGCATCCCGTTCACCTTCTTTTATGTTGCTGAGAGTTTTAAACTCATTTTTGTGCAACGGCGAGTAGCTTCTATAGCTAGTTGTGACTTGGTTTCGTGAAGGCATGAACTTTAGTAATAAATTACTCTTTATTGAATATCTCCTGCAGTCTTGACAATTTTAAAAAAGGAAAGTACTAACAAAGGAAATTCTAAGAAAAATAAAATCAAAAACAAATTCTAAAGAGGGGGCAAAAGATCAAGGGTAGTAAATCTTTAGGTATTGTGCGTTGCAAAGTCAAGGGAGCTCTCCGACTCCTCTTCAAGTGATGCGATATGCCCCATGCCCTGATGTGCCAATAATGCGATATGGCCTTTCCCATTTATCGGTGAGTGACCCTGCAACTTTGTCTTTAGTTCCTAGGACCACTCTCTTCAAGACTAGGTCGCCGAGCGCGAATATCCTGACACGCACATGTGAATTGTAGTACCTGGCTACCCTTTGTTGATAGGCTGCATTCTTTATTTGGGCACATTCTCTTCTTTCCTCTAGCTCATCCAAGCCGTATTTCAGCATGTCGATGTTGAGTTCTAGTTGAAAGAGTTGTATTCTTGGCGAAGAGAACATTGTTTCTACTGGGATGATAGCTTCAGCTCCGAAAGCCATGAAGTAGGGTGTCTTGCCTGTCGAACTCCTTTCTGTGGTTTGGTAGGCCCATAGCACCTGTGGTAATTTCTCTACCCAATTTCCTTTCTTAGTGGCGAGTTTGGCTTTCAAGTTGTGCTTAATAATCTTGTTCACTGCTTCAGTTTGCCCATTTGTCTGTGGATGAGCTGGAGATGCATAGTAGTTGTTGATCTTGTATTTTTTGCATAACTCTGATAGATTATGCTCAATAGTAAGAGTGTAATATTGTATTTGACAATCTTTTCATATTAATAAAGTGATTTCTATTTTTAAACAAATCTTATAGCATTTATAGATTGAATATTATAATTGCCAAAAGTAAATAATCATAAGGTCAAAGGACTATGAGAAAAGAAGAATTGTTTGTACATCTGGATATGTATGAGGTAGATACAATTCTTTAGTTAGTCTTGAATAATGTTCACAACTTAAGTTAAAGGTTAAGCACATTTATCTTGTTAAAGTTGTAAAATTCTTTTACTAGCATTTGAGTGAGATCAAATGTGTTATGATGAGTCTAAAATCATCGGAGGGTCTTCGAGTAAAAGAATCTAGTGCACTGGGTGCATTGAACTAGATCACAATGAAATACTTTATCTAGAACCGTCAGTAGATAAAAGTCTTTTCATTATCAGGACAATCGGAGAGTTTATCTTAATCCTGAGATAAATGATGGACTTATGGTTGCAAGTTTTATCATTTGAGCTATCAATGAGTACGATTATATAGCATAGTCTATCCTCGATAGTTTGGTGGTATTCATTTGTTAATCGATAAAGGACTTCATTTATAGATATGGACATCGTGGCTCTATTTATTAAATGAGAGTAGAATATCATCATATGGATGTTTTGAGGTTTTGGATATTAAATCTTAACGTTGAGTTTTCAATAGTGACTATTGAAAGATGACTTCTGGATAAGTCATAATATATATCCAAGTTCAAAATGTGGTCATAAAAAGAAATATGGTAACTTGGAGAGCTATACGCGGTCTATGAGCTCTTAGCGATTACTGATATTCTTCACAAGGATTCACCATCTCCTATAAGATTGTCTAGGGTATGAATGAGAACTATTTACTTATTCTATCTTCATTTAAGAGTGCAATTTTAGTTCTTTAGTGGAATGAATTAAAATTAATAGATTGAAACTAAGTGAATCATTTGTTGATTGAGATTGGGTTATGTCTATTGGAGCTTAATAAGATATTGCTGAAACTCACTTGATAGATATTCTCCACCACGATCAGATCTTAAGATTTTAATGTGTTTCTCAAGCTGATTTTTCAATTCAGCTTTAAATGCTTTGAACATGTCAAAAGCATCCGACTTATGTCTCATACGATACACATAGCCAAATCTCGAGTAATCATTTTTGAAAGTGATGAAGTACTCATATCCACCTCTAACTTGAATGCTCATAGGACCACATACATCAGTGTGTATTAATCCTAAACATTCAGTGGCTCTTGTACTTTTGGTCGTAAACGACTTTTTTGTCATCTTACCTTCCAGACAAGAATCACAAGTTGGTAGGATCATCAACTTTTAAGTCACTTAAAGGTCAATCACTAACCAATCTTTTAATCCTATCAAGGTTAATATGACCTAGGCGCAAATGCCATAGGTAGGTTCATCTTTTGATAATTTTACTCTTTTACGATTAGGTTCCGTTGATTCTATGTCTAACAAGTGAGAGATATTTCTTTGTAAAAAGAATAGACCATTTTCCAATGTACATTTGCAAACAAATTTATCATTCTTACTAATAATAAAATCTTTATTAAAAGTAACTGAATATCTAAATTTATTTAAATAAGAAACTGAAATTAAATTCCTCTTGAATTGAGGTACATAATAAACGTCTATTAAATCTAAATGCCTTCTAGAATTTAGATTAACTCTAATATCTACCACTACACTGGCAAACACCAACGCTTCGTTGCCCAAACGCAAGTTGATTTCATTCTTATTCAGCTTTCTCCTTTCCTGGAACCCCTGCAAGAAATAACAAACATGATTAGTGGCTCCAAAGTCTAAGATCCAAGAATCTGTAGAATTTGCCAGAAAACATGTTTCAAGATAATTAACATTACCTTGTTCCTTCTTGTTCTGAGACTTTGCGCAATGTCCCTTTACACCACAAAGGAAGCACTTCCCTTTGATCTTGGTTACTTTCTTGGTCTCCTTCTTGGTAGGCCCAAGTTGCTTTTTCTTCTGTTGTTTCTTGACTTTCCTACGGGTCTTAACAGTAGCAACTTTACCAATCATATGAATCTCTTGACCTTTGCTTTTCACAAGGATCTTTTCAACGCTTTAAACATCTTGCATCAAGCCTTACAAGTTGTATTCCTTATTATTCAAGGTGTAGTCCAACTTAAATTGATCAAAGGAATCTGACAGTAAGTTGACAATCATGTCAATTTTCTTCTCACCATCTATCTCAGCACCATTGAGTTCTGCGATGTTGAGATGTGCTATGACTTTCATCATGTGATCTTTCACAGCCTGTCCAAGTTTCATCCTAAGATTCATAAAAGCAGTCACTGCCTCTCTTGGTCGACCTAGACCTCATAGCAAACATCTCCTCTAGAGACATCATTATATTAGCAGCAGACTCCATTCATTCATGTTGTTGTTGCAACACGTCAGAGATAATGGCCATAATATAACATTTGGCCATATCATCTGAAGTCTTCCACTGCTCATACTCGTCTCTTTGCACAGTAGTAGATTCAATAGTAAGAGCTAGTGGTTTAGGAGTAGTTAGAACGAACTTATGTTTTTCAGCTTGCAGCAACAGCCTTTTCCATGTGACACAATTATCACCAGTTAAAGTATTATCTTTTAGGATATTGATTAGGGATGGGGTCATGATTTCTGAATAAAACAAAAATATATATAAGTAAATAATCATGATAAAGCACTTTCGAATATTTATCTTGAATTAATTAAATAATTCAATCATAAAAATTCAACAGTGATCCAACACCCATAAATGTCACGCCTCCTTTAGGAGTTCGCACCATGTACTAGTTTGATTAGGTCCCACTTAATTGTTAACATAACAACCAGCGTTTTCAATTTTAGCCTTGCAATTTTATTGACAAGAACTCTTGAGAGGATATCAATAAAATCACATTGAGTGTGTTACCAAGATATCGACCCTCAATTTTCCCTCACGAAAATCCCTCCTTTGAGAGTAGATATCGTTAGAGTCAATTGTCTAGTCTATCCTTGTAAGGAAGTATTTTGCTAAATTTCATTCATGGATACCCCTTGGGGGGTTATCACACGAAACATAAAGCTCAACTAACCTTGGAGGCCGTAGGTGTTTCAAAACACCTTCTCCCACTCAATTATTTAAGGCGTGTGATTAAATTCCATAGAATGATTTACCAAGTTATCTAGATGCCAATTAGATACCTAAATCATTCAATGCATGTTCATACCAAAAGAGATATATGAGTGGCATTCCTATTCTATATTACATGTTATCAAACAATAACAAATATTGTAATATTTACGGAAAAATAAACTTTGATCCGTCCTAGAAAAACAAGTAAATTAATATTGTTGGAAATACAAAAACCCTAACTTGGCGAACAAGTCTTCAAGCGGCCGTCATGTGCATGCACCTTGGCTGCCCCACCCATGGGCGTGCGCATGCACCTAGCCCCCATGGGCAGCCGTGCACCTCACACCAGAACAAAACGCAGCTGCTCACTTTTATGCACGCACGCTTGTTGCTTTGGTGCGCACGGTGTAGGTTTGGTTCCAGTTGCTTCCTTTTTCTACTTCCAATTCTTCAACACTTCGATTCTTCGATATTTGAATATATTACAGCAGAATTTTAACATATAAAATAATGCAGTTTTTTTTTTTTTTTAATATATGAAATACTGTAATATTTACGGAAAAATAAATTTTGATCCGTCCTAGAAAAACAAGTAAATTACTATTGTTGGAAATACAAAAACCCTAACTTGGCGAACAAGTCTTCAAGCGGCCGTCACGTGCATGCACCTTGGCTGCCCCACCCATGGGCATGCGCATGAACCCAGCCCCCATGGGCAGCCGTGCACCCCACACTAGAACAAAACGCAGCTGCGCACTTTTATGCGCGCACGCTTGTTGCTTTGGTGCGCACAGTGTAGGTTTGGTTCCAGTTGCTTCCTTTTTCTACTTCCAATTCTTCAACACTTCGATTCTTCGATATTTGAATATATTACAGCAGAATTTTAACATATAAAATAATGCAGTTTTTTTTTTTTTTTAATATATGACTGCAGTATTTTTATAATGTAATATTTACTGCAGTATTTTTAATACAATATCTACTGCAGTATTTTTTTTTAATATAATATTACAATAGTAAAAATAAATAAAAAATAGCAACTACCAAGAAGGAAATTATGGCCATGATAGACCACCCTTCTTGTTACAATTCCAAACAAAAATACATTGAAATTCTAGGACCAAAATCGAGCAACAACAAATCATATAATAACATATATAAATCCATACATTCCAATGTAATTATATATGAGAATACCTAGAGTGTCATCTCTTTCTAAAACATGCATATTCACAATAAAAAGAAATACATTCATGTATATATACATCAATTAATCAACGGTACAACCAAGGCTCTGATACCAATTGTGGGGAAAATACGTGAAACGATAGCGAAAAATTCGGTTTGTATAGTTTAAAAAATTTCCTTTAAAAGATGAACCTTAACCCTTGATTAATTAACATATATTAAAAGATAACATACCTTTTCTACGTGATGATTGATGTTGCATCGATTCCAATCCGCAAGATCTTCCAATCCAATCACGAACGTGAATTACCAATGAGTGTGGGCTCCCTTTCTTTGAATTGTGTACCTGATGATGGATAACAAAAAACTTTTTCTTTTGTTAGTCATAATAATTTTCCTAGAGCAAAACGAAGAACGTTCGGTCACTTTTGAATTCTTAATCTTTTGATTGAAATTCGCGTGAACCTAATTCGAAGTTGTACACAAAACCTTTTTGATGTAAATGCTTACTAGTGCACTATCAAAATAAAAATGATTCTTCTCTCTATTTCCTCTTGGCCGAAAATCACACTATGTCTAAGAGTTGGATTTTATTTTTCAAACAAAAGAAAAATAACTCTTAAAAACATTAGGGTTCCCATAATTCCTCTTGCCCAAAATAATATATATATATTATATAGTGGCTGAATTCTGCTTTCCATATATATTATATATTGGCCGAATTCTTCTTTCCATATATAATATATTAGTGGCCGAATTCTCTTGCCTAAAATATAGGGTGATAGCCTAAATCTTCTCGAGCCTAAATCTTCTCCCAAGTAAGATTTATGCCTTGTAGCCTAAATCCTAACCCTAGGTAGATTTCTTATCTTTGGCCGAAATCCACACACAAGGAGGATTTGTGTTTTCACCAAAGACTCCTATCAATCTTTAGAATTCCAACCCTAATCCAACTCTTTAGTGTATTATTAAATTGTGACTATATAAATAAATTCCTTTTATTTATCTACTATTTATTTATCTACTTACCAAATAAAGTCTTTGATTCTTATTATACTACCAACAATAGTATAACACTAAGAAACCTATTTCCTAGTTAGAAAAAGATTTTGACTTTTAATTAAATAATTAATTAATTAATTAATTAATTTCCATTTAATTAAATAATAAAATAAAACAATATAATAGGCCAATTAATTTAACCTTGTCGCCCATGTACAAAACATGTGCAATATATTGTTTTTTCCATTTTATTAAATCCATTGGATTTTAATAAAAAAGTCCACATGTGAACTAGACCCATTTTTACTAAAAGAAACAAGTCCACATGCCTTAAATTAATACATTAATATAATTTAACAGCCCATTAAATAAATAATGTGCAAATTATATTCTTAATGTATTAATTACAATTCTATATGGACCCATAAATTAGTCCGATAGAATATATCTAGTGATTCATGCAAGTCCGTGTGGACAGGGGATCTTGGCGGGCTATCTAAATTTAAGCTTCAATAGACATAACCCAATCACAATCAACAAATGATTCACTTATGTTCGATCTATTAATTTTAGTTCATTCCACTAAAGAACTAAAATTGCACTCTTAAATAAAGAGAGAATAAGTAAATATTTCTCATTCGTACCCTAGACAATCTTATTGGAGATAGTTTATCCTCGTGAAGAATATCAGTAATCGACAAGAGCTCATAAACCGCCTATAACTCTCCAAGTTACCATATTTACTCATATGACCACATTTTGAACTTAGATATTTTGACTTGTCCAGAAGCCATGTTTCAATAGTCACTATTGAAAACTCAACGTTAAGATTTAATATCCAATACCTCAAAACATCCATATGATGATATTCTACTCTCATTTAATAAATGGAGCCACGACGTCCATATCTATAAATAAAGTCCTCTATCGATTAGCAAATGAATATCACCAAACTATCGAGGATAGACTATGCTATATAATCGTACTCATTGATAGCTCAAATGATAACACTTGTAACCAAAAGTCCATCATTTATCTCAGGATTAAGATAGACTCTCTGATTGTCCTCATAATGAAAAACTTTTATCTACTGACGGTTCTAGATAAAGTATTTCATTGTGATCATATTCAATGCACCTGGTGCACTAGATTCTTTCACCCAAAGTCACTACACTTTGATGATTTTAGACTCATCATAACACATTTGATCCCACTCAAATGCTAACAAAAGAATCTACAACTTTAACAAAGTAAAGGCGCCAAACATTTATCTTAAGTTGTGAACATTATTCAAGACGAACTAAAGAATTGTGTCTAACTCATACATATCAATATGTATGAACAATTCTTATGATTATTTACTTTTGATAATTATAATAATTAAACTATAAATGCTATGAGATTTGTTAAAATAGAAATCACTTTATTAATATGAAAATATTGTCAAAAAAAATATTATACTCTTGCTATTGAGCATAATCCTAACAACAATATCAAGTATAAAGTGCAGAAATTAAAGAATACTTGATTTTATGTCGAAACCTTAAACAAGGAAAAACCACGAGCTATTATGCTAGCTACACACAGTCACTGAAATCCACTATATGAATAAAAGGTTATACCCTCAAACGATACACGGACTCTCACCCTAGATAACATCAGGCTATGGACACTACCACTCACCACTCTTGGTTCAATCCCTAATGATATCCCCTGATCACTACTCTTGGCATGAGAACCTCCTACTTTACCTGTAGGCCTTTTACAGCGGCACTTGACCAATTGCTTGAGCACTATTCACCGGTAGTTACAAGACTTACTTCTCAATTAAAAGATCAACAACCTATGTGAATATAATCATATTCAAGATGCAAATAATGCTAGGGAACAATAAATGTTCATCTAGAGATTAAATGATGACAATAAAATCAATCATAGATATCAAAGTTTGATATATGTCATGGCATACAACTTAGCTATGTGAAAGATAACCAATCCTAGATACAATAGCTATCACAAACAATCTCAATCATTTTAATGAGATAAATTAGCTAGATTTATTTAAACATGAAATCCTAGCCATCACAAAACAACTCAATCAATCAACACATAATCTCAATCTTATAAGAAGAAATTAATCTAAAAGCATACAAGTTATAAATGAGATAAATTGCTAAGTAAAAACACTAAGATTAGATAAAATTAGTGTTCAACTTACCATAACATATGTGTTGAAGAAGATCCATGCATAGATACATCCTAGATGATCCTAGATGATGTTTAGATGATGTTTGATGCACATGGAATTGAGTTTGAGTAATCAAAGATGAGTTCTTGGGAGTTTTTCTTTCTTGGGAAATACTATTTCTTTCAAAGATGTAATTTTGAACTCATAGAAGCATAAAAGAGAGAAGACATCATATATATAGGAACCCTAAATGAAACTACATAGTTTTGGAAAGAAAACTCATTTCTCCCGTCAAAAAACGACTTTAGAATAGACTTGGATGGAAGTCACTTCTACGGTTGCATCTATCTCAGTACAAAGGGTCCAAAAGTGACTTTAAAGGTGACTTGGATGGAAGTCACTTCTAAAGTCGCATCTGTCTCGAGTATACAAAGCGCGACATCTCCAGATTTGAGCGTCCTAAAACATGACCAAACGACATTGAAACCTTTTGTATGAAATATTATTGGAAAGGTATGGATGTCTACTTTATATCCTTTTTAAAGAGTGGGGTTTTGATATCTGTAGAAAGAGTTATGGTCATTTAAGTGACCAAAGGTTAGATTTGAGCAATAACAATATTGCCAAAACTCATGGTATAAGACCATGTGACCCAAGACCAATCCAAGAGAGGAAAATGGACCTCTCTAGTGGTCACACATCGTGCTAAGACAAGCACAACATCGTGCAAGCACGGACGTTTCCAATCACACAAATAGAAACGAATTACTAGACAATATCACACAACAAAATACAACAAAGAGGTGCAAGTGTGAAGTGTGAAGTGTGAAGAATGCACACAATCAATAAGGAACAAATGCATGAAAATACAAATGCATGTAAGTGTGTGTGTGCAACTAATCTCTTCAAGAGTTAAGTCAAGTTATTTACATTTCGCTCTTACTCTTGAAGTCACCGGGATGCTTGGAAGCTTGCCATGATAATCATCAAGATGACCTAAGCTACCCATTACATAGACATCTTTAAATATGGTTTGTCAATGAAATAAGCCAATCAAAATATGAGGCACTTACAGATTGTAATATCATGATTGAGAGATACTTAAATATTATTGATTGTGATATCAAAATATGTTGTTAGGTTTTACATTTGTGTTAGCTTGATTCCATAACAATACGATATTTGTTTGTATTGATTAGTTGCCTAGGTGGTTCATGCAATTTTAAGCTTCAAAGACGGATGACGGCTTCTCATGCAAATTCGTCTTAAAGAGGATATGGCTTAACGAATACTTAGGTATTGAGATTCTTTCTACTCTTGCAAGGAGTAGGCACGTACACACATTTCATGCATATGTGTCTCTACATCGTTGTGCACTTTATATATACCACACACACTCACTTTGTATGCTCGTGCGTTAGTTCATAATTTGATTAATATTTCTAGTTGAACATATTCTAAGAATTAGATTTAAGAAATGACATACTTGAGTGTCTTTGTGTTTTTTGTGTTTTTGTGTAGTTGGTAATCTCAACTTAAAGAAATTATATTTATGAGATTTTCTATTGTTTATAGGTCCAAGTCCAACTATGTGTGGAGTTGCCCCTAGATGAGTTCTAAGTGATTAGGAGATTTATCTACGTGTTTTCGAGTGTTTCCGAGTTACTTTGAGATTTAGAGGTATTTCAAGAAATTCAAATGTGTTTTGGAGATTTTCTGAGACCTTTGGGACATTTCGAGTGTTGGTCAAAAACCAAATTTGGTTTTTGAGTCGCTAGGTTGTCCAGATTTGATTTCCAGTTAGTCGGGACAAAATTAGCCTTGGTGTAGGCAACTGGAGATACATAATGCAAGCCTTCGCCAAAATGGGTTGGCAACCCACGTAGGCAACCATGCTTGATGTAGAGGTACCTATGCCAAGCAAAGGCTTCTGCCCGCAAAGGCAATAAGCCTACACATATATGCACCTTTGCACAAGCCATGCTCGTAGGCAAGGCTTGAGCGCGAAGGCATGGCTTCGCATTTGGCATGCATATAGGTGTGCCTTCTGTGTCTGTGAAAGCCTACACCAAATGCCCCTGGCGTTAGGTGCCTCTTTGCCATGCTTTGTTGTCTTCATCCATGTATGCCAACCTTGCACACCAAATTTTACATAACGATTTCTCACTTGTTTTAGCTCTGATTTAAGTGATTCAAAAGTGAGAGTTTCATAGTTTCAAGTAGAACATAGTCAATCATTTTTTTTTTTATTCCATAAACTTCAGATTTAATGATTTACACCTAGTTTTGTGTGATATTGAGGGCGAGTAACCCGTTTAGGAGGAGCATGCATACTTTGCATTGTTTTTTATCATCTCACATGTACTTGTTGTCTTGGAAAGTTGCTTGCTTTGTATCTCACAGGTGTGCTCTTTTACAGGAGATTGAAGACATTGAAGATTTAAATCCCTAGGTATCTCCTTGTAATATAATGAGATTATGAACATTTGTTTGTAAGTCGCGCAGCGGAAAAAAGTAGAGATAGGTTTTTAAAAAATTATCTTGGACCTTTTTGTATACATGAATATGAGGAGGGATTTGTTTTCATACATTTGAAGATCTCTCCTTTGTTTCTATTCTATCCTTCATCATTAAGTCTTCCGAGCTATGACCCTGCAATCTAGCAATTGTGTGTGGGCACGTCACGGATACCGGGAGTTCTTGAATGGAGGCTACTGAGATGGAGAAGACAACACCTTGTCCTTTTGCTAGGGATCAGCCAAGTCTTGAGCCAAAGAAAAAAAAAAATTATTTCCTTTTTCTTCTTCTCCTTGCCACACCTCTCTCTCTCTCTGTGTATTAGGGTTAAGTTAGTTTGTTTCCTGATAAGTATATCTTATATACCAGGATCCTATGGTTTAGTTAACCAAGTTAAAATAGAATTATAAATCTTTTTTAATTCAGTCACAACTATGACTTGAACCTTTGACCTCTTTAAAGTAAATAAAATAATCTCTATTATTTTATTCCTTTGCTTTCGTCAAGGTTCGAACCTGTAACCTCCAAATAACAATTAATAATTCTTAATTATTAATATGTCAATTAAATAATCATATTATTTAATTATATTTAATTAATCAATTAAATAATCATATCATTTAATTAATTCCCAGAATATATTTGTAAGGTTTTAGATTTGTATTGGCTTGATTCCATTGCAAAACTCTCTTTATTTGTAATGGTTAGTTGCTTAGGTGTTTCTTGGTTGATATGAGCTTCAAAGGAGAAAATCAACTTCTCATGCAAGTATCGAGACTCTTCTTCCTCTTGCAAGGTGTAAGCACACACACACACACACATTGCATATATTTGTGTCCCTGCATCATTGCGCTAAATTTGTATAACACATATGCACATGCATTAGTCTTAATTTGACAAACATTGTAGAACTGCATATTTTAGGACTATCTCTAGGAAATGATATACTTGTGTGATCTTGTGTTTATTTATTGGTGTTTTATTGTTTTAAATTTGAATATGTTCTCATATGATTCCTTGTTGAGTTCCGGTCATTTCGGTTACTCACTTATTAGTTTTCGAGTTCAAACTAGGAAGTTACGAAACTTTACGTTCTCTTACAATGCATTGTCTTCGTCGTCATGCATCGAGTCTAATTCATAACCTTTGATCAAAGTTTCATTGTCTTCCTTGTGTGCTATTGAGTTACGGTTCGTAATCTAAAAACAGATTCAAATTCAGAGTTTAGAGGCCGGAGAACGGTCGAAGAACGCGTGAGGTTCACGAAAGGGAGTAAAGGAGAAGAGTGGTGGCAAAGGCCAACCAACCCTCTCTTCCCGTGGAGGCACGTGGCCACCATGAGAAGAACTCCTCTCTGCCCTCGTGGTGGCCACGTGCCTCCACAAGATGCTAAAGGTTAGGTGGTGGCTTTTTACCTCTTTGCCCTTCTTCTTCTCTAATTGATTTCCCTCCCTATATATTCAAATTTCGTGCCAAAAGTCTCACAACTTTTGTATTTTTGTTTTTATCATAACTCTCTCAAATCAACTCCGAATTGAGTGATCCAAAGCCAAAATTGTTGGTCTTTTCTTTGGGTAATCATCTTCTTTTACATTTTTCTTATGATCAACTTGATGGATCTTATTATTTGATTGATGAAAAATGTTTAGAATGTATTTGATTCCTATTTTAGACTTGTTTTGATTTTGAAATTAGCTCTTGAGTTTGATTGAATATGATCTTAGCTAATTTTGATGAATATGAACTTGAATCTAAAACACTTTGTGATTTGTTCGTAACTGTAGATGTTTTACACAACCAAAATATCAGTGTCCATCGATATAACTATTTCAAATGGTATGATCCTCCACAAGTAGTTCATAATTAGATTTAGGTCATAAAGTCCGTTATACCTCTCTAATTATATCTTTTCCTTTAAGTACCATTGATTCTATAATGAACAATTATATCCTTCCTTTCTTTACGGAAGAATGAGAGCGTTATTAATCGTTCAAGTCCTGAATCAACCCTTAAGGGAACTACTTCTCTTCTTCTCACAAGAAAGAGTGGATTCCTCTATTGCATGCATTCCTTTCCAGCCACAAGTCAAACCGTGATTCCAAGATACAGAGTTATTAATCGGGAATACAACTCCGATCTCACTCATGGTATGTCAAGAAACACGATCTAACTTGAAGGAGTCAGTAAGACACTCGGGATTTACATCACCCATATACAGTCATCATTTGTCAATATATATATGAATCTTTTCAACTAACGGATCTTGGTGATAAATTCATATAGATCGTGGCCCAGTCCTATATGATCACATCATATAAGGTGCCTCCATTCTCATATCACCATATTAGTAGTCTAGGATAAGACCACCATACATTACGAAATGAACTGCAGTTGTAGATTATCCACAAATAAAGCACTTAACTTTATTTGCTTTCTACGGACTCTTTAGATTGCATGTCTCAGTTGAGATTACATCTAGCAATCTTGAATGTTTAGCACATATAATATAAACGTATGAGTCATATTTATTGAATGAAAGTACTACTTCTTTTATTAATGGATTTATAACATTTACAAATTACAAGCTTTAGAGCATAAATCCCAACATTGTTGACAATAGCTTCTGTTAACCAGAAAAAGAAGTAGCTAAACCAAGGAAGAACTTTTCCCCTAAATAAGCCCAACCAACCACCCTAAACCGATACCCAGGAGTACCCGGTTCCCCCATATGGTACACCGTACGAAGAAGGACTCGGTCCGTCAGGGACTCGATCCTCCTTAAAGCGCCTAGTACATAAAAGGATCGCGGTCCTTTAAGGACCTGGTATAGACTGAGACGTAGTCCACCAGGGACCTGCATCCCCAAAACGCTTGGTACAGAGAAGGACTTGATCCACCAGGAATCCAGTCCTCCCCAAGACACTAGATAAATGGAAGGGACCCGGTCCTCACCTAGCACGCATTGTTAAGATGAAGCGGGGCACGAGAGGGACCCCGGTCGCCCAAACCAAAAATGTTCGAGCACACCAGCCAAACTAGAATTAATCCTAGCACAAAGCCTGGTTGAAACGTACAACATCACGAAGAATGTTCTAGAATGACCTAAGAAGCACCTAGCAAGTGGAAGCCCCTGCCTAGGTTTGACATTAGCCCTTAGGTTGGGACACATAGAAAGGGAGAAAAAGCCAAGGCAACCTGAAAAACCCCAACATCAGACCATTAATGAGAGATAGCAAGTGTGGAAGTGGAAGGGGAAGGGGAAGGATGAGCCATCAACAGCGAGTATCATCCAGTAGCCGCGCTTCACGAACGACTCTCTTCCCCTCCACCTAAGCTCTAATCGAAGTCAACTACATAATGCATGAAGGAGGAAAATGTGTTTCCCTAGTAAAACACTCGTAGAAACCCAACAAACATGAAAGGGGAAATGGTGGAGAAGGGAGCTTGACAGTGTGTAGCAGGACAGGCGCTGACGCTGTCCCCTGCCACCCTAGATCTAGACAGCAACGTCCCATGGCCGCGGAGACCATTTTCGACTAATCCAAGCACCCTAAAATGCCACACGAGTGCCATGTCAGCTGTTAGGATTATGCTCAATAGCTAGAGTGTAATATTGTAATTGACAATCTTTTATATTAATAAAGTGATTTCTGATTTAAACAAATCTTATAGCATATATAGATTGAATATTATAATTGTCAAAAGTAAATAATCATAAGGTCAAAAGACTATAAGAAAAGAAGAATTGTTCGTACATCTGGATATGTATGAGGTAGACACAATTCTTTAGTTAGTCTTGAATAATGTTCACAACTTAAGTTAAAGGTTAGGCACCTTTATCTTGTTAAAGTTGTAGAATTATTTTGCTAGCATTTGAGTAGGATCAAATGAGTTATGATGAGTCTAAAATCATCGGAGGGTCTTCGAGTAAAAGAATCTAGTGCACTGGGTGTATTGAACTGGATCACAATAAAATACTTTATCTAGAACCGTCAATAGATAATAGTCTTTTCATTATCAGGACAATCGGAGAGTTTATCTTAATCCTGAGATAAATGATGGACTTATGGTTGCAAGTGGTATCATTTGAGTTATCAATGAGTACGATTATATAGCATAGTCTATCCTCGATAGTTTGGTGATATTCATTTGTTAATCGATAGAGGATCTCATTTATAGATATGGTCATCGTGGCTCCATTTATTAAATGAGAGTATAATATCATCATATGGATGTTTTGAGGTATTGGATATTGAATCTTAACGTTAAGTTTTCGATAGAGTCTATTGAAACATGGCTTCTGGACAAGTCAAAATATCCAAGTTCAAAATGTGGTCATATGAGTAAATATAGTAACTTGGAGAGCTATAGGCGGTCTATGAGCTCTTGGCGATTACTGATATTCTTCACGAGGATACACCATCTCCAATAAGATTGTCTAGGGTACGAATGAGAAATATTTACTTATTCTATCTTTATTTAAGAGTTCAATTTTAGCTCTTTAGTGGAATGAGTTAAAATTAATAGATCGAACCTAAGTGAATCATTTGTTGATTGTGATTAGGTTATGTCTATTGAAGCTTAAATTTAGATAGCCCGCCAAGATCCTCAATCCACACGGACTTATATGGATCACTTGATATATTCTACCGGACCAATTTATGGGTCCATCTAGAATTGTATTTAATATATTAAAAATATAATTTGCACATTATTTATTTAATGGGCTGATCAATTATATTAATATATTAATGAAAAGCATGTGGGCTTGTTTCTTTTAGTAAGAATGGGTCTGGTTCACATGTGGGCTTTTTAATTAAAGTCTAATGGATTAAATAAAATAAGAAAATAATATTATGCCCATGTATATGGTATGGGCGGCAAGACTAGAATAATAGTCTAAAATATTATTTTATTTTATTGATTGATTAAATGGAAATTAATTAATTTATTAGTTAATCATTTAATTGAGAATCAAAATCTTTTTCTG
This sequence comes from Acer saccharum, assembly GCA_030490815.1. Taxonomy (NCBI): domain Eukaryota; kingdom Viridiplantae; phylum Streptophyta; class Magnoliopsida; order Sapindales; family Sapindaceae; genus Acer; species Acer saccharum. Next base: position 27,868,757 of record CM059877.1, on the reverse strand, counting down.
ACTAGGAAATATGTTTCTTAGTAGTATACTATTGTGGTAGTATAATAAATATAAAAGACTTTATTTGGTAAGTAGATAAATAAGGGATTTATTTATCTAGTCAAATAAGGAAGTCTTTTATATAGTCACAAATACAGTATAGAGTTGGATTAGGGTTTGAAAATCAAAAGATTGATAGGAGTCATTGGTGGAAACACAAATCCTCTTCAAGTGAGGATTTCGGCCACCACATGTTTTCCTATTAGTGATTTGCGGCAACCCTAATAGTAATTAGTAAAGAGAATTCGGCATAATATAATATATATAAGTTAAATGCAGAATTTGGCTAATTGAATATATATAAGGAAAGTGCATAATTCAGTGCACTTATGCACTTATATATTATTTGGGCAAAGTGCAGAATTCGGTGCACTATATATATATATATATTAATATAATTGCCAAGAGATATATATTATATATATGGGATATAGAATTGGTTGCCAAGAGATATATATCATATATATGGCAATCAGGATTCGGTCCAAGAAAAATATATATTTTTTATGGCAATAAGTATTCGGCAACCCTGATAGTTTTCTAGAGATTTATTTTTCTATTGCTTGAAAAATAAAAGCTATCTCTTAGACTAGTGTGATTTTTGGCCAAGAGGATATAGAGAGAAGAATTGTTCTTATTTCGATAGTGCACTAGTTACTTTTACATCAAAAGGTTTTGTGCACAATTTTGAATATGGTTCACGCGAGTTTCAATCATTAGATTGTGAATTCAAAAGTGACCGAAACATTCTTTGTTGTCTCTTGGAACTTGTTGTGACTAACAAAAAAGAAAAAGTTTTGTTAATCCATCCTCATGTACACAATTCAAGAGAAGGGAGACCACGCTCCTAGGTGATTCACGTTCGTGATTAGATTGGAAGATCTTGCGGATTACCATCGACGCAATGTCAATCGGATCACACAACAAAGGTATGATATCTTTAGTATTATATGTTAATTAATTAGAGGGTTAAGGTTCAAATTATGGAAAAAATTTAAACTATACTAAAACCTCTTTTTAGTCTCGCTTCCGCTGCGTGGCCGTATTTTTTCCTACATCAGCCCTATTGAAGCATCCACAGGGACCTAGGGCATAGGTGGAGCAATCATGGCCCTTGAGGGCATGTGCCAACCACGGTAACGACTGGGATTGATCCCACCCATTTCAGCCTAGGAATTAGGGCTCCCACCTACCCAGACCGGGATCCCAGCATGGGACACACCCCGGTGGCACCATTCCAGCCCTCCAGCTCCTACCACCTCAACACTCTGCTTAGGGGTACAGTGGGGATCAAATCGAGAATTCCCACCTAAACGACGATTCCCCACTTGCCTTTCTCACTGGTACACTATAAATACCCTAACTTTCAATAAGCAAGGGTTGGTGGCAAAAACTTAAAGCAAGTTCTAAAGAAAACCCCGCCTAGTTCAAGCTCTTATGCGTTTATTCTACTTGGCACTACCCCGCCTAGTTCAAGCTCCAATGTGTTTACCTACTTGGCTACTACCCCGCCTAGTTCAAGCTCCAATGCGATTACCTACTTGGCCATTACCCCTCCTAGGTCGACCCCGCCATGTCAATCCCACCTAGCTACTATTTATCCCCGATACTCTTCCTTATACTCGTTGTTGTAATATTGGCCATAAAATGATAAGTCACCTCTAATGTATAACTTGAGCAATTAATAAAAGAACGTTCTTACTCTTGTCATAGTGTCTCCCCGTGCTACCCCTACAGGATCCATCTCGACCTCATATTGCATCAGGACCGGCCTAAGAGCCTTACGCTGGTCCCTGGTAACCGGACTCAGGGTTTTCCCTAGTACTTACCCCGGCGGGAAGGAAGCCACACCCTACCCGGTCTGAGCCAACCATGGTGCCTCAGTACACCGTGGGCAACCGTTGTCCCAGAGACATCCAACGGATTTTTCAAGATAACAGCTTCTTTTCATTTTTATTTGTGAGAAATGGTTTTGTCACAAAATAGCCAAAGAGGGAGATTGTAAGGTCCTTTATTTTATGGTTGGCTTATTTATGTGACAAACCACATTAAGATGCTTTTTATAATGGGTAGATTAGGATCTTTGTTAGGTTTTAAATTTGTGTTAGCTTGATTCCATAACAAAAATCTCTTTATTTGTATTGAATAGTTGCTTAGGTGGTTCGCGTTTGATATGAGCTTCAAAGAAGGAGAGCAACTTCTCATGCAAAGTTCGTCTTCAAGAGGAAAGGTGATTACTTAGATGTTAAGGTAACGAGATTCATCTCCCTCTTGCAAGGCATAAGAGCGCAAACACATATTACATACATTTGTGTCCCTGCATCATTGCACTCAATTGGTATAACACATACATACACATATTATAGTATGCGCATGCATTAGATTTAATTTGACAACTTTTGTAAAAATTGCATCTTTTATGACTATCTCTAGGAAATGACATACTTGTGTGTTCTTGTGTTTGTTGGTTTATGTTTTATTGATATCAGACTTGAATATGTTCTCATATTGTTCCTTATTAAGTTCTAAATGTTTTGGTTACTCTTTCATGAGTTTTTGAGTTCCAAGTTGGAAGTTACGAAACTTTCCGTATGTTTATCGTACATGGTCTTCGTCCTCGTGTATCGAGTTGATTTCCAAGTTTTTGATAAAATTTTTATAAACTTCCATGTCCATAGTGAGTTATGGTTCGTAATGTAAAAGCGGATTCAAATTTGGAGTTCAAAGGCCAAAGAACGGTCGAAGAACGAGTGAGATGCGCAAAAGGGAGCAAAAGGGAAGAGGGGTGGCAAATTACCAAACCACCCCCTTTCCCGTGGAGGCACGTGGCCACCATGGGAAGAACACCATTCTGCCCTCATGAAGGACACAAGCCTCCATGGGAAGCTGAGGTGGAGTGGTGGCCATTGCCACCCGTGATGGCTCTCCACTCCCTGTCATTTCCCTCCCTCTAAATACAATTTCGTGGAGAAAGTTTTCATAATTTTTGTTTTTGTGATTTCTCACTCATCTCAAATCCGATTTTGGAAATTCAAAAGCCAAAATTGTTAGTCTTTCAAAGAAGAAAAGGCCCCATGCATTTTCAAAGTAAACTGATGTCCAGATTTTCTGATTTGCTTTAGTCTCCGTCAAGTGTTCGTCATTTATAATTAAATCATATTCTCTACACTTTTCTTGTGATCAATTTGTTGAATCTCTTGATTTGATTATGAAGTGTGTTTAGAATGATTTGGATTTTATTTTGGAATTGTTAGAGTGATTTTCGAATTAGCTTTTGTGATTTTTTATTGAATATCTTTCTAGCTAAATTTGATGAACATGAACTTGAATCCAGAAAACTTTGTGATTTGATCTTGATTGTTGATTTCTAGGTTTTAGTCACATGTTCTAGAACTATAATATTTTGATTGAGATTTCTATTATTCAAATCTAGTTATTGTTTGATTGACATGTTTAGGTTTCAAGATATTTTTGTTAATGATTTTGAATGCCTAATCTAGATCTCTAATTACATGTTCATAGAGTGTGTTTGATCTGAATACTCTATTTGATTGTGATTGCATCAAATTGCATGTTTACACTTCACATAGATCATTGCCTTGTAGAAAGGTGAAAGTTTCATGTTGAAGTGAGAGTAGCTTTAACTTGAGCATGAAGTCTTAACCAGGATCGGGAGGATCTGGATAGTTAAGTGTGGAAGTCTTGAATAGAAGTGTGAGAGTAGCGTTTCGGATAGTTGAGCAAGAAGTCCTTACTAGGATTAGGAGGATCCGGATAGTCATGCATGGAATCTTCTTAAAGGCGTGAGTGTCTTGGATAGGAAATTACTTTCTAGAGTTCTGATAGTCATATTGGATAGGAAGTAGGCAAAATGTTTCACTAAGCCCGACGGTAGAATAGAAGGGATATCATAGAGAGCGATTCATGTTCATTGGTCACTTTTGAGGGTATACTTTTATTTGACATAGTGGAATACGATTTGACGGTAGTTGTGGATTCAACCCGTAGATGTTTCCTCTTTGGAGGTTTTATCACGTTAAAAAAATCTTTAAGGGAATAAAAAACAATGTTGCCTCATTGAAAGTTTATGTACATTTGATTGTTGGGAACATAATGGATCTTAAATTTTCCAAATCTCTTCCAAATTTTTGCTTTTTGTTTGTTGTTGTTAATTTTGTTTTTTGTATGATTTCCACAGTATCTCAAAGATAGGAGATCAATCTATCTAAATGTTTTTTTTTTTTTTTAATTTTTTAATTTGTAAATTTTTTAAATAAATATATCTCCACAAAAATGTTTTACTTTTTTTTTTTTTTTTTACCTTTGTTTTTAAATTTTTTATTCATTTTTTTAGTAATGTAAGCTTTAAAAGACGAAAATACCGTTAGTCTTGGTAGTCAAACTTGATCAACGGTTAAATTTGACCGAGTTTAACTAATGACAGAGGAGATGAATGTCAATACCAAATTGGCCCTTAGTGAAACTGATCACCGAATGTCCATTGTTGCCTGCTGCGACTACAGGGCGTTTGGTTTGACCTTCCCTATACAACAACAATGATAGCCCAAGCTACTTTTCAAGTTCTATAGAGTTATATATATATTGTTGACGGTGATTTTTGGAGGTCAACCGGTCAATGATTTTAGGTTAATGAAACCTGCAAGATAAACGTAATGAAAGTAGAAAATAACATTTGAACAAGCATAACACATGTTTTACGTGGTAAAACCCCAAGGTGGGGAAACATCCACGATGCCGGTGACGGCAAGAAGTGATCCACTATGAAAATAAGGATTACACACTCAATACTCGCTTTCTCTCTTATGTATCGTATCTTTTTATCTCATGTCAGTGTAAATTGCTCATGATGATCATAATGATATAATAAATACATGGATGTATTTATAGGGTTTGATCTAGGGTTGCCCTAGTTACTATTGTATAATTGGTGGACTCATTAATTAGAGTCTTTGTAGGATTCTGGTAGAGTAAACCAATTAGGACTCGTTTTCCCGCTTGGTGTTCATCCTTCTGGAGGCTTTGAGTTCTTTCCTGATTAGACTTCTCCGGTACTGGAGAAGAAATAGGGATATTTCCTTACTTGGAGCATGATTCGTAGATTTCATATCTGAGTGGATCTCCGCTTGATAAGGCGTATCTTGATAGGATTATATTTCCTGTTTTGGCCAAGTAGATCTTGATAAGTAAAGATCTTTGGCGAGCAGGATCTTCGCTTATTAAGACTTCTTCTATCGGATGACTTTACTTAGCGCATACGCTTCTAACTTTCATATTAGCTTTCTTGATGATGTGTCCAAACCTAGTGACGTGTTCTCAGTCAACATCCTTTTCGTTGATTAGTTGACTTTTGATGACGTGGAATTACTGTACTTCCGCATTACCCGCTATCCTTATTGATGTGTCATGTTGACGAAAAACCCCTACAACATATATATATATATATATATATATATATATATAATACTTCTCTAATTAGGACCGTCCTGACTTTATAATTTCAAGACGTCCAACCACAGCCACACATTCACAGTAGGTTCACAATCTTACATTAATAGATACCTACACTCAATATGAATGTGTGGATGTGGTTGACTTTTGATGACGTGGAATTACTGTACTTCCGCATTACCCGCTATCCTTTTCGTTGATTAGTTGACTTTTGATAACGTGGAATTACTGTACTTCCGCATTACCCGCTATCCTTGTTGATGTGTCATGTTGACGAAAAACCCCTACAACATATATATATATATATATATATATATATATATATATATATATAATACTTCTCTAATTAGGACCGTCCTGACTTTATAATTTCAAGACGTCCAACCACAGCCACACATTCACAGTAGGTTCACAGTAGGTTCACAGTCTTACATTAATAGATACCTACACTCAATATGAATGTGTGGATGTGGTTGGACGCAGAGGCAGATGTATAGGTGGGCTGACTCGAGCTATAACCGGGTCAACATTTTTCAAAAAAAAAAAAAAAGTTATAATTAAATATATAAATACTCTAATTTGAGGGTTTTCCTCTCACCATATGGCATATCATTCCTTTATATAGAAGGACAATGTCAATTCAAACAATGACATCACATCAACATTCATTATAATTTATATTTATATCAATTTCTATTACTTCTCTCTCCCTCTCTCTAACACACATGTCCCAATACACTCTCTCCCCCTCTTGAGTAACGTCCAAATCTCATTTCCCTTTCGGGTCCAAAATCCCAAGGTTTGTAAAATCAATATATCCACCGATATATCCATTTTTTGGAGGGATCGATATCGAAACAGGGATAATATCCAATGTCTAACAAATATCCGATCGATTTCGAAATATCTATAAAAATCTTCCAATATTCCTGAAATATCCCGATATTCTCGAAATATTGTGAATTTCATCCCGAAATCCAAGGATATTTTGCACAAAAAATAAATTAAATTAAATTAAAAATTAATCTTAAGCACTTAAATTATTGTTTCAGATTGTTTGTCATTCATAATTAATATTTAGTACAGTATTTAATTATTTATACTAAAATTAATATTTTTTATTCTTCTAGCTTACTATTTGAACCCAAAGTACCAATATAGAGACAATATTGGGGATAATTCAGATCTTTTGAAAGTCGTATATATTGTCTATTCGCAATTAGACCCTAAAGCTGCAGGGATTGCTAATTTTGGAAATGAGGTAAAAAGTTACAACTTACAATCAATTTTATAATTTCAATATTATAACTTCTTTGAATGAGAGTATTGTGTCATATACTCATATTTATATATATTATTTACATATTGATCTTATGAGTCATGAATGTAGTTCATATACTTTAAGGATGGAAAGAAAAGTTTTAGTGAACGAGCAGCCATAGCAGCTAGAAGCAAAATGCAACCAGGTATGTAAGTTTTATTACAAAATCTATGTAATAATAATAATAAATAATAATATCATTGAAATGGTATTCATAATTATAATACTTAATAATTTTTATTACAGCTGATTGGTGAGTAATGTATGGAGATTGTGCTCCATCATTGCGTGTAATAGCAGTTCGCGTATTGTCACAAACCGCATCATCTTCTGCATGCGAAAGAAATTGGTCTACATTTGCTTTAATCCACACAAAACAAAGAAACTGTCCTGCCTATTCTAAGCTTGAACAACTTGTTTATTGTTATTATAATATGAAGTTGAAAATTAGGGAAATGGCAGCTGAAAAAGATAAAGTAGATGAAACTGATTTTAAGGATCTACTTCAAGTAGCTGCTAAAGCAGAGGACGACAATGAGGATCCTTTTTTTGACTAGGTTAGACCTGCCTATTTGGATGATGATGAGGGAAATCCTGATCCACAAATTGCTTCTCATGCTCGAGACACAGGAATAAATATTGAACAAGTGATTAGAGAAGAAGTTGGTGTAGATCGTGGAGTTACTGTTAGCAGCTCTTCCAATGACCAACATACCTCTGATGGAAATAGTGGAGAAAAAGATGATGGAGATGATGGAGATGATGGAGGAGGTTGGGATTCTGGAGCAAGAGGTTGGGATTTTGGTGCAATAAGTTGGGATGTTCGTGCCGGAGGTTGGGATGCTGGTGCAAAATGTTGGAATGCTAGTGCAACAGATTAGGATGCTCATGCAGGTAATTTTGATCAAAATCGTGGTAGACAACATGGAGGAACAAGTCAAATTGATGAAGATTCTTTGAATATGTCTCTCTCCTCAATGAGTATGGACACAAAAAATAGTTCTTTGAGTGATTTGCAGACATGGTCAGGTTCTCATGTACCATATTATGGTAGTTATGGTGACTGCAGTATATTTGATTATCCTTCTCCACAAATGCCATATGCAATACCTATGCATGGGTAGATCAACAATATCCACCAAGTTGGGTAAATCCAAACTACCCAATTCATGGATCAACTTGAAGAGATCAAGCAACATACGTGTGGCATATTAATAACTACCTTGAAAACTATGCTAGCACGTTTTCCTGGGAAAATTATTCTTCGAATCAAGATAGAAATGTATCTTATGTATTTGAACCAGCAAGGAATTCATTTTGGTTTTAAATTTCAGACATGCAATGTATTATTATGTATGAATTATTATTTATGATAGAATCTTGGAAGTATGGAATTATATATATTTTAATGATAATTTTGTTTATTAAATATTTAATCTCTTTATATTGTATATAATATTGTAAAAGTGAAACAAAATATTATTCTATTAAATACTCAAATTTAAAAATTATATATAGACTCTATCTATGTTATAATTTATAATAAACTCATAACTATGCTAATTTATCGTTGAAATATGATTCATTTGATGTATACTTATTTGTTTAAACTTATCCTAAAGTTTCATAAAAAAATTATAAACTTTAGATGTAAATATCCATCATTTTTTTAATTTTTTACTGAATATCCACCGATATCGATAATATCCCCGATATATCGATAAATTTAGAAGCCCGATATGGATACTGATACCGATATTTTATTCCTTGCAAAATCCTAATTATCTCTTTTCTCCCAATTAATAATTATTTTCGTCCCTTAAAATTCTAAATTATAAAAATATTCATATTTGATTCTTCAACTCGGGTATTTTTTAGTTATTTATTTTTTCTAATTAAAAAATTAGAGTTTTGGATTTGTTAATTTATAATTTTAATTTTGTATTTTGTTATTTTTTATGAATTTATTTTCCGATTGAAATTTATTATTTCTGCTGTTATATTATAATTTATAAAGTATCGTTTTAGACAAACTATTTGATAATTTTATGTGACAATGTCAAACAACCATACATCAAAGCCAAGAAAAACTATGTTTTCATACTTTAAGAAAAAAAAAGATAATCAATATATGGGAGTAGATCAAGTTCTCCATGTAATGTTAGAGATGGGGTTAAGTTTGTCTTCTTCATCTCAAAGGTTTGAAATTGAGAATGTTGACACTCCATCGGATATTAATACTCCTTATTATGAACGTGATTCTGGATTACGCCGTAAGACAAAGTTTAAATAATGTTTATTTTTATTTAAGTTTCATTTTTTTAAGGGAATAAAAAACAATGTTGCCTCATTGAAAGTTTATGTACATTTGTTTGTTGGGAACATGAAGGATCTTAAATTTTCCAGATCTCTTCCAAATTTTTACTTTTTGTTTGTTGTTGTTGTTAATTTTGTTTTTTATATGATTTCCACAGTCCATCTCAAAGATAGGAGATCAATCTATCTAAATGTTTTTTCATTTATTTATAAATTTTTTAAATAAATATATCTCCACAAAAATGTTTTACTTTTTTTACTTTGTTTTTAAAAAATTTATTCATTTTTTTAGTAATATAAGCTTCAAAAGACGAAAATACCTTAGTGTTGGTGGTCAAACTTGGTCAACGGTTAAATTTGACCAAGTTTGACTAATGGCAGAGGAGATGGGTGTCAATACCAAACTGACCCTTAGTGAAAGTGATTACCGAATGTCCATTGTTGCCTGATGCTACTACAGGGCGTTTGGTTTGAACTTCCCTATACCACATTAACAGATACCTACACCCAATATGAATGTGTGGCTGTGGTTACACGCAGGGGCGGACGTATAAGTAGGCTGACCCAGGCTATAACCGGGTCAGCATTTTTCAAAAAAAAAAAGTTATAAATAAATAAATAAGTATTCTAATCAGAGGGTTTTCCTCTCACCATATGGCACATCATTCCTTTCTATAGAAGGACAATGTCAATTCAAACAATGACATTACATCAACATTCATTATAATTTATATTTATATCAATATCTATTATTTCTCTCTCCCTCTCTCTAACACACACGCCCTAATACACTCTCTTGCCCTCTTGAGTCACGTCCAAATCCCATTTCCCTTTCGGGTCCAAAATCCTAATTATCTCTTTTCTCTTAATTAATAATTATTTTTGTCCCTTAAAATTCTAAATTATAAAAATATTCATATTTGGTTCTTTAACTCGGGTATTTTTTAGTTATTTATTTTTTCTAATTAAAAAGTTAGAGTTTTGGATTTGTTAATTCATAATTTTAATTTTGTATTTTGTTATTTTTTATGAATTTATTTTCCGATTGTAATTTATTATTTTTAGTGTTATATTATAATTTATAAAGTATCGTTTTAGCCAAATTGTTTGATAATTTTAGGTTACAATGTCAAACAACTATATATCAAAGCCAAAAAAAACTATGTTTTCATACTTTAAGAAAAAAAAGATAATCAATATGTGGGAGTAGATCAAGTTCTCCATGTAACGTTAAAGATGGGGGTTAAGTTTGTCTTCTTCATCTCAAAGATTTGAAATTGAGAATGTTAATATTCCATCGGATATTAATACTCCTTATTATGAACATGATCTTGAATTACGTCATAAGACAAAGTTTAAATAATGTTTATCTTGATTTACGTTTCATTTTTTTAAGGGAATAAAAAACAGTGTTGCCTCATTGAAAGTTTATGTACGTTTGTTTGTTGGGAACATAATGGATCTTAAATTTTCCAGATCTCTTCCAAATTTTTACTTTTTGTTTGTTGTTGTTAATTTTGTTTTTTATATTATTTCCACAGTCCATCTCAAAGATACGAGATCAATCTATCAAAATGTTTGTTTTGTTTTTTTTAATTTTTTAAATAAATATATCTCCACAAAATTGTTTTACTTCTTTTTTACTTTGTTTTTAAGATTTTTATTCTTCTTTTTTTTTTTTTTTTTTAGTAATATAAGCTTCAAAAGATGAAAATACACTTAGTCTTGGTAGTCAAACTTGGTCAACAATTAAATTTAACCAAATTTGACTAATGGCAGAGGAGATGAGTGTCAATACCAAACTGGCCCTTAGTGAAAGTGATTACCGAATGTCCATTGTTGCCTGCTGCTACTACATGGCGTTTGGTTTGAACTTAATTGCTCGATTCCCTAAACAACACTCCTATAGAGCGAAAACGTGATCTCACAAGATCCACCGATAGTTTTCCACTCCTTCACGAGAGAGAAAAGAAAAACCATATGGGAAAGAATATAATATATATATATATATATATTGAAAAGACATAGTTGTGTATTAATATCCCCGTTCATGGTAATAAGTAGTTTTTATTGATAATAATTTTTGGAAAATTTGATTGTCAGTGCAAAGAGGAATTTTATATATATATATATATATATATATATATATATATATATAAGTTTTTAAATTAGGACTATTTTTGAAATTACAATGTATATTGAAAGAAAAAAAAAATTAATGGTAAAATTTGAATAATTGGTGGATGAAAAAAATGGGTTTAGGGAGAATTTATTTGGATGGCAATGGAGTCACCATAATAATAATTTTTTTTGGAACAGACTTGCCCCTCACACTTACACCATGAGGTTATGAATTCGACTCTATTCCTCACCCCTGAATTTTAAATTAATGTAATATTTCAAAAAAAAAAAAAAAATGGTCTCTTATCCAGACTTATTTATGGATTTGTTTTTCATATTTATTTTCTCACTTTGTATTTTTTTTTTTTTTTCTAGATATATGTGATCTTGTTTTTTTTTTCAAATCTAATTCATCTCTTTCCTCTTATATCATGGGGAGAGAAGTAAGCTTATTTGTGTTTAAAATGTATTTTAAATACTATTAAAACTTAAACTATTAATTTGGTATTAAAATTTAATTTATTAACCCGGTGTTAGAGCATCTTTAACTATGCTCTCTAAATTTTAGTTAAATTTTAGCTATTTTAACTAAAAAGTTATTTTAGCTAGTAACTTTTCGTGGGGTCACTCCAACCATTCTTTCTATTATAATTAGTAATTAATATTTTAATATTTTTTTAATTTAAAATATTTATAAGTTTATTTTGTTTCAAATTGTATTTAAAATATAAAATATTATATTCAATGGAAAGAGAAAATAGCTAGCAAGGAATGGCTCCCTACATTCAGACAATGCCTTGCTAGTTCTCTAAAATAAGGAACCATAATAGGGAGTAGTTGGAGTGCAAAAAAACCACCCCACTAGCAATTTTAGTTAAGGAGTGGCTTTAGGGAGCATGGTTAGATATGCTCTTAGTTACACAAATCAAGTACCAATAGTTAAGTAGTTAGAAATAGACACCTGGCATATTATTTAAAGGGAAGGATCCCATTCATTTCTCAATTTCGAAGAATCTTCATGATTGCACCATTCGGTGTAAGGTCATTATCAAATTATCTAAAACTGATTGAGAGATTTCTAATTATTATTATTTTTTTTTTTTTAAAAGACAAATGTTTTGATTTGTTAGTTTTAATCTCACTAAAAAATATTAATAAGAGTCCCTTTTGGCCCACTCATAAATCATAATCATGTGGGAACATCATTTTCATTTTTTATTTTTATTTTTAACCAAAATTGGAATGTTATTTTGACATTTTCTGCAATTTTGTATCCTATTTTCACTAGTTGTACAAGTGATATGTGGACCTGTGTAATGAATATGTTTAGGCACCTTTGCACGAACCTGCGCGTAGGCAAGGCTTGAGCGCGAAGGCATGGCTTTGCGTTCGGCATGCATATAGGTGTGCCTTCTGCGTGTGCGAATGCCTAAGCCAAATGCCCTTGGCATTAGGCACCTCTCTGCCTTGCTTTGTTGTCTTCGTCCATGTATGCCAGCCTTGCACACCAAATTTTAAATAACGATTTCTCACTTGTTTTAGCTCTGATTTGAGTGATTTAAAAGTGAGAGTTTCGTAGTTTCAAGTAGAACATAGTCCAATCATTTTTTGATTCCATAAACTTCAGATTTAATGATTTACACCTAGTTTTGTGTGATATTGAGGGCAAGTAAACCATTTAGGGGGAGCATGCATACTTTGCATTGTTTTTGATCATCTCACGTGTACTTGTTGTCTTAGAAAGTTGCTTGCTTTGTATCTCACAGGTGTGCTCTTTTACAAGTGATTGAAGACATTGAAGATTTAAATCTTTAGGTATCTTTTTGTACTATAATGAGATTATGAACATTTGTTTGTAAGTCGTGCAGCGAAAAAAAGTAGAGATAGGTTTTTAAAAAATTATCTTAGACCTTTTTGTATATACGAATATGAAGAGGGATTTGTTTTCATACCTTTGAAGATCTCTCCTTTGTTTCTTTTCGATCCTTCACCACTAAATCTTTCGAGCTATGACCCGCGATCTAGCAATTGTGTGTGGGCACGTCACGGATTCTGGGAGTTCTTGAATAGAGGCTACTGAGATGGAGAAGACAACACCTTGTCCTCTTGCTAGGGTTCGGCCAAGTCTTGAGCCAAAGAAAAAAAAAATTCTTTTCTTTTTCTTCTTCTCTTTGCCGCACCTCTCTCTCTCTCTCTCTCTCTCTCTCTCTGTATTAGGGTTAAGTTAGTTTGTTTCTTGATAAGTATATCTTATATACCAAGACCCTAGGGTTTAGTTAACCAAGTTAAAATAGGATTATAAATCTTTTTCAATTCGGTCACAACTAGGACTTGAACATTTGACCTCTTTAAATTAAATAAAATAATCTCTATTATTTTATTCCTTTGCTTTCATCAAGGTTCGAACTTATAACCTCCAAATAACAATTAATAATTCTTAATTATTAATATGTCAATTAAATTATCATATTATTTAATTAATCAATTAAATAATCATATCATTTAATTAATTCCTAGAATATATTTGTAAGGTTTTAGATTTGTATTGGCTTGATTCCATTGCAAAATTCTCTTTATTTGTAATGGTTAGTTGTTTAGGTGTTTCTTGGTTGATATAAGCTTCAAAGGGGAAAAGCAACTTCTCATGCAAATATCGTCTTCAAGACGAAAAACACTTACTTGGATACTAAGGTATCGAGACTCTTCTTCCTCTTGCAAGGCATAAGCGCACACACACATACATTGCATACATTTTTGTCCCTGCATCATTGCACTAAATTTGTGTAACACATTCATACACGTGTTGAAATATGCACATGCATTAGTCTTAATTTGACAAACATTGTAGAACTGCATGTTCTAAGACTATCTCTAGAACATACTAGTGTGATCTTGTGTTTTATTGTTTTAGACTTGAATATGTTCTCATATGATTCCTTTTTGAGTTCTGATTGTTTCGGTTACTCGCTTATTAGTTTTCGAGTTCAAATTAGGAAGTTACGAAACTTTACATTCTCTTACAATACATTGTCTTCATCATCATGTATCGAGTCGAATTCATAACCTTTGATCAAAGTTTTATAGTTGTCATCGTGTGTTATTGAGTTATGATTCGAAATCTGAAAGTGGATTTGAATTTGGAGTTTGGAGGCTAGAGAACGGTCGAAGAACGTGTGAGGTGCATGAAAGGGAGTGAAGGAGAAGAGAGGTGGCAAAAGCCAACCAACCCATGCATCCATGACATCTTTCATGCATCAATCATTCATGAGTCTTCTTCATTACATCACTTGGTAAGTAGAACAAACACCATATCTTTATTTATTGTTCTATCTTAATCAAGACGTGTCTTTGATTGCTTAGTTTAGTAAATCTTCACTCTTATTGCATATTTAGTGAAGTTATGACATGATTAGGTTTTGTTTGTGATAGCTTGCATGATTAGGTTGTTTTGCCTAAATAGCTAAGCCTTAAATATTCTTGTGGAATTGATTGTTGATTAGGTTGATAGATTAATGTTTATTTATCTAGTCAAACTCTATTGAATGTTCATGTGCATTTAATTGACAACTGGGTTGTTAGAAATCTCTACAACTAATTGAGATCTCATGTATGTGCATGTAGGCTTGTTTGATAATTAGGTTGTTAAATTTGCATCTTAACATCTAATTAAGCATCTAGTGTTTAGTCTAACACTATTTACATTTGTGCATCATTTAGACATTCACTTAGACTTTCAATTCTTTTCATCGAGTCAAAGTTTTGTGGCTACAGGTTGTAGTTGCACAACCAAGTGAAGTTTTGCAACCAATGGTTGGTTGGCAAGCATTGCCAAGTACCGATATAAAAGGCATGCGGTTAGATTAGGGGGTGCTCACGCCAAGAGTAGTGGATCGGGGGATATCGCTAGGATTGAACCAAGAGTGGTGAGTGGTAGTGTCCATAGCCTGAGGTTGTCGTGAGTGAGAGTCCATGTATCACTTGAGGGTGTAACCATCTTTTCATATAGTGGATTATTGTGGCTTAAGTGGCTAGTGTGGCTAGTCCCGTGGTTTTTCCTTGTCGAAGGTTTCCACGTAAAAATCAAATGTTCTTTAATTTTCGCACTTTACTTGATTTTTGTTGTATATTTGAATTGGGTTTTATTGCTAATATTGATTAATCAACCCATTACAACCCCCCCAGGATGTATTAGACACACCGTGTTTATTTTCAGTATGATTTGGAAGAGTAGATGGGCTTATATTTTCTCATTTAGCAAATATAATGTCTATGAACATTGTATAACTCTCAAACTCTAAATTTTGTGTGTTTTTGCTTATTAATAGATTGAAGGAGCATGCAAGGAACATTATATGGGATGCTTTTTCACACGCCGAAGGTTTGTTTGTTAATTTTTTTTTATGTTAAATGTTTCACAAGCTTTTTTTGTCACTATTAATGTGGTCAAGTTGACTTTGAGCTTGATACTCAAACATCATTCTTGTATCCATACACTGTCTTTTACTTTCCAAAATACATCATTCTTGTATATAACTTCATTATTATGTATATACATGCTTCTTGTTTCATAAAAAATTACATACATTAGAGTATGTCTAGAAGGTTGTTTAGATGTATCACCTTGATTAGATCTAGCTTTTGCTATTAATTTGACAACTAATTATTTAAATTCAATTCATTTACTTGTATCTTTTTCGTTGATTCGTTAAACAATGAAGCTACATTATTTTATGTTAAATTCTTTTAGTGATGTGTCCTTCATTAGATTTTCTTTGATGTTTCATGTGTGTTTGTATTGTGTACTTGGAAAATTACTCTAATAAATCATCTTAATTTCTTTACCAATTTCAGGGAGATTGATGCAAACGGTTCACTTATTTACTTAATTATTTATTTATTTGTCTTTTATTTTTTAATTGACGAGCTTATCAGAAACATTATTCAATTTTGTTTAAAGAATCAAACCATTAAAGGCATTTTGAAAGGGAAAGTGTGTTAGAAATGAGGCTTTATTAATTAATTATTTTAAATATAAAATTAAAAATAATAACATAAAATAATTAACTAGGGATACAGGGTTGTTTGTGCAATAATAGATAAAAGTTTCATATGCATGCAATTTAGACTTAACGCCGGTTCCAGTTCAAAATTGGCGGTTCCAAACTTTTTTTTTACTTTTTTTTTAATTACAAAATATTACTTTTCATTAAAATATTAGGAAGGATATTGTAGAGTATTGGGTCATAGCACATAAGCTTTGTCCAAGTAATTATGTTTTCCTTTCCCCTCTCCTCTTTCTTATATAGGTTAGGCATCTCATTCACTTCTCTTATTTATCTGATATGGGATGTGAGTATTGAAATTGAATACAACTATGGTTATAATCAAAATGATTGTCTTTGAAATTTTCCTTCATTGAAAGGTAAGGCTACAACTTACAAGCAATTATATGTTGAAGAAATTAATGCTAGTTTCGTATAATTTATAAATCATAAAGTACTTTTACACCCTTTTTTTTTTTTTTGGTTGAAAATTACACTGTTTTTCTTATTCTTTAATTTTCTTTAATAACATAAAAATATTTTTCTTAACAAAATCTAGAAAGCTTATAAATATATGTTTATGCTTTACTTCGTATTTGAGCTCAAAAGTCTTTCTTCGACTCTAACATGTTTGAATTTGGTTCTGTATCAAACTGATGTCTCTTGTTTGAATGTAAATTGATTTCATCTTACATGGGGTTTCTGTAATTTGTCTGAAAAGTGATGCTTGGTTTCTAGAAGATTGAATCTGATTGTTACAAGTTGAAAGCATTTATTTGACTCTGATTTGATTCGATTGTATATCAGTTTTTTGTATGCTAAGAAGTAGTGCCTGGCCTTTTGAGTCGTTGAATTTGATTAGTTTTTAAATTAGTTTGTTCAAATTTGAAGGCATTCAAAGGATGCGGCTGCTTGGTGACTAATACTAGATTTTAACTGGAAGTTGACATCATGGGATGTTCCTATAATTCATTCTGCAACTTCATTTCCAGTGGTTGTTCTCTTTGCGATCTTGGGGGTTTTTCATACTCATTTATCCACCCACATTCAAATTATAATAACCATGTTCCCTTGAATTATTCATCAATGAATTCAATTTTCTATAAATTAAATAAAGAATACAAAAATAAAAACAAAAATCATGTCTTGCTCTTAGATGGTGGATCACATATATTCAATCATACATCTCACATCGGATAAATAAGAGCAATGAAGAGATGCATAACCTATATAAAAAGGAGGAGAATGGAAGGGAAAACATAATTACTTGAACAAGGGTTATGGCCATGGCCCAATACTCTACATTGTTCTTTCTCTTTTAAACATTGTATTTTTATAAATAAAGTGTTAATTTAATTCGAACAAGGCGGTTCTGTGGAAAATGCAATCGGAACGGACCTGATTCGATTCCCGGTTCGGTTCCTGAACCGAAAAATCGGTTTCGGTTCCAATTTTTCTGGTTTCGGTTCAGTTCGTTGGCTCGAACCAAACTAGCATCAGGTCTAATGCAATTGACATATCCCGTTAGTCAAACTTAACCTTTGACCAAGTTTAACTATCAAAATATCAAAATGCCCCTAGAATTCTTATTTAATTTTTAAAAAACACTATTTTTTTTTAATGGATCTCCACCGTCCATATCAAAATGGATGGTAGAGATGAATTGAAAATTAAAAGAATAAATGGAAAGAAAAAAAAAATTGATGGAGATCCAATTAATTCCAAAAAAGAAAAAAACAAATCAATTCCAAAAAAAAAAAAAAAAAAAAAAAAAAAAAAAAAAAAAACAGACAAATCAATCCTATCCACAAATCTCATTTGATAATAATATTTCCTCCTTTAATAAATTTCAAAAAAAAAAAATATTGATCCAGACACACATTCATCAATAAAAATCCCTCTTCAAATCTTTAATCTATCCCCGAACAAAAGAAAACAACCCAAAACAATCGAAAAATCAATTGAGCAATTGGGTAAACAAAAGCGAAGGAAGTAATCAGAGAAAGAAGAGAATAGAAGAGATGAGAAGATATCAAATGATTTCCAAAAGCTTGTATTTTCTGAATAGATTTATAAGTGATGTATCTTCGAAGATGAAAATGGAGGTTATCAAATTCCGAAGAAGCAAATGAGCTATGATGGTCGGCGAGTATTCCTCCATGAAATTCATGCCCATCAACCAATCAATCAATCACAACAACAATATGTGAATTGAAAAATAGTGTTTTATACATACAACTAGGCTATTAGGTTGTTAATAGACTTCAAGATAAGAAAACAATATTTGATGGAGGATCAGGTTGTGTTTCAATCGTAGAAAAGGTTTTCAGGTAATAAAATTGATAAAGTGTTGTGATTCATCATTTATGATGAGTTTGCATTTATTGCCTTCCATCAACTAATCTCAGTTGGAGTTGAAGAATTTCCATATCACTTCCAAATTTTAACTTCTTTTTTGTTCATTTTCGATACCCATCTGCAATGGAATGGCTTCATTCGAGATGGAGCCATGGAGGTTAGATGGAGTTGGGAACATAAAGGATTTTAAGGTGGTGTTTGGATCTGTTTTTAAAAATTGTTTTTTGTTTTTAAAAACAAAAAACAACTAGAATGTTGTTTGGTTAAACATTTTACAAAACTGTTTTTGAAAACAAAAAACAACTTTTTAAAAGTTATAACTAAAAAGTTAAAAACAATTTTTTATTGTTTTCTATTGTTTTCAAAACAAGTTTTCAAAATAAACCTTAACTTTTCTCTCCAAACAACTATTTCACTCATTTTAAAAACAGCAACCAAACACTTTTACATCGTTTTCCATTTCAAAAAACTACTTTTAAAAAACACTGCCAAATATATTACATTTTTTAAAACATGATTTCCATTTTTAAATAAAGTTTTCAAAAACATCATTTTAAAAACGATACCAAACACGCTAATTTTCTAGATCTCTTCCAAATTTTTACTTTTTGTTTGTTGTTGTTAATTTTGTTTTTTATATGATTTCCATAGTCCATCTCAAAGATAAGAGATCAATCTATCTAAATGTTTTTTTTTAAAAAAAAATTAATTTGTAAATTTTTTAAATAAATATATCTCCACAAAAATGTTTTACTTTTTAATTTTTATACTTTGTTTTTAAATTTTTTTAATTCATTTTTTAGTAATGTAAGCTTCAAAAGATAAAAATACCCTTAGTCTTGGTAGTCAAACTTGATCAACGGTTAAATTTGACCAAGTTTGATTAATGGCAGAGGAGATGAATGTCAATACCTAACTGGCCCTTAGTGAAACTGATTACCGAATGTCCATTGTTGCCGCCTGCTACTACAGGGCGTTTGGTTTGAACTTCCCTATACAACAACAATGATAATACTTCTCTAATTAAGACCATCCTAAATTTATAATTTCAAGACGTTCAACCACAGCCATATATTCATAGTGGGCCCACAGCCCCACATTAACAGATATACACAACCAATATGAATGTCTGACTATAGTTGGACGCAAGGGAGGACATATAGGTGGGCTGCCCTAGGCTATAACTTGGTCAGCATTTTTCAAAAAAAAAAAAGTTATAATTAACTATGTAAGTATTCTAATCGGAGGGTTTTCCTCTCACCATATGGCACATCATTCCTTTCTATAGAAGGAAAATGTCAATTCAAACAATGACATCACACCAACATTCATTATAATTTATATTTATATCAATATCAATTATTTCTCTCTCCCTCTCTCTAACACACACGTCCCAATACACTCTCTCCCCATCTTAAGTCTTGACTCTTGAGTCACGTCCAAACTCCAAATCCCATTTCCCTTTCAGGTCCCAAATCCTAATTCAAACAATGACATCACATCAACGTTCATTATAATTTATATTTATATCAATATCTATTATTTCTCTCTAACACACACGTACCAATACTCTTGATTCACGTCCAAATCTCATTTCCCTTTCAGGTCCAAACTCCTAATTATCTCTTTTCTCCTGGTTAATAATTATTTTCGTCCCTTAAATTTCTTGATTATAAAAATATTCATATTCGGTTCTTTAACTCGAGTATTTTTTTAGTTATTTATTTTTTCTAATTAAAAAGTTAGAGTTTTGGATTTGTTAATTCATAATTTTAATTTAGTATTTTGTTATTTTTTATGAATTTACTTTCCGATTGCAATTTATTATTTCTAGTGTTATATTATAATTTATAACGTATCGTTTTAGCCAAATTGTTTGATAATTTTAGGTTACAATGTCAAACAACCATACATCAAAGCCAAGAAAAGCTATGTTTTCATACTTTGGAGAAAAAAAAAAAAAGATAATCAATATGTGGGAGTAAATCAAGTTCTCCATGTAATATTAGAAATGGAGGTTAAGTTTGTCTTCTTCATCTCAAAGATTTGAAATTGAGAATGTTGACACTCAGTTGGATATTAATACTCTTTATTATGAACGTAAGACTCATTATGTATGTTTGTCTAGCTAGGTGTATTTTTGTTTTTCAATTAATGAAATTTTCTAGTACTGTCGAAATTCACTTTATAATATATATATATATATATATATATATATATATATATAGAGAGAGAGAGAGAGAGAGAGAGAGTTTTGTTTTAGCCCACCCTAGCAAAAAAATCCTGGGTACGCCCCTGGTTGGACGTCCTTAACTTATAATTTCAAGTTGATATATATATATATATATATATATATATATATATATATATATACAGTTTTTCTATTGTCAGTTCGTCCTGATATAAAATATATCAGGACAAAAAATGTAAACCATTAAATTTACATATTTTGAATCAAAGTATATGCACTTGTTAAAACTTCTCCATAATCTATGGTCCACATTCTTCGTCCTGATATATTTTATATCTTGACGAACTGACAATAGAAAGACTATATATATTGAAAAAACATAGTTGTGTATTAATATCCCCGTTCATGATAATAAGTAGTTTTTATTGATAATATATATATATTGAAAAGACATAGCTGTGTATTAATATCCCGTTCACGATAATAAGTAGTTTTTATTGATAATAATTTTTGGAAAATTTGATTGTTAGTGCAAAAAGGAATTTTTTTTATTTTATTTTTTTAAGTTTTTAAATTAGGACTATTTTGAAATTACAATGTATATTGAAAGAAAAAAAAAATGGTAAAATTTGAATAATTGGTGGATGAAAAAATGGGTGTAAGGAGAATTTTTTTGGATGGCAATGGAGCCACCATAATAACAATTTTTTTGGGAACAGCCTCACCCCTCACACTTACACCATGAAGTTGTGGATTCAAGTCTATACCCCACCCCTGAATTTTGAATTAATGTAATATTTCAAAAAAAAAAAAATGTTCCCTTATCCAGACTTATTTATGGATTTGTTTTTCATATTTATTTTCTCACTTTGTATTTTTTTTTTCTAGATATTTGTGATCTTGTTTTTTTTTCAAATCTAATTCATCTCTTTCCTCTTATATCATGGGGAGAGAAGTAAGCTTATTTTTGTTTAAAATGTATTTTAAATACTATTAAAACTTAAACTATTAATTTGGTATTAAAATTTAATTTATTAACCCGGTGTTAGAGCATCTCCAACCATTCTTTCTAAATTTTAGTTAAATTTTAGCTATTTTAACTAGAAAGCTATTTTAACTAGTAACTTTTCGTGGGGTCACTCCAACCATTTTCTCTATTATAACTAGTAATTAATATTTTAATATTTTTTAATTTCAAATATTTATAAATTTATTTAGTTCCAAACTATATTTAAAATATAAAATATCATATTCAATGGAAAGAGAAAATAGCTAGCAAGGAATGACTCCTACATTTGGAGAGTGCCTTGCTAGTTCTCTAAAATAAAGAGCCATAATAGGGAGTGGTTGGAATGCAAAAAAATCATCCCCACTAACTATTTTGGTTAAGGAGTTGCTTTAGGGAGCATAGTGGAGACTTGGAGATCCTCTTAGTTACACAAATCAAGTACCAATAGTTAAGTAGTTAGAAATAGACAACTGGCATATTATTAAAACTTAAAAGGGCAGGATCCCATTCATTTCTGAATTTCGAAGAATCTTCATGAATGCGCCATTTGGTGTAAGGTCATTATCAAATTATCTAAGACAGATTGAGAGATTTCTAATTATTATTATTTTTTTAAAAGACAAATGTTTTGATTTGTTAGTTTTAATAAGGGTCCCTTTTGGCCCACTCATAAATCATAATCATGTGGGAACATCATTTTCATTTTTATTGAACCAAAATTGTTATTTTGACATTTTCTGCAATTTTGTTTCCTATTTTCACTGGTTGTACAAGTGATATGTGGACCTGTGTAATGAATATATATATATATATATATATATATATATATATATATATATATATATATATATTTTGAGAGAAAACACACTAAGACAGCATAAAGAACAAACAGCACTAGATGGCATTGAGCCAGGATTGCTCCTTTTTATAGGAGAAGGTCATAGAGGCTAGGACGTGAGCTAAAGTATTCCCAGTTCTGGAAATAGCATTGCACACAGAACCACCTATCTCTTGTAATAGGGCCTTAATATCATTTATAATGAAGTTAGCATTACAATTAACAAATTCAGAATTATTGACAGCATTAGCAACAGCAACAGCATCCACTTCTGCTAACTTCAGAGTCAGATTGAGTCTTTTAGCGAGGAGGAGACCTTCCCAAAGGGCCAGGAACTCCCCTAAATCAACACTAAATGAGCCCTGTAGAGGTTTAGAAGTAGCAGCAACAATTTCCCCTTTGTATGGTTTATCCATTTATTTTTTATTTTTTTGACAATATATATCTATTCACCTATTAGATCAAGTATTTTTTTTTTAAATAAAAAAATTACTATCGGTAGAATTCAAACTGTTGATTTGAGAATCATTTATCTAAACTCTAAACTCGTCCATCTAGCAGCTGAGCTACGCCCGTTGAGACTAATGAATATGTTTATTTATTTATAAATAAATAAAAGGTGAGATTATTGCCGTCCTATCAAATTTTCGCTCAACTGTCTACTTCAAACACGTAACAGGCCAACACTGAAATTTAAAAATAATATTTTTACTTTGAAAACCCATTGAAATCCCAAATATAACATTATAACCTAATTGATTCATCCTTATTCAACATTATTCTTTTCTCTATCTACATTCTTTCAACGTGTTTATTTTTCTATTTCATTGAAAATTTCCAATATTGTTACAATAAAATAGATCAGATTTGTTAAACTTTTTCATACTAATCTTGTAAAAATTTGTAATTATGGAATACCTAATTACCTATTATGACATGTATAATAATAGGGAATGAACTGAAATAGAATTAAGTTCCATGGGAAAATGAATTTTATTTTATATAAGAGTAACTCTACTTTTGTCAAAACTTGATATTATTTTTAAGTTTATCCACTACTCATTTACCATTACACCCTTAATAGTGTATTTTGTCTTATAATTGAAACAATAGGTAAGTTTTTATCAATAGTGCAAACTAAAGGGTTATTTTTAATAATATCCTTTAAAAAAATACAAACTTTGGAACTTGCTTCCGTTTTCATGTTCTCTCATTATTATTGTTGATGCGATTCATGTGCATCATCATTCATCAGCTGTATATTAATATTCCAATTCACTCTCTCACTTTGGAAAGAGCGACTGAGTTTTGAGTCAGAGGGCAAATGGCGAAGAAGGAGAAGATTTTGAAGGAAAATGAACAAGTTGAATCCAATCACAGAGAAGTCTCTCAAAGTGATTTCCCTCCAAGCTTTGTCTTTGGAGTTGCAACTTCTGCCTATCAGGTTCCTCTTCTCTTCCAAGTGTTATCTTTTTTGTTCTCTTGCAAAGTATGATCTGGGTATTTCAATTTATACTTGTGCATGGATTTTTAACAATTCGTTTAGTGAAAATGGTGATCTGGGTTTACATTTCAAGAAGGTTATGTTATATGTATACTTATATGCATTCATGTGTTAATGTTCATTTCAAAGTTGTGATCTGGGTAATTGCTGTATTTATATGTGGACATGTAGTAGCTCTCTTTTTTGTAATCATCTTCAATGCAAGTTTGCTGCTTTCATTTTTTTTCTTTCCATTTTTTAATTCTTGAATAGTTTCTGACAATATAACTATGTCTGAATAAAAACTTCTTGCGTGTCTTTTTTCCATACACTTGTGAAAGTGAAAGATATGATACAGTTTGTAAGGTGATAGGTACATACTGATTGTATGTACTCTGATTGCATCATAGCGTATTCATTTAGATTTGAATTGCATTTTGGGTTATACTTACAGTTTATAAATGGAGGAAATAAAAGGAAACACCACATACAGATGATTCAAAAAGTGGTACAACGATTAATTGTTTAAGGGTATTGATTTGTGTGAAATATCATGACAAAACTACTTCTAACTTTGCATTGCTTTGATAGTATGATTTGGAAGAGTAGATGGACTTATACTTTCTCATTTAGCAAATATAATGTCTATGAACATTGTATAACTCACAAACTCTGAATTTTTTGTGTGTTATTGCCTTCTTCGTTGTACTCATGTTTGAATGTCAATTCAGTAGCCAATTCAAAAATAATGTTTGAATGTCAATGCATTAGCCAATTCAGAAAAAATGTTTGAATGACATCTTAGTTTTTGTTTGGTTAGAATACTTTTCACTAGGAGGACCAGACTGTCTTGAAATGAGTTTGGGTCCACGATAGCGTGTGTGACTAGAAATCACCACCTAATATTGTAGTTTGTCTCTGGTCTCTACCATGCAATCCCAGTCATCTTAGTTTTTGTCTTTGTTAGAAGACTTTTGACTAATCTTAAATTTCACTAGACATGTTGCGGTAAAAAAACGTCTTGCATGATAATAGAAAATATATACAAGTGAGTAGTAACAAGTATCTACAGCAATTAACATTTCTTTAAACTGTATGTTGGTTCATCCACTTCTAATAATTTAGATAATGTCTATGAACATTGTATAACTCACAAACTCTGAATTTTTTTGTGTGTTATTGCTTATTAATAGATTGAAGGAGCATGCAAGGAGGGCGGAAGAGGTGCTAGTATATGGGATGCTTTTTCACACACTGAAGGTTTGTTAACTTTTTCATCATAAATGTTTCACAAGCTTTTTTTGTCACTATTACTCTATTTGGTTCCAATCAATGTGGTCAAGTTGACTTTGAGCTTGATACTCAAACATTAGTTTGGTTTTCTCTTTCATTTTGTTAGGAAAAATTCTTGATGGAAGCAATGGTGATATTGCCGTGGACCATTATCATCGATACAAGGTCAGAACTACCAATATTAGCTGTGATGCTTTATTTTATTTAAGTGCCAAACCTTTCTAATGCTTCTATTACGGGTGCAATTGAGTGGGGAGGGGCACAAGCGAAAGCAAATTGTTTTCTCTTATCCATACACTGTCTTTTACTTTCCAAAATACATTGTTCTTGTATATAACTTCTTTATTATGTATGTAAGCCTGCTTCTTGTTTCATAAAATATTACATACACACACATACTTGAGAACAAATCATAAAGGTCTATTCGATAAACATTGACTGAAAGTTGTCAGATTTTGTCATTGTTGCTCTACTTTTCTTTGTGACAATTTTTTAACCTGAAATGTTTTTATATGAACAATTTTCAATGCTCAACAGGGCTTGTAGGGAATGTCAATTTAAATGTTATTTTTGCTTTTGTTTTTTTAACTGTTAGGTTTTAGTTTCTAAATTCTATTATTTAAATACGGAAAGATGTCAACTTTAAGCTGATATACTCAATCTGAACTATTACTGATATCATAGTTTATAGTGAGTTCCAATTTTAATTCATCACTTTTATTTGTAATTGTTTTAACTGTGAGATTTTAGTTTCTAAATTCATCAAGTGATATACAGGAAGATATCGAGCTCATAGCGAAGTTGGGATTTACTGCTTATAGGTTCTCCATATCATGGTCCCGTATCTTCCCTGGTATGCACTACATACCAAAGAGCAAATTTGTTTACTTTTGGTCCTCTACGTGCTGTTCTTATTTATCTTACTTTTTGTCCCCGGAATTATCTGATTTTACTTTTGATCCCCACACCCTTATTTATATTTTCTTTAGCTGTTACTTGGCATATGATGTTGCCTGGCTTCATTAATATTGTAAATGCATTTGTTATACTTTTTTTTCTATGTTTATAGATGGTCTGGGAACTAAAGTCAACGAAGAAGGCATCACTTTCTACAACAATATTATTGACGCTCTTCTGGAAAAGGGTATGAAGCCATTTGATTTACTTGTAGTTCTGGAATTATACTTGTTAAGCAACTTTTTTTTTCAATACAGGTATTCAACCTTATGTAACTTTGTATCATTGGGATCTTCCCTTGCATCTTCATGAATCAATGGGTGGTTGGGTAAATAAAGAAATTGTGTAAGTATCTTGTCATCACTCATCAGTAAGTTGTTGATTGCTTGCAAAATAATTGATATACTGGACAAATTTGTGTATCAGTCCTGTTAGATTTGCAAAATGAAGAGAAAGGAAGGAAAATTGGTTACAAATAAAGGTGACTTGTCTCTCTAGAATAATGAGACAGCCCTTATATATTAACTGCCATATTTATGCAAATTTACCAAAAATTGTATATTACTCATTATATTTGCAAAGAGTTTACTATGTCTTTTGCTGTAAGGGGCAAACATCGCTATAATTCTATTATTTCTAACCCAAAAAAAAAGTCCTCCATTAAAAATTTTAACTTGGTACCTTGTAAAAATCACAAAGCTCATATATTGTCTTGAGATCCCATTTCTTATTGTATACTAACATCCATGTGCCCTCTACATTTGGGGAACTTCCAGAAAATATTTTGGAAT
This sequence comes from Acer saccharum, assembly GCA_030490815.1. Taxonomy (NCBI): domain Eukaryota; kingdom Viridiplantae; phylum Streptophyta; class Magnoliopsida; order Sapindales; family Sapindaceae; genus Acer; species Acer saccharum. Next base: position 27,841,529 of record CM059877.1, on the reverse strand, counting down.
TTATGCAGACACTTGTTTCGCTAGTTTCGGTGATAGAGTAAAAAAATGGATTACAATTAATGAACCCATGCAAACTGCTGTCAATGGATATGATATTGGGATATTTGCTCCTGGAAGATGTCAACAGTCATCAACAGAACCGTATTTGGCTGCACATCACCAGATCTTGGCTCATGCAACAGCATTTTCAATATATAGGAGCAAGTACAAGGTACATTGTCGTATGTTTCTGTACTGTTCTTTAAGCATATATTCTGCTATACAAAGATGGTGTTGTTATCACTTGGTTTTGTTATATTGCTTTTGTCCATAAATTTGTAGAATCAAGGGACTAGAATTATACCTCATTAAAAAAAAATAATAAATAAATAAATAAAGAATCAACAGATCTAGTGTATTGTATACATAGCATCTAAGACTACTGAATTTTCCATTTTATATATCCAAACCTGTTGGATTTCCTCAGCTATATGCTACTAATAAAATTTCTGATCTTCCCATTGTTGTTTGTTAAGGGAATGAATCTTCTCAGTGATTGCATAGTTAAAGTTCAATTTTGAAACTTCTAATTTGATAGACTTTCTAGAAAAAAGAAGTGTTTTATTTATGAACTGATTTGAAGTATGAGATCTAGTAGTTGTTTTTCTAGCCCTTTTGTCATTTCAACGCAGATATATATTATTCTAGTGTAAAAAAATTGTTTCTGTTTAAAGGAAGAAGAAATTATAGCAAAAATCCACTAGGCATTGGGTTCAGTAGTTTAGAAGTCATTGTAAAGAGTTTCAAAGTATATAAAAAGAAGTCATTATAGAGAGAATTAACCACAAGATTTGACAAAATTGCAAGTAGAAAACTCTTCTAAATCTCATATGCAATTGCTCAAGCATAAGTTTGGTGATTTTTCTCTGGGTAAGGGTTGAGTTTCTGAAAGCTAGTCTAGGGTTGAGTTCCAGTTAGTTTTTTCTTTAATTTTCTCCACATTCTTAATCAAATTTGTTAACACAATCAACAATCTTAACTATAGGTCATAAAACCTCCTCCCAAGATAAGATTGCTTATTGTAGCACCACCCAGTTACCTTAACTATAGGTCATAAAAGTCCACATAGACTTTATCTATTTATATCATCGTTGCTGTTTTTATTGACATAACATCATCAAATTTGTCATTTGAATTTTCCAGTAAAATGAATTTTAATTATTTAAATTATCATAGTAAGACACTTTGTTCTTGCTGATATTGTTGCTATTCTAATTGTTCAGGATAAGCAAGGGGGGCAAGTAGGCTTGTCGGTAGATTGTGAATGGGCTGAGGCTAATTCAGATAGAATTGAAGACAAATCTGCAGCGGCAAGGCGCGTTGATTTTCAGCTTGGATGGTATTGCCCCTTGTACTTAATGAATATTATTACACTTTGGATAAGTTAATTTGGATCGTCTACTGATTTGAACTTGTGCCGTGCTGCTTCAGAGGTTCTGTTGACAAGTGTCCTTAAAATCGGATGGCTGAGATTTATTCTTACCTTTTCCCCCCAATTTTAAATACCCAACGACACCGTTTTACAACCAAAATTCACTTAATCCCAAACTTCACTCCAAACTTTACGCCTTCTCCAACTATTTCATCTCGTACTCTGATGATTAGAATAAAATTTTCCAACAAAGCTTTTGAAAATCCACAAAATCCTTGACAAAAAGGTGCAGCATTTAACTTTAATGGATTCCGAACAAAATCAATATACTGTAACTTAGATCTAACTCTTTCTCATTTATTGATTAATGTGGGTTTGGATTTGAGAGAGATGATACTAGTGTCTTTATAAAAGAATCATAGATTCAAAATGGTGTATTGAGACAAGAGAGATGAAGTGAAGTGAGGGTGTTGAAAACCAGGTTATGGGATTTGTGGTGGTAGAGGCTTTTGGGTTTGTAGGTTTGGGTTCCCCTATTCTGATTTCACTTCAATTCTGCTTTCTTTTCTTCTGTACATAATTTTCATGGTTCTCTACCCACTGGGTTTGACTCACAAACTGAGGCATCAAACTTCAATGGCTCCTCTGGTTTAATCTCTATATTTCGTAGGTGTTGGAAATTTCAGTTCAGGCCACTACATTTTGTAAGTTAGAAGAAGTAACTGGTTTAAAATGAAATGGATATTAGTATGCAAAATGATGTCGTTTAGCAGAATGAAAGGAAATAAATTAAAAAGAGCAATCTTGGCCATCCAATTTTAAGGACACTTGTCAAGAGATCCTCTAGAGCTCAGCACAAGCTCAGAACAGTATAGGATCTGAGGATACAAATCCTTTTATTATGGAACTCCTTTCATTCCATTCATGTATAGGTACTTGCATCCAATATATTATGGAGACTATCCTGAAGTTATGCGCAAAAAACTAGGAGATCAGCTTCCAGAGTTCACACAGGAAGACAAAGACTTGCTTAGGAATACATTGGACTTTATTGGCCTGAATCATTACACCTCAAGGTTTATTGCTCATGAAGTGAATAGCCTTGTAGAAGGCAATTACTATCAAGCACAAGAAATGGAAAGAATTGGTACAATTACCAAAACTTATTATCAAAATTTTCAAAATTATTATTATCATTTTTACTAATATTCTTGTTTTTTATCAGTCGAATTTGAAGATGGTGAAATAATTGGTGAAAAGGTACAACTCTCTCTCTCTCTCTCTTACTTAGATAATACATGCACACACATACTCATGCCCAGAAACATCTTTCACTTTATAAGTTCAATTTGATCTTATAGATGGTTTTGAGTCCACTAAGAGATTTTAAACATGGCAGGCAGCATCAGAATGGCTTTACGTTGTTCCATGGGGCATTAGGAAGGCTCTTAATTACATAGCACAGACTTACAATAATCCCATAATTTATGTCACTGAGAATGGTATGTGGTTACACTTTCCCATTGAAATATAAAAAGTTTGTAATCTCAGTTTTGCACTTTTGCTAATAGTTTTTCTTAACAAAAAAAAAAATCAGTGCTAAGTACAGTTTATGATTCAAATCATTAGCACTCTTATGAAATTATTTTGTATCTCTAGAATACATTTGGAGTTGATGAAGGGAATGAACAAATTACAATATTTCTAATGGGCTGCTGAAGCAATTTCTGAAACTTAATATATCTCATAATTAATTGGTAGCTTAGGACCTTCTGTATTCAATTTCTGGGTACATTAATTACGACGAAAGCTCAACTTGAGATCATAGGATGCCAGGTTATAGGTCAGAATTTTTTTTACAGCATCCATGTCAGTTGTCCTTGAGATATTAAAAGCTTCATGATTGTATTGGGTTGCTTTCATTTTTTCGATTGCTTATTGTCCTTCTTTTGCAAGGTATGGATGATGAAGAAGATGACACTTCTCCACTCCATGAGATGCTAGATGACAAAATGAGGGTTAAATACTATAAGCGATACCTCGCGGCAGTTTCCCAGGCAATCAAGTGAGTTGCTTAATTTTCTACCATATATCATATTCATGGATGTCTCTGTTTCAATTTATCAAAAGTAATTCATGTCTGCCAAACTACAAAAATTAATGCCTAGTTTCGTCAGCATGGCTTTCTTCTATGCATCGACATTAATATCTGTTGCATGAACTTTTATGGACATTGAGCTTGTCAACAATGATTTCCCACTAGTTAACTGTAATAGTAAGTCAAAGCATTTGTATGAACAATTTCTAAAATTATATAATCAGAGGTAGATATTGTGAAGAATAGACGATTGAGTAATGTTTATTACTTGCATGCACAGGGATGGAGCAGATGTGAGAGGATACTTTGCATGGTCATTACTGGACAACTTTGAGTGGGCACAAGGTTATACCAAACGTTTCGGTTTGATTTATGTCGATTACAAGAACGGGCTCACCCGCCACCCGAAATCTTCTGCATATTGGTTCTTGCGGTTCTTGAAAGGCAGTGAAGGGAAAAAAGGCAAGGAAGAGTAATTGGATTGAACCATTATTACTTATAGATTACCAGTCTTATTGAATAATTATGAGCCTTGATCAAAGGCAATATTTGCTTGGTGGGTACTAGTACTAAAAGAGTAAAGACAGAAATCTGTGTTAATAATGGCTTTGTTTGTAAAACCTTTATGATCTTAAAATGATTTATGGGATCATACATATTTTACTATGCTCTCAAACTCATCTTTCCTACACAATTTTAAAATTATGCTCCAGCAAACATGGTTGCGTTAACCTGATCGAAGCTGGACTCATGTCGAGCTAAGATCTCATGAACTTCATTATGAAATTCGGCATTGGACTTGCCACAGGTGTCCATGGGTTGAACCACGCTATGATACCAATGTTGTGTACCAAATACACTAGGCAACAGAATTTATAATAGTGAGAGTAAAAGAAGAAAGGGTTTATTAAGATTCAAATCATACATAATCTTACCCAAATCGAGTACATCAACTAAACAAAATAATAGGAAATATGCGCCACCAATGCAATCGTGACCGATGCAAACATGGGCCACGAATGCCATGAGCACTTAAGCACTCCTCTTTATTGAGCCAACTATATGACTCTTCTAACAACCCTAGACAAAGTCCCTTCCTTCTACAGTTCTACTGCATGGCTTGCATGGAATTTGGGACATATCACATGGTTCAAATTAAAATTATGCTCATTTGACAAAGAGTGGCAATATTTTTACAATTGCACCCCTTAAAAACGGTATTTACACTCTAAATTAGTTTCTTTAAAAAAAATCTGATTTTAACCTTGACTAAAATGACTAAAAGGATTAAATAGTTTTTAAGTATACCTAAAAAATTATTAATTAGTTTCTTATGTCCTAAAACCCTAAATCTCTTTCTATTACTTATCTTCTAAGTACCGTTTTCAAATATAAATTAGAATCGTTTGTGGGTTATAGTACAAACTTGGAAAGTCTTCTCAATTTGTAATGCAAAAACCCACATTATAAATAAGTAAATAAAAAATAGAGAAAAATTTTATATTGATTTTTCTCTTCCCCTCTATATTTTTTGTGTATGTGTGTTACACACACTGGCAGTGGCGACTGGCGACACATGCATGTTTGCTTAGGCAACACCGTAAATATATATGTTTTCTGTTATTATTATTATTATTATTTAATTTATGAATCTTTAAAAAAAAATGAGTTTTTTATCCTTTTTCCCCTTCATTATATATTTGACGAATTATGTAAGTAAACTTTTGTGCTATAATATAAATCATCCATAGTCTGTGTATTGCCATTTACAGTGCATACACTGTAAATATATATTTTCTGGGCAGTTGCCTTATTTATTTATTTGTTTAATTTATGAATTTTAAAAAAATGATTCTTTTATTCATTTTCTCCTTCATTATATATTTGACGAATTTCTTTAACTAATCACTTGTATTATAATATACATATATATGTTTCATTTTCTTCTTTTTATTATTTTTTGTATACCAACCATAAATAAAATTAGTTCAAAACCCAACTCATTTTGGTAAATTTATGTATTTAAGAGTTTAAAAAAAAATTGAAAAACAAGAAATAAAATAATAATAATAATAATAAAGTTGATTAGATAATAAATAGGTGTAGCCGTGTAGGTGAGGTGCAGTTATAAAAATACAATACATTATAAATACAAAAAGGGTATTTTTGACATTAAATGAGGTTACAAACTAGAGATTTTTTAAAAAAATTTAATAGGTTGTATTTAAAGAATAGTGTACATATAATTTTTAAAGGGTACAAATATGGTCACGCTTAAACAACTATTTTGTCACTGTGACCATTGCAAATTTTACACACATTTTAAGATTAAGTAAATTGTGCCCAATTCTAATGGAATCCTTGAGTTAAGAAAAATAGTTTTCTTGCCTTTACCGTACAATATTTTGTTGTCATATGCATCATGCAAACAAAAATAAGCTTATGCTTTTGTATTTGGCTGCCATGTGGCAGCCAAACATGAAGTCTTCAGTTGGAATAGTTGGTTTCAATTTTAAAACCGGCTACTCCTTACTAAATCTGACACGATTCTGGTTCGGTTCTGATTTCAGTTTCGAATCAACGGATCCAATTTTGCGGTTAGGTGGAACTGGAACCGGTCTTAGACGATTTCAATTTCGATTCCGATTCCGATTCCGACGGAACCACCGGTTCTGAACCTTTTTTTTTTTTTTCTAGTCACATGATCTGATGATCATCATCTTCTTGGCTTCTCCACAACTCCACCAGAGTACTAGATGGTCCAGACCTGCAAACCATCACCATCTCCAACATCCAAATCCAATAACCCAAACGGCCAAACCCTAACCTAATCCATCATTTTAAAACAAAAATTAAAAAAAAAAAAAAAAAATTAAAACACAATCAAAAAGGCTGAAAGCTACTCTTTTGGTTCTGGAACCCTCAAAGGCTCAAACCCATCACCGATCTAAGATTCTTCCTCAACTTTCTCAACAAACAAACCAAACAAACACTCAATTTTGATTGTAGCTATATTTACTGCTACGGTAACTACATTTACGCCTTTCGTAACTATATTCACGGCTTTTCAAAATTTTGCTTGTAAATATATTTACAGCTACGGTAGTTGTATTTACGGCTTTTGTAACCATTTCATTATTTCTTTAAAATTTTACCTGTAACTACGTTTACGGCTGCGGTAACTGTATTTACGGCTTTGGTAACCATTTCATGGTTTCTTCAAAATTTTACTTGTAAACTACCCAAAATTTACTCAATATTCATCTATATAAAACAAAATAAATTGGCCCAATATAAATTAAGATACGACGGATTGACGGGTTGAATTAGATTGGATTCTGCAAACCCCTAACTAAAATAGACATGATATTGACATGCATTTTTTTATTATTCAAAATTTCAAACTGAATTAATATTGAATCATATGTTTTTTTGAAAGATAGTTATAATTATGCTCAATATAATTTAAGTCCTAAGTCTTTTTTTTTTTTATGAAATATCAAATATATGAATTGCAAATTGTGAACATGGAAAGGGAAGAACAAGGATATAACCATATTGATAATTGAATGGCTCAAACATCCCCTGATATGGTCATAAAAAACATGTTGACGCAATCTTCCTTGCTCAAACATGCTGCAATCTTCCTTGTGCTAAAAAGGATGATAAAAAACTACTTCTAAACTATAATACCATCAACAAACTTGGAAACGCCTAATTATTCACACAACTAAAAAAAGAAACGGATCCTGTATTATTCTTTTGAGAAGGAATTTACAAGTTTCGAAGTACTATAACATCAGGAAGCTTCGTCCACCACAAATAATGTCCTGTTTGATTTTTCACTTAACACTGAATGGTACTTAATGTATTTCATTCAGTTATTTTGTTTGATTTTTAAGTGTTAAAATCAATTAATGAACCCCTAAAACCACTTATTTTGAAAAGTGAAAAATTTTCACTTTTCACTTAACACAAATCCGGTAGAATTTAATGCAAAATTTTACTTCCAAAAATATCCTCACTAATTTAATTTATTTCCAAAACTAACCACTTGTTCTATAATGTTTTTTTTTTTTTTTTTTACATGCAATCTATAAATTATATAATTATCCAAGTTTATTCTAAATCAATTAAAGAATAAATTGTTCATTGAATTTTCTTTTGGTAAGGACGTTGATCCTCTATTCCCTAGTGGATCATTTTGTTACCGTCTGTCTATATGCAGGACTAAAAATAAAAGCCCATTAGTTTTATAATATCACTAGCTAAGAGCTTAGTAATTATTAGATTCTATAATAACTAAATAAATTTATTTTAGAATTAATTTATATGTTAGAGTTGTCCATAATATATTAAAATGTAAATATATAACAAATAATAGTTCGAAGGGCATAGATGTAAAAGTATTTATTTTCAAATATTTATAACTTAAAAAAACAAACAACTTATCACTTATATACAATTTTAAGTGAAAAACAAAAAAACAAAAAAAAAAAAAACAAACATGTTTTTCAGTTTTCAGTTTTCGATCACTATTCAGTCTTCAATAACATTCAGCATTGTTCAGTCTTCAGACAAAAAATCAAACGGGCCTAAGACTTAATATCTTATTTATTTCCCAATACACTGTTTTGAACCGTTGTTTCTACCTATCACAGCATATCTATCAGATTTTTAGGCAGTTTCTCCTGGCTTTCTTATGTGAATTTTTGCAGCATCACCGAATCAATTTGTTGTCTAGACTTTGTAACTTCAACCGAAGACCTTGGCTACTTCAGTAGACATTGCCTAACAGATTTAAGAGTAACCCGATAACTAGGCAAGTAAATGATATCAGCAAAAATATTTTCAGAACTTAAATGATGATAGAAATAACAGTATCTTAACACAAATGAGTGACAAACATGTCCCCCAAGAAGACCTCTTTTATTTTGCTTTGAAATGATTTATCTTATTAAATATTTTATATAAACTGTTGGATTTAATTTTATTTCATCCAATGGATGAAATTTCTTTCTCAAAATCCCTACATAATAAAGGGTGTTTTTTTCCCATGTATACATATAAGTTGCATTGATAAAGAGGGTATTTCTTCCATTTAAACTACTTTACCGAACCATGTAAAAATAAGAATGATTCAATCAAACAAATTGCAAATGATGGTGGTAAATAATATTATTATACAAAATATATACATATAATCATTATATGATCCGGTACAACATTTTGTTTTTTATGCTACAATCAACAACATTATCACAATGTGCTGTTAAAACCTACCAATTACATCCAACTAAATTAAAAAGAAGATAATTTAGACGAATAAAAAATCCCAACTCCCGATCAATTGATCATCATCACCGGTCGGTCTGTCGGCCAAACTAAAACTACATAATCTTTCCAACAGTATCAGAACTCTGATTTTATCAGCTTTGCACTAGGCTTTATATTAATATTGTCCAACGACCTTGCCTGTTCTACATGGATGTAATCCTTTGATTTCAGTACCTGAAATTCAATCAAAATTGACCAAATTTTCATTATAACAGGATCATTTTCTTGTTTTCAGAAGAAGCATATGCAACAATTTCAGTAAACCATTCATACCAGTGTTTCGAAAAACATTCTTGATGCTTCTTTACGTGTTTTACCAGCTAATAGATGGTCCATCGCAAGCACTTTTCTTCCGTTTGTAGCTTCCCTATTGAATAACGTTTGAAGGTACTTGGCAACAGCCCTATACGCAAAAAGTAAACAGTGACTGTAAGAACAAACAAAAGCTAATTTACCTACAGTTTTATTACTCCACAAACGGGAAACACTCTTTTGTTATTTTAATACTTCGAGCAGGGGAAAACAAACCAACCAACAGAACACATAAAGCATACACACCTGGTCCGAGAAGACCATCCACTATTCTCAAGAAGGCGAGCGTCTTCAGTATGCTCCATGTCATCATCATAATCTTCAGCTACTTCGTCATCATCAACATTCAAAAAGTCTGGAAAAAATGAAATGACAAGGTTAACCCACAGAGTATGGACCACGTACATGCAGTAGAAGAGGCATTTTCTGTTCAAAAAGAAACTCCACTTTTAAGTATCCCAACATATTTTCAACATCACCACACAGGGGAATGGTTTATGAGAAATTTGTTTGTATTTCCTATCCCCATAAGCAAAGTTTCCCAGGTACAATACAGAATAAAAACCCTAAAAATATACCTGCTCACTATGATTCAGATATACACCAAGACAGTGGTTGCCTACATCTATCTCAGACTCACTAAATAAATCAAGTAATCCACTAGCACATCTCTTAATTCAGCCTAAACTTGGAGAATTTCTTTCCCAAACTTCTCATGAGGAAGTAAAACATTTAGGAGACATCAAAATTTGAAAATAACCATCACAAACAGAGCAAAAAGAAGAGATGTAAACCTGTATCGTTCCCCATTCCAAAACCTTCATATTCCTGTACCATTAACCCAAAGGTAATTAGGGAATGTCTCAAAATTATAAATAAGACTTTTAATTAAAGTAGCAATTATTATTGCCAAACCAATCTTTTACATCAATGAAAAGAAAAGTAGGACATTCTGGAACTTGGCTTGTATCCGACAAATATACACCGGGTGACATGAATGCCAAATCAGATAATCATATATGCGTTTATCTCAAATGCATTTGATAGGTAATTGCCTAATGGCTTACGTGATTCAAGGATCAAAATGTGCATTGCATTTGCATGTATTTAGCAGTATTATAATAGCATGCGTTGATGATATTCACTGCAAGTTTAAGAAGCATAAAAAGGATCATATGTCCAACAGCAAAAGAAAAGAACACAACAGTGATAAATCGAGACACAAAAGAATATGGTAAGCATTTGACTAGATGCATGTTGAGTACCTAAGTTATATTGTCCTTTTGTAATTATGCAAAACCATAAGAATACGAAGAACAAATATAAAACATGGGAGTATGTATTGTACAAAAATGGTAATAAAAACTAAACAAAAGCACAATTCTCAAGAATCCAAACAGAAAGATAGATGTCCAACTTACACCATGATCTTCTACAGCACGATGGTCAAGGGCAGCAATTTCTACATCCATCACATTCTGTAAATCAACTTCTTGAAAGATCGAATTTTCTCCCGTTTCTAATCCAGCATTTTTCAAATCTGCATCATGTTCTACCAAATCTATTATAGGTTCTTCACCACTCATATGGTTAGAGACTAAATCCTTCCCATCAGAAACAAAGTCTGCAACCAGGTCTCCATCCTCATTGACAACCCCTGGCTTACTAGGATCATCATTTGCTGAAACCAGGTTATTACATACATCATTTTCTAGAGATGCAGGTTCAAGGGTGTTCACATTCTCAGTAAATGCAGTACAATCTGTCAGAATATCAGCTCCGTTTTCAACAGATATGCCAACTTTGCCTTCCTGCGATGGAAGCTCATCCCTCTCTTTCGTTTCAGTTTCAACTGCAACAACATCGTCAGCATTTTCATCTGCAACTTGAGCAGCATCAACTCCTTTACTATTGATTACATCCAGTAAGGATGCATTCTCTTCAACAGGTTGAGCATCGACCTTCTGCTCAGGTGACAAGCAAGAAGCATCAATCTGCAAAAAAACATCTGCAGAATCGGTTTTCTCATCAGTTGGCATGCCTTGAGCCATAAAACAATTGGCAGCATCGTCAACATCAGTATGTCCTCTATCAATGTCCATTTCAGTTAACGGTTCACATTGCATTGTCTTAAGGTCATTCATATCAGTGATGGCATTATGCCCATGAGAATCAAGATAATGAGAGCCTAACTGGTGGTCACCACCTTGCTGGCTTTCAATCTGAATGGTATTGTCAGCAGGTTGTGCTTCAACATCATTTCTGAGAACCGCAACATCACTGCTCCCCTCCATTCCACCTTCACTAACATTAGGCCTAGAAGAGCCTTCATTTATATGTACTTCAGAGGAACCATGACTTTCATCATTTTCAGAAACCCTTATTCTGCTCAGATCATGCGGTTCACAGTGCAAACTCATCAGTTCTGCCGACATACCTGAAAGATGCACCAAACTAACTTAGAAAATTTCAAGGTACATGTTAAAATTTCCTTGGTTATTGCATCAAGACCAACAATAAGATCACAACAAAGATGCAAATATACAAACTAATATATTGCACTATAAGGACTTCTTTAAGTGAATTATGCCTCAAAAAAGCCGCACCACCAGAATTAGGTGTGATATTTCAGGAGGCTCACAATAGTCATTGGATCATGGGCAAAGGTAACCATGTCAAAAGCTACCAGGCAGTTTGCAAGATGAGGATGCAGTTATGGTTTCAAAAGGGTGTATAAGCGGTAAAACAATGTTGACACCAAAAAAAAAAAGTCTTCACCGCCAATTTTTCAATTTTAAAGGATGATGTGTATCAGCAGATTTTCACAAGCTAAGCTATCACTCTCTAAAAATCCCCACTCAAAAAATAAAAGAAAAGGGGAGAGAGAGGTTCAATATTACACACAAAGAAGAACATAATCATTTTCAATCAAAATTAATAATTAAAAAAGTCGAGCAAGACCTACTGAATCGTTATCTTTATAACTCACCGGTCAATGTGGGTTCGCTAAAAATCTCGTCCTCCAGGAACTGTATCCGAATCATCAAAATTTCAGGGCAAGTGCAGGGAGCTTTTTTTCGTATGCGACGTATGTCTTCAGTACTTGTCAACTGTTGGCGTATTATACTTTGAAAGGCAAAGCAGGTAAACACATCAGTCTTATCATAAGAGAAAGGTCCAGCAAAGTTAAGAATTTATTTGACCAAGATAAACTCTAACATTCTTATATTGATTGAACCATATAAAGTTTGAATTGAAAACATTCCTTAATGTACTTAGGTTACTGAGTAAAACACAAACCAATCTGATCTTTACTGAGCTACTAGAAACCACCTATGTGATACTCAAACAATTTGCCATTGGTTTGAACCATGTGTATGCTAATAGCTTAAAATGCAAAGCCCCTATCATAACAGTCTCTTTGGAGGCAACAGAAGAGCCACATTAACACATAAGGCTGATAGAATATTTGCATTTCAAGGGGTTTTAGAGAAAAAAACATGGTATAATAAAAAAACTTAGGAAGGTTGACAAATCCAACTTTTACGGATTCTACACTGTCTTCTAGACAATAAGTCAAGTCAAACAATCTGCAGAAATATTGTTTTTATTTACACTCAAGTATTAGAAACTGAATTACTAATAATTCATTCTTTAATCTTTAAAAATTAAAAAGACGTGAACTGAAGATGGTTAGTTGATAAGCCTGAGAGTGTACACTAACAAAGATGGAAACTAGAACTTACTCGCCATGCAAGACCATGGAGTCATCCATAAGCACCTTTCTCTTCAAGGCACTAGTCTGTGGTGCAGACCGTGTACGTTTTCTAGATGCTACTTCAGGTGCAGGTGGAGTGGGTTTCATTTTCAGAACTGAAGATCTTCTTCCAACTGAAGCAACAACAAATTTAATTCAGTCAAAAACATGCTATAACAGAAGCATAACTTCCAAAAGCCAACTAGAACTCTACAAACTTCCAGGAGAAAATGGCACATTAACAACTGACCATATTAGAAGTTCATAACACAACACAAATGCATGATGTTTTTCATAATTACTAAGAAAAAAAATCGATACCTAAAATGGATGACAACAAATCATCATCATCTGGGATGGATTCCGAAGTTCTCTTAAATCTGGTCACCCCAAAAGATTCAGACGAGTTTAAACTCTCCATGGTTAATGTACTTTCTGTATAACTACGTTTTTTCCCAGAAGTTAGTTTGTTTCCAGCACCAACCCCTCCACTCTCTGCTACTTCTTTTGCTGGTGTAGACTCCACTAGCAAATCATTTGGTTTATCAAGAAAACCCTCTGGAACAGATAGTAACTTTTCTGGTGCAGGTAGCTCAGAACTCATGGAATCATTTAAATTTTGTAGCTGATTATCACCAGAAATTGCATTATCCAATTGCCCGTCCAATCTACTGCTATCAGCATGAATTTCTCCACAAGGAGAAGGCCCTGATATCTGATTTTCCTCTGATTGCATAACATTGGTCACTTGACACACTTCCCCTATAAAAATGCAAACATGTAATCAGGAAAATTTAACTTACTCAATGCCAGTGATTAACATAAAGTATATGCATATAGCTAGCCATACAAACCTTGCACCTCAATGGAAGCCCCACTCCTTTTGGATGTCTCGAATGAGCAAGGCTCAACTTCTTCAGACCGGAAGTTGGGAGTCATTGAATTTTTATGTCCAGGAGACGACACATCAGGCTGACCCAGATGGGAGCTGCATGGCTTTAGCCCATTTGTATCAAAAGATAGCATTTCTATCTGAACAACCTTGTTGCTCAAAGTTTCAGGATCCTCATGTTCCTGACGAGCCTGACCTTCATCAACAACAAAGGCACCACCTGAGCCTGATTCTCCTTCATTATCAACAATTTGATCATTGTGAATTTTGGTCTCTATGGATGCTTGATCATCCATCAAATAGCCTTCTGATACAGGCACATTGGTGCCTGGATCAGTTTTATGATTGGGGTCATCTGCATCAGAGGTGACTTGAGAGCAACTTGGGGAAACAGCAGTTTCGTCCAACCTAACTCCTTGGGATTCTACAGAGGGCATACTAACATTGTGTATGCTTTCCATTCTTTCTGAACCCTCTAGTGCACCAAGGGCCCCTTCTGAAAAATCTGATAACAAAGGCATGGGTTTAATTGAGTCTTCATGGTAGCCATTCTCCTCTGGAAGATTGCACTGAACAGTATCATGATTTGAATCTATTGTACTGTTATCCCCATGCTGTAAATCAGACTTACTTAAAGCAGCTTTTGTGCTCTCTGCAGCCACCAATTCATTTGAATTGTGATCTTCTGATTCCAAATGATCATCAGAAACCAAAGCCTCCTGAGCATTGGACATATTTGGCTGTTCCACCAATCCAGGAGTAGATGGTGCCTCAGCATACTCAGCAAATCCAGCATTCATATCAAGTCTTTCAAGCTGTTCACCAGGATGACAGAGAAAATATGTTACCACAATTAACACATAAATCATCCCACCATAACTGAGTAAATGAGAATTATTTGAACAAAAGTAACAACTTGTGCCATATATACTTCAAATATTAAAATTAACCTGATTTGCACTGTCATCCACTGCCATGGCTTCTGGAGTGTCATTTATCTGCTCATTTGTATCATCTTGACCCCAAGGTGTCATCGGTTTGTCAGATCCCTGAGGATCACCGCTGCAATTAGAGAAAAAGTTACATCAGAAAAATAAATGTTTCAAGTGATTTTATGAATAAACCAGCATCTAAACCACCCACGTCAACAGCAGGAAATTAAGTAATGGCTCTTTATTTATGAGTATGAATGTCATTAACAAAAAACGAATTACATAAACCCAGTGTTCTAGTAGGTGCTAGGCGCTTGTCGGGCGGTGGCCTGGCACCTAGAGCCTAGGCGGAGCCATGGCAGCCCAAATACAAACCCTAAAACAACTAAAAAATAAAAACCCTAGAAGGCGGCTGCTGGAGCAGTCGGTGATGACGGCCGGATAATGGGCTGGCAAAGAAGGGCTGGCGACGAGAGGACAAGTGGACAGGTGGAGACTGGAGTGGGGCTACAACTGTTTTAGCTGTTTGGTCAAGACATGCACACGATGGAGAGGGGCTGAGGGAGCTGAATTTTCTCTTCAATTGCTGCATTCCTCGCAAGAGTTTAGGGTTTAGGGGGCTGGCAACAAGAGGACGAGAGGACCAGTGGAGACTGGAGAGGACTGCTACTGTTTTGGCTGTTTGGTCGAGACACGCACACAATGGAGAAGGGCAGAGGGGGCTATTTTTGGTTTCAGTTAATGAAGCCCAAACGGAGGCATTTTGGGCTTCATTAACTGAAGCCAAAACGACACTGTTTTGGGACCACAAAATGGCGACATTTTGCTCATTAGGGTTCTTTTTTTTAAATCCACCTAGGCAGAGTCAATGACTTTGACTCAGCCTAGGCCGTCTAGTCGGCTACTAGGCTCCCGGCTGCCAAGGAAGGTCGATTTGGCCTAAATCACAGCAGCTGGGGCCGCCTATTCTGATTTTTCGAACACTGGACAAACCAGTACATCTTATTGTCACATCCTAATTAAGGAGGATCTGGAAGGAAACGTTGTTAATCAAGGTGGGGTGTTCTCAAAGCTGGCTCAACTTATAATAACATCCCTTCATGTGACTGAGCAAAGAGTGGTATCCCAAATGGTACAAAAATCAATAAAAAGGTAAAAAGAAGTTCTAAAATTTCTCTTACTGTTTTAATGTTAAAGTACTTAGCAATTATAGTAGACTTTAGACGTTAAAAGTTACAGCATACTGCCGTACACAACCACATGCAAAGTTTCAACCACTGAATAAAAGAAAAAATGGTAAAAACACACACGTATAGAAAACAAATCATTGCCAAAATCAAATGATCATAATTCATACCATAAATATAAATAGCCGATTCCATTTAATTAGAAAATCAGGTTTATGCAAGCAAAAGAATAACAATAAAGGAGTCGTATACTCGTATAGTGATTCCACAGATATAAAGATCTTACTCTGAAACTCCATCATGCCCAGCAGCTGTAACCTTGTTCATTAACAGTTCCTGTTGGTGATTAAACAAAGAAGAAAGAACTAATGACCAACATATATAAAACCAAGAAATTAAACACTGAAATTTACTCCCAGAAAACATTTCTCTAAAATGTTTTATACGGTATTTTTGGAGAAAAAGGAAGAGCACCAGGATTTTTATTTTTATTTTTTCATATTCAGGAGGGGGGAAGAAGGCTGACCGAAAAATTTCTAACTATAATATATAACAAGTAAACCGGGCAAAATACTCCAACTCAGAATATCTTTCATAGACAAGGAAATGGAGAATGCGAAGAAAATAGAGAATGATTAAGCTTAAAGAATAACATGCAACAACTTAATGGCTGCTAATGTTTTTGGATAATATAAAACAGCTGTTTTTCGTTTTATCATGACAAGGGATATATTTATCAATTAAACCAAAATGACCAAACAATCTATTAATGCCAATCCTATTTTGAAGCAGATTTTCAATATTACAGCTTACAGGAAGTGTACACAACAATTACCTCATCAAGGTCCAAACCGATTTGAGAAGCATCACCATCACCAAACCTCTCTGAAAACAAACCAAAAATTAAAATATTATAAATGTAAACCCAGACATAGGTAAGCATCCATGGTCTCCAACCCAGGCTGCACTTCGGAGTAATCTAAAAAAGCCAACCCAGACAATGACCAGCAGAAGTACTCACCATCCAATCCAAACTGCGATGTGGAGTACACCACACCATCCATGGAATCTTGGAGGGTGATTTGCTCCCTTGTACTGATATGATGATCAACATAGTTACTGCAAATATAGGAAACATTAATAAAGAGAAAAAACAATATTATACAAGGAATGTTAACATGATTTTCATATCAATATATGATTTATTAACATGCCAGATTATGTTTTCCAAGTTACATTATTAATCAGATCAGGTGACAAGACCTCTTAATGCTTTCTTATTGGTTAATGCATCTGTCAAATATCCAGAAAAGGCTACCACAAGTAATGGTTCCACAAACAGTATGACATGTAAACAAATGTATCTAAACTGGACTAGTTCGATCACAGCTCCGGAAACTCTGCATGGTCAGCCCCAATGTAGAAAAACCTGTGCCCCATGGGCGTGAATACTTATATACAACAGACTCTTACATTGTTAAAGAAACAGAAATGGAACATTTTGGAACTAACCCCTGAAAAATATCATTGTCAGGCAGCTCAAAATCATCAAGATCAAAAGTCTCGGGCAAGGTAATAGAGTGGTATGGTGCAGTCGATTCTTCTGGTGGTAAATCAACTGCAGTGGAGCGAAAAGCTTGCTTTATCTTCAGCAGAGCCTCACTGCAATCATCAAAAAGGTAATTCACCTTTCTAGAATATATCCTCACCACACCAAGCAGAAGATGACTGGACAACCGGAGTGCAATTGGCACATCCGGAAACAGAATTGAGTCTGCTCAAATCAAATAAAAATACCAGAAGTTAGATGAGGTTAGAGAAGAGTTTGGTGACAGAAAAAGTTAATAAAAGAAGCAGAATAGACATTGAAACGAAAATGTGAGACAAGATATAATTTTCTAGTCTTAGATAATGGAAGAAAATTCTCAAATGTAACAATCACCCAAAATTGGAAGATAATCACGTAAAATAATGTTAATCCAAGACATTACAATCTTATATCTAAATTTCATTAACAGATTGAATATTGGAAGTCACCATAAAAAATGGGGGAAACAATAACTATGCAAATGTAAAACAGTTGAGCAAATACTACATGGAGTTTAATAATAAGATTATTTTAACATATATTAATTTTAAGTTTTCTTTCTTTTATAGAAAACTAAAGTAAAATATCTAACTGCTGGGAACTCAATGATAGATCCAAAATCAACAATTTAGCATTATTGAGACAATATTGACTTAATTAAAATCAAACTACATAAAGCAGTAAATAAATTAAAATCAAAGTACATGGAGCAGTATATAAAAGAGTTACTAACCTACAGAGACACCAATATCTGTATCAGCCACCTGGTTCTTGCGGAGCTTCCTCTCCAAATGGGCAGCTATCCATATAGTCCCCAAAGGCCCTTTCTTAGCTAATATAAATTGTGAATAAAACATTTCTCACCAATAACTAACACACAAAACCCTAGCTTTCATACACCAAAATTCCACCTTCAAGAAATATATAAACTCCCCCCACAAATCACAAATCCCGGCTAAAAAAACACACAAAAGCCCCAAATTTTCACTACAAAATCTAAATTTAGTAAATTAATACTAATACACAAAAAAAGAGGTATAAAAAAAAAAGTTGAAAATGAATAAATCTACAAATTTCACTAAAGAAAACCCTAACTTCCTGTGCAGTGAATTTGACTACCGAAAACCCTAAATTTCCACTTCTGTCCAACAACTAACAAAATTAAACTTCGTGGAACCCTAATTAGCAGAAAAACGAACCCTAATTCAATCCTTCACTCAGGAACCAACTTCCTGGAACCCACAAAGCCTGGAAATTAAACGAAGCAGCTCCATTCTCATGAAATCCACCCAACTTTCCACTCGGAGTAGAACTTCAAAATCGAATCTTTCCTCAAACAGAAAACTGAGTTTCAAACGAGCTAAAAACCCTAGATAAAGAACAGTGCCGCAACAACGTCGTTGAAAATAAAAAGCTTCGAGCTTTTGAGTCGAGAGTGAGAGAGAGCCAGAGATCGAGCGAACCGGGTTCGAAAGCGTGTAATTTGATTGATTTTAATGGAGACTGGAACAGAGAAATCAATAAAATTGAAGAGAGATACGAGAGCGCTATTTTTATTTTTACTTTATTTTTTGTGTTTTTTTTTTGTTTTTTTGTTTTGTGTTTTTCAGATTTAGGAAGCTGAGAGAGGTGGCACTGTTTTATTGGTATGAATTTTAGGTACTGGGTCCCACTCTTTTTTATTTTTTTTGTTTAGTGATATGACATTAGCGATTTGAGAGATTAGAAGGAGTCTAGTCAACGTTTGATTAACTTAATTAATTCAAATTTTGGATGCTCTAATTTGGCTCCCTTTTTTAGTTTCAAATTTTTGTGGGTTTTTTTTTAGTTTGTAAACATTTCAAGATTTATCACCGGATTTACCGCGGTCCAATGTGGCTTAGCATTAAAACTTAAAATATTCAAGTTCGAGTCGTTGGCACTGCAATGGCATACTAAAAAAAACATTTCAAGATTTAAATTTATTTTAATTTTTAACGCTAACCAATGTGATTTCTTGGTGAATAATGTTCATATATATATATATATATATAATAAATTATGTTGAATAATGAATTATACAAATTGTTGATGCCAAATTTCGAGATCATTACTCACCGGATATTGTCCACTTTAGTCAATTAAAACTCATAACTTTATCCGTAATGCTATGTTTGGTAAGAGGGGGAAATGGAGGGAAGGAGAGCTCCAATTCTTTGTTTGGTTGGAGGGATAAGAGGAAGGAGAAGAGAATGGGAGAGAGATGTGATCCATTCGGGCCCACCAAAATGAATCCGCCAAATGATGGGCGGATGAGAAAGGAGGGAGAGAAGATTGGAGGGGAATGACCATAATGCCCTCCAAATTTTTTAAGGGTAATATAGTAATTTTACAAATTAAATACCAATCCATCCACTCAACCCTCTTTTCAATACCAAACAACATGAAAGATAGATGTTATCCTCTCTCTCTCTCTCTCTCTCTCTCTCTCTCTCTCTCTTAATTCATCCATCCCTCATACTTTCCCTCCCTCCAAAGGGAGAGAGAGAGGGAGGGAGAGGATGGGAGGAGAGCTCCAATCCCTTGTTTGGTTGGAGAGACAAGAGAGAGGAGAAGAAGAGGGATCTCTCCGCCTTCCAGGCCCACCAAAAGCAATCATTCAATCATTGGACGGATGAGAAATGAAGGGTATAATGGGAGGGAAATGACAATAATACCTTCTAATTTTTTATTACCCCCCAATTTATAAAAGGGTAATATAGTAAATTTATAAATTGTACACAAATCCATCATTCAACTGTCTTTTCAATACCAAACAACATGAAGAATATATGTTATCATCTCCATCCCTCCTACCAAACATAGCGTAAAAGGTCCCTTGTGAGAGGAAACCATTCATACATAGGGTATGTTTAGTACCTTGTATTGATGAAGATGTAAAACTAATACGAAAGATAAAAGAAATAGTAAAGAATTTGGGACCAATAGCTCTCCCAATTAATAGTTACTATAAGATAATTCAAATAAATGCTAGTAGCATAGGGTGGGCTGGAATTCTCATTCAAAAACCCAATAAAGGAAGCCCAAAAGATACTGAAGAAATAGCAATGTATTCTAGTGGTAAGTTTTCAGAACCTGAAAGTAGAAAGTCAAGTACTGAATTAGAACTATTAGGTATAATAAACACTCTAAATACTTTTCATATATATATACAAAATGAAGCATTTACTATTAGAACAGATTGTAATAATATAGTAGAATTTTATAAAAAAGTACAAAAGAAAAATTTTGAAAAGAAAAATTCATTCATAAGCAAAAGATGGATAAGTTTCTTAGAAACATTAACTGGTAGAGGATATAAAGCAGAATTTGAACATATTAGTGGAAAGGATAATACTATAGCAGATATATTATCTAGACTAATAAATATTTGATTTTTGAATGTAGGAAAAATGCCTGGAAGTTCAAAGAATCTTCAAAAGAGCTTTACTTTTCCAGCTCAAAGCAGTAGCATAAAAAAAACTTAATATAGGACCTTTTACCATAAGTAATAACCCTGGAGTTCCTTTTCAACCTTTGAATCACCTAAAAGATAAGCTTACTGAACCTCAACAAGCTTTACTCAACAATAAAGGATTTTTAAATTCACTAAATGTTTTAAGCCAATATTTTATAGAAAATAACAAGTTTTCATGTTACGTAGTTTATAGAGGAAGAAAAGTTTGGATATATTCAACATGGCAAGAGACTGCTATGTATGTTGAAGATTTTCCAAATCCTAGTTTTAAAGGTTTTTACTCATTGGAAGAAGCCACTAGATCATTAAATATGTTTTTACAAAACCAAGATGGCTTTGAACCAATTTTAGAATTTAATGGTATTGTTTATGATCGCAACCAAGTGATTAGCTTCATGAATCATTTTAAGAAAATAAATGAAGCAAATCACAGAATATCAAAAGAGCTAGAAAGCTGTAAAAAGAGTATGCATGATCTTTTAGAAAAGATCCAAGCTGAAAATACAGTACTAAAGCAAAAATTAGAAGAAGCTGAACAGCTAGCAGAACAACTCCGAAGACTTAGCATAAAAAGCCAAAAGAATAGTACAGAAGCTGACGAGGAGGCAAATTCTGTACAAAAGCCCCTTAATATTATAAATATTACCCTAATGAGGGATCAAGCTAAAAATCTTCTTAAAGCAGTAGAAAAGCCTCTTGTAGATATAAAGCAAACCATTTTTGGTATAGCACAAAATATACATTTAAAGCGTTTTCTCAAAATCCAAAAGTTTTTAGCCATAGGTGTAGGATTACCTGACGGTATGACTACATTTCTACAAGAGAAAAAGATTAATAACAAAATTGTATTTAAGTTTGTTTCAGCCCAAATAAATTTAAATGTTTTTCCATCAGAATTTGAAATCCCGGATTTTGTTGATAAAGTAAGTATTGAAGAGTTATTTAGCTATGGTATTATTGACGGGATTCATGCAACAAATATTTTAAAAATCTCCTTTCTTCCTGAAACCTTCAACAATCAATCAGGATGTTTGGAGGAAAGCATGGTTTTTGTCTTGACGTTGATTCAGTCCCATGTGAATGGATTGTCAACCAGCCTTACAAGTTGTCAAACTATTTACCAGCTTATCACTTCATAGTGATAGTACCATACAATTTCCCTGTTGAATTTATACGAGAAGACTATCCTCATGATTATGGTGAGGACATATGTCTTGAACATCTTCAAAGATACAGAGCCCAAAAATATTTCACTTGTGTAAATTCATCCAGACCTAAGCTGATCGGACAGACTCCTCACATGTCAATCTTCATAAGGAGTCACGATGTCATGTCCAAATACCCTATTCCATGGATATTCCTTAGCTCGAAAACAGACAACTACCTAAAAGAAATCCAGGAAGAGGAGGAAGACAAGTTAAGAGAATTTCTTACTGAAGAAGAAATAGACGAGCAGTTCGATGACGAAGCCTACCATAATTTGGGACGAGCAGTTCGATGACGAAGCCTACCATAATTTGGACACTTAAGCATGATGATTAGTATAACAAAGTGTCGGTAGAAAATGACAAAGATAGTTAAAAGCAAGATAAGAAGATAAGATCGACATCAAAGTCAGAAGATAAGAAGATAAGATCGACAAGCTTGAAGATAAGACTGACAACAAGAATAGTGAAAAGCAAGTATAGATAAGATTAAATGTCAGTATTAATATTGACTTTTTGTAAAATATTAATTTATAGTTGGCCGCATGTTTTGGCCTTTTCTCTATAATTTTTGTATAAATTAGGCTTTGCTCTCATTTGCGAAGTACGAGCAAATCTAGAGCTTTTGAAAATACTCTCACTCTCTCCTATAATATTTTCAAACTCCTCCCTAGCAATCAATAAAGCTGTGAATATTTTCAAGTAAGGTCTTTCATTTTATTTCTCTACTTTACTCTTTTTTAGTTTTTATTTAGTTGTTTCAACGCTAGGAAGTCTTGCCAGGTTAACGAAAGCATAAGAAAAATATTAAATTTCTAGAGTAACTCGGTCCTAATAAAGATTTGAAAATTTGTTTTGCAACTCTAAAGGAACTTTTTCTATAAAAATACCTAGTAGAGATCTCGTTTTTATGAAAACAAAATTTTATGATTTTCTAGAAAAATTCCTTGGTGGTTTACGTGGGTAAGTCCTGTTTGGAAAGGCAGTAGTAGACTTTAGAGGTATTTGAAAATTCGTTTTGTTTAAATGGAAACCATGAGATCTTGAAAGTCAGTTTAAGTTTCTCTATAGTTTGCACACCCTCTTTTTCAGTTTCGTATCAGAGCCAAGTTACCTTTAAATTTAATATTTTGCTTGTGTGAGTAGTCACAGAAAGGCGAACTTCTAATTACAACATCTGAGTTTTCGTAAAATATCTTTATTACTTTGTGTTAGGTTGTGTTTATTATTGCATTATTATTGTACTTGTTAGTATTTATTATCTTTGCATGACTTGCAAGACTTTAGTTTAGATAAGTTTCGTATCTAAGATAAGTTGTGAAATATTTATTGTTTATATAATTAAGATAAGTTGGTTGAAATATTTATTATCTATACATTTAATATAAGTTGTCTTTGTTTGACTTTAGTTTTACTATAATTTTAGTTGTATCGTAGTATATTTTAGTTAGTCCCTTTCATAGTATAGATCAAGCCCTATTAGAGCTAGCAATTAATAATTCAGATAAACTATATTCATTAAAAAAGAGACATTTAGGGTTTATAGAAATAGTAGATAGAAAACTTAAAAATCAGTATAGTAATTTATACCAGATTTATCTTCAGACTAGAGATAATTTCCCAGTTTTTGAGAAAGATCTCTTAGATTTAGATAAATAGTGAAAACATAATAAAGAAAATAGAAAGAATCCTAAAAGAAAATAACCAAAACTTAGATATCAATTGTTAATGAGTAGAGAAATTCCTATAAGTCAAAGAAAAGAGTGGTTCAGAGAAACCTTTAATTTAGAACAAAGAATAATAAACGTAACAAAAGAAGACTAAAAAAAGCTAAGACCGAAGAAGCAAAACAAGCTCTCCTAGATAGAATAGAAGAAGTTAAAAGTCACGAAAATCATTGGAAGATACATTTAGAAGCACTATGTAGTAAAGGTGCCCTTTAATAAATAAATATAGAATACTGCACTAGACTAGTTTAAAGCTTTAATAGAGTACTTGAATACAAAGGTTGTAGAGAAAATTGCAATAGAATAATTTAATGCAAAATCTGCATAATTGTTTTCTTAATATTTACTTTTTCGGATCCTTAGAACAATTTAGTGAATATTTAAAAAGATTAGACTTCTACAAAGTAGAATTAATTTTTAATTACTTGTTCATAAAAAATAGACAAGCACTTGGAGAAAGGCTTATTTTTGAAAAATTAATTTTAGCCAAAAGAAATCTCATAAGTTTAATAAAATTAAATATCATAAGAATCAAGGAACATAGAAGGATTTTGCCTTATATATGAACTTTAAGAGACTAGAGTACTTAGATCTAGAAATAGCTAGATTGAAAAAGACAAAGGTAAACCTACAAAATAATATTAGGATTAATTGTAATATAGAGCACTTAGATAACCAGTACAAGCACATACCACACACTAGTAATAGTCAACAAAATTTTATTGTAGACTTGATAATTAATTTAGGTCAAAGTTTAGAAGAAAATATAAACAAGACTAATAAGAATATCACAGATCTAGCAAGCTTCTTTGAAAATAGTAAAATAAATACACTAAGAAAGAATTTAGATTACGTAAAAGAATTATTAGGTGAGTTTAATAATACCATAAAAAGATTTCCTAGCAAAAAGGAAATATTAGAATTAACCAATTTAATAGAACAAAAAAATCCTAAACCAGTAGAATTAAAAATAAAAAGTCTAGTTAAAAGCTTCAGCCTAGAAATATAAATTATAAAGCAGACTCAGCAAGAATTAAGATCACAGATAAAAAGACTTACTGAATGAACCATTTAGAAACAATCCTTAACGAATTAACAATAGAAGCTCCCAATAATTTACCAATAAGCATAAGTGATAAAGTTTTTAACTTAGAAAGTAATACAGTCAGTCAAGGACAGTGCAATACTATAATAAAGTTATTAATTAAAGCTTTAGAGAGGATAGAAGAATTAGAAAGAAATATTAATAAAATTATACTTAAACAATTAGATCCAGATTATATAGCCTGGTTAGTCAAAAGAATAGATCTAATAGAGAAAAATCAAGAAGCACAGTCTTCTCCTAGCCAACCAAAAGTAGAAATTAAAGACATTTTAGAACCAAAAGTTAATCTCTTTAACAAAAATGGAACTAGCAAGAACATCTAGCATAAGAATACTAGTAGCCAGTAGAGTTAGAAATATCCTAAATTATAGTAATAAAGGAAAAGAAATAATAGAAAAAACAGAAGATTTAATCCAAGAGGAAGATGTTAATAAAATGCATGAAGTAGGATTTAGGCAAGTTAGGAAAAAGAATTTATATCAAGAAGGAAATTAGATAGCTTTAAAAACAGCTTGTATGTATACAAAGATGAATTTATAATTTGAGTAGTTAACAATAGAGAAGAAATTACATTAATAAGTCCTCAAAGTGCTAAAGAAATAAAGAAAAGTGGTTACTCAGCAATACATTTAGGTGTAGTAATCATTGGAGTACTTAGCCAGACTAGAGCTGGATTAGACACTAAAGCCCATTTGTATCTTGATGATGATAGATTCAATGATCATGAACAAGCTCAGCTAGCAACTGTTGAAGTAGATCTTAGAAACAAAGTAGCTGTAGTAGGATGTCTCCCTGATATAGACATAGACATAAAAGAATTTTGTAGTAAGATAAAATTAAGCATACAAATAAAAGGTTTTAACATGGATGTAGAATATAAAAATTTAAGAATAAAAATATTTGTTTTAGGAAGATGCTATAATAAATATCACAAAAAGTTTAAGTTTATTAACAAAAGCATAGTCGAACATTCTCATAGTGAATATGTACAAATGCAAGTTCCTAAAAGACTTAGTACAAGCGAATTACAAGGGTTAGAATGGAAATTACCAGAATTAAAGACCCAATTAGTAGAATTACCAGAAAGTAGTAAAATTTATACTGATAATAAAGATCAGACTTTTCAAAGATTTAGTAATTATAAAAAACAAGGTAACATATCTATAACTGAAGATGACTCCAAAGATGAAATCAATATGTTAAGATTAGAACAAAGCATAGACAAAGTTAAAACCCTAAATACTAATGGAGAACAGATAATAGATTTAATTTTTAATAATCCTATTAATTACCTAAAGGAAGAAGTATTCGAAGAACTTTGCAATAATATAGAACTAGAAGACAAAGGTGTAGATAATATTTTATTAGAAAAATTAGATTTTGAACATCTAAGAAATGATTTATTAAATATAATATATCTAGAAGAAGAAATATTTGTAGGAGAAGAAGACAAACCCAGAACTTTAGAAACAGGTAGTGGAAGTGGAACAAATGTCCCAGATACAGAAGGATTTCCTAAACCCAGGATAGATGAATATTTAGAAAATAGAGGAATAAAGGATACAAAAGAATAATATAGAGATATAAAAGACACAGAAAGAGTCTATAGAGCTAAAACTAAATTAGAAAACTAGAGAAAAGAACCAGAAGCAAAGGATATATTAATCCTAAGTTTACAAGGACATAGACCTAGTGAATGGAAGAAAATATTTAGTAAATGGGAAGGAAATTTAATTAGACATGCTATGGAAGCATTAAATAATAGAGTAATGCTACTTTGCCCAAATTTGGTGCCCAAATGACGTGTCAACAGTCTCATCCATTCATTTATATTGTATTAAATTTGATTGATTTAAATGAATGAATGAGAGTGTTGCCACGTCATTTGGGCACCAGATTTGGGCACCAAATTTGGGTAAAGTAGCATTACTCTAAATAATATAGTAGATTATAAATATAAATTAGTATATCTAGAAAGCACATTAGGATATAATGAAAAACAAATTTATTTAGGATGGAGAGAATATATGAAGAAAGACAATACAAAGAAAGTAGAATTAGATGAATTTGAAATAAATATAATAGTCTTAAGTTTTATAGATGCAATTAGAAAATGTATTCTAGGATCTTCAAGAAATAGCTGGATTGAAAAAGACAAAGGTAAACCTACAAAATAATATTAGGATTAATTGTAATATAGAGCCCTTCGAATTTTCAAATACCCTTAAAGTCTATTACTGCCTTTCCAAACAGGACTTACCCACGTAGACCACCAAGGTGTATTAGTAGTTTATCTAATGTATTTTAATTGATCTAATACAATAGGTGTTGTATTAGCTAATACAATGGAAAGAGAAATAATAATAATTATTATAAAAATCACCTAGAGCATGGTTTGGAAGGTTCAACAAATCAATGAAGAATTTCGGCTATAAGCAAAGTAACTCATATCATACTCTTTTCTTGAAACATAGGAAAGGTAAGGTTACTACCCATATTGTGTATATTGATGACATGGTGGTTACAGGGAATGACCAAGAAAAAAAGGTAGTATTGTAACGTTATTTAGCCCATGAGTTTAAGTTGAAAGATCTAGGTGCTCTGAAGTATTTTTTGGATATTGAAGTAGCTCATTCAGAATAAGGAATATTTCTTATCACAACAAAAATATACCCTTGACATGTTAACCAAAACTGGAAAGTTAACGTGCCAGCCAACGAACACTCCAATGGAGGAGAATCATAAACTTGGTGAATATCCAAACTAGGTACCACCAACAAAGAAAGGTATCTACGTTTTGTTGGTAAGTTGATTTATCTATCACATACTAGACCTGATATAGCATATGCAGTGAGTGTGGTTAGTCAATTCATGCATGCACCAAGTGAAGCACACATGGATGTTGTGAATAGAATTATGAGATACTTGAAGTTAGCTCCTGGAAAAGGGTTGATGTTCTCATGTCATGGTCATATAGATGTTGAGGGTCATACTGACATGCGATCTACATCTGGATACTTTACTTTGTAGGTGGCAATCTAGTCACTCGGCAGAGTAAAAAACAGAAAGTAGTGTCGAGATCAAGTGCTGAAACAGAATATAGGGGTATGACATATGGAGTATGTGAAATTGTGAACTACTATGAATTAGAAACTTGTTAGGAGATTTGGGATTCAAACCTAAACTCGCCATGAAATTACACAGTGACAGCAAGGATGCAATCGCGATTGCACATTATCCAATGCAACATGATATAACCAAGCATGTTGAAGTTGATAAACATTTCATCAATGAAAAGTTTGAGGCTAAGATCATTGAGTTATCGCTTGTTAAATCCAAAGATCAACTTGTAGATGTCCTCACCAAAGCAGTCAGAGGCAGATTTTTTCACAGCTCACTTAGCAAGTTGGGCATGGATGACATATATGCTCCAACTTGAGTGGGAGTGTCAAATGAGCTGTACATTCCTAATTAGTCTCAAGGAACAAAGTCAACTATTGATTGTGCAAGATTATAGGAATCATAATTATTCTCTGTATTATTCTTTCCTAGAATAGTTTTTTCCAGTATTTGTATTGATGCATATGTAATGATAATGAATAAATATACTCTTCACCCAATTTGAGAAAAATGACAATGGAGTTGATATAAGTAATCTCAAATCTTGATTGGCATTATTGATGCCATTTTTTATATTAAGAAAATAATCATAAAATGATATGAGATTGGTCCGGTGGTAAACCCCTCACACCTACGTCATGAGGTCGTGGGTTCAAGTTCTCCCCCTTAAAAAAAAATAAAAATAAAAAAATAAAAAAATAAAAAACCTTGAATTTATGTAATATTTCAAAAAAAAAAAAAAATTCATATAAAGTATGACTGTGTTTGGTGCGTGGGATTGAATTGGACTATTTTTATGAGATTTGATTAAACTAATTTAGTATTGTGTTGTGTTTGATGCAGTACGGATTGGACTAAAATAATATTGTCTCTTGTTTGGTATAACATAGAATTGGATAAAAAAAAAAATTTGTCTTTTGTGAGCGGTTAGTATAAAATTATATTAAATTAATTTTTGAATAAATCAATTCAAAGAAAAGAAAAATAAACTTAATTTAAATTAAATTTGGTTAAAAAATTATTTGTTTATTTTAAATTTCAATTTCCATTTATTTTCTTAATTCCTCAATTGATTTCTTCTTCATTTGTTTTTGTTTCCTACTCTTAGTATTTAAACGATACTAGTTTCATGTGTATGAAACTAGTGTATTTGTAAAACAATACTAGTTCGAGATAGAAGAGTAGCCCAACTTTTCTATAAATAAAAATATGAAAGCTTTTGGGATGAATTTGTTTGACGGGAGGAAGAAAATGTTGTAATTATTTTGGTGGGATTTTTTTTTTTTTTTAATATGAGAATAAAATATATTAATATTAAAAAAGAATAACATATATTAAATTAATTTTTAATACAAATTAAATAAATTTAATATTTTAAATATAAAATAATTTAATTAAAAAAAGTACCCGTCAATTTAGTCCTGACACAACATCACTAAGTGTGAGCCCACCAAAATGGTTCTCTAATCCGATGAGCTCACCAAACATGGGAACAAGTTGGATATAGTCCATTCCTGATCAATTATGGGTAAACAATCCTAGATATATTTGTATTTACTTTAAAAATATATTGTTGATTTTTTATTTTAATATTTATTTTTAATTTACTTTTTCCACAATTGCCATAAATGGGATTTTTTTTAAAATTAAAAAATTGATAAAGGCTAAAATGTAAGGATTTGGATTCTCCTTAGCTAAACTTTACCTAAGCTTTTAATAATCTGAAGACACGTGACACTCAATCATCTGAATGGTCTAAATTTCATTTTATTTTTTTCCCCTTTTTATTTGCTTCAAACGGTACCATTTCAATCACAATATTTTTTGCCAGCATGTTAACCACAACTATATTTTCAAAATCCCTGACTCCTCTGCTTCAAAATAAAAATCCCTAACCCCTATTTGTTTTATTCTTCTGCGTTTCTTGTTCATGAACCAGATTCAAAGTTTCAAACTCATCTCCGATTCTCTATCAATCAAGCTTCATCCTCTTCTTCTGCATTTCTTCTCAGAACCAGATTCTTCTGTGTTTCTTTTTCTTAATTCTAGTAGAATGGGCATTCGATCAAAAGGGTGTCCATCGAAAATTGTTATTGTTTCATTTAATTTTTTTTTTATCATCATTTGTGTGCTTTGATTTTTTAAATGATATTTGTCAAAACTCTGATGATTGTTAAAAATTACTAATATGTCAATGGATTGATTTTTTACTTTTATTGATGTTTAATATGCAGTCATGTCTAAACTCCAAACAATCAACCAATTTGTTAATCTACGAAAAAGAAATTTAGGAAATATACTTTCTCTTGATGAGTTGTGTTGAAATGATGTCGTTGAAGTAAAAAAGAAAAAAATAAAATTAAGATACGTTTGAAGTAAATAAAAAAGGAAAAAAAATAATATATATATATATATATATGGATCATTCATATAATTGAGTGTCACATGTCTCTAGATCATTAAAAGCTTAGACAAAACTTAGCTTGGGACTTTAAATTTGCTACTTTTTTTTTTTATAAATGATAAAACGACGGACATAATACTATGTAAGACTATCTCCAACACATAAACAAATGCCAATGCCAAATTTGACATAAAATATAGTAAAATATTATATTTGACACATCATTTTAGTATTGTACTCCAATGCAAAATTCTATTTGATATGCTATTTTTTATTTTTTAATTATTTAAAATTATAAAAGTTAACAAATACAACCAATGCATTGAATATTTTTTTAGAATTGTTTCAATCTCAATTTTTCCTACCAAATTTATTAAAGTTTTATTATTTAAATTAAAAAGTCAACAAATACGGCTGCATTTATTGCTGTGCCAAACTTAATATATGTTATACATTGTGCCAAATTTGGCATAGTTTTTAGCATATGCCAAATTTGACACAGTTTTTAGCATTGTATTGGAGTATGCATTTTTTACGTTGTGCTAAGATATAGCATTGGCACAGTGATTTAGTATTGCATTAGATATGCTCTAAGATTTGTATAGTTATAAAAATAGTTACTACTCATTGGATTATAAATTTAAAAATCTTGGAAATTTTGAAAAATTAGAAAAATTAGAAATTAAACAAGAATGATCACTCTCATACTATTCACACGTGCATCGTATAATAATTAAACCCATAAAATGAACTTTTTAAATAATTATGATATTTTATTCAACAAATTACACCAAACTCCCCTGAGGTTTGCTCTTTTACATGTGGAAACAACTTTACCGTTAATTGACACTTACCTCCCATGCAGGTTTGACTGTTAAGTGTGAGAGTCTACCGTTAAAAAATGATAAAAAAACACAAATACCTTGATTCATCAAAAATCTAAAAGAACTAATTACACCAAACTCCTTTGAGGTTTGCTCTTTTACTTACAGAAACAACGTTATTAATAATTGACACTCATCTCCTCTGCTATTAGTCAAAGTTGGTCAAATTAAACCGTAGACCAATTTTTACTATCAAAACTAAGGACAATTTAGTCATTTGAAGCATTTTAATTATATATTTTTTAAAAATTGAAAAAATATTTTTAAATGAAGATTTTTTAAAAGGTATTTTAAAACGAAGATTAAGTGAAAAAAAAAAAAAAAAAAAACTAAAATTAACATTTTTTTTTTTTGGAAAGAAAAATAACATTAATTGAAAATTAAGAATTTAAAAAAAAAAAAAAAAAACAAAATTTTTCATTAAAAAAAATGGACGGTCCAATCTAATTAAAAAGAAATTCAAATTATAAAAAAAAAACTTAATGCCTTTAACAGTTAGCCAATTCCACTGACAACACAAATCACAATTCCTTCCTAATTTGTTTTTAATTTAATTTAATTTTTTTTGTTTTAAATTTTTTTTCTATTTATTAAAAAACTTAAAATTTTTAATTCTATTTCTTTGGAAAAAAATATTTTTTCTTATTTATAAATAGATTTTGAGCAGTTTTCCTTTTTAAGTTTGTTTGAATAAATTGCACCAAATTAGGAAGGGATTGTGATTTCTTTTATTGGTGGAAGTAGTTAACTGGCTTTATTTTGGGAAGAAATCTGGCTCAATCTCTCATAGAAGAGATCAAACAAATTAGGAAGGGATTGTGATTTGTGTTGTTAGTGGAACTGGATAATAGTTCCTCTTTTTTTTTTTATTTGAATTTCATTTAAATTAGATTGGACTGTGAAAGGCATTAAAAAAAAAAAAAAAAAAAAAAAAACTTTTTTTCAATGAAAGACTCCATTTTTTTTAATTCTTAATTTTCAATTAATCTTATTTTTCTTTCCAAAAAAAAAAAAAAAAATCTTAATTTTAAAAACAGGTTTTTTTTTTCACTTAATTTTCATTTTAAAATACCTTAAAAAAATCTTCATTTTAAAATATTTATTCAATATTTTAAATACAAATATTAATATAAATGAAATAAAATATTAAAATTTAGGTGAGAGAAAAATAAATATATTAATAGAAAATAGGAAAGTGAATCGATAAATCTGGACCATTCAAACACCTAGGATCTAATGGACACAAAAGTGTGTCAAATCCTGTGTAAAAAAATGGGGCTGTAAGTGCCTCACTTTTGATTGGCGTATTTCGTTGGCAAAATCACAATGGGGTTCTATATGTAAGGGTAGCTTAGAATGGAAGAAAACTTCATTGTGGAATGAAGAGCTTCAAGGAAGGTAAATTTCTTGACTTAACTCTATTTTGAAGAGATTTAGAATGCACACACTCACATGTCATTCATCTACTTGATTTGAATTACTTGTGTGCATTTCTTGGTTGATTCCTACTTAGCATGCACTCTTCACACTTGCACAAAATTGCATCTTGCTAGGTTTTAGGTTGTAAAGCCAAGGGGCTTTTTGCGCCCCTATTCGGCGGTCCATGACCGCAGAATAGGCCGCCATTTTTCGGCGCCCTTGGTTCGGCATTAAGGGGCCGCAAAAACCAGGCCGCAGAAAGGGACCAGAAAGTCTGGTCTTTTTCGGCGCCCTTGGTTCGGCGGTCAGTGACCGCCGATTTAGGCCGTCGTTTTATTCGGCGCCCCTGGTTCTGCGTTAAGGGGCCGAAAAACCAGGCCGCCGAAAGGGACCAGAAAGTCAGGTCTCATTTCGGCGCCCTTGTTCGGCGGCCAAGGGCGCAGAAACAGGGCGCATAAACCTAAGTGTTGCGTGTCTGTTGGTATTCGGCACCCTCATTCTGCGGACACCGACCGCAGAATCAAGGGCGCAGATCTGCTTTTTTCTGATCTTCTTTTCAAAACGACATCACTTCATTTGGATCATATATATATATGTGTGTCTTGTGTGCCTTAGCTCGTTTGAGAGAGCAAAAATTACTCATTTGAGAGCTTCTTGAGCATCTTCCACTTCAAGGCATCAAGACTTCATCTTTAAGGTTCCAAAACACAAACACCCTTCATCTTGCATCTTTCATTCATCATCTAGCATGATTCTAGGTTGATTTCATTTAGGGTTTTTAGTTTTGCTCACATGACTTGTATCTAGAACATCTTTCTCATATCTATATGTTCTTGCTTTACAAGATAGCTTTTTTATCACTTGAATTGATTCAAGATTGCATCTTTATGAGTTGACTTAGTTTCAAGATTGTTTTATTGTGGTTTGTGAGTTGTTTTGTGATAGATAATGCATATAGGATTTTGGTTGCTCATTTAGTATTGTTATATGCATGTCATCTAGTCATATGATATATAGAAATGTCTAACATGTTCATCCATGCCTAGATAAGCTTAAATGTCTAACCTTGCATTTTTAGCATCTTGAGTATTTCACATATTCACCTTAGGTTGTGCTATCTCTTCACTTTAGAAACAAGTCTTGTATTTACCTCTTAGGTAGTTTGCAAGCAAGGAACTAGAGTCACTATTAAAGGCCCGCGGGTAGCAAAGACGGATTAGCAAATTTAGGTGTGATGTGGTCAACCTAATTTGTAATCGTATTTGCAAATAGTGGATTCGAGGTTCTCGTGTGGCGCACATAACAGCCCGTGGTTTTTCCCCGTGTGGGTTTCCACGTAAATATTGTGTGTCCTTTAATTTCCGCACTTGTATGCTTGTTTTTGTATATTGACTAGATTGGGGCTTTTTCGTAATTTGGACTAATCTCGAAAAATTGGGTAAAAATGTTTAAAATCTATTCACCCCCCTCTAGATTACTTTAGGACACGTTTATATTTATTTTCAGGGGCCATGGATCCTACCATATATATATATATATATATATATATATAGTGCTTTAAATGACTAAACTATCCTTAGTTTTGATAGTCAAACTTGGCCTACAATTTAATTTGACAAACTTTGACTAATGGCAGGGGAGATGAATGTCAATTATCAATAAAGTTGTTTTTGTGTGTAAAAGAGCAAACATCAGAGGAGTTTGGTGTAATTAGTTCTTTTATATTTTTGGTGAATCAAAGATATTTCTGTCTTTTATCATTTTTAACGGTCAACTCTCACACTTAACGGTCAAACCCTAATGGTAGGGGAGGTGAGTGTTAATTAACGGTAAAGTTGTTTCTGCAAGTAAAAGAGCAAACCTAAGGGGAGAGTTTGGTGTAATTTGTTCTATTTTATTTAATTATTATAATTTGGGCAATGAGAACCCCATGTGCCATGAGGCCTGTGGTCACTCCCCTCACCAAATAAGTTTCAATAGTAGTAGAGTCAAAATGGGTCGTGCCTAGCAGGCCAAACCCAGCTGGCATGGCCCGGCCAAAGGCACGACATGCCATTACCCCGACCAAGTGTTCCAATCCACTCTAGATGGTGAACTAGATGGCCACGGCAGGGGGCACGTGTCGTGTCGTGCCGTGCTTAAGGTTTGAGGCCCGCGGGCCTAGCGAGCCGGCAGTCCGGCACATTGGCACAATTTTTTTAATTTTTTTAAAGTTGACCAGGTTTTTTTTTTTTTTTTTTTTTTTTTTTAAAAATTTAAAACTTTTGATATTATTAGAGGTCAAACTATGGTTACAAGTTACAACATTTCAAATAGCCTAAATGCCTAACCGGTAAAACCATAAAGAATATTATGTTATTGTTCCAAATAAACATTTTAAGTAGTATAAAGTATAAATAGTTAATTTAAAACGTGTAATATATGTCATGAACTTTGGAAGACCATAACTTTGTGTTCCGATGTCTGAAGGGCTTGCAGCGACTTTTCGGGCTCGAAAAAATGTGTTTTTAATTGTTGTGTCATTTTCGAACCTCATTTAAGCCTAGTAAAAAAACATTTCCTCCAGATCAAACACCACGGTTGTGTCCGTCTTAATATAGAGAATTAATTTTACCTTGGTCCCGGTCGAAATGGACATGTTTTAAATTAACTTTTTATACTACTTATTATATTTATTTGAAATAATAATATAATATTTTCTATGATTCTACTGGTTATGCACTTGGAAATGGTAGTAACACTGTTCAAACCCCACCAATAAATATATTTTTTTCCGCCTATTAAGGCCTAAAAAAAAAAAAAAAAAACAATTGAAAAAAAAAAACAGAAAAACAAAAACAAAAACAAAGCAAGCTGCCTATTAAGGCTTGGCCTGTTGGGGCCGTGCTTCTGGGCCTGTTAAGGAGCCATGCCTTGGGCCCGACTTGTTAAGTGGCCTGACACACCCGCGACGGCCCAGATCAGCCTGTTTTGACACTAGTATTCAATAGGATTACAAACCTGAATAACATCCTGTCATGTCTTATGAATAAACTAAACATATATTTTTTTTTCATACCATGTGACATGATTTCAATGGTTGAACACATTGCACCCAACATATCAAAGCATTTCTACTCCGGGTAGAATTATAGCCTTTATTTATTTATTTTTTTTTAGTGCCATCCTCACGAAAATGGGGGAGAGGTGTACAACCAATTCTATTGAAGTTGGTGTGTATGTTAGAGATTCGGGGTTACTCAATTCTAACATAATCCAAAAGTATTTATTTCCCTAAACAGACAAATTATTGATTCATATTTACATGGTTTGCTTTGTTATTTTTGTATGTTTCAACTTGCAGAAGTGTTTGATTACTCTCGTTAAGAATAATTAATAATATATCACTTTTGTCCCATAACAGCTGAAAGAAAAGAGAAAAATTCTCCCTTTCACTTTCTTTATGAACTAGAACTACAACCAATATCAAACATTAGTTGAAACTTACATCATGATATTGACATTAAAAGGGTTGATATTTTCTCATCACCAAAGATAAGATAAAAAATGAAACTAAAAAAAAAACATGTATTTTTCAAGTAAACTTGTACAAGATATATGTTTCTGCATATAATATTCCTGGTCAAGTTTTTGTCATCTATAAGAAGTAGTAACCAAAAAGTAGAACAAAGTAGCTCTACTGCAAGATGTTCATACACAAGTATTTGAATTTATACTTTTCGAGCAATAATAAATTATCCGTCACTTGCTGCTATAAAGAATCATTTATTTATTTTCCCCTCCGCGACATAACGACCACACCACATCTAACAAATATAGTGGCGATGCTTTCCCAAGGCATCCAGGTAAATATCTGCAAAAAGAAAATCGTGCACATCCGACAAAGGGGGTGAAGCACATCTCTATGATCTTCCTGCTTCAGCTGAATCAGCATCATCTGTTTCACTGCCGTCTGCCTATATAATAATATCCTCAACGACTATTTTTCCTTATGTTGCAAGAAGTGAAAATTGTGACATTTACTATGTCAATTGCAAACACACGAAGAAAGTTGCAGGCCGCCGCATCATAAGGTTTAGTTCTAGCATGAAATTCACATCATCTCTTTTTGCCATCAAAGAACGATGAACAAGACTTTTCTAAGGAAATTGTTTTAAAAGTTTAAACAATAGATGGACTTCAACTAAATGACAATGGAGCAAAACTGTTAAATAAAACCACAGTAAGATCAAACTACATTCCAACAACATAAATAACCACACAAGCTACACTAACACTAGAAAATGCCTCGATCAATTCAATCTCAACTACAAATATATCTTCTCAATGCACAATTACTAAGAGAAAAATAAAACCCAGATCACTAAACAAATTTTACGAATACCCAGATGGAAAAAAATATCGTCCCTAACGTGTATGTCCTTTGGATAATAACAAAAAGGTGTCGCAGGTAGATGAAGCTATTTGCATTACTTACTCCTAAGAATTCATCATGTAACAAAAATTTTGCAGGAAAGGGTTTTCCTTTCCTACTAGTTGCTGGTGTACCATTCATGTTCACTATATAAAGGAAAGTCCCTTGCCTGATAATCTTTGATCACCCTAGCTTATCCCCAGGCAAAGCCAACTCTGCAACTGGCAACCATTTTTTGTAAGCCTGTGCCTGATCAAATTCCCACACTCATGAACATATATATATATATATATATATCACATGAGTTGGCCCATCTCATATTTTGATCAGCAACTTGAACCTTGTATTGAGTGTCACATATTTCTTTATTCCAAATCAGAAACTCGCAGTAATGCATCAGATATGAATAACAAGTAAAGAAAACTTGTAACATATTGACTAGCACCATTTCGACAGGGTTGTTACCGTGCCACACCCAAATCACTGTCAAAAATGAAAAATCTGCAGCAATAAGTACATAATTTACCGTACCTTAGAGAAACTGTATTGTCATATATTTGAATTAAAACTTGGAACAAAACTTGATTCTTGACATGCTCCCACATCAAATCTAGTATGGTGGCTTTCATGCAAACACCCTAAAAAGTGAATAAATCTTCTTATATACAATATAAGCCAACGATCTCGGGAGGACCATTTCATCATTAAAGCAGTGAACTAAAATGAGCCTAAAAGGATAAATCGGTAAATGAAATGACTGAAGCATTTAGTATAAGAAATAGTGTAAACATAGACATTAGAGGTTACAAAAATTCATATTTCTTGTTTATAGGGAAATCGCATTACACAACTGCAAGTCTACAACTGAACATTTTCTTCTTCTTAGCCCAGAAAGAAATCTCCTTGACAATACGGAAAGAAAATGCCTAGCCTTATATATATATATAAGAGCAGGCATTACAGTAAAAAGCAGGCATTTATAAATTATAGGGAATAAAATACATGGCCTCAATAAAAAAAATTCTAAACCAATTGGCAGACAAAAGTCTATTTCTAGCTGGTAATTTAATGAACAGACATTACATGAAGGAGATAAACTTAAAAGTTGGTTAAAACACTTCCATCCGGTCACAATTGAAAAGAAAAAAGACGAGCACTAATAAAACATAAGCAGCTAAACCAATTTAAAGCATATATATTAAACAATCCATGAGCAAAAATTAGTTTTTAAGCTAGTTTAACTGGTAAAGTCACCTCTTGCTGTGCAAACTATCTTTGAGACAAAATCCTAACCACATCAGAATTAGGAAGATTAGTCTTACATTTAATTAAGATGATAACGAAAAATAAGTTCTTAAGCAAGTGAGGAAACAACCACATATTCTGCTTCCTCCGTCTGTTCTTTGACTTTCTCATTTCAAAGCCACTTTTTCTGCAGCAGCTTGAGTACTAGGGTGAAGCCTCTTCCATTTCCCTAAACATACAACATATCCCTCTTTCAGCAAGTAAATCTTTCTGTGGAGTAAATCCTTCCTCATATAAGACTAAACTCTCGCGAAAAGTAACCAACTCAAACAGACACTTGGTAAACCCAAGAGGTTTATATTCCTGTTTGTCAAGGTCATAAGTATGCGATATGTCTGACCCCTTTTAATTTCTTAATTTAGGGACCCCGCGAGCCAAAAATGAAAATATAAGTAAAAGAGTGCTGTTTCGAGAAACACTAGGGACTAAATTGAAGTTTCTCTTTATTTTCTCTATTTGTATGCAAAAAAATTTTTTTTTTTAATTTTTTTTAATTTTTTTTTAGAAAATAGCACTAGACACCATTAATTGGTGGGTGGAGTCCCAAAAAAAACCATTCACTATTTAAATTATTCCAAAATCACCATTTTGAGAAAATATTGTTCATCGGCAGTCATTCTGCTAAAATCTAACAGAAAGCTACCATTATTTGTGAGATGACACCCATAAAGAATTTTATAGACAATATTTTATGTATTTTGATTATTTAATTATATATATATATAAAATAATAATTTGATTATTTATTATTTTTATGGGGAATATTTCTTATATGTGGGTGACATCAAACTTATTATCAAACTTATTCCCTGATTAATTTATTAATTTATTATATATATACAGTCTTTCTATTATCAGTTCGAACTGACAAAAGTTATATCAATTCCTTAAATGTGGACCATTGGATTTAAATACTTTGACTGACAAGTGCATACAGCTAAGTCAAAGTAGTTTGCATACAGCCAAGTCAAAGTATTTAAATTCAATGGCCCACATGCAAGGAATTGATATAACTTTTGTCAGTTCGAACTGATAATAGAATTTCTGTATATATATATATATATATATATATATATATCTTTTTTGAGCAATTTTCATTAATAGAAGAGGGCAAAAAGCCCATCAAACACCAACAAACAGCTGCAGCTGCAAGCCTGCGAGAGCGAAACAACACAAAACAAAAAACAAAAAAAAACAAAAAAGAAGCAAACTCAAAAACGCAACACCAGACCCAACAAAAGCAAAAGCAACCACAAGCTCACCAAAACAGAGCACCCAGTAAACGAAATAGAGCATGTAACGTAATGATTTGATTATAAGAATTTTATGGGTAATATTGCCCCTATTGTTTTACTATTTTGACCTCGATTCTAACCGATTATGACATAAGTAAATAGACTTCAAATAATTAATAGGCAAAGTGACAACAATTGATACTATCTTTCTATGAAATGGTTAATTTAAGTCATTTAAAAAAATTAATTATCATTTAGGGACTGTCTCACCAAATCGGTGGCTTTATAAATAACTGACCATTTTTTTTTATATTATTAAAATGAATTAATGAAAAAAGCAAAGCTCCACCACACTCATTTTTGCTACAATTACAAAATATTTGAATTTAATGGGTCTGAATTTGACATTGTTTTTGCTTCACGACCGCTGCCAGGCAATGCTCAATTTGGAGTCGTTGAATAATCAAAATATTATATTTTCATGAAATAAAAAAAAATAAAAAAAAATAAAAAAAATCATAACAACAGAATAAATAAAAGGGTGCCGATATTGCTACTCATAAATATGATAAGCACACCCATATTTTAATAAAAAATTTAATTACAAAAATATCCTAATAGAAATTTATCAAGAAGAACAAATTAGTTTAATTAAAAAT
The DNA here is from genome assembly GCA_030490815.1 of Acer saccharum. NCBI lineage: Eukaryota > Viridiplantae > Streptophyta > Magnoliopsida > Sapindales > Sapindaceae > Acer > Acer saccharum. Next base: position 27,801,042 of record CM059877.1, on the reverse strand, counting down.
AAACCAAATACTATACACACTCATTAATTATACTCATATCTTAAACTGCATCTATTTATTAAAAAAAAAACAAACAAAATAATTATGATAAACCCTAATTTAAAAATAATTAGTTTTATATCATTCCTGAGCTTTTCTTATTGAATAACATAATAGTAAGAGATGATCCAATATAACATGAATATCCTGAGATTTTTGAAAGTGATGCCGAGAATTTTTTTTTTTTGTTTGTTTAAAACTGATGTGAGCTTTCTGATTTTATATTTTTTTTATCCAAAAACTTGGAAGAAATCTGTTTTTTTTTTTCTTTTTTTTTGGTTGGAAGAAAACTCCGTTTCTTCATTGCTATTATTATTATTATTATTATTATTATTTTGAGTTCTCATGCATTTACAGCATCAAGCCTTGCATTATATCAAAAGATTAATTTTGATTTTATTTGTGTTTTCGAGTCTGGAGAACTTAAGAATTTATCATTTTGTGAAATTGGGTGTGTTAATAACTTATGAGGGTTTACAAATAAAATGTATTAAAATGAATATATTCATTTAAATAAGGGTATTATTGGCATTAAGATGGGTGCTTATAGTAATGATTTAATTTTAGAGAGCTTCTTTTGATAATCTAGTTTTTTCTTTTTACACTTCTTTTATAATGACACTTCGTTCTCAAAATTTAAATTTTAAAAAATTCTAAAGACATTTCCTTTTATTCCAAAATTATCCTTTTTTATCTTTTGACAATCATATTCTAAAAAAAGAAATTATCTCTCATAAATCATTAAATTAAATATTACATATTAAACAATCTCTCCTAAATTTTTACTTCCCATATTAAACTCTCTCTTCTCCAATGTATATCTTTAGTTTTCTATCTCCATTATTTCTCAAGCAAGACTAACAGTTAAGAAAAAAAAAAAAAAACTTATGAATAAACTTGATTTTTAGGAATCGTATATATGTATATATTAAAAAAAAAAAAAAAAAAACAAGTACTTTTTTTTTTTTTTTATTTTTAAATCGAAATATGAAAATGTTTTTGTTACTTGTGTAGGTATGTGATTACCTAGAGAACTTTAATTCTTTCATTAGTCTTAGAAATTCTGAATTTAATTGAATCTAGTTGCAACAAATCAAGTTTTCATATATATATATTTGAAAATTGGCTTTTTAATATATATATATATACTTTTTAATATATATATATTACTGTTAGTAAAAAACCAAAATATTCATAAGTTTTTTTTTTCTTTAACTATTAATCAATCAAGAAAGTATGGGAAAAATGGAGAGAGAGAGTAATTAGGAGAGTGTTTAATATGGTAATAACATATTTAGGAAAGAGAGTTTAATATATAATATTTAATCAAAACTCTAATATTTAATCTAATGATTTAGAAGATAATTTTTTTTTAAATAATTTAATTAGTTTGGAATGTCTTTAGAATTTTTTTTGTCTTGTTTAGTAATTTTAATTCAGGCTAAAATTGTCATTAATAAAAAAAAAAAAAAAAATTAAATTGGAGTGTAAATAGATAATTTATGGATTGTAAAGAGAAACTTTCTAATTTTAAATTTTAGTTATAAATATGGGCGTGTTTATTATATTTATGGGTGACAATATCCGCACCCTAAATAAAATTGTACTAAAGATAACATATTTTTAAGAATATCATAAGAAAATGCATAACAACCGAATAAACAAAATAATATTAAATCTATATAATATATAATAATTGAGCACTTTGTCGTCATGAGAAGCTTAGCCCATTAATTGGTTGCTTTGAGATTATTAATTTTGTGAATTTTTGTTGAAGAATGTTGTAGTCTAGAGAATGAAATGGCATGTTATTAACTTAAAAAAAAAAATGAAAAACCGAGTTTAAATAAATCATAGATGGTTTGCCTTACCAAAAACCATTGTAGTACAAAAAGAATTGAGCTAATGCTTTTTGTGGTACGAAGTTGAAGAATAAAAGGGTTGATATTTCTCATCACCAAAGAAAGGATAAAAAATGAAACACAAAAAAACATGTATTTTTCAAGTAAACTTGTACAAGATATAACATTCCTGGTCAAGATTTTTGTCATCTATAAGGTGTAGTAACCAAAAAGTAAAACAAAGTAGCTCTAATGCAAGATGTTTATACACAAGTATTTGAATTTCTACTTTTTTCGAGCAATAATAAATTATCCGTCACTTGCTGCTATAAAGAATCATTTATTTATTTTCCCTTCCACTTCTTTATTAGCTTGGGACATAACAACCACACCACATCTAATAAATATAGTGGCGATGCTTTCCCAAGGCATCCAGGGTAAATTTCCGCAAAAAAGGAAAATTGTGCACATCAGACAAAATGGGTGAAGCACATCTCTATGATCTTCCTGCTTCGGCTGAATCAGAATCATCTGTTTGACTGCCTAATTTAACAATATCCTCAACGAGTATTTTTCCTTCTGTTGCAAGAAAGTGAAATAACATGGTTCGGTTAAAAAGTATTCAAACAACTACATCATAAATTATACACCAACATGGCATATAATTTTTTTTTTTTTTTTTTTTTATTTTTTATTTTTTTTTTTTTATGAAAATGATTATGCACGTAGAAATGAAATTCGTTCTTAAAAATGACAACTTGCAAACTGGTTCAGGATGCTCCGACTCCAATTTTTCTATTTCAATTTGTGAAGAGTATGAAAACATTGCAGTGATCATCATAGAAAATGAATTCATCACGTGACATCAAAATGCAAACATAATGCATCACCAAAAGAATGTGCAACGGATAGGAGAATCGGTACAAGAGCATGCTATATATAGTTCCACCAATGGAATTGACAAGTTCCCAGAAATTTAATAATTGGAGGCTATTAAGTGAAGAAAGAATTCAAGGAAAGAGAAATCTAGTCACTGACCTTTATCTTTGGAAAGGTTGCCAATAAGTTCTTGGATACCCTCCTTGTCCAAGGTGTCTTTCAGGTACATTGCAGCAGATGCTACCTCCTCAGGGGTCATTTTACCGTCGTAATCCCTGGCAACATATAAATTTTATTTATTTATTTGTAATGCTATTCAATAAGAAAATGTGTTTTTTCACAAAGAGTACAAGTAACTACAAGTTTTACAGACTGGACAAACTTGGTCTTCCATTGATATAAATGCATTTACGTGAGGGTAAATCAGTATTTCAAGGTCAAAATTATACTGATCATATGACTTTCAGTAAACAATTTGGCTAATGAAAATATCCAATAAATTAATGTTAGAGTCACCTTTATAAATCTGTTCAGAGGCATTATTCTTATCATTATAATTTGCTACTAATGGTGTCAATAACATAAGCTAAAAAATAGTTTATTAATAGAACATGCCACTTCATTACATAATACAATTTTTTAGGATTTATTTATCTTTCAGAAAATAAACAAGCAACAACCAGAAATCTAAGCAGACTAGCTGAAAATCTGAAACAACAGACTAGTAAATTTAGAAATCTTTTATGGTTGATTAACTACCTCTCAGGTTATTATTAAATGCCAAATATACATCTCTTATTATCGAAGGGCATGGAGTCAGCAAGCAAAAAGTGACATTGCAAATAGAAATGGAACCGATTTAAAAGATTCTATAAGCACACACCATGGACTGTAAAAAAGTTCCATTGCATTATAGGATCCCTATCAAATGTAAAATTTTTGGAGTCAATGAACAAACCTATCAAGCAACCGCCAACGATCTCCGATTTTAGCATCAACGTCATCAATTTCTTTTTCAAGCTTTTGAAGCATAGCATCTACCTGAAATGTTAAAAAATTTACATTGTATGCATTCAAAATCTAGGAAGAAAATAACTAATAAATGAATAAGGAATTGATCAGAGCTGATCAACTGAAAATAATTACCCTGTCTATAAGTGCTGAAGAAACTTTGTCATCAACATCCTTCTCAGCGTCATCATCAGTCTCCTCCCTGGCGGCTCTATATGCCCTTTTAGTTTCTTCTTCACCCTCAGTACCCTCTCTGTCTACCATACTATTATAAAGTTCTATCTGGAGATGATAAGAGCAACAGATAAGTAAATAGAATATAACTAACATCTCTTCTTAATTACATCAACCTACCTTTTCCGAAATAATAAATGAATATTATGCGGAGAAAATGTTATTTAGTTGATGAACTCAAATCTTAAAAGAAGTTATCCGCATTTCGTAGATACAAATTCTTATGTACCTCCTTTTTGACAAGCCTCAGGAATTCTTCACGTTCCCTGCTGACTGACTGAAGGAAAAAGCAGAATAGGAAAATTAAGGGTCTGAGGAAATGCCATCACATACAAGAATTAACATACAACACTGATATGATAATTGTTCCCAATTCTTACAGAAGCAGAAGCTAAAACAGCCAATGCACGACTGAGCTCACAAAGTTGCTCATGTTTCTCCAATGTTTTTGCTTTTGCTTGTTCACGTGCTTCTTTAGCAGTTGGATTAGTCATCTCTTCCAAAGCTACATCCTTTTGGCTGCCAAGTTCCTTCATCTTGGCCTGCTCCTCTTCCTCTTCCTCTTCCTCCTCCTACATATTAGATTAATTAGAATGAAAAAAATAAACATGGATACCACAACAATGTCAAAATTAGTACGGAGCCTAATCAATTTAAACTGTTTCAAAAGGTTTTACTAAACATGCTCTTCAAAACCTAAAACTTTGGTTCGTTGTCTACAATAAGCAAGTACAAACCGGTGATTTTCATCACAATTCCAATTAACAGCCTTTGTTACATGAACTGAAGTACTGAGCTAGGGTGACTCTCTCCACAGCTTAACTTAGCTGTGACCTGTGAGTCCCAGAATCATTATTAGTATTACTCTATTATTGTCCCATCGGAAAGGTTCTATTCTAGTACATATTTCGAAATGCTTGGTGCAGCAAATTAACATGAATTATTTACACCAAAGATCCAACTCCAGTTTACAATATCTGAATTGCATAATTGAATTAGCAAAATAAGAGACTCTAAGCCAACAAACTGCACACCGGCCCCAATACCAGCCCCAAGTTTTCAAAACCTGCAAAGAAATGACTCCCTGTCCCCTGAAGATGCAAGTTGTAAGGTATTGATATTTCCAAACATTAGTCTCAGCTCTGTGGCTCTGATAACTTTATATTAATTATAGAAAATTCATTATTTATAGAAAAAAAATAAAGTAGAAAGACTAATGCTTTTTGCAGATTGGTGAACGATTTATTCACCGAATTTGACAGTAGAATGTAAGAAGAATCATAGAAAACTAGATTCATATACTGAGGAAACACCAGTTCCAATCCCCAAGAAATCGAAAAAAGCAAAAAAAAAAAAAAAGCATCTTATAGTTCACCTTGATTAGCTCTTCCTGCATTTCTAGGAACTCTAATTTTCTCCTCTTTTCTGACAAAGAATCTTCAGATGGCAAAGCTGTAACCTGGACAGTATCCACAACCTCATCTGGGAGAGAAGAGAGAGTAGCTTGAACAGCTTCCTCTGGCCTAACTTTTCCAGAAACAGAGAAGGCTCTGCAGTGGTTACACAAAGAAATAATGTAAATATGGTCCCATGTCTTGGAATGAACAGAAACAGCAAAAGCATTAAGTTACCTAGAAAGAATCAAAAGAGAAGATGGTACAGAGTGATTGAGAGACAAATCCAGCCAATCACGCAACTGCAAAAAAAAAAAAAATATAACAATAATGATTTACAGACCAGGATAATGGACTCTTTTCCTATAACTTTCAAATGGAGAACAACATCACAAAACCTTGAAAGAGCTCCCGTTTACAGATTCTTTGTTTTGTCATACACAGTTTATAAAATTAAGAAGTGAGCTTTGCTGCCAAAAATAAACAATAAGACTACCTTCTAATAGAATTCTAATAAGTTGGTATTAATTAGCATGACCCTATATGCAAATGAGAAAATCATTTTAACCCCTTCAGCACTACATCATTTGGTATCAGATGAACAGTATGAAATATAAAGATGATATTCCATAATGCCTCAGTGTCACAAACTCTGCATGAGGCAATTTTAATATTTTATAATATCACAAGTTAGGTGTTGACAAATCTTAATCCCACAAAGGTACTAAAATTGGCCTGAGAAGATTTTGTTATTTGAAGGTATTTATAATATCACAAGTTTCACTAGGGACTGCAGATTTTCATACAGAGGTTATCATATTATGATGTACATGTTACATGGACTGGGTTCTGTTGCAAGTTATTTTTAAAAAATGTGTAGACTTACACCATTCTTAACCAAAACTTCAAAATAAAAGAGAAAATATTGAATCCTTGCATCATAAATCTCCAAGGGCAACGGCTAGAACCTCTAACAACCACTGACTTTAGAATACCAATCATTTTCTTGAAGACCATACTTAAAGTAAGTATAGTCTTTAATAAAATGGTTGGGATTCTAAAGTGGTAGTTAGAGTTCTAGCCGTTACCCGTGGAGATTTTATAATGCAAGGTTCTAGCTGTTTGGGGTAGGGAATGGTGCCTGGATTCATTTTGGAGGATATTTTGATTGATTCTCTACACCCTTGCTTGAGGTTTCCAAGATTATACTCGCTTTGCTTCTCAAAAAATGCTTCAGTTCAAAGCAGTTTGGAATGGTCTTCTCAATATAGTGGGTGAGTCTTTTGATTCAAGAGAAACTTTAATCATAGAGAGATTGAGGGATTTTCTTCTCCACTTTCATTGTTGGATGATGTTTCTTTCAATATGGGGGGTGAAGATAGGAGGATGTGGTCTAAAGATTTTAATGAAAGATTTTATTTTAAGTCCTTTGAATGGTTGGTGAATGATGGAAACCCAACCATTGTCTGAACCTATTCATGTAATTTGGAAATCAAGCTGTCAAGGGTTCCTAGCAAAATCAAATTTTTGGTATAGTTGATAACCCATAGCAAAATAAACACTTGTGATACTATTCAAAGAGTCAAAGAGATATCCTAATTTTTGTCTACTTTCTTTTTGATGTGTGTCATGTGCAAGAATTTTGAAGAAAATATGAAAAATCTTTTATCTCCATTGTTTCGTGCCTGAGAAGTTATGGAATAATTGTTTTTGAAGGCAGGTTTGAAGTGGGTTTCTCCACAGTCCATGGTTTCTTTCTTAATGGAAGATTTTTCGAGCATTTGAGGGAGGAAAGAAAGCTAAAATTCTTTGGTACTGTGGGATTTTTGATGTTTTATGGGTTATTTCATTACAGGTATAGAAGAATTTTGTATGAAGCTCTAGAGAAAGACAACAACATTTATGGGATAAGGCCTATTTTTTAGCTCCTCTATGGGCATCTACTTCTAAAGATTTCAAAGACTAGTAAATTGAAAGAATTCAAAAACGGTAGTAAATTGACATAATGGTATCTACTTCTTGATTTTTCATAATATTTGATTGGAAGGCTGTAGTAAATTGATAGAATTGTATCTTTGGTTTTATTTGTTCAGTTTATAGTATTTGTGGACTTCTGGTTCACTTTGTATTTGTTTTCTATTCTCATTGAATAAAATTTCCTTTGTCCAATATAAAAAATTGATGATTGAACACTGACCTGTTGTCGCATTTCCTCCACTGAAAGTAGTCCAAGCAAGCCTCTTTCTCTACATGCTTGACGAAGCTCTGCTTCAGAAAGTGACTCCAAGCCCTCAGCTTGAATCATCCTATCATCATTCTTTATTCTGCCCAACCCAAAGAATGTAAGTATGTAACTTTTATAAGGTGTTATAATTTCGATTGTTCATTTAGATTTTCTATACAAAATATTCCAGTAGCCCACCCACCCCCCTTTTGATTTTAACCAAACAACAAAATTCAATAAGATTAGGAACCATTTACAAGTAACTGTAGGGATAGTGAGCCAATCCCAACTCACAAAAACCAAAAGGATCAGCATCCAAAAAGAAAAAAGAACAGCCAAAAGATAGCCTATTCAAGGAGCCTACACCACACAACAAGAAAGGACCCTCTCTAGGTTAAAGCAGCCTCCCAAATAAGGTTTATCAAGAAAAAAAGGGAACTCCTTTGAAATCCGCAAAAATAAAATGTTGTGATTCCTGACAAAATTAGGAAATTAAGTTTCCTTGAACATAATAGTTTTAGTTTCTTATTTTAGTATTAGTTTGTACTTTGTACCCTAAAAAAAATTGTATCTTTTTCTCATTAAAATTCATAAGAGACTATTTTTCACTATAAAAGCCCACACTCCAAAGAGATGCCCAAAAATGTAAATTGTCCAACAACATATGGATCTCCTCCGCCTTATCATCCTCAAATACTCTTTTGGTCCTCTCCAGCCAAAATACCCAAAAAAGAGCCATCATTGCACAATTCCAATAGTACCATGTCCATCCCCCTTAAAAACACAGTTTCTTGACAATTCTACATTCTTGAGTTTAAAAAACGACAGTAGTATTCTTCAAATTTTAAGAAATTACAATATATATGTAATCTTTCATAAAGCATGAGTAACCGGTTCCAATGCACATCTTTTATAAATCACTCAAATGATTCATATACAGCACAGCTAATAGTTTTTAACAAAAATACTAAAGATATTACTGGGAGCTATTGGCCACTCATCAAGTAGAAGAACCAATAAGATGTGAAAGTATCATTCACTAATAAACACAAAGAATTTATATAGAAACACATCGACAACTATCACAAAAGGAGCTTCCTTGCTTTAAAAGACCATGCAATTACTTCCAAATTACCAAAGACCAAAGAGGTGCACAAGCAATCATTTCTTTCTTTCATAGTTTTAACTCTTGAATTAGAATGTATAGGGAACACAAAAAAAAAAAAAAAAAAAAAAAAAAAAAAGAATATACACCACAATTAAGCCAACCACCCGTTAGAGATTAGATGATCAATGGTTAAAAGGGCACTTTCCAATGCCGTCCATTAATCAAATAAAATTTTGAATATGCAAAATAACTTGAAACACTATGATCATACAAAAGCCAAACAAAAGAAACAAATAAGAAAGTATATCTTACTCTTGCAGTCTTTTCCGAAGCATATAACGTAAATATGCATCTGTTCCATATGGGCTTATACCCATATATTTGCACATGTTTACTAGCCGAGACCTGCATTCAACGACCAAAAAGACATTCATGAATTGATCATTGCCATCACTTAATGAAGAAACAGAGTGATAAACAAAATGGCTATCATAAGCCAAATATGTAGTAGGAGTAATTACATAATACCAACCTACTAATGTTATCCAAAGTAAGCTCATCATTGAATAGCTTGGCAAAGCCTAAAATTTCATCATTGGAAACTTGGGCACCAGTTCTAACCTGTTCAAATGGCAAAATGATTGCCAGCCCAAGAACATGTTAAAAATAAAGCAAATCCACTCCCCTTGTTTGAGAAAGAAAAGGACAAAACTATTACATTGTTCATGAATTCATCAAGATCTTCTGCGGTCTTCTTAATATCTCCACTTCGTGAGTTCTGGACTTCCTTTGCCATTTCTTTCACAGTGTCTTGAAGAAACTTTGCATATTCTATTCTTGCAGTTAGCCTTCTTTTCAGTGCCTCCTACAAGTCAAGCATTTTAACTGAAATTGGCATTCTGATTGATAAATAGCTATATGTGAACCTTAAAAGGATATTGCATATAAATCATGTATATGCATTTGTATTTGAAGGTGCTAAAATTGAGGCTACCCCAGTTCAAGTAGCAAGACATTTAATGAAAACACAAGAATAGGAAACATTTATAAGCCACAACTGCTAAGAATGTGGAATAATAAGGTTGTACAGTAGCGATAAAGCAATTGAGCATCTCCTGTGACAGTTATTTCAATTACCTCTTCCTTCATCTTGTCCTGGAAGGTCGATGGCAACATGTTAGGGAATAACTTCAGGAATACTGGAAGCAAGAACTCCATGAAAGGAACTAATATAAAAACTGATAATGGAACTAGCCTAAAAATATCAGCTGTGGTACGAGTAAGTTGTTGCCTCTCCCTCCGAGAAAGACCCTTCCCATTGGCAAGTTTCACCAGTAACCTTGAGCTAATCCTAACATCAGCCCAAAGTAATTTTGTACCCAACCAATAGTGTTGCATCGTAGACTTGAATTCGTCCTTCCAATGAACGAGTTTTTTAGCCCAGTCTTCCCTGAACAAAGCCATTGAATATAAATCAAATGTCAGAAGCTTATTGTTTCAAACCCAAAACAAATACAACTTAAAGAAAAGTTTTGAACCTGCTCATAGAAGCAACAGCCCTCAAAGCAGGACCAATACCCAGTAGCATAGACCATACTCTCTGCATTATTGTTCTAGCACTCTTTTGTGAGTCTTGCATCTGCTTAGCTTTTGCTTTTGCTTTTACAGAACTCAAACCTTCAAATGCTTGGTCACACTCCTCTGGTGAAGCTTCCTTCACTTGTGTACTATCCCGTTGCTCGTTTCCATCATTTTCACGTTGACCAGCAGTGGCTGAGGAAGAATAACACGCGGCATGCGAAATCCATCTAGCTCCCAAAGGTGAAACTGAATTAATCCTTCCAACTCCATAAACCAAATTAGAAATTTCACAGGAGTTATGATTAAGAAATCCTGCAGTTAAAAATTTTGTCCGTACATCCCTGGTGACTGAAGATAAACCTCCCTCATGTCCATGATCAGTATCTTCAGAAGTATGACTTGAAAATCCAACCCAGTTTGATCTCCTTAAGTCATTGGATCCAGAGGATTGTCCATTCTCAAAACTATAAAATCCCCGAATCAAGCAAGCAGGTTGATTCAAGGAATCAAAGAGGTACCTCTTCCTCCGCAAGATTGCTCTGGAAGCCATTGTCACAGTGTTCAATGCAGAGAAAATTGCTAACGTATCTCATGCAGTCACCTGTCTTTGTCAGTCTGTAAACAAACATGTAACCCGTTAAAACGACACTGCCATAAACAGCAAAAATAGTAAAATCTCTGTAGGACACAAGTCTCACTGTTTACTATTTTCTCTTCCAATATGATGGTTGGTTTCTCCATTATTGTTATTGAAAAAAAACTAGTAAATATATGAAGAAGGATAAAATTGAACAGCTTCTGAAAATGATCTTATTCAGTTACCATCCATTTGGTTGTTAGTTACAATAATCGACTGAAGCCTATCATTGTTTTGGCGCACAACAAATAGAGAGAAAAGTTTACCCTAGCAAGGTCCACTTGAGTAAGGACTTGTTTTTCACTCTTGACACCCGGAAAAGAAAATTTTTATCACAAATTTCCAGACAATTCAGTTTGGAAGATGGAATAACCGTTTGTCACATAAACAGGTAATTTATCATCACACATTGCAACTATACATTTCAATCGTTTCCTTTATTATCTCAATTGGTAATTCCGTAAACCTCATTATGAATCACCTTCACAAACCCTACCCTTCTTAAACTTTTAAGAGTTAATACTCAAGACAAAGTTGAAACTTTATTCTTCCCCTCCAATTTCTCAGCAACCAAACACATTCTATTCTACAAAAAAACAATCTTATCAGATTAACAAGTTATCATAACATCATCTCAAACATTACCTCTGATTAACCAAAAATCAAACACCGACTTATATTTAACACAACAATAATAAAACATCTAAACTTAAACAAAACCCAATAAATAATGAACAATAAAACATTAAACAAATATTAACAGGACCAAAATAACATACTCAAGAAAATGGAATCACCCATTTCAAGAATGCATTGACAATCGAAGAAATATATTAGAGAAGACGAAATTAAAACCCAAAAAAAAGAAGAATAATTAAAAGAAGCTCAGTTAAAAACTTACCCAGTAAAGTTTGAACCTTAAACGATGGATCAAAGTGGGTTTTAGGAGAAAGTGAGAGAGGTTGAGTTTTAGGTGAGTTTTTGGACAGAAAAATGTATGCCGAGTCAAGTGTGAGAGAGAGAGAGAGAGAGACACACACAGAAGAAGAAGCTGGACGTTTCTTGCTTTGACAATTGGGCTATCAGTGGGTTTGATTGAGCAATCTGGGCCGTTTGATTGTTGATTTGCAGTTGGGAAATATAAAAATAGAATTTGGGGAAGCGGTTTATTTTTTTTATAAAACAAAATAAAATCTAAAATCAATTTAAAGAAACTCAAAACTCAAAAGGACTATCAGGACGGAACGAGACTTCTTTTTTTAATTTTTATTTATATAAGAAAATATACTTTTAAAAATGAATTTTAAAAAAATTGAAAAATCTTTAAAAAGAAAATGTGAGAGATTTTTTTTTTTTTTTTTTAATTATCATACCACAAGACTTGAAAATAACCTTAATGAAATATAAAAAATAAATAAAAATAATAATCGTGTGCAAAGGCAATAACCTAAATGAAGTTGGAGGTCAAATTCAAATCCCCTTCCCCAAGTAAAAAAAGAAAAAAATTATCCACCGATTATTATAAAAGTACTTTTGCTTATACACCAATTACAAAAAATGCCAATTTGTGGTTTACAATTACTTTACATCAATAATTTAGAATTGAAGGTTCAATTTTATTTTATTTTTTTAAATGAGGATATTTTGATTTAAGAATCTCTAATTTTTATAACAAATTATGTGTTGGTAGCTCTTTTTGTAAAATTACTTGGCATTCTTTTTTTAATATTTCTCTTAACAAATAATCCAGATATTTATATATCTATAAAGTGTCTATAGAGGACTGAATATTTTGAATATTCTAAAAAATATTCCAAATATTCTATGAGTACAAAGGCTGAAAGGCCTAGAAATTATGAATAAATAGGCTATGCTAAACGTACCCCACAAAATTCCGTTTGAAGCCCCATCTTCAAAATATTGTAAAAACCTTCCAGAATTTTCTTGGGCCTTTTGCGAAGATGAGAGCCATCTCAGGAGTGTTTAACCAATTACTTACCTTTATTGTAATCTCTTGTTTCTCACTTTCTTTCATTGTAGGAGAGTTTGTAGCCGGCAATTTCGGATCCGAATCCGGATCAATAAATACGGGTCAACATAGGATTTGTATAAACCCTAGATTTTTGTAGGTCTGGTTCAAACTCTGCATGCAAGCATATATTGCGGGTTTGGGCAAGGTTTAGGCCTGCAAAATGCCAACCCTAATTAGATGCTTGATTCACTCTTGCAAACTTTTTTTTTTTTTTTTCCTTAAGTATTAAACTATGGAAAATGCTTGGGTACTTACCCAAGATATTGATCCATCAATGGGGTGTTGACACGTAACATTTTTCTTTCACTTTTTACATTTATCTCCTTGCATTCTTCTAAAATGGGCCTCGTGCCAACACCTCATTGGTGGGTCAATACCTTGGGTATTAACCAATCAGTACACAAGCATTGTCCTTAAACTATTACATCAATTCGAGGTTTTTTTGGGAAGGGGTGAGGACTTGAACTCACAACCTTGTGGTGTAGATATAAGGGGGTTTTATTACCAGACCCACCCCATTTCGTCTCAACCTAACCTTTTTTAAAAACAACTTAGGGTCAGTTTGGTATTGCTTTTGAAAAGTTAAAATCAGATTATTTTATAATTTTGACATAAAATGATGTTTGGTAAAACTTCCAAAAGTGATTAATTGATAATCTGACAAGTTTTGACAGTGATTTTGAGAAGTAGGTGGAGGGTTACTTTTTTAAAGTGATTATGGAATAATCTATTTTAGCATTTAATGCATCTTTTAAAATATCATTATTATCCTTGTGAAATCAAGTTAAAATCATTTATACACCTTATTTTATCTCAAAATTAAATATTCTATTTAAATATTGATTTGATTTATAAAATCTTTTAAAAATATTTTTATTGTTCTTATAGATTTTTTTTTCCAATTTAAATATTCTACTTAAATATTGATTTCATAGATAAAATTAATGAAAAAAAAAATGAAATATGGTCCTAAACTCATGTATATTTTAGTTATTATAACTAATCTTAGTACTTTTATAATAAAATTACCAAACATATATATACTGCTTTTGAGCTATTTAGTGGTTTTAAAAATACAATTAACCAAACATCTACTAATTAACTTCATAGCTGATTATTCCTTTACCACAACTAATAGTGATTATTATAAAAGTTACAATAATACCAAAATGGGCCTTAATGACACACATTAGGGTAATTAAATTTTAAGTGCAAAAATCAAACAATTTGGTGGTGTTATTTTTGTTCGGTCCTTTTTCCATATCTTTGAGCATTGGACAATAGAGACATGGCTATTGTTATTGTATCTCGAAGGGTATAAATGTAATTTTATAAATCTTCTTAGAAACCCTACTGATCGACTAATTAAGATCTATCTAACGCAAAATTTGTAATTGTCCTAATTACAAGTTGGAATAGCTTGATGTTTTGAAATTTGCAGCAGCCAGCAAGTGTTTAATATATATTTAGAGTTGATAGATGATCAAGTACATGAAGCCATTGAAGTTGTTCAAGGAATGGTTCAAGCGGAGTCTGAAGCTAGGTTTGGTTACTACTTATTGGTGATGACAGTGTGGCCTTAGCTTAATTTGACTCACTCCAACTACATATCTGCATCCGATAAAGAGTATGAATATATATATATATATATATATATATATATATATATATAGATATATATATATACAGTTTTTCTATTGTCAGTTATATAAAATATATCAGGACGAAGAATGTGGATCATTAGATTTACATACTTTGACTCAAAGTGTATGCACTTGTCAAAACTTCTCCATAATCTATGGTCCACATTCTACATCCTGATATATTTTATATCGGGACGAACTAACAATAGAAAGACTATATATATATATATATATATATATATTATTAGGTTTAATTTCAATTTTGTCAAACACTGTGCAATTTAGATTTTGATGGGCTAGACGCCTAGTACTACAAGTAAGGGTGTGTTTGGTAGGGATGAAAAGGGAGAGGAAAGAAAAGGGTGGAGGGAAAAGGGAGAAGAAAATGGGGAAATATGTGTTTGGTATGAAGAGAAAAATGGAAGGAAGGGAAAAGTGGGAGGAAAAAATCATAGGTGGGACCCACAAATTTTAATCCTCCCAAAAGTGGAAGGAAATTGGAGGGAAAGAGGGAAGGCTTTTTGGGTTGATTTAAAATTACAAAGTTGTCCATTTTTTTAATATATAAAATATAATATAAGGGTAAAATAGTAAAATTGATAAAAAAAAGATCTTTTCTTTCCTTCCTGTTTACCAAAAAGCTCGACGAAAATTATTTTCCTTTCCTTCCCTCATGTTTTCTATCTCTTTAAATCTTTCTATCCTTCCTATTTTCTTTCCTCCCTACCAAACACACCCTAAAGATAATGATATTGGTGTTGGAAATTGTTATATTGTTGAATGATAAAAATTTGGTTAAGTGTTATGACTTTTCATAACAATTGTATCATTTCATGAGAGTTGTATCTTTTTATAAAGGTGGTATCATTTCTTAAAAGATATGTTTTTCCTTTAAGGACATATCCATTCGAAAGGGTATGTATCATTTCGAATGAGTACGATGATGTCTATAAATACAGATGCTCTCTAATTAACCATTTGAAATCAATTTTTTCTGCATTCTTGTTCTCTCTGTATTAACCATGGTTATATTATGTTAATGTTTTCTGATAAGTGTAGTTAGTGTATTAGTTAGGATGTAAAGTTAGTTAAATCATTTAGTTAGAAATTAGTTACAAAATGATGAGTTGACAGCTTTGTAGCCACCATATATAAGCTATGTATTCTTCTGGAAAGAGTAATGAGAAAAATAGCTTTGTTTCTAGTTTTCATTTTCTCTCTCCTTTGTAACAAGGTATCAAAGCAACGACTTTGATCCGTTGCCGTTCTTTCTTCTTTCTTCTTTCTTCGCCATGGCTCGTGGTGGAACTACTGTGAGTAACATTGGTACCGGTAATGGTGGAACTCGTGCCAGCGGCAACAATGGAGGAAATCAATTTGCTGGTCTTGAAATCCCTAACTCGGATCGATTCGTTATGGACGACTCTAACAATCCATTCTTCCTCAACAATGACAATCATCCAGGATTGTGTCTGGTCTCACATCAATTAGTGGGAGAAAACTACAGTACCTGGAATCGAGCTATGTCAATGGCTCTCATTGCCAAGAACAAGCTGGGATTTGTTTATGGTACTTTTTCTAGACCTAATTCTATAGAAATTTCATATAATTCTTGGTCAAGATGCAATAGTATGGTAATTTCTTGGAATCTCAATGTTATGTCTAAGGAAATAATTGACAATCTCATGTATATAGACAATGCTAATGATGTATGGACTGACCTTCATGATCGATTTCACCAAAGTAATGGACCTAGGGTTTTCCAGATTAGACATCAATTGAATAGTTTAACACAGGGTGCTAATGATGTTACAACCTATTACACTAGGCTGAAGATATTGTGGGATGAATTGAAGGAGTTTAGGCCAGTACCAGTTTGTAGTTGTGGAGGGATGAAGTCCTGGATGGATTACCAACAACAAGAGTATGTGCTGCAGTTTCTTATGGGACTTAATGAGTCTTTTACTCAAATACGGGCACAAGTTCTTATCTTAGATCCTCTTCCATCTATTAACAAGGTCTTTTCTCTTATTGTTCAAGAGGAGAGACAAAGGCGTATAGGAAACCCTTCATTTAATAACACTGACACTGTTGCTTTAGGAATGAATGCCAATACAACAGGAAACTTTAAAGGAAAAAGGGATAGACATTTATGTACTCACTGTGGAGTCATAGGTCATATTATAGACAAGTGTTATATGCTGCTTGGTTATCCACCTAAATACAAGTTCAAAAATAAGTCTGTATAGGGTAAACCAACAACTAATCAGACCAGTTTAGTAACCGATGCCTCTGAAGGGTCTTCTCATTCAGTTGTGACTAGCATGTCTACCACTCAATGCTAGCAACTTATTGCCCTTCTCAGTTCTCAGTTACAACAGAATGCCTTCCAAACTCCTTCCGGTGATTAACAACCATTGGTAACCAACTTCACTGTTATGCATTCTGACATATCTACAGATGCATGGATATTAGATATTGATGTCAACAATGCATTTTTGCATGGTGACTTGTTTGAGGAGGTTTATATGGCCATTCCACAAGGGTATGACCGTAAGGGGGAGTCTTTACCTACTAATCTTGTATGTAGACTGCAGAAATCCCTATATGGATTGAAAAAAGCTTCAAGACAATGGTATGCTAAATTTTCCAGTGCATTGTTGGCAGAGGGTTTCCATCAGTCTTTTTCAGACCATTAATTGTTTATTAAGAAAGAATGAACTATCTTTATTGCTCTTTTGGCCTATGTAGATGATGTTATCATTGCAAGTAATAATGAAAAGGCAATGAAGTGTCTAATAGATTCATTGGACAAAAGGTTCAAATTGAAAGACTTGGGAGAACTTAGATATTTTCTAGGTTTGGAGGTAGCCAAGTTTGATAAAGGAATTTTTGTATCTTAAAGGCCTTATGCTCTCCAGCTTTTGTCTAATGCTAGTCTTTTGGATTCTAAACCAGTTAAGACTCCAATGGAGCCAATTGTCAAATTGTCTCAAGAAGAGGGTGAGGTACTTTAGGATCCTGCTACTTACAGAAGATTGATTGGTAAATTATTGTATTTGACTATAACCAGACCAGATTTATCTTACTTAGTCAATAGGTTAAGTCAATTTTTGGCTAAGCCTAGGTTGCCTTACTTCAAGGCAACACAAAGAATCATGCAATACATTAAGTCAACACCTGGACAAGGCCTGCTCTTCCCTTCAAATTCTGATATATAGTTGAAAGTGTTCACTGATTCAGATTGGGCAGCATGTACAGATAGTAGAAGATCCATTTATGGATTCTGTGTGTTTCTAGGTGATTCTCTTATTTCTTGGAAATCCAAGAAGCAGTACATTGTTTCCAGATCCTTTGCAGAGGCAAAATATAGATCTGATGCAACATGTGAGATTACTTGGTTATTGTCATTGCTAAAGGAACTTTACATTTCTCATCCAAAACCAACTATGCTATATTGTGATAATTAGGCAACCTTGCACACTGCAGCAAATCTAGTTTTCCATGAGCGCACAAAGCATATAGAGATAGATTGTCATTTGGTTCGAGAGAAGATTCAGTCAGGGTGTTTGAATACTCTTTATGTTTCTACGCAACATCAATTGGTTGATGTCTTTACTAAAGCTTTACATCTAGCTCAATTTCAGTTATTGATTGGCAAGATGGGACTACAAAATATTCATAGTCCATCTTGAAGGGGAGTATTAACCATGGTTATATTCTGTTAATGTTTTCTGATAAGTGTAGTTAGGATGTAAAGTTAGTTAAATCATTTAGTTAGAAATCAGTTACAAAATGATGAGTTCGCAGCTTTGTAGCCACCATATATGAGCTTTGTATTCTTCTGGAAAGAGTAATGAGAAAAATAGCCTTATTTCTAGTTTTCATTTTCTCTCTTCTCTGTAACACTCTACATAAAAATAAATAATGTCAAAAGTTTCAAGTATAAAACACCGATTTGAGTTCGACGGTTCTTTAAGTTTGAAGTGTTGCTATTTGAAGAACGAAATTCGTTCTATCATGGGAGACAATTGTTCATAACCTTAAGCACCATTCGTGGAGGGAGCAAAATTGTCTAAAGGAAATTGTGAGTATCACAAGGCTCGAGTTACATCTCTACAAACTGTAAGTTTTCTGTGTTCAAATTTCCCTTCATTGTGTTGTACTGTAAGTGAGTTTATTGCACATATATATCAGACATAACACGGGTAACAACAATCTTAAGACAATTTACTTTTTTTTTTTCTTTTTTTTTTTTTTTGTGTGTGTTTTCTTTTATATTGCATAATCAAATTTGTTTTGGTTAAACATTAAATTCAAAGTACTATATTTTGGTTAAACAATTTTCTTTCCATACGTTACTTGTTTACATTAATAGTTTGCTATTGATTGATTGTTTTCTTAAAATTTTTGAACCATAAAAGTGGATTGGGTTTTTATAATTGATACTTATATATTGCTTTTGTATTAGATATCATAATAAAAT
Organism: Acer saccharum; assembly: GCA_030490815.1. NCBI lineage: Eukaryota > Viridiplantae > Streptophyta > Magnoliopsida > Sapindales > Sapindaceae > Acer > Acer saccharum. The sequence continues at coordinate 27,781,933 of CM059877.1, read as the reverse complement.
TGATTACCATTTTCTGTGCATATATATAATTTGACAGTACTTTCGTAGTTTTGTTAGTCAAATATTTTTCAATTAGAAATATATGCATATATATATTTGGCTATACTTTGTCTATATCATACATGGTTTGTTCAGTTCTCTTAGTCACTGTTTGAATTGATTTTTTTTTTATTCCTTGTTAGTTGTTTTACTGCATTACATTTTATAGATTTCTTATCTATACATGTTAAAGTGATACTTTGTATATTAACTCAATTCTGTAAATTTTATTTTAACAGAATTATGGCATCTAGTAACGTTATTCCTGCATTTAATGTGAGTCACGGGGAAAAGCCGGAAAAGTTTAATGGCAATGATTGTAAACGTTGGCAACAAAAAATGTTGTTTTATCTCATTACCTTGAACCTTGCGAAATTCCTTATGGAAGAGGCTCCAAATCTTAAAGAAAATGAGACTGATAAATAGAAGGTAGCCACAGTGGACGCATGGAAACACTCTGACTTCTTGTATATGTTAGGTTTTTGGTTTGTCTTGGCATGTATTCCATATCAAAACAATGTTGTCTTGTAATATTTAGTGGTCTAAGTTTGAAGATTCAAGGTGTCAAAGAAACACTTGGCCACAACTCATGCAAGATGCTGGCTTCAAAGAGAAATGTGCTTCATCGGTCTACAAAGGTAAATAAGACCTCATTTCTCTTACAAGGCTAGACACACACACACATGTCATTCATATGTGTCCCTGGATGGTTGAACAACATTTATATATCATTTTCATACACTTGGTAATGTATGCTCATGCATTAGATTCAAATTGACAAGCATTGTAATTTGCATGTACTAGGACTATGTCTAGGAAATGGCATACGTGTGTGATTTTATGTTTATATGTTTTCGTATTTTTTGTTTTGGACTTGAACATGATCTCTTATGATTCCTTATTGAGTCCCGGCCATTTCGGTTACTCATTCATTAGGTTTCGAGTCAAAACGATGTAGTTATGCTACTTTTCGTTCTCATTCATTGAGTTGTTTTCGTCGTCATATTCCGAGATGATTTCTCAACCTTTTGTGAAAGTTTCATAGTCATCGTTGTGCATGAGGGAGTCACAATTCGTAATCCAAAAACAGATTAAAAATCAGAGTTCGGAGGCCCGAATACGGTCGAAGAACGCGAGTGGTGCGTGAGAGAGTCAAGCATGGCCAAAAGCCATGCCTTGGTGGCCACATGTGGAGGCCGTGGGCCACACGGCCAAACCAGCCCTCTGATCCCGTGTGGCACACGCGCCCCACATGGCCAGGAGCTAATGTTGCAGCTCTTGGTTGGCCGGTTTCTTCCCTCTCTCTCTTCCTTTTAAATATTTCCAATTCCCTCCCATTTGATTCTAAGAAAAAAAAAAAAAAAAGCTTGAAATCCAAATCAGATTTTTCTCTCCAATTTTTCTCACCTTCCAAACACCATAACTTTCTCATATAAAGTTAGAATTGGTTGATTCAAGTTGGAGATTGTTCGTAATCGAGTCCTCTACCATTTCCAAGTGGTCTTGCAGCTCTTTGATCAATTTTTGTGGTGGTTTTACATAGAAAAACGAACCAGGTCGTGATTGCAAGGTAGTGTTCATATCTTTGAGATTTCTTATTTTATAACCTTCAATTTGCTTGGGGTTTCTTCTTCTATATGTATGTGTATGTATGGTGAATGCTATTGGGAAAGATAGCTTCATAATCAATCTTAATCTAAAGTCTAATTAGAGACATATGTGAACTAGTTTCTTAGATTCTAGGTTTTTCACATGTTTGAGAGTTGTATTGTGATTAGATTGATATCTAAGATTATTTGTAACTTGATTGAATCATTTTATGATTATTAATCCTTGAACTGTGTTTTGATTCTTTGATTGATAAAATCTAGGATTAATTCAATTATATGTGTATTTAGAGACAAATATGATTTAATTGATTATTCAATATATCCTTACTCTAATTGTTGGCTAGAATATTCATTGAACACATTTTGTGATTCTAGCATTTTTGTGTATGTTTGTAACATCTTGAATTTGTGCTTCATGTATATGAATTGTTCAAGTGTTATTTGTGTGAATGAAACTATAAGTTTTATGTGTTAGGTGTTTTCATATGCTTTAGGTTTTTATTCAAGTTTTACATCTAGACTTTTATTACTTTTGTTATCACATGTTTAGGTCTAGTTGTTCCATGGAATATATTGATCACATGTTCTATGTTGAATTGATTGTTTGCAATTTGCATTCACATGATCACACTAGGAAGTCCTTATAAAAGGCATGAAGTCTTGAATAGGACGAGGAGTCCGGATAGTCAAGCAAGGAAGTCTTGGTTAGGACGTGAGGTCCGGATAATCGAGCAAGAAGTCATGGCTAAGATCGGGAAGGTCCAGATAGTCATGCATGGGAGGCTCCCTAGAGGCATAAGTGCCTTGGAAAGGGAGTTGACTTGTATATTGGTAGGTCTAGGCATATGGATAGACATAGACTCTAAAAGAGCGGGGTACATGGGATGTGTATGCACTCTTGAGGAATTTCTAATCTACCATCAATGTTGGTTTTGTATGTTGTCCAATATATGGTGGCTTCATATCATTGAGGGATTTCGTACTTTCCAATAGGGTTGGGTAAACATAGACTCCTATAGGAAGTTGATCTAGGATTGGTCGCTTTGTGGAATTTATAATTTACCATCCAATATATATAGTATCCAATGGTTGTAGTTCAACCCGTGAATGTTTCCTCCTTGGAGGTTTTACCACGTTAAAAAATCTCTTGTGTTAATTCTTCCTATCTCTATCTCTTATATTTGTATATGTGTATGTTGTTATCTTGTTGCATATTATTCACTTGTGATGTATATTGAAACAAGATTTTGTAAAGTGTGATTTGTGTATTGATTTATTTGATCTTATTTGTAAATATAATTCTTTTATATTTTGTAATTCTTGTGTATAGTGATGTTTGATTATACTTGTAATACATTGAACAAATATTGAAATACAAGTATTCTTTGTTGTTGAGTTTATGTGTCCTTATACCTCTTACAACTAATTGATATATATAGACAATGCCTAAATGATCATATGCTTATCTTGTCTATGTATAAATTATTGGTTTATGCGTTGTATGTAAGGCTACCTTGAGGGACAAACGAAAGTTTATTCAAGGGATTGGAAAAGGTGTAAAAACCTATTCACCCCCTACCCCCCTCTAGGTATGTTTTAAGCTATTTAACTACGTTTGTATACTTTAAGTGTGGTCCTCAATGGCATGGATAACACATTATATAATGTGTACTGCAGTACTAAAACAACAAAGGAACTTTTGGGAGTCTTTGGATAAAAAATATAAAATTGAGGATGCCGACACGAAGAAATTCATTATCGGCAGATTCTTGGATTACAAAATGGTAGATTCAAAGACTATGATCAGTCAAGTTCAAGAACTTCAAGTTATTCTGCATGACATACATGCTGAAAATATGTCTCTGAGCGAATCGTTCCAAGTAGTGGCAATTATCAAAAAAATTACCACCATCATGGAAGGACTTCAAGAATTACTTAAAGCACAAACGCGAGGAGATTCAACTTGAAGAGCTAATTGTTCATGTAAGAATTGAGAAAGATAATCGTGTCTTGGATAAGAAGAATGGGCAATATCACCCCATGATATCAAAAGCAAATGTTGAAGGCCCAAGTCAAGGAACTACTAATGCAAAGAGATTTAAAGGCAATTGTTACAATTGTGGCAAACAAGGACATTGATCAAAAGATTGTCGCAAGCCAAAGAATTTCAAGAGCAAGAATGCACAAGCAAATGTAACTGAAATAGATAACATTTCAGATGGTGTATCTGGCATAATCCTTTTCGATGTTGTCACTAAGTGTAACTTGGTTGGGAATTCCAAGGAGTAGTGGATTGACTCTGGGGCTACGCGCCACATTTGTGCCAACAAATGGATGTTCACAACTTATACACCAATGGAAAATGGAGAGCAACTGTTTATGGGAAACTCCTTGACCAAAGTTAGAGGTCAAGGGAAGGTGGTTTTGAAAATGACATCTGGCAAGGAGGTCACTCTTAACAATGTTATCCATGTGCTTGACATTCACAAGAATCTTGTGTCTACATCGTTACTTAGCACAAATGGTTTTAAGTTGGTTTTTGTATCAAATCAATTTGTACTCATTAAAAATAAGATGTATGTGAGAAAAGATTACTTGAGTGATGGGCTCTTTAAGATGAATGTTATGACTGTTGTACCCAAATCTGTTATTAATAATACTAATAATATTTCTTATGCTTATTTGATTGAGTCTCTTGAATTTGGCATGGTAGATTAAGACATGTTAATTATGATACTTTGCGTAGATTAATTAATTTACATTTTCTTCCGAAATTTGAATTTAATCCTAATCATAAATGTGAGACTTGTGTGGAATCAAAGATGACTGGAATACCCTTTCATTATGTTGAAAGGAGTATTGAACCTTTAGAGTTAATACATATTGATATATAGGAGCTGGCTATGGTACAAATAAGAAAGTGATGTTGTACTGTACGAACCAACAAAAAGTAACAAAACAAATAATATAAAAACTGAAAGTGCTTGACAGCCCATCAAGAGCAACCGGTTTCAACTGGTTGCTACAATATATATATATATATATATATATATATATATATATATATATTTATATTAATAATATAATTATATTATATTACATATTAATTAATAAAAAATTATTTTTAATAAAAAAAATTATAAATTTTTTAATATAAAATAAAATAAAATATTTAAAATTTTAAATTTTAAGAATGAGTTCAAGGTAGGTTGAACAAGTTTAACGTTCATCTCAATGTTAAAATAGTTTAGTGAACAAGTTAACGTAAATCTTCATGAACAAGTTCAACGTAGGTTGAATGAGTTTAACATTCATTCTAACGTTAAACTTGTTTGGCGAACAAGTCAACGTTAAACGTGTTCATGAACAAGTTCAACGTAGGTTGAACGAGTTTAACGTTCATCCTAACATCAAATTTGTTCAGTGAACAAGTCATGTAAACCTTTATGAAGATTTACGTTAACTTGTTCATTAAACTAGTTTAACGTTGAAAGGAACGTTAAACTTGTTCAACATACTTTGAACTCGTTCTTAAAATTCAAATTTTAAAAAAATTTATTTTATTTTATTTATTTTATATTAAAAAATTTATAATTTTTATGTATTTTAAATAAAAAATTTTATCAAAATTTTTTTTTATTAATTAATTTGTAATATAATATAATTATATTATTAATATAAATATATATAATATAATAAAATATATATATATATATATATATATATATATATATATATATATATTGTAGCAACTGGTTGAAACCGATTGCTCTTGATGGGCTGTCAAGCACTTTGAGTTTCTATATTATTTGTTTTGTTACTTCTTGTTGGTTCGTACAGTACAATATCACTTTCTTATTCGTACCATAGCCAGCTCCTAATATATATGACTTAAAATTTGTACAAATTAGAGGGGCCAAAAAGTATTTTATTACTTTTACTGACGATTGTACATGATACTATTATGTATATTTGCTTAGAAGCAAATATGAGGCAATTGAGAATTTCAAACATTTTAAAAATGAAGCTGAGAATCAACTTGACAAGAAAATAAAGGTAATAAGAAGCGATAGAGGTGGTGAATATGAATCACCTTTTGAGGAGTTTTGCAAAGAACATGGAATTATTTACCAAACTACCGCTCCTTATTCACCTCAATTAAACGATGTTGTTGAACATAAGAACTGTACTTTATGAGAAATGATGAATGCCTTGTTGTTAAGTTCGAGGTTACCTCAAAACTTGTGGGGGGAAGCCTTACTTTCCGCAAATTATATTCTCAACAAGGTGCCTCGTAAGAAAATTAAAAAAATACCTTATGAATTATGGAAAGGTCGAAAACCTTTCTATAAATTCCTATAAGTGTTGGGGTGTCTTACAAAGGTGGGGGTTCCTAACCCCAAAAAGGTTAAAATTAGACCTAAGAACAATGATTGTGTATTCATTGGTTATGCTTATAACAATAGTGCATATCGTTTTCTTGTTCATAAATCTGAGATTCTTGATGTGTATGTTAATACGATTATTGAATCAAGGAATGCTATATTCTTTGAAAATGTATTTCTGTATAACATGGCACGTGAACCAAGTACACTAAAGAGACCTCGTGTTTCTACAACAAATGATGGTCAAGAGAAAATAGACCAAGAGTCAAATGACAATAAACCTAGACGTAGCAAGAGGGTACGAACGTCAACGTCTTTTGGACCAGATTTTCTAACATATTTGTTAGAAAATAAGCCTCAAAATTTCCAAGAAGCAATGTCTTCTCCTGAAGCTTCTTATTAGAAAGAAGAGATTTGCAGCGAAATTGAATCTATTATGCAAAACCATACGTGGGAATTGGTCGACCTCCCACCTGGTAATAAACCATTGGGTTGTAAATGGATCTTTAAAAAGAAGATGAAAGTTGATGGATCAATTGATAAATACAAAGCGAGACTTGTAGCCAAGAGCTATAAGCAAAGGGAAGGATAGACTATTGTGAAATATGAGAAAGTCTCCCCAAGTGTGTCTATTGGTTGTGCTAGGTTTGATTAAGTGGAGGATTGTGTTTTGTTTAATTTTTTGTTATTTCAAATGTCCATTGGAATAAACTAGTTCTCTGTTTACAGCAATGTTGAAGCGTGCAAATAAAGCAAAGGCATTGCATGGACCTCAAAAGTTGCGAAAGAAGCAGTTGGCTAAACTGAGGGTGAAAGCAGAGAAGGCTGCGGAGGAAAAGCTTGGTCCCCAACTAGAAATTATTGCTCCCATAAAGTATTGAGTAAACTTATAGATAATGTCAGAGGATTTGCTGCCATGAATATATTTTGTTTTTCAGTTTGTAACTGCTGGATGGATCATACTTCAATTTGTGATAGTTTTGAAATAAATGTTATGCCATATTTTTCAACACAATTCGTTTAGATTATCTCCTATATTTTCATTGGCCATTTTCCCTGAAAATATTTGAGATTTTACTGTTTTGAATTTTGATTGTGACTTGTTTTTCCTTTTGGCACATATTTTGTTGAATAAGGAATTTTAAGTGCTCAATAATTAAACACACCCGTGTTATTGATCAATTAAACACACCAGTGCTCAACAATTAAACACATCAAATGAACGCACCAAACCCACAATTTGAACAACAAATTAATAACATATGTATTTCAATAACTGCAATTTAATAACACCTACAATTTAGTAAAATTGAATTTCGATTCAGAACACCCGAGTAACGACCCAATTTCAAAGTGAATTCAACTTTTGAAATAAGAACACCTTGTCAAAAGAAATGGGCTGCAAAATTCAGAGACAATTTAGAGTGTTGTCTTGGATCACTTGAAGATGCCAAAATTAGCACATATATACCAACACATGCAACCACTTGGATCACTTGAAGATTCTAAACCCACGATTTTTTTGAAGAAAATCGTCAAGAAAAACTCGATTCCGTTCAAAGATCCTAAGTAAACATTAAAATCGGCATAATTGAGAAAGAGAAATAAAAATCAACAACTTAAATAACATAAATATAAGTACCAAGAACTAATGCAAAACAAGTCATTGCGGGCTCTAAGAAACTTCATCATATGAAAACAATTACTTATCTTTGTCAAAACACATTGTCTCTGTCAAAGAACATATAATCGAAAAAGCTAAAGAGAAATTCAAACCTGGAAATTCGTCTAGGAATCTATGGGAGACTTATATGTAATACTATTATTATATATCTCGAATGCAATTTCTTTTTGGAAGTCGGACATATCCTTCTGTCCCCAGTTCTAGTCAGCCGTCTTCACAATTGCCATATCTGCATACTTGCAAATAAACACTCCATAACTGCATTTGTTGACCTGTTGCGGAATCTTTTGATTGGTTGATACACCAACAGTGAACATACTTCATCGTGGTTTTTCGCTCCTATTTGAAAAGAAATCACATTTGTTCATTATACTTAGAAGCAGTCGCTTTAGGGGCATTACTTGTCTGAAACGCTCACCTTGATTGTTCTTTTTCTTTGCTTCAGTCGGATCACATATTAAATGTGACAGTCAAATAGATCTACCTTGCATAAAATCCAATTGCCGTCGAGTTCCCCAACACAATACGGAATCAACAGCTGCATTCAAATCGCAAATCACCATTTTGTTGATTAACATATATGTGAACAGAGTAAAGAATATAATAATTAGTAGTAAGAAATTAATATAACTCACTTTTGTATACAACCACTATGGTTGTCCCCATCCCGGTATGTTACCACAACCGTATTCAATCCAATCCGGCAGACATTCGTAAGCAAGTGCATCGAATGAAGATTCAGCTTCGTTATCCACCTCAATTATCCTTTTCCATTCCACATTTAGTTTTGTCTGCAACAAATGAGAATTATGAGTCAATGACAATTGAAATCATACATTCCAAAACTAGACAAAAACACATTCTCAGCTAATTATTAAACTTACATAAAATTTAGAAGAAATTCAAAGTAAGCTATGTCTGTAGTCATTCGGGTCTGATTCCCTCCTTTTTGTCAACAAGCTCATGTATGCATCGATGTGCTGTATCAAAAAACGGAATTAAGATAACGAAAACAAAGATAAACAAAGAATGAACAAAATGTATACTTACGTCAGTGGACAACCATTTCTTTGGATCTTTCAATTCTAGAAAAAAAAAAAAAAAAAAGACTTATAAGCTGACTCCTCCGTTCCCACGTTCCTCCTAAACTCAACGTAAACAAATAAATTGTTATTATTTTGTTCATTAAAAAACTAATGATCTGAAAGGATATATTTAAAACAAAAACATACATGGTTGGTTTGCTATAAAAAAAAAGTGTCATCTTCAACGAATCGTCGGGCTGCTTGAAGTTGCTCGCTAAAAACCAATCATACACGGTGGATAATTTCAAATTGTCGCATTCTTCTCTAGGTCAATACCTTTTCTGGATGCCGTCTGCATTTGCCACGTAAGGCGTGTTTATAATATCTGAGAGTTGGCCGAACCGTAGACTGGTAACCAAACAAAATTCCCTCTGTCAAAATCTTGCCTTTTTACCACCTAACGAAATAAACAATTAGTTCTCTGTTGCACCATCTATCGTAATTTTCCTCAACAGTACACAGTGCACAATCCTAGCTGAGAACAACAAGTTTTTAGGGAAGTTGTTGAATTACTTGAAACAACTAGACATGAATTCCTTGTGCTTCCCTTCCTTACGTAAGATATCCTCTATAGTAGCCATGTTCTTCAACCTACAACCGACATTGATTAATGCTTCTTGATTCCATTTATTCCTTTTTACCTTCAGATACTGGTCATAATCGATGTTTTCCATCTGCACAATTCAAATAACTTGGGTTCAATTAAGTAAACACACTATGTTTCATCAATTAAACACACATATTTCCTACCCAATTAAACACATAAGTACTACCCAATTAAATACACACATATTTCCTATCCAATTAAACACACCGGTACTACCCAATTAAACATACATGACACACCTATTTACAACCCAATTAAACACACTGCCAACAAAACAACTAAGAAATAAAGATTAGAAAAAATTTTCATCATTAGAATGGTACATATCTCACTGCCAATACCCTAGCTAGTGACTGTATCACAACCTCAATCACAAGATAGAAACACACAAAAGAAACAAAACAAAGACAAAGACAGGCACATAATCAATATAGATATCTTTTTTATTTGTTCTGTTTCACTTGTTAGTTTCTCATCATCATCATCTTATTCTACTTCTTCATTGAATAAATCGTAATGCACCAAATCAGAGTTCAACTTTGTATGTTTCACTATAGATATTTTTATTCAACTTTTTTATCATCATCAACTGTGCATTACCATTTATTCAACTTTGTCTATTTCACTTTTTTAAAACTAACTTGACATATGTATGTATATAGTGGATATGGATTCAGTTGATAGGGATATGAAAAGAAAAACACAAATTGCCAAAGCAAAATTAATTCGCCACTTCTTAAACATATTCAATGGATATCACAATATGAGGCCAAAACTAAATACCAGAATAACGACATAGACAAACACAAACTGCCAATGCATAATTGTACTTAAACATACATGATAAGGAAATATACAAGTTCTTGACAAGCTTGAAACCTTTTCTTTGACAAGATTCTTATCTATTTGAAAAAACTCAAATTAAAAAAATTGTGTTAATCAAATAGCAAAAACAAAAATTGTAATTTTTTTTCAATAGCAAATAGAAGATAATAAAGATTTAGAAGAATAAATGGAAGAAAATAGCAAACAACAACCAAGAAAGGGATTAAAACATAAGAAAATATCACTAAGTAAAAATACCACCAGTAAATGACAACCTATCAAACATTAAATAAATTATAATACATAGAAGAAAACAGAGAGCATAAACTAAGTAAATAAACAATAATAGAAACTCTAGATCGAGATTTAGTTTCCTTCAACAACCGAGAAAGGGATTTTCTTTCGTCACGCCGTCGATTGCCTCTCGTCACACCATCGGCCATGTCTAGTTTGGTCGAGGTCACGTAGACATCGCTACATTGGGTCATGCCCCAAACGCCGCACACACTGCCGGTCGATTACCTCTCGTCACGCCGCACAAGTTCGTTGGTCAATTGCCTCTCGTCACGCCTCAAACTTCGCACACACAGTTAGTCGATTGCCTCTCGTCACGCCACCGGTTGTGTCTCTCTCTCGGTCGATTGTCTTTAAATTCAAATTCTAGGGGTTCTCTCTTCTCTCTCTCTTTTCTCTCTCTTTTTCACGAATACAATTGCTTTCCTTTTTAGAATTTCTCTTTTCTTTTGTTTTATTCATTCCTTTTTGTTTTTTTTTTATAATTCTTTTTGAACGAAGGGCACTTTTGTCCCAATTGTTGATTTTTTGATAGAAACAATAAAATTGTTAATTCTAGGTAAAATTAATAAACCCACTAATTTTATGGTTACTTTTAAATTTTACCCTATATATATATATATATATATATATTTATATACAGTTACTACAATATAACCCCATATATGAAATCCTCTCTAATCAATAAATACATATGATTGACAAAGCATAGGAACCAACTCAAACAACTAATAATAACCCAAAAAGGAAATATTGAACCAAATTTGAAAGGTTCCCTGTGAAATGTGAAGCCTTCCTCTGGCATCATCAGCTGTATGAGTGAAAGGTTTTCCGATTTTGAGTTCAAGTTCTGCAACCAACACAAATTACAATTTACAAAAACCATAACTCAAAAACGAAAATGAAGACATGTTGTAAGAATATGAAGCATTGAAAATGAAAAATGAAAACTGATATATAAAAATAGAAGTATAGAGAAATTAAACAAACCCCAGAAAGCCATTGAAGCAGAAAAAAAAAAAAAAAAAAAAAAAAAACCATATTAAAACTCTCTCCTATACCGTCTTTTTTTAATATTCTACTATGTAGATATACAAACAAAGCCATCAATCATTCTCAATTGCCTCTTCCCCTCATAAATCCAATTAAATACAGATCCCAATACTCTCTACATCATGCATTTTAATATTTAAATCTGTTAAAACGATTAGAAACGGGAAAAATATCTTCAAATCAAAAACTTTTTAGGTGTGAGAGAGCTTTAAAATTTACAAAGTCAATTTTATCACATACAAATATCAAAGACATGATAAAGAAGCTCAACTAAAATTTATACACTAAAATTCTTCATAGAGAACAGAATTAGGGAAGAAGGAGAGAACCAAACTGAGAAAGAGACGAAGAAACATGGTAGTAACCATATAATTAATAAATTAGTGAATTTGAAGACATCCTCTTTTAATTAATAAGGGTTAAAATTGAAACTAACCATATAATTAGTGGAGTTTTTATTTTTACCATGCATTGGTGTTTTGATTGTTTTTACCAAACTTTCCACTGAAGAGACAAGAATACCCTTAATGATTTTTGAAATTTTTTAAAATACTTTTTTAAAAAAATCTTTTTAAATTTTTTTTGAAGGAGGAGGAGGAGGAGGAGGAGGAGGAGGAGGATGTTTTTATCAAAGCTTCTTCAATTAAACACACCAGCAATATTCTTCAATTAAACACACCAACAGTTTTCTTCAATTTAACACACACCAGATTTCTCCAATTTAACACACCACAGTTCTTCTTCAATTAATCACACCACCAGTTTTCATCAATTAAACACACCAATGTTCTTCTTCAATTAAACATACCACCAGTTTTCACATTATTTTTTTTTCCATTCTTCCCAGTTTTTTTTTTTTAAAAAAAAAAATTGTGTGGCAAGTGACCTCCATTGGAGGTCACAGCCTCCGATCATTAAAAAAAAATTTAATAAAGTTTTTTGTTACAAAGAGAATTAGTTTTAAAAAAATAAAATAAATAGAAAAGGCAGGGGTAGATTTGTCTCTTCAATGGAAAGTTTTGTAAAAACAATGAAAACACTGATTTCGAGTAAAAATGGAAACCCCCTTAATTTTTTAGTTAAAAAGTGTTATTTCCTCAATTAATAATCACCATTAGTGCCCTTTTTGGATATGTGTGGCTAGTTGTGAGCTATCTAATTAAAATAGAGTGGTGCTATTGGCACACCTCCTACCAGTCTATTTATGCCCTACTTTTTAATTATATAGATTTTTTTTTTCCCTTTATCAAAATTACTTAAAGGGACATATAATTTAAGGAAAAAAAATCTTTTACAAAGTAAATCAAATAAAACCTCACATTCCTTTTCAAAAAAAAAAAAAAAAAAAACCACATTCTTGTATTTTATTTCTTGAAAAAAAAAATCTTAACTCTTAAGCCCTAAAATTTGCTTCTTACATACATATAAAATAGGGAAATTATTATTCTCCCGCCTGTAGCTTGCCGTATTCTCCAGTCTCCCCCCTCAGTTTCAAAATTCTCCAATTTCCCCCCTCCCATGCACAAATACAACCAATCTCACCATATAAAGGCATGGGAGGGGGGAAATTGGAGAATTTTTAAACTAGAGGGGGGGGACCGGAGAATACGGCAAACTATAAGGGCGAGAATGATAATTTCCCTATAAAATATTATGGAAGAGTCTGACAATGATATTACGCATCTACAAGAATTGTCCAAGAATGATATCAAGCTTCTGGAAACAATTCATTCTCTAGAAGTAAGTTTTAAGTTTATTTTTTCTCTACAATGACAACAAGTTGTTGTTATGTTGAAACAACTCTATTCCTTTTTTTTTTTCCACCATGAAATAAGAAAAAGGAAAAGAAACTAAAAAAAAAAAAAGGAAATAAGAAGAAAAAAAAAATCGTTCAATGGAGGTGAGAGAGAAACGTATACAGAGATCAAAGATAGAGTGATTAGATATGGGGTGTATTAAGTTTGAAAAAAAAGTAAAAATTGTAGTTTTGGAAATAAATCAAAAAATTAATAAAAACATGGGCGATTACCAAATTAGTCATGGACTTTTTAAAAAATTCGAAATTGTTTGTGACCTTTATAAAAGTGACCAAATTGGTCCTCATATTTTTTTCAAAGTGCCAAAATGGTCCCTATAACCTTTCAAAAAAAACCAACTGGGTTCATGTTGACCGTTACTTTTAACTTTTGACTTTGATTGAAGTTTTGAAATTACTTTAATACCCTTATATAAATTGAGAAATTAATAAAAAAATATATATTAATTTAAAGTTACCGGTGGAGGTCCCCAGAATCACATATCAGGGAGGCCTCCTCCCTCCTCCCCGATCTGGTTTCCCATAATAAATAAATAAATAAATAAATAACAAGAAATCTGGACCCAATTCAGAGAAATACTGATGACAAGATTGCCATTGCAATTGAATTGATGGCAAAAAGGTTGAATTAGAAGGATGAAAATCCGAATCACACCTGTTGAGGAGTAGTATAACCAGGAGGCATTAGAAACACATCACTGTCTACTGGAATATCAAGAGACAAATTAGTTGTTCTTACAAAACTACTTGTTCTTCCGCCATTGCATGAACTCTACAACACTCAATATCAATAACACCAAAACAAGAACAACAAAATCCCACCTCCAACCCATCTCTACTCTCAACTTTGATATATATTTTAATAAACTCAACCAAGTTGAATGTATGTATATATAGAATTCAATGTTTGATGAGAATCTTGAAGACATGGATGCGTGATCCCCACTCGCCACATAAAGCCATAGTTTTTAAGTTTTAAATTTTAACCCAGAACATGAAGTTGATTGTTCATGAATCATGATGATTGCTGCAGTAATTGTAACATAATGTCATTGAAGCAACAAGCCAACAATAGCACAAGAAGTTTTGTCTAGTCTGGCAGTCTGGTGGGTTACTTTCTACTTGTGAATTGTTGTGTGATTTACAAAGAAGAGAAGAGTTGAGATAATTTACGATGAGAGTGGTCATTTCATTTGCATCTGTAAATGTCGATGGACACCAACAGAGTTCGAGAGTACAGATATGAGATAACTGCCAATCAAAGATTGAAACGCAAGCCAATTAGTTGAAGACATCCATGATCTGGGTTTCCAGATCGGGTAGGAAACCAGATCGTGGAGGTCGATCTGGATTCTCCCACCCTTCTACGATCCGTGTCTCATCCCCGATCTGGGTCAGATCCAACCAGATCATGGAGGACCTCGGTGATCCCTCAATTTGAGAAGATCGTCGGAATCTGCATCCGGCTGTGGAGGTGAATTTAAAAAAAAAAAATTTTTATTATTAGATATTAGAAAATTATTTTAGTTAATTGTTTTGATTTTGTTTACACATTATAAAAAGACTAACATAACCTTGGACAGTTAAGTTTAACTGATGGAAAATTAACAGAGGGACTAGAGTCCATAAAAGTTATGAACCAATTTGATCACTTTTGTAAAGGTCATAAACAAATTGGAATTTTAAAAAAAAGTTCGAAGGACTAATTTAGTAATCACCCTAAAAACATTTAATTTAATTTACTTAAATCAAAAATTTTAAAAATTGGATATAAATAGACCGGCAATGGGTATGTCAATAGCACCGATCTTAAAATATTATAATAAGTTTTATATGTTATTTTATAATGTTTGGTAGGTAACACGGCCCACAGCCAAATAAAAGGAAAAAAAAAAACTTGTCCTTCGAATAAGTTTCGCGGTGGATTATAATACGATTGTATATATATTATCCAAACAACCAAATATATATGTTAAATGTCCACATAGCTTCTAGAAGTACGTCTACTACTCCTACTAGTTGTCCACGAATCACCCTCTCTTCAACCTCATTCAAAGCTGCAAATCCTTCATTGAAGAAGACTGGTTTTGCTCTATTAATCATATATATATATAGAGAAAGCAATAGGGCTGCCGATTGCCTTACTAACTTGGGTCACTCTCTAGAGCAGGGTATATTACTTATTTTGAAGATCCTCCTCCCCAGTAGATTGGCATTTTGGAAGATGACATCAAAGGTTTGGCTATTGCCAGACCCATTCCTGTCGCTTGCTGTCTTTTTTTTTTGTGCTTTTGCCCTCCCTCTCACCCCAAAAAATATATATGTAAAATAACTTATGAGAGTATTGGGTTTTGGACCTACTTATAACGTCAATTGAATACGTATTTATATTTGGAGGGATACTATTTGATATGTGTATTCAATATAATTTATGATATTACTTTTTTTTTCGCTATTTATAATTTGGAGATGTTGCCCCAGGGTATAGCTCAGTCGGTAAATGAATGAGTTTAGGGTTTGTATAAATGACTTTCAAGTTAGCGGTTTGAATCGTACCAATGGTAAAAGTTTCAAAAAAATGCCTTTAGGACGTAGCTCAACTAGTAGATGGACGAGCATGGGGCTTAAGTAAATAACTCCCAAATTAACGGCTCGAATCCTATAAATAGCAAAAAACTTTAAAAAAAATACATGGTCTAAGTACTCGTTTGGTTGGGCTTTCTACTGTCTCAAAAGCCCTATACACCTCTATTTGATTTGTTTAGAATTGTTTGGTTGAGCTTTTGATATTGTCTATTTTAAATTCATTAGAGGCTAATAGAGTTTAAACCTCAACTTGGTAAAAGTTCAAAATGATGAGCTTTTCCAAATAGACTTAATATATATATATATATATAATTTTTTTTTTTTTCAAAAGCTCTATTTTTAATAGATCTGTTACAAGTAGACTTTTTACAAATATAGGTTTCTCAAAAGTCTAACAAAACAAGCTCTAAATAGGTGGATTGAGGCTTTGGCTATGGTACAAATGAGAGTTATGTGTTGTACCGTGCAACACTTGAAAAAGTTAACAAAATAAATAATAAAATATATATTAGTGGATGACAGCCCAAAAAAGCAACCGGTTTCAACCGGTTGCTGCAGGTTTTATATATATTATATATATATATATAATATATATATTAATAATATAATTATATTATATTACATAATAATTAATAAAAAATGATATTTTTAAAAATAAATATATTAAAAATAATTAGTAATATATGAAAAATATTTTATTTACTATTTGAAAAAAAAAAAATTGGAAAATTTGAATATCAAGAACAAGCTTAATCTTGATTTGAACGTTAAACTTGTTCAGTGCACAAGTCAACGTTATTCTTATTAAAAATTATTTTTTATAAAAAAAATGAATAAAATTTTTGATGAACAAGTTCATCGTAGGTTGAACGAGTTTAACATTCATCCTAACGTTAAACTTGTTTGGTGAATAATTAATCGTAATTGAAGGTTATGAACAAGTTCAACGTAGGTTGAACAGGTTTAACGTTCATCCTAATGTTAAAGTTGTTCAGTGAACAAGTTTACGTAAATCAATTTTTTGAATTTTTTTTTGTTAAAAAATAAGTTATTAAATTTATAAATTCGAGAAAATTTTTGATGAACAGGTTCATCGTAGGTTGAACGAGTTTAACGTTCATTCAAACGTTAAACTTGTTCGGTGAACGTTAAACTTGTTCGGTGAACAATTAATCGTAATTGAAGGTCATGAACAGGTTTAACGTAGGTTGAACAGGTTTAACGTTCATCCTAACGTTAAAGTTGTTCAGTGAACAAGTTTACGTAAATCAATTTTTTGAATTTTTTTTGTTAAAAAATAAGTTATTAAATTTATAAATTCGAGAAAATTTTTGATGAACAGGTTCATCGTAGGTTGAACGAGTTTAACATTCATCCTAACGTTAAACTTGTTCGGTGAACAATTAATCGTAATTGAAGGTCATGAACAAGTTCAACGTAGGTTGAACAGGTTTAACGTTCATCCTAACGTTAGAGTTGTTCATTGAACAAGTTTATGTAAATCAATTTTTTGAATTTTTTTTGTTAAAAAATAAGTTATTAAATTTATAAATTCGAGAAAATTTTTGATGAACAGGTTCATCGTAGGTTGAACGAGTTTAACGTTCATCCTAACGTTAAACTTGTTCGGTGAATAATTAATCGTAATTGAAGGTCATGAACAAGTTCAACGTAGGTTGAACAGGTTTAACGTTCATCCTAATGTTAGAGTTGTTCAGTGAACAAGTTTACGTAAATCAATTTTTTGAATTTTTTTTGTTAAAAAATAAGTTATTAAATTTATAAATTTGAGAAAATTTTTGATGAACAGGTTCATCGTAGGTTAAACGAGTTTAAAGTTCATTCTAACGTTAAACTTGTTCGGTGAACAATTAATCGTAATTGAAGGTCATGAACAAGTTCAACGTAGGTTGAACAGGTTTAACGTTCATCCTAACGTTAGAGTTGTTTAGTAAACAAGTTTACGTAAATCAATTTTTTCAATTTTTTTTGTTAAAAAATAAGTTATTAAATTTATAAATTCAAGAAAATTTTTGATGGATAGGTTCATCGTAGGTTGAACGAGTTTAACGTTCATCCTAACGTTAAATTTGTTCGGTGAACAATTAATCGTAATTGAAGGTCATGAACAAGTTCAACGTAGGTTGAACAGGTTTAACGTTCATCCTAACGCTAGAGTTGTTCAGTGAACAAGTTTACGTAAATCAATTTTTTGAATTTTTTTTGTTAAAAAATAAGTTATTAAATTTATAAATTCGAGAAAATTTTTGATGAACAGGTTCATCGTAGGTTGAACGAGTTTAACATTCATCCTAACGTTAAACTTGTTAACGTTAAACTCGTTCGGTAAACAATTAATCGTAATTGAAGGTCATGAACAAGTTCAACGTAGGTTGAACAGGTTTAACGTTCATCCTAACGTTAAAGTTGTTCAGTGAACAAGTTTACGTAAATCAATTTTATACAAAATAAGTTATTCAATTTATAAATTGAAGAAAATTTTTGATGAACAAGTTCAACGTAGGTTGAAGGAACGAGTTGAACGTTCATGCTAACGTTAAACCTGTTTTCTGAACAAGTCAACGTATTTAAAAAAAAAATGACGATAAATTATTTGGTCAACAAATCTACGTTAAGGAAGCTTCATAAAAATGATTTTCAAAAATAAATTCATGAAATTGATGAAAATTTTAAATTGTTAATAATATATATATATATATATATATATATATATATATATATATTTTTAATTTAAAGAACGAGTTGAATGTAGGTTGAAAATGTTTAACGTTCATCTGAATATGTTTCGTCGGAACATTAAACTTGTTCGTAGCAAACATTGTCCGTAAGTACACATCTACTAAATTATTAATACAATTCAACAACCCTCCCACTCCAGGGGAGGTATCTCCATGCAAAATTTATGAATTATATTTGTGAAGTTCATTTTGAAGTTTTGAACCACTAAGGTAAGAAAATGGACCCTTTCAGTTTTGTAATATCATTATCCTAAACATTACGATGCAAGTATTTTTTCTTGCATGTAATATCATTGTAATATTACAATGCAAATATCATACTAAACATAAGGCTTAAGTTATATATAAAATTAAACTCTCTTTATAGAAAACTATAATAAAAACTAAATGTGATGCAAGTGTTTTTTTTCTTTTAAATTTTGTATAAGATTCACCCATTTTTTATAATGCTTTTCATTCTAACATAAAACTTCTTGGGTGAACAAGTCAATTTTAAGATTCAAAAAAATGAAATTTTTTATTTCAATAGTAATGTCATTTATGAAAATTGTAAATTTATATTTCAATTTGAAGAACGAGTTGAAGGTTGGTTCACAAAGTTTAATGTTCCTATCAACGTTAAACTTGTTTGCAACCTGAAACTTGGTCGTAATGTTAAACTTGTTGGGACGGAACATTGTCCCTAATGTTTGCACAAAAGCGGATTATACAAATTTGTGCTTAAAACACTAAAACTATTCATAAAGATCATCGACACTCTTCAACTCAACTATATAGGAATTAAAGATAGAGAATAACTTATATCGAAATAGTCCATCGAAGATACATAGACATGTCCATAAACGAATAAAATTAAACAACTGTAGCTTAATTAATAAAAACAAAGGCAATTCAGAGATATAAGCTAAACAAAAGTAAATAAATGGAAATTAAATCGGTGCGGGTGACATGATAACTATGGGCCTTGATTTGGCAAATTGGGGTCCTGTGGTGGTATGTTTGGGTCCGCAGTTGCGTGATGGGAACTGTTTCCTGGGCCTCTGGCAACCCGCCTAGCCTCCCTTCGGTAAGTAAATGGAATGTTGATGCCATGGTTGACCAAACCCCGTTGGAAACCGTCCAACCTCTCATTTACGTTTCTGAACTCTCTCATGTAGGCTTGATGGTTGGAGTTCATCTGCTGGTTCAAAACTTGAAGGTACTTCGTGTTTGTCTCCAGCTGTAAAGTCATCCTCTCCATCATCTGATACATGGTGGGGTTTTGATTACCAGCACCCGCATTAGGATCACCCTCGAGGTTTTGCTCATTGTAATCTATGTCATCCAGATCTTCCTTGAGGAGGTCTTCTTCATGCAAGCCCATATCATCATCATCTAGCACATTAGCCCCAATTGGCCTTACCCTCCTACGCCTTGCAAGTTCATTGTATGTTTTCTTCCCTATGTTAGATGTAGGAGTAATCAAGATGCCTCCTTCTATATTCCATTCAATGCCGGTCTCCTCACAAAAATGAGTGATAAGGCAGGGGAAAGGTAGTGGCCCTTTTGTCTTAGCACATTTATGTATGCTCTGTACAATGATTTGACCAATGTCCATTTGAAGCGTATTCCTTGCACAAAACAAATGGCGTGCGGTGTCAAAACTGAGCTCTGACCGGTGGGTCTTTGGCGTCAACGAGTAGTCAAAGAACATCATCCATAAAGCCGCATCTAGCTTAAGTTCGCTTAGCAACAAAGGACTGCGATAGTCGTTCCACATCGGGTTTGCATCCATCCGTAAGTCAGCGGCCAAATACCCGTTGTATGGCTCAAAGAAGTCATGGTTGGGAATGCCGTCAACATAGTCGCCTAGGTCCTGAGAAGTCCTAAACCATTCATTGATCCTGTTGGCTGTAATGAGGACCTCCCTTCCCCGAACTATCACGGGGATCCCTTGAGTGAAACGGTGAGGGACCATGGCATAGTAAAACTCTCTAACCAAATCCAATGCCGCCACGTTAGGGGTCCTAACAAAACCACCCCATCCCATTGTTTCAACTGCATCTGGAATGAATGTGGAGCCGAAAACCTTCAAATTGATGCCCCTTTCCGGCCAAACCTTCCTATTCCCAAACAATGCCCATCTTTTCGGGTTATCCGGGTCTGGGGGCGGTGACACTATTTCACCCTTTCCTTTCCCTGAGGGCGGTCTCAACGCGGAGGGATCCGAACCTCTCGAGGATTCCCCTTTACTGAGAAATCGCTTCGGTTTCTTACCACCTGCCATAATGTTACTCAAACTGCACACCAAATATCATATCACAGTTAACTGTAAGCACAATATCACACCACAATTATATTGTAAGCACACACGCCACACCACACTT
The DNA here is from genome assembly GCA_030490815.1 of Acer saccharum. Classification (NCBI taxonomy): domain Eukaryota; kingdom Viridiplantae; phylum Streptophyta; class Magnoliopsida; order Sapindales; family Sapindaceae; genus Acer; species Acer saccharum. Next base: position 27,760,824 of record CM059877.1, on the reverse strand, counting down.
AATCTCTAAGCACAAATGCCACGCCACACTTAATCTACCATAGAATCTTGTATAGAACATAAATAAATCTTCCATTCATCTGGTAATCAAAACCCACTCAACATTTTATCTACAAATGCACTTGAAACTCATAATAATCCTCAATATCCTTTACAATCTTTGTTAATGTAAGCAAAACAACAATGTTACTCAAACTGCACACCAAATATCATATCGCAGTTAACTGCAAGCACAATAACACACTACAATTATATCACTTGCACACAACACACTTAATCTCTAAGCAAAAATGGCACACCAAAACTGAATCTACCATAGAATCGTTTATAGAACATAAATAAATCTTACGAAAAATCCGGTAATCAAAACCCACTCAACATTTTATCTACAAATGCACTTGAAACTCATAATAATCCTCAATATCCTTTACAATCTTTGTTAATGTAAGCAAAACAACAATGTTACTCAAACTGCACACCAAATATCATATCGCAGTTAACTGCAAGCACAATATCACACCACAATTATATCACTTGCACACAACACACTTAATCTCTAAGCAAAAATGGCACACCAAAACTTAATCTACCATAGAATCTTGTAAAGAACAAAAATACACTTGGATATTCATTCGGTAATCAAAACCCACTCAACATTTTATCTATAAATACACTTGAAACTCATAATAATCATCAATATCCTTTACAATCATTCTTAATGTAAGCAAAACTACAATGTACATATATATATTCAAACTACATGCTTGTTTACAACATAAATTGACAAGGTTAGGGGTAGGCTTACCTTGGAGAGATACCCAAATGAAGTTGCAGTTGTGGAGAGACCTTTTGTCGGAGAAGAATTAGTGAGGCCGTTGCTCTTCCACGACCTACCCCTATTTACCCCCAAATCGCGTCGAGGCGATCTTGGAGTGACCTTGATGAGGTCGCCTTAAGGTCGCCTTTCCACAAAAACGACGCCGTCCTGCTTGAATGCAATGAGGGGTTTTCTAATGCAAGGGCGATCTCGGTATGACCTGCGTAGGATCGCCTCAAGGTCGCTAACTTGTCGGTTTTATGTCGTGTTTGAAGTGGTTGATACGACCTTGTGGTGAGTTTGACTAACTCGCCTTATCACTTAAACAACGACGTTCTATCTGAATGCAATGAGGGGTTTTCTAGTGCTAGGGCGATCTTAGGGAGAGCTCAGTGAGCTCACCCAAAGGTCACTAACCACGAGGTCTGACATATTGTTAGACTGGTATAGGCGACCTTGGGGCGAGTTCCATGAGGTCGCTATATGCTCGCTTTCAGTCACACATGTCAATCATCCATAATATTTATTTCACCTTATTTATGTGGTCCACCAACCTTCCACCGACCACAATGTTTTCAACCCAGCACTTTCATCTCAACCAAGCATAAACACCTTCTTAACCAATCCTTGCAATCACTCTAAATTGTTGTCCACCTCACTGTACATAGTCAGAGTCGATTTTCCAACCAGATTTTCGATGGACTAGCTGTGTCATTCTTCCGAACATGAAACCTCTTGTATATGATTCCCATGTAGCTAACTATTAAGTTGGCTCTGAACCCTCTCCAAGTAAGTGACTTTGATAATAAATTGTGCAGTATTTCATAACTATATCCTTACATTATGTTCATCACTTTGTATATAGGACTGCATTGATGTTTATCTGAATATATTTCCACTGAAAATATTAAATGTTAATGGGTTGTAGGTAGTTTTATGGATATGAGTGTTGGAAGGTTTAGCAATAGAATCGGCAAAATGGATTTCAACAACGAAGGACACTCAAGGTGGCATGAGCCAGTCACAACAAATACAGACAATGAGTGCAAGTATAATCCCAATGACATGTGCAACAACAACGAATGGCCATTTCATGTCCCGTTTGCACATGGTAATGTTTCCACAGACCCAAAATTGTGTAATGCTAATTTGGTGCAACCGGACGATGATCTCTTACATAGTGAACTTATAACTTTACAAGACAAAGATATGATGGGGAAAGAATTCATATCTGTCACTGATGCTGAGGAGTTTTACACTCAATATTCATATGGAATGGGGTTCAGCACGCGTAAGGATAGGTTGTGTCGGGACACACATGGATTAATTACAGTTCGTAGGTGGGTTTGTTCAAAGAAGGGTATAGATCAAAAAAACATGTAGACAGAACCGATAGGGTTCGTGAACCTAGAGGGCAGACTTGGGAAGGTTGTCGGGCATCATTTAAAATTAATTTTGATAGGGAGAAAATGTTGTGGGTTGTTACAGAGTTTGTGACCGAGCATAGTCATAATTTGTCACCTGGCAATCAAAGGCAATTCCTTCGTTCGCATAGAAATGTTAGCGATAGTCATATAGCACAAGTGCAATTAGGAAGAGCTGTTGGAATGTAAACTTCCCAAGTGATGGACCAACTTTTAGATCAGTCTGGTAGTTATGTGGCTGTTGGACACAGTAAGAAAGACTTATAGAACCGGGTCGACACCATATGTAGGTCTGCTTCCCATAATTCAGATGCTGATTCACTTATCTCTTACATGACTGCGAAGTCGGAAATGGATCCAGGATTCTTCTTTCGGTACACAATTCTTGCAGATGGTAGCATGGGTAACTTATTTTGGTCCGACACCATGTCACGATGCGACTACAGCTACTTTGGTGATGTAATGTCATTCGACTCAACGTATCAAACTAATTCTTGTAATCGGCCGCTAGTGATTTTAGTTGGTGTGAACAATCATATGAAAACGATAATTTTTGGGTTCGGGTTGTTGGTGGACGAGACGGTCGAAACTTACAGTTGGATATTGCAAACATTCTTACAAGCTATGCATGGTAAATGTCCAGTTTCGGTAGTTACTGACGGTGATAAAGCAATGAGTAAGGCCCTAAGTTCGGTAATGCCTTCCACTATACGCCGCCTTTGTTCTTGGCACCTTGAACGGAATGTGCAAACGAACGTAGGTGATAAAGTATTTACTGATTGCATGTTGACCTATATGATGGAGTTAGAGTTCGAGACTCAGTGGTTGAAGGCCATTGAAACGTTTGGTTTGCAATGTAATGATTGGGTGAAAATGATGTATTGCAAACGGAAGTTATGGGCAGAAACCTTTTTACGTGGTACTTTCTTTGGTGGGTTGCGGAGCACACAACGGTCGGAAAGTATTAACTCTTTCCTTAATAAATTTTTGCATAGAAGGCTGAAACTGTATGACTTCATGAGCAATATCGATAGAGCAATGTCGTGCCTACGAAATAACGAGTTGAAGGATGATTTTGACACCATCAATGAGCATCCGGTTCTAGTAACCCATTTGTTACAACTGGAAAAACATGCTGCCGAAGTTTACACTCAGAACACCTTTCATTGGGTGTGAGATGAAATCAAATCAGAGGCAAAACATAGCATAGTGAATTACGTTGATGATATGGACTGTGTGATGTATACATTCCAGAAGTTTGCTGGTGGTGATAAAACCTGGAATGTGAAGTACACACCATCTACAAACGTCTTCAAATGCTCATGCCAAATGTTTGAGACAATATGTATTCCGTGTTGTAATACGTTCAGTGTCATGAAAGTCATGAACCAACACCACATACCTGAGACACTCATAATGCAGCGTTGGACAAGGAATGCGAAGGATATCTCAGAAGTCGAATCATCTTCTACCGCGACTACTCCAAACATAACGCAAATTGCCAGGTCTGCATCCTGTCATTGTTATTATAGCATACAAAGAACATATTTTTAAGTTATCTGATGCGCCGTTAGAAAGGGTTTTTCAGTTCGTATCAATTATACCTAGTACTATGATTGTGATTGAAATGTCAACTTTTTTGTCCACATTTTTGTTGATGTAGATATGGGGCCTTGAGTTCAAAGTGCAGTAGAATGAGCTATTATGCATCACTGTCAACTGAAGGTTACAACGAAGCAAACGTGGCGATTGATAAGCTAACAATTCAAATGAAGGGATTATTGCCATCGTCAAGTACAACAATGGAAGAAAATGTATATCGTACAAGAACACAATCGAGGGTTCCAGTTAAGGATCCAGTCATAGCAGCAACAAAGAGGTCGATGAGACAGAACAAAAACACCAAGGGGAAGGCACGTAAATGTGGGAACTATGGACAACCTGGCCACAAAAAAAAAAACGTCATGCACACGTTCAAAGTAACATCAGTGCAATGGCAAGTAATGGAGGTGCGACAATTTCTTCCACATCACAACCAACCGCTTTTGCTTCCACATCACAACCAACTGCTTTTGCAGACTTAGTGCAGTCTTGCGACTCTGAATATATCATGGACAGTGATGGTCGTTGTCAACCGTTTGCTTTTCAAAACACTGAAGTTCCAATGGGTAAGTTTAGCAACCAGTTGGATGAGAATGTGTTTTCTATGACAACCTCAACACCTGTTATGTACATGCAACAAAACGAATGGTGGAGGCCGCATAACTGAAACCTAAATATATTCGCGTGACGGTATGTATTTTGTATTGAAGGTGTCATGAGCTCCGTTTTCTTACTCGTATGAATAGGGGAAATTGTGCTTACAGAGACAGCTGATTTTGTAACGTGGAAGAGGCATAAATGTAGTTTATAAAAGCTGTGCCACTTGTATTTTGGCTACTAAACTGGAACATTGTAATGATTTATGCTAAATTTGGAATGTGATGTATGGTCAAAGAAATGTAGTACGTGTTTTTCCTACATGACCATATAAAATCTTTAAACTGAAACCTAAATATTAATTGTAAATCGCACTGAAATCGCTGGGATTGATGATGGATTTGGGCCTGTCATGGGTGAGCTTGGAGCGATATTGGTGAGATCACCCTTTGCTCGCTATACTACCGGATTGATGAACGAGTTGGGGCTCCCATAGGCAACCTCAGGGCGACCTTGGTGAGATCGCCCTGGGATCGCTATCCTCTCGGATTGATCAAGGATTTGGGAGGCCCACATGTGACCTTGGGGCGACCTTGGTGAGGTCGCCTTGGGCTCGCTAACCTCTCAGGTTGATGATTGGTTTGGGCCTCCCATGGGCGATCTCTGGGCGACCTTGGTGAGGTCGCCCTGGGCTTGCTACTGTCAGGGTTGTAAGGATTCCCGTTGTTTTTAATTGGCTTATTTCGTGATCAAACCATAAATGGGGATTCTTTGTAAGGGTAGTTTAGATGTTGTTATTAGTGCATTAGGCCCTTTGAAGACCTCATTATTGACAAGCGCCAAAGGTAATATTCTAAGTGCTTTCTTATCTTGAAGAGATAGTTGCAAACACTCACAACTCATGCATATGTTTAATCTTTGTATGTTGTGTTTCTTTTTGTTGTGCATCAATGCTTATTTTCATCTCTTCTTGCTTATTTATATGATTGCATCTTGTGTTGAAAACATCATAGCATTTAGGCTTTTAGGATGCATCTTGTTTGACTTTGTACCCCTTGCATGATTGCTTGTGGGGTGCAAATTTGGGCTGTGCACTGGTCCACCAGCGCTGGTCGACCAGCGCCGGTCGACCAGCGCCGCTCACCGGTGCAAATCGCCCAGTGGCACGTCGCTGGTCGTGCGCTGGTGTGGACCAGCGCCGGCCACCAGCGCTGATCGCCCAGTTTGGCGCCGCTGGACTGGCGCTGGTGGCAGCGCCTGACGTCCAGCGCTCAAGCCAAAATTGGCTTGTGCGCTGGTCCAGCGCAGGTCCACCAGCGCACAGAGTATTTTTCTGGCGAAATTTCAAAACGACCTCACTTCACATATGGCCTCTATATATATGCTAACTTGATTTTAGGTCACTCACAAAAGTTCTTATTCATGCTTCATACTTAGGATATTTTTCAAGAGAAGAAAAATACATAAAGAACTCATTTTTAATTACTCAAACACAATTTCATGATCATCAATCATCATCTAGCATCATCATAGATCATCTAGATGTCATCTTGCATGGAATCTTCGTCATACTTTGCTTGGTAAGCTTTTCACTAATATCTTACATATTTTGTGTTTAATTTATCTAGCAATCTCAATTAATTACTTGATTGTTATTTTGTATGCTTTAGATACAAAATTGAGATTAGTATGATGTATGTTTGAGAAGTTGTATTGTGCTAGCATATTAGGTTTTGTGCTTGATATTGATTAGCTTAACTATTTGACATGTCATTTAGTTTTGATATCTAGGATTGTTCTTAATTGCATATTAATCATCTTAGATAAGCATATAGGGTTTCCCTTGCTCTATGTTGTATTTTGGATATTTTCACATATTCACTTAGGGTTGTATTCTCTTCAAGAGAAGGTAAGTCTTGTGTGTAGCAATCGGGATTAGGTTGCTTAGATCACAAGCAAATTGGACTAGGTTCACTCATACCGGGATTAGGTAGGTGTGTGATTACTTCCGGGATTAGGTTGTAATCGTTTGCACATTTAGTGGATTCGAGGTTCGAGTGTGGCTTACTTACATAGCCCGTGGTTTTTCCCGTGAGGGTTTCCACGTAAAAATTCAAGTGTTAATTTAATTTCCGCACCATATTACACTTGCTTGTTTATATTATCTTGAGGGTAATTTCGTAATTTTGACTAACATGAAAAATTGGGTAAAAAGTGTAAAATTTATTCACCCCCCCTCTAGATAGCTTTATACACACCGTGGTATATTTAGTTTCAAGGGTTTATGCTGGTGAAGGATGTCATGGACAATTGTAGAGTTGTACACACCGTCACATTATCCATTGTAACATTTGAAAAAATCAATTGAGAAATATTACTATTATATCAGGAGTTACTTCTGTTCAATTGGGTTGTATTGGTAATACATCAACAATTATTTGACTTAGATTGGTTGAAATTTATATTGTTAGACGATTGACTTCAATTACAACTTTCAAACACAGTGTAACCATAAAAATAAGTATAAATAAATGAAAGGATGTTGGAAAATGAGAAGACCTGTTAACTTGCATTCATACCGACGTACTGCCATACACACATAAGTTCATGGTTATATTACACTTCAATTAAAAAAAGGCAGATTTAACCCACCCTTTTGTATGTATTCCTACCGAGTTGCACATTTATAAACAGAACAAAATTTATTTACATGTTGAATACAAATATCATCGCTTGGAACTTCGGGTAGAACATTCACTCCAAAAGAGCCGCTGCTTTACCTCTCAACTTCTTCATGGGTGCCGGTCTCATCTTTACATTGGGCATAACTTCCCCAGTGGACAGTAATTTGTTATAGTGGTCTCCGGCTTTTTTCTTTAGGCTCAGAAGGTTGGTGTTACCAGGGAAGAGTGCAAGGAAACGAGCCCAAAACAAACGTTGACACTCAGACTGGAACTGTAAAGAAAGTGAGAAATGTCATGGATATGTAAAACCAAATAGAGGGAAGTCACAAAAACAGGTATCTAATAATTTTAGTTAACATACCGATTTCATCTGAAGCGCTGTAGGGCAATTGCCATCCATGAACATGCAAAGTAAAAGGCCACAATAATAGCCATTGGGTTGATGGGGTGCTTTCTGATATGAGATACTGAATGATGTGAATGAGAAGGTTTTTGGGAAGGCAACAGCTATGTCATCCGCAAGGACAATGTCAAGCAACTCCATCTAAATGAAATTGAAAATATGCGTTAATGCTTATCGTGATGAGTGGAATAAAAGGGGATCAATAATGGGGTAACGCAACGTACCAACTTTCGAACTTGGTTCAATCATGTCAGATTACCCTTCCTACGGGGTGGATTGGAGTCCCAAATTTGGCAATCCCGTTTGTTAAGGTCAAATACTGCCAAATACCAATGGTTACGTAGATCATTGATAGGAATGTAAATCTAATATGTGGACGAAAATGTCATTATAAGTATGCATATTACACAATATTAACAGGAAATAATAAAGATGTACGAAAAAATCCACAACAGTAATCATGTGTCACCTGTTGACATCTACGAAGATCAGATATATAGGACTCCCGCAATTTTGAAAGAGATTTCTTTAAAGAATATTGTTCCCCATCCGTATAAGTGAATACAGAGTACTGCATATGCAAAACGTGAGATATATATCGGTTACATCTTCCATAACATCAAAAATGGGAAACTATAAACATTTAAGCAAAGTAATGAATAGAAGTATACCGCATAGTTCGTAGGCAAGAACCAGCTAAGTTGTGACCTTTTTGACTTGAACACCATAGTTTTGTACTCAGGAATAAGATTAATAATCTGAAAAAGAAAATACTGCATGAGTAAAGGTAACTTACCAACAATACAAAACAGTGACCTTTATACAATCTATACAAGTCATAGGCTATAAGTTGAGAAGGTCATTAGCAATCAATCTTGCTATCAACAAACTTGGTAGGTTCTAATGTTCTGAAACTTTTCCGGGTTACTTGTAAATGCCCAAGATCGACAATAACCTCACTTCAGTTTTGGGAACAACAAAATAACGAAACTAGTAAACATCCAATAGTGGATATAACTAAAAATAATTGCACAGTATAGTTTAAATTCAGGATTAAACTAAACAGAATGCATGCTTACGATGATGGTAGGTTTTTGTCAAAAATGTAGGTTATCAACTGCTCATCATATTTATTCAATTGAATGCCTATTTGGAAAGGGCCATAGCGGTACTTTGTCGACGCGTTTACAGGAACAGCAATGTATGGTGAAATTTGATAGCGGCTCGGCTTTCGTTTCGAGGTTGATCTTGTTTGGATTACTCTTCGCCTGTTTAAAGATTGTGACTCATGTTCCAAAATATCATCTTTCAAAGTATCCTACAAAACAATTGATTGTCAAATGAAAGTGTGGTTTAAGTGTTATACAATTTTTATTTATATATAGCAAATATTTAAAACAAACTGGATCAAACCTCATCTACTAATGAAGGAACGGTAAGGACCGCAGGTACATGATACATATCATCAATCCCCTGATCATGCATGGGTAAATCACGTGTATTCCCATCTTCTGGTGTTGCCTCAGTAGGTGATTTCATCCAACTCGGGGTGGATTTGGAAATGTTCTTTTCATGTTGGGGTGATGTTTGGGTTTTATTTGAAGATACCTCAACAACTGGTTGTTGTATTGTAGGAATAGAAACATGTCGTGATGGTGGTGGGGGTGGAGAATTTGGGGTAGGATTTTGGGGCCTGTCATCCTTGGATTTCTGATGGTTGGTTGTGTTATGTAAGTCCTCATCAAAGTTCTTCTCCTCCGTCGAACTGAATTTCGCATATAGAAAATTCACCTTTGTTCGGATATCATGAAGTTCACTCTTCAATGTATCTTGAATTTCTTTGACCACTTGTAGGGCATCATGAACACCTTTCATGTGGGCATTATTGTCGGTACCAGGTTCTTGATTGCCATGACTGGTTTCTCTATGTGCAGCAGCATCATATTGACCTTCTGATGGTGATGGTTGCTTGAACGAATCCTCAACGGAAATCTGAATCATTTTAAGAAAACATTTATGTCATGATGCATGAATTTAAAGTTAATTAATGTACATAAATATAAATTGGGTAGAAAAATAACAAAACGTATACCTTGTTACTTCCAACACCACCTTCGGTCTGTAGACGGGTTACGCACTTCTTTATCTTGACGTTTGTCCAACAAACGACGGGTGTTAATGCTTTATCCACCATCGGAGGGTTCAATTGAAGTGAGTGCAAATAAAACAATTATAGCAAAGAAACAAGGTTAATAATCAGTTCAATATGAATTGATATAGTTATATTTCATAATAATAGATATAAAAAAAATTCAATAATTTTTACCTCAAGAAACAACACACAACCGGAAATGCAACTTGTCTTCAACCGTTGCCGGTTCTTCACATATTTGTCAATCCCTTCGCAAAGTGCGGATAAGCACCAACTGGACCAGTTTTTCGTACCAATACTTCCAACATCCCCTAAAGGAATCAAGTACCCCGTCTGAACATAATCGATAGCTGAAGGACAGAGGATGGTGCCCAACAAAAATAAGCACAATATCACCTTGAATTCATAATCAGCCGTGGTCATCTCCTCCAGGCTATGTTCTATGTCTTTCAAGAAGATGCCACGAGATGTGATAGCAAACTTTGATTTCCAATACTCAAAGTTAGGGACATCTCCATGTATAGAAATCTTATCTCCTTGGTCGGAAATCCCCAAAACTCGACCAAATATGGAAGAGTTTATGACAAACCTCCGGCCATGTATATCAAGTGCACAAGCTTTTGTATCGAAGTTATCAACGAGCCATCGACAGATCTTCAACCGTAGACGCCCACAATCGAGGGCGAGTAAGTTTCCAAACCCCAAGGCATGCACAACCTCTTTCTACTCTTTCGAAAGTTTCTTCACAATCCGACACCACCGAGAGGGCGTACACCTTGTGTTGATGGTTTGATCTTCATGCCCGGGATGGTTTTTTGTGCCTGGGTTTTCTTCATCCGTTGGAGGCAAGTCTGAGTTGTTGGGGAAGTCATTATCACGAAGGTTAGGTTGCACAGCTGTCACATTTCTTGCTGCAACTTCATCCACATCAAGTTGTCGGAATTTGACCTTCTCTTCAATTAGTAACAAATTCCATGTTTTTCCAATTTCAATTTGTGACTACAAAAACAGAACATGAAAGAATATTATGTTCATCGTCACATTATCAACAAACCAAATTAATAGTTATACTTGATGTAAATGTATATAACCTTTGAGTTCCCATTAGCATCTTTCTTTTTGCATTCCGATGCACTGGAAAGATAACAGACAGCTGTTTAGTATACATTGACAAGATAGATAGCAAGTTAACAAACTAAAGTAAAGCATATGATAAAGTTTACATACAAATAATTAATCCATGCCATCCTTCCAATCTTCGGTTTTGACAGGTTATTCGTGGATGTTGAGCTGTTGGAACCACCATTCTTCTTCTCACGAATAACTTTTTTCACCATTTTCAGTCTATACATCAATGGTTATAAATGTCCAGTCAATAACATGGATAAAGAAATGAATTGGTATATGAATTAATTACAAAATCCACTTGGTTATCTTAATAGATTATGCATATTTTGAACTAGATTAGGGAGTAGCCTTCTTGAAATCCAAAAAAATTTTCTTTCACTGATGACTTTAACGTTATGTTTGTTTTTAAACCAAAAGAATAGTCATGTGTGACGCAATGTGAAGTACCTTGGATCCAAGGTCCCTCTTATTCTCTCACACCTTGTTCCCTTTTGTCTACGTACCTTATTCTGCTCTGTTTAAACTCAAATACCCACATTATATCCAAATAACTCGAACATGCAGGTACAGCCACAATAGAATGAACAAAATATGCATTATAACCAAAATGCAACTACAAAAATGTAGCTCCAATATATATAACAGAATGTACAAGAGAATATATATAGAATGTACTAAATAGCATAAACAGAACAAATGGACACTAAGTACTTGGCATTGTATCACAAATGTACTCTACCAGTGGCTAGTCTCTTTTATGACTCTCGCAATAGCACGAGGTCGGAGAGTAGCATAATGGTGAATAAGATTCGTTCCCACAGGGACCGAGTGATCGATTACCAAAATCAATTAGCCTAATTGTTATTCAAACAATCGAAAAAAGGTTTTCAACTAATCAATTTAAACTAAATTAAACTAAATGATTAATTCTAATGCAATAATGAAATAACAAGAAATTAAACCCGAATGTGATAATATAAAGAGATATGCTAGGACTTGACTACACCCCACCCTATATTAACTTACCTTTTAGACTCAATTATTCACCCAAAACATAGTCATGCAATTTATAGATTCATGCACCCTAATATTAACCTACAATCTTGGTCAAGTAGAATAGGTTACACCCAAAACATACCCAAGCTTATCTTTCGATTACTCGGAATGTATGAATGAGTTCATTAAGGATTTTGGTGCACTAACGAATCCTATACGTTAGCCTAAGTAGGTCTACTTTTCTAAACATGCATAGAGGGCATTTTATCGAACACGTGGTGTGCGTCTCCGGTCAGTACATAACACACTACAAGATTCATTCAAAAGGAGATCAATCAATTGAAAGCTTTAAGCACACTAAAATACCCATACAAATCACACTTGTATAAAATGAATAAACAAAGGTCAATACATATAAAGAGTCATGGGTGGGGTTTCATCAAATCCTAGCACTAAATGTTTAGCTCATATCACAAAATGTAGCCATACAATAAATATGCTCAAAAGAATACATGGCTATAATAAAGAAAATGAAAGAGAATAAAGTAATAGAAGAAACTATGTAGAGTAGCTCCTCCTCCTTTGCTCTTCCTCTTCCAAGCTCTTTCTTCAACTCTTTTTTGCCAAAAAGATGAAGTGATGGTGATTGTGGTAAAATGGAAGTGATGGGTGTGTTTGGATGTTAGGGAGTTATGGAAGTTAGATGGGTTGTGAAAGATGGAAGGTGAGAGTAAGAGGAATGTGTAAAGGTGAGGTCTTGGTGACTATTCTTGGGTGAGAGAGCTTCCTTTTTTGGTTTAAAAATATCAAAGGTTTATATAGATGAATGAATTAGGTCAAGGGCAAGGAGGTAAAATCTTGATTTTTAACATATTTTGGGTAAAAGGGCGAGCTTGGGGCGACCTGGGGGTGATTTGGATGCTCTTGGTTGAAGAAAACTGTTGAAAACCCGAGAGATTAGCGACCTTGAGGGGCGAGCTGCTTGAGCTCGCCTTGGGCTCGCATCTCTCTCGGGTGAAGTTTTCCAGCTTCGCGCACCGTTACAAAAATAGCCATAACTTCCTCTAGAGAACTCAGAATCGTGATCCGTAAAAAGCGTTGGAAAGTAGACTCGTGGGGCTTTCCGAAAATAGGTTATACAAAACGTATTTCAATCGGAGGAGGGAGATATGGCTCCCGAAAGTTGAAAGCTCTGCACTAAAATTTCCAATTTCAGCCCTTTAACCTCCAAAACTCTTCAATTATGCTCAACACCTTATTTTAGAGCATATAACCTACACAATGCTCACAAAATGCATTATATACAAAAACAAACTTGACAACGAGTACAAAATCTAGGAAATGGGGACCTCAAATAGGTATGTAAATCATCCAATCAACCAGCAATTCCGAGTATGAGTAACTTTGAGTATTCCAGCCGATATACTTTGTGACCAATATAGAATATAAAATATACAATAGTAAAAAAACTTGACAGTTAAATAACTTACATAATGCGGCTACCAGGACGTTGCTATAACAGATTGAATAGAGTGCATGGGACAATATATAGAAAATTGAATAGCATAATTGGAACAAATTGACAATAAGTACGTGGCGTTGTCTCACAAGTGTATCTACCGGCACAATTCCGGGTAGGAGTAAGTTTGAGTATTCCAGCCGATATACTTTGTGACCAATACAGAGTAAACAATAATAACGTAACTTAACATTAAATTAACTTTCAACTTGCAGATACCAAAACATAGCTCTACTGTAGTATTCCAGCCGATATACTTTGTGACCAATACAGAGTAAACAATAATAACGTAACTTAACATTAAATTAACTTTCAACTTGCAGATACCAAAACATAGCTCTACTGTAGTATACAAAATAGAATGTACTGAATAGCATAATTGGAACGAATGGATACTAAGTACGTGGCGTTGTCTCACAAGTGTACTCTACCAGCACAATTCCAGGCAGGAGTAAGTCTGAGTATTCCAGCCGATATACTTTGTGACCAATACAGAGTAAACAATAATAACATAACTTAACATTAAATTAACTTTCAACTTGCAGATACCATAACATAGCTCTACTGTAGTATATAAAATAGAATGTACTCAATAACATAATTGGAACAAATGGACACTAAGTACGTGGCGTTGTCTCACTAGTGTATTCTACTGGCACAATTCCAAGTAAGAATATGTCTAAGTATTCCAGGCAATATACTGAATGTATAACTTGTATCAATCTAATTGTATCACGAGTATAGTCAGTTTATATTACAAGATCCAACTACTCTTAATTTTAAACTGGGACATAATAGTTGAACCTATATCAACCTAATATATAAACAACTTCAATTGAAATGCTATTTCAATTATATATATTAAAACTATAATGAACCCTCACATCAAACACAAATCCTAAATATACAAACTATTATACTTAAAACCCTAACTCTAAATTCACATTTTTACACATTATTATATAACAAGTGGATTTCTTGCATTTTCATATCCTCCACCATATTTGTACCCAAAGCCTTCTATTGAATTCACTTATAATTCCATATATATATATATATATGTATATATATATATATATATATATATATAGAAAACACCAAATACAGTACAATGTATATAGATTCCACACAACATAATTATTTCACAACTAAACATAACTCAGCGTAACTGATTTCATAAATCATATTCCCAAAACCTAACATTGGCATCCATTAGTATATAGTCTTCTCATGTGTTTTATATTTCCTGTGTAGGATTTGTTCTCGTTTTGTTTAGATGTTTTAGATTAACATTTCAGTTCTGTAACAACTTATCACTATTTTTTTTAACAATGAAATTATATTGCAAAAGTAACAGAAAATAAAAAACAATGGAAGCACTGAATCAGTTTTATGAAATTATAACGCGGCATTTCATGAAAGCTTGCCTTTTAATGGTTGGAAGTTATTTGTATTTTCCAACTTACCTTCCAATGGAAGATGAATGACCGTTAGACTATGAGATTTTTTTTGTCTGATTTTCAAGAATTCAAAGCGAGACACACATGTATTTTTCTGTTACATTTGTAAACACAATTCTAAAGAAAACAAAATTATACAAAAAAAACAAACTAAGTTGTATCGGTTACTGAAAAAGATTCATTGTTGATGCTCTACTTACATGCCAACACTGGTTTGTGGCTTCAGAAATATCTCAATGCACTATTCATTTATCTTAGTAGGTGGTGTAAAGAAAAACTAATTATAAACATAAAATTATTTATACAAAACCCAAATCTTCAAACTAAAGAACTAAAAATTACCTTTCAGTTTTGGATTACCAAGATTGAGATGAACCCAAATCGACCCACCAACAAACCCAGATTGTATTTTCCTGTCACATTTTGTTGACGGTGATTTTTGATGGTCACCAAGTCAATGATGTATTTTCGAATTGCTACAGTATATGAACGAGAACGATTTAAAGTAAGAAGAAATAACAAGCAATTCTGTGGTAAAACTCCAATGGTTGGAGAAACATCCACGGATTGTTGCCTTAGCAACGAAGCCAAATTCACTATCAAGAATGGTTACAAAAGTATTACACTTTTAATCTCTCTCTTACTCACTGTTTTTCACGTACCCCCTGTTCGTGAATAGAGGGGGGTATTTATACATGTTGTTTTTAGGGTTTTAAGGTGGCCGCTAGGGTTTAGTGTTGTGGTCCCCAAGTCTCAAGCGGTTTCCTAGTCCTAATTAGATTATGTTTCCTCTTTCGGCTGAGTCCAATTCTGGACGAGATTCTTTCTCCTTTATTCGCGGGAGAACTGCTTGTTTCCTTTTTAAACTCTAATGATCCACATCGTTGCTTATTGTGGACATGCTGGTCGTTGATTATGATTGGTATATGAGTGTTGGTGACTGTCTCATTGATTCCCGAGTATGTACGCCCGAGTGTGCCCGAGTGTGACCGAGTGTGCCCGAATGAGATCTGCTGCCCAAGCTGATCATCTTCGTTTGTGGTCGGACTACTTACTCTCTTTTCTGAGTAGGTTATCGTGGGGGTTTCTGCTCCATAAGTTGACTTATCTTGACTCCTGCTGGCCTGGCCTTTTATGGTGATGACGTGTCCTTCATGACCATTTTTACCTATAACACATTTGTAAACACAATTCTAAAGAAAACAAAATTATACAAACAAAACTGTTGACGGTGAAATTTGGATTGCCACGCACTCAACAATTATATCAATTTAATATAAAACAAGAAAATTAAGAATGCATGCAAAAGACAGATTTTACGTGGAAAACCCTTGAATGGGAAAAAACCACGGCGCCCCTGAGGGCAGAAAAATAATACTAGGTTTTCGTTGCCTTGTTACACGCTTAGATCTCTCTTACAATTGCTCTCTTCTCTCTAGATTTTCGAACCTCTTCCTCATGGGATAGGTGGTTCTATTTATACATGTTTAATTAGGGTTTCCCCTTGTTTTTAGCCGTGTGGGTGAAAGGTTTCCCTCTTTGGTTCGTACTAGGATCCTTTCTTGTCACGGATCAGGTCTACTTTCCTTTTTATGATTCCTTGTTGTTCTGGGTCTTCTAAAAGTTTTAGGGTTTATTTTCATGTCTCTGCCGAGTCGGTTCAGGCCCAGTGTACTGGTTCAGCGAGTACCTTCACTTTCTGGATATCGTATCTTTGGCGAGCACATTTCTTCATTCGGCGAGTAGGGTATCTAGCTTCGGTGACCATATCTTTGACTCCCTTTTGGCTTGAGCTATTTTATCATTCTGACTTGTCACACTTTCTCCCTTGACCCGGTCAATGAGTGACGTGGCAGTCTTTCGTCGGCTCTTTTGATGACGTGTCGGGTTGGCGAATTTATACACACAACAATACCCCCATAAATACTTCGAGCTGGGCGAATGATTTGTTCTTCTCACTTTGTTTGCCTCTGCGAGCAGTATTTATATCTATGTTTATAAGATTTCGGCGCATTTTGTAATAACTCACTCTTTCCTCTTTTACCACGCGTTGTTTTATTTAATTGATTCTTCCGGTGTAAGCTTTCAATTTGAGCCACATGATTTCTAGTGCTTCCATTTGTTTTGACAGACGAAGGGACATTCTGACTGCTTGGTTGTCCCAGAGATGCCATGTGTCCATTACTAGGTGGTGGCTGTCGTGGCTGGTCACTGTAGCCGTCATTCTCATTAATTGCATATCATTTACTTGATCTCTTTTTTTCTATTTGAATTTCGAAGTTCCCCCTTTTAACGCTTAAACGTTTCTTCTTCTCCTTTATCCTCTCATATCTCTATTAATTTCTTCTCTTAAAAAACAGAGTTCCTCCATCGTCTCTCATTTCTTCTCCCTCAGAAGTTTCTGCCATAAAATTTCCTTTTATTTATTTTACTGTCAAACAGCTTGCTTCAAAATCGATCGTGGTGATTTCTCAACGTTTCCCGAACCTTCTGCTTATCCTCCGGTCCTAGGGTTTCCTGGTGAGTTCTTATGGATCCGTCCTTACGCTCTTCTCTTTTTAATCGGATGATGCAAGCTATAGAGCTTGGTGATAAGTGTACTGTGGACAAAATTGAATCTCTGATTCGTAATTTTCGTCCGGATTCTCCGGTCCCGATTTCTGTTTATGTTCCGTCTTTTGGGGATACTTTTAATCCTGACATCTCTCCTCCATCTTTTAACAGTGATTCTCCAACAATGCCGAGATCTCCTAAAACCACAAGCAGTAAACGACACGCCTCTAGGGCTCCACGAGAATCTCTACTGGACGCGCAGACGATTGTTGACTCTGATGTTGAAGACCATTGAAGGGATAGGCTGCATTTCTCGCCAATTCGTCCGTGTTCTTTTGATACGGAAGTGAATGTAGTCGGCGAGGGCGAACTTTATAAATACAAGAGTCGCTTCGACATTCCAGACTTAGTGACTCTTATGCTACCCGGCGACCGGGCTGTGTGGAATCCTCCCGAAAATGCAGTCGCCATTTACGGAGCCATGCTCAGCTGTGGGGTTACCCTCCCTCTTCAGCCTTTTATCGCGAGGTTTCTCGCCGAGGCTCAGATAGCATCGGCGCAACTTGCCCCAAACAGCTATAGGATACTGATGTGCTTGTGCCTTATGTGGAAGCTGAAAGGTTATGGACCTCCTACACCCCGCGAGATCCGCCACTTTTATACTCTAAGTCAGGCGGGCAATGGTGGCACGTACTTCCTTCTCTCTTCACCGGTGGAGAACTGGATCCCTGAGGGTATGGCGAACCCTGGTCAGGTTGAGGTCTCCAGTGATGAAAAGAAGAAGGGTTTCATCTGGGGCTTCCCTACTTCCAATAAAAGGTGGAAAAACAGTTGGTTTTTCGCCGGTGGCGAGTGGGGTCGGGATGTACCAGCTAGCAATCGCCGTAATCTTTTGGCGAAGAAAGTTTCCAGGTATTTCACATCTCTTGAAGCCTGGTCGAAGGCAGCCCCTATTTTGTTGGATAGGGAGGTTTCTCACCTTGCCGCTGCGGCTGTCCTTCCTTTGGATTCAAGGGACAGATCCTTTCTCTTGGATGAGGAAAAGATGATTGCTCAGCAAATTTTCACACGCCTACATGCACGGCTTCCTCGCCGTAAGTCTTTATCCGTTCCTTCTTTGCTTTATTGTTTCGTTTTATTCTGTTAGTTGACACTTGGTTTATTTCCCTTGCAGTGTGTGACTTTGACACCGTTTGTGACTTGCAAGCCCGGGCGGTGAAGAATTCCGAGGCTGCCAGCAAAAAGCATGCTGCTAGTTTGGCTAAGGATGGAATTGCTGGCCCTGATAGTGATGATCACTCAGAAGGCGAGGAAGCTGGTGATATTTCTAGGGGAGGTGCTGAGTCTGGGCAACCCCCTATGCATGCAGAGATTGCTGCGAATACTCCTGTTGCAACTGTTGCTGCTACCCCCAGCCGTAAAGGCAAGGAGAAAGTATGTGCCTCAGGGGGGGTTGGTAATGTTGATGGGAGGCGTGTCGAGTCGGGGCCATCCCCTGTTCGCCCGAAGGTTGTTGCGAGTACTCCTGCTGCTGCTGCCGCTACTCCTGCTGCGAGTACTGCTGCGACTTTTTCTACTGCGACAGCCCCCAACCGTAAGGGAAAAGAGAAGGTGGGGGTTTCAGGGGTGGCTAGTGAAATCCCCATTTTTGATGTGAATGTTCCTGAAACTCCCCCAGATCCTTCAAGCGACTTAATCCCCAGACCTGGTAGAGGCAAACGTCCGGCAGAGGTTACACCTGACCACACTGCTCGACCTCTAAAATGGGCGTCAAGGGTCGTGCAATACGTTGTTTCTTCAGATGAGGAGGTCACTGAAGAGCCTGTGCTCGTCGAGGCTCCTTCTGCAGAGACGACTGTTCCTGGGGCTTCTGTTGAGAGACCAGATTTGGCGGAGTCTCCCCTTCCGGAGGGGGCAAATAATTTTGATGCTTCTACCATTCCCCAAGCCAGCGCGACTCCTCCTCCGGCAACCGCGGATGAGCCGGGTGCTTCTTTTGTTGGTCAGCCTGGGCCACCTGGTCGAAAGGAGCCAACTGATAAACCGGGGTTGTCGAGACAGGGTGGGGCTACTGCGTCTGGTTCAGGCGTTGCTCATGAAGCTCTTCCCGTGGATCCAACTGAGGCTGGTGAGGGAGTCGAGACTGTTTCCTTCTCGGATTTTACAGCTGCTGAGATTTGTACATATATAATGAACAATAATGTTTATGTTGGTGAGGGTTGGGAGGAGATGAAGAAAAAATCCTGCAACTGAAAAATGGAGTTTTTCTTCAACTGCCATTCTCTTGTGAGTCCCTCGCTGTGCTTCAAAATTTTTCCTGACTTCTGCTTTTTCTTTTCAGTTGTTGTCCGAGTTGGCTGACAACTACAGGCGGGGAAATTTTTTGTCAAGGGACGTGAGGCGTCTACGGGAACAAACCTCTACTTTGGCAGCTGAGAAGCTTTCTATTGAGGAAAACCATACTCAGCAGCTTGCTCAGCTGAGAGAGTCTGCGGATGGTTATTTTTCAGCTCAGCTGGCCGCTGAAGAGAAATTAGGTGCTGCTGAGGAAGAAATTCGTTTGTTGCGAGAGCAACTCTCTGCTAGTCAAGAATCACTCGTAGCACGCTTTGAGACTGAGCGACTAGCTGAGGAGGCGAAAGAGAAAGCCGAGCGCGAGGCTTTGGACTTGCGCAACCAGTTAACCTCGTATGAAGTTATTTTGAATGATCTCAAGGCTATGTTGGAGGTTGAAGCGGTTGATCGCTTCAAGAGATCCCCTGCCTATGATGCGCTTTTGTTGCGCGAGTTTGAAAAGGGCATGAGGCAGGTGAAAAAGTTCTTCGCCATGAAGGATCACTCAAACGAGAAAGCTCTAAGGCGCTTCGACATGTCCCTTCAACAGCACATGACCAATGGGGTGGACTCGATTAAAGAGCAGACAAAACGATGGAGAGCCCACTGCCGTTATAATAGGACTGAACCTCATCCTATGCATTTGGAGATCCCCAGCAAGCGCGCTTTTAATACCTACTATTCGGGTCAGAAATGCAGTTTCTCTGGTTGAGTATTTTTGTCTAGGACTGTAAATTTTACTTTCTTTTTGTACCTTCATTTATAATTCTTTGATTGTAAATAACTTTTTATTCAAGTTATAAACTTCTTCTTTTCTTTTTGTTCAGCTGCCGTTGCTGAATTTTTGGCTTTATTTAGTTTTTTCACTAAGTTTTTTAGCATATTTTATAGCTTCTATTCAGCTGCCATCGCTGCATTTTGGCGTACTCAGTGTTTATCAGGACGTATCCGACCATGCACCAAGTTTTTAACATGTTATTTATTTGTTCAGCTGCCATTGCTGAATTTTGGCATCTTATTGGGACGTCTCCCCCTTGTTTTACTGTGTTTAACTGGCTTTCTCGCCTATGGGGACTTTATTTTCCCGTAATGGCGACTCCCAATCTTTGTAACTTGGGATTTCGTTTCTCGCCAGTTTCTCATTGCTGCGAGCATGAAGCTTGCTATTTTGTGATAGTGGTAAGGTACGATGACGAGTGCCTTTTGTGACTGGCGAGTGAAACCGCTCATTCTCAGTAATAAATTACTCTTTATTGAATGCTTCCTGCAACTTTGTTGACATAGTCATAAAGAAAATGCTAAAAACGAAAACTGTTCTAAGAAAAAATAAAAAGAATTCAAAAAATTCTAACTTGACCCTTATGTTAAGGATAATATATCTTCAAGTACTGCGCATTGCACGGACGGGATAGTTCGCCAAATCCTTCTCGAGTAATGCGATATGCCCCATGGCCAGCTATGCCCGTAATCTTATAAGGCCCTTCCCATTTGTCTGCGAGTGACCCTGCAGATTTGTCTTTTGTTCCTGGGTTCACCCTTTTCAGCACTAAGTTGCCCAGCGAGAACCTTCTTTCACGCACATGTGAGTTGTAATATCTGGCTGCCCTCTGTTGGTACGCAGTATTTCTTATTTGCGCGCGCTCTCTTCTTTCTTCCAACTCATCTAGGCCGCACTTTAGCATATCAATGTTGATTTCTGGCTGAAAGAGTTATACCCTTGGTGAAGAGAATGATGTTTCCACGGGAATGACAGCTTCAGCTCCATAAGCCATAGAATATGGGGTTTCGCCTGTTGAACCCCTCTCTGTGGTTCGATATGCCCAGAGCACTTGTGGTAATTTATCCGCCCAGCTGCCCTTTTTGGTTGCCAATTTAGCTTTCAGGTTGTGCTTTATGATCTTGTTTACTGTCTCAGTCTGGCCATTCGTCTGTGGATGTGCTGGGGAGGCGTAGTAGTTGTCGATGCCGTATTTGTCACACAGCTCCCTGAATTTCCTACCATCGAATTGGGTCCCATTGTCCGTGATGATGGTGTTTGGTATCCCGAATCTGTACAGGATATTTTTTTTTACAAAACTTATAGTATTCGCCTCTGTTATATGTACCAATGGTTCGGCTTCTACCCACTTCGTAAAATAATCCACGGTCACTATGGCATGCTTGGCCCCTCTAGTTGCTGTTGGCATTGGGCCAATTAAATCAATTCCCCACATGGCGAACGGCCACGGCGAGGTAATACTTTGCAAAAGTTCAGGTGGTTGTCGGATGTTGTTGGCGATCTTTTGACACGCCTCACATCTCGCTGCTATTCTTTTGGCATCGGCGAATAGTGTTGGCCAGAAAAAACCCTGCCTTAATGTTTTGTGGGCCAGGCTGGCGCCCCCAGCGTGGTTCCCACAATTTCCACTGTGTATGCTTCTCAGGATACCTTCTGCTTCTTCAGGTCCGACACACCTCTGTAGTGCCCTTGAATACCCCCTTTTGTATAGCTCTCCATTGAGTACTGAGTATCTTGTAGCTTTATACTTCAACTGTTTTGCTTCTAATGGGTCACTTGGGAGTACATAATTGACGAGATATTCTTTGATTGGTGTGATCCAGCTGTTCCTCTCGCCAAAGACTGCCCCTACTTCTTTTGATCTGACTATGCTCGGCTGCAACAGGCGGATCATGGATATACTTTTGGGCCAGATGTTAATTGTGGCGGATGCCAATTTGGCCAGGGCATCAGCTTGCTCGTTTTCTTCTCTGGGGACATGAACGATTCTGTATTCTTTAAATCTTCCTAATAGTTCTTTTGCTAATTCCAGGTAGGTAATCATGCTTTCATCTCTCGCTTGGTATTCATCTAGTACTTGATTGACAACCACTTGGGAGTCGCTGAAGATTTCTATCTCATCTGCCCCTAGGACTGTGTAAACTTTTAGACCTGCTATGAGTGCCTCGTATTCAGCTTGATTGTTAGTAGCTTTGAAGTCAAAACGCAGGGCACATTCGACTGAATCTCCTTCCGGGGTTGACACTACTACCCCTGCCCCGCTGCCGTGTGTGTTTGACAAACCGTCGACGCGGAGTTGCCATTTGAACACTTTCTTATTTTGCTCCACCATCATTCTAGCTACCTCTATGCTTGGCTCGGTGAACTCTGCCACAAAGTCTGCCACTGCCTGTGCTTTGATTGCTGTCCGTGGGAGATACTCTACGTCAAATTCACTTAATTCGATCGCCCACTTTGTTAATCGACCGGATACTTCTGGTTTCAACAGGATTAATTTCAGTGGGTAGTTGGTATATACCCCGATTTTATGAGCCTGGAAATATGGTCTTAGCTTCCTAGCTGCCGTTATTAGGGCAAGTGCCATTTTTTCAGCCGGCGAGTACCTTGTTTTGGCTGGTAATAGTGCTTTGCTAGTGTAGTATATTGGCTTCTGGATTCCCTCTTTCTGTCGCACTAGCACGGAGCTTGTGGCTGCTTCAGAGACGGACAAGTACATGTACAACGTTTCTCCTGTTTCTGGTTTTGATAGCAGCGGTGCCTGTCCAAGGTAATTTTTCAAGGCCTGGAAGGCCTTTTCGCAATCCTCATTCCACTCGATTCCCTTTCCCTTTTTTAGAGCTTTGAAAAATGGTAGGCATCGGTCTGTTGACTTGGCTATGAATCTGCTCAGCGATGCTAGGCACCCCGTGAGTTTTTGGACGTCCTTTAAAGTTCTTGGCGAGACCATTTTTGCTAGTGCTTGGATCTTTTCAGGATTCACCTCTATTCCTCTTTGATGTACCTGATATCCGAGAAACCTCCCAGATGGTACGCCGAATACACATTTTGTTGGATTCAATTTCATTCCATACCTGACCAGCACATCGAATATTTCCCTTAGGTCGTCTGTATGTCTATCTGCTGTGATGCTTTTTGTCAGCATATCATCGACGAAGACTTCCATGTTTCTCCCTATTTGCCTGGCGAACATTTTGTTGACCAAGCGCTGGTAAGTTGCCCCAGCGTTCTTCAGGCCGAATGGCATTACTGTGTAACAATACAACCCCTGATCTGTGGTGAATGCTGTCTTCTCTTCGTCTGGCTTGTACATCTTTATCTGGTTATATCCTGAATATGCATCCATGAAGCTTAACGTCTCATGTCCGGTTGTTGCATTGACTAATTGGTCAATCCTTGGTAGCGGGAAGCTGTCCTTGGGGCAGGCCTTGTTCAGATCGGTAAAGTCCACGCACATCCTCCATTGATTGTTTTTCTTTTTCACTAGGACTACATTCGCCACCCACTCCGGGTACTTGACTTCTCTAATTGACCTTGCGGCGAGTAACTTTGATACTTCCTCTTTTATTGCTGCACTTCTTTCTGGGTTGAAGCTTCTCCGTTTCTGCACAACCGGCTTGCACTTTTCATTCACAGCCAGATTGTGCGAAATTACGCTCCTATCAATCCCTAGCATATCTTCGTGGCACGAAGCAAAAATCCCCTTATATTCCTTCAACAAGCTTGTCACATCTTTCTTAACTTGTTCAGTCAGCCTTGCTCCGATCTTCACTGTTTTATCTGGTTCTGCTTCATCTAGAACAATTGATTCAGTTGGTTCTTTTTTTTCTCTGCTCGTTTTGTCCCTTGGGTCCAGTTCGAAGTTTTCCGGATTATCTTCTTGTACTTCCCTGTCTACCTCGAATATGCTCAAGGTTTCCATCCCCGTTTTATCTTTGAAGATTGATAGGTTGGCGCGGCGAGCCATCTTCTGTGACCCTCTCAATTCTCCGACACCAAATTCTGTAGGGAATTTTATTTTCAACGCATGGGTTGAAGTAACAGCTCGAGCTTTGTTAAGAAACGGTCGACCGAGTAGAGCGTTATACGGCCAATTATGGATGTCAACCACGACAAAGTCTAATAGGATTGTTCATCAGCATGGTGCTGTACCAAATCTTACTAGCAGCTTCACAGTTCCTAAAGACCTAACTTCTGCGCCACCGAATCCCTTTAATGGTACATGGAATGGTTCAAGATCTTTCCTGTCCAGCCGCAACTCATCATATACTCTGGCACTTAAGATATCGGCTGAACTTCCATTGTCAATCATCACCCGAAGGACATCCCTATAGGCTATTCGAACCCCCACGACGATTGCATCGTTAGGCTTTGCATCAATTCCGTCTGAGTCTTCTGCTGTAAAAGTTATGGGATCATGTCCTTCTCTTCCCTTCTTAGGGTTTCTCTGCACAGAATTGATCTCCATACTTCTGCTTTCATACATTACTTCTCGAACTTCTGACATCCTTTCTCGATTGCTCCTCCCAGTATGAGGTCCGCCGAAAATGGTGTTTATAGTTGCGTTGGGGCTGTTCCTCCTTGGACTCTTCCTTTCCTGCCCGTTTCCTTGGCGGCTATCTTGGCGACCACCGTGCTTCTCCCCTTTCAAAGTAAAGTCCTTCAGGTGCCCATCTCTGATCAGGCTTTCAATGTGATCGCGCAATTGAAAACATTTTGAAGTGTCATGCCCATGATCTTTGTGGAACCGGCAGTATTTAGTTGTATCTCTCCTGGCATTTGCTGACTGCTGCCGAGGATATTTGGCGAGTCCCTTGTCTTCTACCATAGACAGTATCTCCTCCCGATCGCCAGTTAAAGGGGTGTAATGGTTGTACCTTCCTCGAAACTTATTGGCTCGAGCGCTTCCTCTGCCTTCTCTTGGATATCCCTTTTGGCCCTTCTCATCTCTCTGGCGATCTTGTGACTGCGTCTTTTTGTCATCCTTATGGTCCGATTTTGAGTCAGGCTTGTGTCCATGCACATAGCTACCCTCTTGCGCTACTTCTTCTTCTTCCGCCAGTGCATAGTCGCCAGCTATTTCCATCATCTCCTCATAAGTTTTTGGTCTCTCCCTTCGTAGGTCAAAGGATAATCGCCCACTTTGTAACCCATTGGTAAATGCGGCGATCACAGCTACATCACTGGCGTCTTCAATTTGAGCAACCTCTTTCCCAAATCTCGCTAGATACTTCTTGATCGACTCGTTACGTTCCTGTTTTAAATTGGATAGATGAGCGAGTGACTTTCTTCTCTGGACACTCCCCATGAACTGCCTTATGAATGCTTTGCTGAGATTTGAGAAGCTGCTTATACTTCCGGGAGGAAGTCGTCCAAACCACCTAGAGGCAAGGTCGCCGAATGTTTACGGGAAGGTGAGGCATAACAACCCATCGTTGGATGAGTACTGGGCCATAATGTTACGGAATCGGTGAACGTGCTCCTTCGGATCCCTATTCTCCTTGTACTGCTCAATGGTTGGCATTCTAAATCTATTTGGAAATTAGGTGCGAGCAATAATTTCGATGAATGGGCTATCTGACTCATCATCCGAAGATACACTACGACCATACCTTCACGCCATTGCTGAAACTTTTCTTGATAGCTCTTGCAGGGTGACATCTCGCTGACCAGTTAGTTCTCCTGCTGGATCGAGTCTACTCTTGATTGTCATTCTACCATGATTGCCTCTCTCATCCGGGCTTCTTCGATCTTCAGTGCTCTCGGATCTTCTTCGCTTCGCTTCGCTCTTTTGGATCGTAATTCCCTTCGTGGACGAGGACTCTTATCTTCAGATGAGATGGAACTGTGTCTCCGCCGGTTCCGTTGATATGTGTCGCTGGAATTAACCCCATGTGTTCGCACCTGGTCTCGTTCCTCCCTGGATTCTTCATTCATCACACCTTTTCCCTTCCTTTGCTTTCTCCCCTCGAAATCCTCAGTATGGTCCTGGGAGTCTCCTCAGTGGATTGTCTTGCTTGAGTATCGGGAATTGCAATGTGAACTTCTGATCGTAGCCTTCCGGGTGGATGGATTCCAGGAGTGGTTAACTCATAAGGAGATGAAACTCCCAATCCTATGGGGAGCGAAAGTCCTATTTTGCTGGCTTCGCTGATTAAGTTTACCAATGCAGCTTGGAAGTGCTGCAGAATCCCGGGATCAGCTGCCTTAGTTCTTGGTGTCGCCGCTGATTGTTCCCCGATTGTCACCGCCCTGTCTCCCGTCGGCGCGGTTGGTTCCACAACTAAATCTCCGCTGGAGTTACCATCTCTATCGCTGTCGTTGTTCATGTTTGTCTGATTCGTAAGGGTCCCTCGAAGTTTCTGTTCAAAGACTACCCCCTCCTTCTAGCGCCAATTGTTGACGGTGAAATTTGGATTGCCACGCACTCAACAATTATATCAATTTAATATAAAACAAGAAAATTAAGAATGTGTTATAGGTAAAAATAGTCGTGATAGACACGTCATCACCATGGAAGGCCAGATCAGCAGAGGTCAAGATAAGTCAACTTATGGAGTAGGAACCTTCACGACAACTTACTCGGAAAAGAGGATAAGTAGTCCGACCACAAACAAAGATGATCAGCTTGAGCAGCAGATCAGATTCGGGCACACTCGGGCACACTTGGGCATACTCACTCGGGAAACAATAAAACAGTCACCAACACTTGCAATCAGCAGCCAGCAGGTCCACGATAAGCAACGATGTGGACCATAAGAGGTAAAAAAGGAAACAAGCAGTTCTCCCGTGAATAAAGGAGAAAGAATCCCATTCAGAATTGGATACAGCCGAAAAAGGGAAGCACAATCTAAATAGGACTAGGAAACCGCTTGAGACTTGGGGGCCACAACACTAAACCCTAGCGGTCATCTTAAAACCCTAGAAGCAACATGTATAAATACCCCCTCTATTCATAAACAGGGGTACGCGAGAAGTAGAACAGGAGAGAGAGAGGATCGTATTGAAAAGTTCTTATAATCATTCTTTATCATTCTTCGTCTTGTAATCGTGATTCATAGTGGATTTGACTTTGTTGCTAGAGGCAACGATCCCGTGGATGTTTCTCCGATCTTTTGGAGTTTTACCACGTAAATCACTTGTTATTTCTTTACAATCTTTGACCATACTCAAGTATAAACTGCAGTAATTCAAAAACGAATCATTGACTTGGTGATCACCAAAAATCACCGTCAACAGAATGCATGCAAAAGACAGATTTTACGTGGAAAACCCTTGAATGGGAAAAAACCACGGCGCCCTTGAGGGCAGAAAAATAATACTAGGTTTTCGTTGCCTTGTTACACGCTTAGATCTCTCTTACAATTGCTCTCTTCTCTCTAGATTTTCGAACCTCTTCCTCATGGGATAGGTGGTTCTATTTATACATGTTTAATTAGGGTTTCCCCTTGTTTTTAGCCGTGTGGGTGAAAGGTTCGTACTAGGATCCTTTCTTGTCACGGATCAGGTCTACTTTCCTTTTTATGATTCCTTGTTGTTCTGGGTCTTCTAAAAGTTTTAGGGTTTATTTTCGTGTCTCTGCCGAGTCGGTTCAGGCCCAATGTACTGGTTCAGCGAGTACCTTCACTTTCTGGATATCGTATCTTTGGCGAGCACATTTCTTCATTCGGCGAGTAGGTATCTAGCTTCGGCGACCATATCTTTGACTCCCTTTTGGCTTGAGCTATTTTATCATTCTAACTTGTCACACTTTCTCCCTTGACCCGGTCAATGAGTGACGTGGCAGTCTTTCGTCGGCTCTTTTGATGACGTGTCGGGTTGGCGAATTTATACACACAACAAAAACAAACTAAGTTGTATTGGTTACTGAAAAAGATTCATTGTTGATGCTCTACTTACATGCCAACACTGGTTTATGGTTTCAGAAATATCTCAATGCACTATTCATTTATCTTATTAGTAGGTGGTGTAAAGAAAAACTAATTATAGACATAAAATTATTTATACAAAACCCAAATCTTCAAACTAAAGAACTAAAAATTACCTTTCTCTTTTGGATTTCAAAGATTGAGATGAACCCAACTCGACCCACCAACAAACCGAGATTGATCGCCACTCGCAATACCCGGAGCACGCGACAATCTATAGAGAGATATAGAGAGAAATAGAAACCTAGATGGAGAATGAGAAGGAGATGAAGGCTTCGAATCAGAGGAGAGGAAGGGTTCGAATGAGAGGAGGAAGGGTTCGAATGAGAAGGAGATGAAGGCTTCGAATCGTTCGAATGGGGGTTTGAATGAGAGGAGGAAGGGTTCGAATGAGAAAGAGATGAAGGCTTCGAATCAGATGAGAGGAGGAAGGGTTCGAATGAGAGCAGGAAGGGTTCGAATGAGAGCAATGGTTCGAATGAGAGAAGAGGAAGGATTCGAATGAGAGGAGACAGCTGCAGAGTGGTTTGTTTGAGAGAGAGGCAAAGTGTTTTGTTTGATTTGAGTTAGAAACCGGTATTAAAGGTTGTGGGTGAAATATTCTTTTCTTATTTCCTATTTTAACCGGTTTATTTCTTTTTTATGTGGTGTTGTACGGTACAACATAAGTTCTTACTTGTACTGTAGCAACTCCCGGTGGATTGATAGTGTCAAAATACCTTGTCTAGATATGTTGATAGATAAATACCGTTAAAAAAAAAAAAAAAAAAAATGGGGATGTTATGTATGCATAATAAATTATTCACATGTTATGATTTTACTAGATGAATATATACTCTTTTTATTAAATGAATATTTATTAAAACCAGGAACCACGCAATCTACATAATATATTTATAATTAAATTGTGGTAGGGAATTACGATCGATGTGGTCCATGTAATTTGGCATGACTCCTATTCCCAAAAGCAATTCACGTTTCCTACCTTCATCTTTGCATCATGATTATTCCATTAAATCAAAAATGTTTTTCACACCTATAAATAATGTGTATACAATTGAATTAATGAAATTCACTCATACTAATATGTATGAGTCATACATACCAGTATTGCAAAAACATTACGATATACTTTTTAACGAGTTAAGGTTGGTCTATTGGTGTTATGATCCCACATTGATTAAGTATGGGATTAATCAATGGTATATAACTCATTGGGCACCCTCTCCTTACAAGCCGGTTTTAAGGATGAGTTCTACCCAGTGGGTTCGTATCAAGTTCGTATCAAGTGGTATCAGAGCCGGTACCATGCCGAGCAGTGGGTTCGTCACGGACGGGGCGACCTGGGGAGGGCTGCTACCCGAGAGAGCGGGATCCGCGAAGTCACCCAGCTGGGAGAGATGGGCCGCCGTGGACGACGGTTGTGGAAGCGTGGTGGAATGTTGTGATCCCACATTGGTTAAGTATGGGATTAATCAATGGTATATAACTCATTAGGCACCCTCTCCTTACAAGCCGGTTTTAAGGATGAGTTCTACCCAGTGGGTTCGTATCAAGACGACAGTTGCGGAAGCGTGGTGGAATGTTATGATCCCACATTGGTTAAGTATGGGATTAATCAATGGTATATAACTCATTAGGCTCTCTCTCTCTCCTTACAAGCCGGTTTTAAGGATGAGTTCTACCCAGTGGGTTCGTATCAAGTGGTATCAGAGCTGGCACCATGCCGAGCAGTGGGTTCGTTACGGACGGGGCGACCTGGGGAGGGCTGCTACCCGAGAGAGCGGGATCCGTGAAGTCACCCAGCTGGGAGAGATGGGCCGCCGTGGATGACGGTTGCGGAAGCGTGGTGGAATGTTATGATCCCACATTGGTTAAGTATGGGATTAATCAATGGTATATAACTCATTAGGCTCTCTCTCTCCTTACAAGCCGGTTTTAAGGATGAGTTCTACCCAGTGGGTTCGTATCAAGCTTGATACGAACCCACTGGGTAGAACTCATCCTTAAAACCG
The DNA here is from genome assembly GCA_030490815.1 of Acer saccharum. NCBI lineage: Eukaryota > Viridiplantae > Streptophyta > Magnoliopsida > Sapindales > Sapindaceae > Acer > Acer saccharum. Next base: position 27,730,438 of record CM059877.1, on the reverse strand, counting down.
GCTTGTAAGGAGAGGGTGCCCAATGAGTTATATACCATTGATTAATCCCATACTTAATCAATGTGGGATCATAACATTCCACCACGCTTCCGCAGCCGTCGTCCACAGCGGCCCATCTCACCCAGCTGGGTGACTTCGCGGATCCCGCTCTCTCGGGTAGCAGCCCTCCCCAGGTCGCCCCGTCCGTGACGAACCCACTGCTCGGCATGGTGCCGGCTCTGATACCACTTGATACGAACCCACTGGGTAGAACTCATCCTTAAAACCGGCTTGTAAGGAGAGGGTGCCCAATGAGTTATATACCATTGATTAATCCCATACTTAACCAATGTGGGATCACAACATTCCACCATATTGGTGACACCCATCCCCTTTCATATTGGTGACACCCCAACCCGACAATCATCCAACATGCCATATGCCACACCTTCCAATTTGAAACTTCGTATGCTGACTTTTGGAGGAGACGATCCAGACAGCTTCTTATACAAGGCAGAACAGTGGTTCGAATATCTTGCTATACCAGAAGACAATAAGGTCTCTATCGCCTCTTACAACTTGGAGGGCATTGCCTTAAAGTGGTATCGACGGCTGCGGAAGTCTTCCCAAGTTGCCTCATACATAGGCCTGTTAAGCCATTTGACAAGAACTTCAGTTTTTGGCCTATACTTCCCTTTCTGGACAATTCTTGTCTTCAAAATTGTTTCTGGATTCAGTCCTACTTCTTCCTCTCCTTCGCTAGGTGGTGGAAAAGAAAACAGTGGTTCCTCATGCCCAAGACGCGCCCTAAGATGGCTAACTTGATACGAACCCACTGGGTAGAACTCATCCTTAAAACCGGCTTGTAAGGAGAGGGTGCCCAATGAGTTATATACCATTGATTAATCCCATACTTAACCAATGTGGGATCACAACATTCCACCACGCTTCCACAACCGTCGTCCACGGCGGCCCATCTCTCCCAGCTGAGTGACTTCGCGGATCCCGCTCTCTCGGGTAGCAGCCCTCCCCAGGTCGCCCCGTCCGTGACGAACCCACTGCTCGGCATGGTGCCGGCTCTGATACCACTTGATACGAACCCACTGGGTAGAACTCATCCTTAAAACCGGCTTGTAAGGAGAGGGTGCCCAATGAGTTATATACCATTGATTAATCCCATACTTAACCAATGTGGGATCACAACATTCCACCACGCTTCCACAACCGTCGTCCACGGCGGCCCATCACTTGATACGAACCCACTGGGTAGAACTCATCCTTAAAACCGGCTTGTAAGGAGAGGGTGCCCAATGAGTTATATACCATTGATTAATCCCATACTTAATCAATGTGGGATCATAACATTCCACCACGCTTCCGCAGCCGTCGTCCACGGCGGCCCATCTCTCCCAGCTGGGTGACTTCGCGGATCCCGCTCTCTCGAGTAGCAGCCCTCCCCAGGTCGCCCCCTCCGTGACGAACCCACTGCTCGGCATGGTGCCGGCTCTGATACCACTTGATACGAACCCACTGGGTAGAACTCATCCTTAAAACCGGCTTGTAAGGAGAGGGTGCCCAATGAGTTATATACCATTGATTAATCCCATACTTAATCAATGTGGGATCATAACAATTGGTATCCCCGTTACACCTATATTATGAGATTATAGGTTTGAATCGTATCTCCCTCCCCAAACCCCGAATTTATTATAATAGTTAAAAAAAAAAAAATTACTATATAACTGGATATTATTTAGTTTTTGAAAAAAACTTTACTATACTATATAAACTGATACTATTTAATTTTTCATGATAATTTTAAATATAATTAGACTATATCAACTTAAAAATTGGACTTAAATTGTGTGACTTCGATTTCCATACATTAACTTTACTTTTAGATATTAGATTTAACTATTTTAGCTAATAATTAATTCGATATAATTCAATTATGTCATGTATTAACACAACCTAAGATCCATCCCATTTCTATTTGATAAAAAATCGTAAGATATACTTGATTGATAGAATTTTAATAGAAACAATATGGGTTTCAATGCAATAATGAGTGTAATTATCCTAACGGAAAACATTTGTGAGGGTCGAGCGGTATTGCACATGTTCCGATTTGCTTCATTCAAATCACACCACATGATGCAACAATATTGCCATCCCGAAATATTATGAGATTACTCATTTACCCCATTTGGAGAAACAATATAAGAAATCGTGACATTACATTTTGGCCTAATTTTTAGTGGCATTGCGGCAAGCCGTGAGCTACCTAAACGAATGAGTAGAAAAAAATTGGGTATATCCTCTCCAAGATGCATACAAAGATGCTACAAATCTCTTCCTATTATTCTGGCTTTAATTTATAGGGGTGATTTCAGCTAATTTTGAAATTAGAGGAGGAAAATGGAGAATAGTATAAACTATAGCGGGATGTTTTCCCTTATATGATTAAATGGGCTATCCTAATTAAACGTACCCCACCTAATTTCTTTGAAGTCCCAACTTTAAAATATTGCAATACCTCCGATGCGCAAATTTATGGGTTTTTTTTTTTTTTTTTTTTTTTATTATTATTTTTTAATATTTGAAATTAATAAAATGTTATTTTAGTGTTTTGTAAAGTTGCATTCAAAATGTATTAAAAGCAATTATGATAAGGGATAATTACCCCGATGGACATTGAATTGATGACACACTATCAAAATAGTCATTGGATTTGAAAGTTATTTCAAAATGGCCATTTTTGACGAACTTTGTGACACTAATGACCATTTCATCCAATTCCATCCAATGAGTGACATTTTAGTAAATAAGGGGATGACATTAATTTATTTTAGATTTTTTTAAAAAAAATCAATTTTTTCTTTTGTTTTTTGAAAAGAATAATTATATTTAGTGTGTGTATATGTATACACACTAAATAAAAGATATTTTGTTTAAATTCAGACGGAAGAGATTAGAATTATATTAAGATAACATTTTGGCCTTAATTATTCTTCTTTCTAGCTAACTTGTATATTTTTTTAATATATATTTCGTTAATCTTCTATCTCATTGACTATTCTTATCAATTTAATCGAAAAATATTTATTTAAGGGTAACAACTGTCATCCAAAGATATGATTTATATATTTATATTTTATTAAAATAAATTATTAATAAAATAACCTTAAATAAAATGATTACAAGAATAAATAACTTGATTAAAAATAAATAAATCAAAATACTTTCCCCATCAATGACAACAACATTTAAACCCTAATTTTATTTTAAATATCAATTTTTTATTTTTTATTCTGCCATTCTGGTTCATCTTGAAGTATTTTTCACATACGCATCATCAACTCTAATACGAACCAAATTAAAGATAGCTCAATCTTCATTTTAGAGCCACCCAATTATGCCATCTTCATTTTAGAGCGCCACATGTTTATATGAGCTTGATTGACGTAGGAATTTTTGTAATCACTTCTCTTTGTTATGTTTTGTGACAACCAGGTTGCACACATGTTGGTCAAGAATGCTCTTTTTCTTGAGGAGGATAGGTTTTTGATGGAAGAGTACCCGTGTTGCGTAGCCAAAGAAGTTCTGGTGGACTTATCTGCTTAGTTGTTTGTTCTTTGTTTGTTGTTTCTTTCAACAAAAAAAAAAAAGTTGAAAACTGAAATGAGGATTTATTTTAGATTTTTTAGATTTATTTTAGATTATTTTTTGGAAATCAATTTTTTCTTTTGTTTTTTGAAACGAATAATTATATTTAGTGTGTATATCATATCTCATATATATATATATATATATATATATATATATATATATATATTCTTTTTAAAAAGATTAAGGCTACAAAATCTAAAAAATCTAAAAAATCTAAAAAACAAAGAAGAGACACGTGTATTGATCTAAACCATTTCTTTTGTTTTTTGAAAAGAATAATTATATTTAGTGTGTATAAATATATATATATATATATATATATATATAGTCTTTCTATTATCAGTTCAAACTGATAATAAATATATCAGGACGAAGAATGTAGACCATGGATTATGAAGAAGTTTTGACAAGTGCATACACTTTGAGTCAAAGTATGTAAATCTAGTGGTTCACATTCTTTGTCCTGATATATTTATTGTCAGTTCGAACTGATAATATAATTTCTGTATATATATATATATATATATATATATATATATAAAATAATAATAATAATAATAATAATAATTTCTGTATATATATATATATATTTGAGATATGATATACATATATACACAATAAATATAATTATTCGTTTCAAAAAACAAAAGAAAAAATTGATTTCCAAAAAATAATCTAAAATAAATCTAAAAAATCTAAAATAAATCCTCATTTGAGTTTTCAACTTTGTTGACAAAGAGTCACAAAACACAACAAAGAGAAGTTATTACAAAAATTCCTACGTCAATCAAGTTCATATAAACATGTGGCACTCTAAAATGAAGATGGCATAGTTGGGTGACTCTAAAATGAAGATTGAGCTATCTTTAATTTGGCTCGTATTAGAGTTGATGATGCATATGTGAAGAAGACTTAAAGATGAACCAGAATGGTAGAATAAAAAAAAATTAAAAAAATTGATACTTAAAATAAAATTAGGGTTTAAATGTTGGTGTCATTGATGGGGAAAGTATTTTGATTTATTTAATTTTAATCAAGTTATTTATTCTTTTAATCATTCTATTTAAGGTTATTTTATTAATAATTTATTTTAATAAAATATAAATATATAAATAATATCTTTGGATGATAGTAGTTACCCTTAAATAAATATCTCTCAATTAAATTGATAAGTATAGTCAATGAGATAGAAGATTAAACGAAATATATATTAAAAAATATACAAGTTAGCTAGAAAGAAGAATAATTTATGCCAAAATGTTATCTTAATATAATTCTAATCTCTTCCGTCTGAATTTAAACAAAATATCTTTATATTTAGTGTGTATACATATATACACACTAAATATAATTATTCATTTCAAAAAACAAAAGAAAAAATTGATTTTTAAAAAAAATCCAAAATAAATTAATATCATCCCCTTATTTACCAAAATGTCACTCACTGGATGGAATTAGATAGAATTAGATGGAATTGGATGGAATGGCCATTAATGTCACAAAGTTGTTCCAAAATGGCCAAAAATGGCCATTTTGGAACAACTTTCCAATCCAGTGGCCATTTTGATAGCATGTCATCAATTCCATGGCCACCGAGGTAATTATCCCTTACAATAATATGTTTAAAATTGATCCTTTAACAAGATTTCCATCAACTTTATTATTAGGTTTTAGATATCTTATGTTGTTGAATTAATAAAGTTGATGGATCCTTTTTTTTTTTTTTTTTTTTTTTAAAGTACTTTATTGTTATATAATTTTGGGGTTTTTTTTTTTAGAGGGGATGACTCAAATCCGTAACCTTATAGTGTAGTTGTAAGGGGTTTTACCACTAGGTCAATCTCATCTTGTTATGAACCCATTTATAGTTAGCATGGAATAATAATAATATATACTTAATTATAATTAATTGGGTGTTAACCATTTCCTTAACCGGGGAGACATGCATATATGGCCAGCCATGGCCCGTGAGCTACCTAATTAAACATGTAATTATGTAAATAACAAATCTTTACATTTTTTTTTTTTTTTGAATATACAATAACTACCGGGACCCTGCGAGGATTGAACACTACTAGCACAGTCCGGACAACTACTCCACAAGAGGGGAGAGAACACCCACACATGAGGTGGGACAAGGAAATAATGGATGTATATATATATACGGTGCTAGGCATTGTACCGTGGTGGTGGAGTCTCTCTTTGGAGAGTCACACCACATTGGTAAGAGGCCCAATAGCCAAATCTTTACATATTATATAATGGGTTTTATATACAATTATGAATTTTATAATCTTTGACAACAACACTTTTAAATTTAACCAAATAAACAAATAGCAAGCAAGAACTCACAGTTTGGATATTTTATGGTTTAAAAATCATTACTAAACCGGGATTAAAAATCCACATATTTTGTGGTTGTGTATTTTTTATTATTATTTTTTTTTGTCTGACAATAAATAAAATATAGAGATGACGTACAAATAAAATAATAATAATAATAATAATAATAAAAAAAACATGTCATTTGAATAATTTATAATGGTGGACTATTATGCACGAAGTTAGTATATATAGACAGCACATTCCCCTTCTCATGTGCAATCCCGAACATATATTATGTAATTATGTTCCGGAGTTTGTACCCGAACATACTTATTTAGCATGGAATATGATGACTTCGCGTAGTATGAATATGTATGTGCATCTGAGGCACATCACCTCTTAGCTTGGGATGGTAACAGGTTGAATCGGGGTTAGATCGATATGCCCCAAATCCGAAACCCGATTTTAATAAGTTGTTCTAAATCTGATCAGTGACGTGAATGAATTTTTTATTTTCGTCCCAAACCTGATCCGAATGAGGCAGGGTGCCCCAAACCCAATCCAAATTGATCCGTTTCATTTAACAAATTTTTTTTTCAAACAATTAAATATACAAATTTTGCTATACATTTGAATTTAAGGATAGGAAAATTAAATTTTAACATTCAATTAAATTAAAAAATATACTCAAATTGAAAATATATATTTAAATTTAAACATACATATACTTAAATTTAGACATAAATGATAAATAAATATAAAAATTTAAAGTTTAGCATGTGTACCTTAAAATTCAAATTCAAATATAAGCTTAAATTTAATAAAATATAACATCTAAAATATATAAACCATACAGGTATCGTTTAATCTCTAATACTTTAATATAATTTATGTTATTGCTATTTTTAAATTCGGATGCATCTATTCGTGATTGATTTCCTTTTATTGGATTGGGTGCTGTTATTAGAAATCACAAAGGGAAAATTGTTGCTGCTATCTCTAAACCTTTTAGGGGCTCCTTTAGTGCTGAAATAGGGGAGTTCCTTGCCCTCCGAGAAGGTCTTCTCCTTGCCAAAAGACTCAACTTTACACTGAAGTATGCAAAAGTGGATGCTGTTACGGTTACTAATGGTGTCAATGAATTTGAAATTGTAAATTGTAATGCTAACTACATTGTGAATGATATTAAGGTTCTTTTACAAGAGGTAGGTGGTTGTGTCATGCTATTTCCAGAACTGAAATACGTTGGCACATGTCTTTGCCTATATGGCCTTCTCTTACAGGAAGGAGCAATCTTGGCTCAATGCCATCTAGCACTGTTTTTTCTCTTGTTGCTGTTTTAGATGGTTTTCCTTCAAAAATAAATAAATAAATAAATAAATTGTTATAACTTAGGGATGCTGGATGATACATAACCCAGATGGACATACTAGTTCATTAATTTAGGTGCAAAGGGTGTGATATTGGATCAATCTCATTTCTTTTGTAAAATTTATGTTAAATTATATCATACATATTAAATTATTCATATGTTATGATTTAAAATTTTTTTTTTTTTTTTTTGAATTACAGTACTACAATTGCTAGTACGTAGCGAGATTAGCGAGATAAGACTCTGCTAGCACAGCTCGGAATACTACTCCCACAATCGAGGAGATAGCTCCCACACTTAGGAATTAATAGCCAAGGTGGGATAAATAATATATATATACATACCACATCGGCAAGAGGCCATTTGTCATATGTTATGATTTTTATTAGATGTGAATATATATACCAAAGATTTTTCTATTTGGTATAAAAGTCAAGTGTCAGGAACTCAGGATAAAATGTTGTATGTGGTCCATGTAATTAATGTCCTATACCAAAAAGTACATCGACATGTTTTTTTACACCTACAATTCTGCAAATAATTGAATTATTGAAGGCAACTTACACTAACTTACGCTGATTATATACATAATTACACAAAAATCAGAGGAAATATGATAATAACACTCCTATCCCTTGACTCATTGACTAATGTTTGACCACCATTAGTCAACCATGGGAAAGGGGCAATGTCATTTTTACCCTTGCACTTATATTTGAACGGTGTCAATTATCAATATTATATTATTGAATTAAAAATAATGTAAAAAATAGTTTTTTTTTTATTGTATTTAAAAGATAGTTAAAACCATATACAAAAACAATTTGTTTTGAAAAATATTAAAAAAAAAAAACAAATGAAAAAAAAAAAAAAAATCTCTACTAATCTCCATTTAAGGGTAATGGAGATTCAAAATTGAGAGGAAATTTTGTATATTTTTGAAAAATTTCCACAAGACAATGAATAATTCGATGTAATTATTTTAATATATAGATATAACAATCCAATGGAATACACAATTTTTGTTGCATCGTTCTAAATCTCTTTTAATGGAGATTTGAGATTTCCATTTCCATCAATGGATCTATGATTTCTGCACAAAGGCCAAAAAAAAAAGGGAAAACCCAACTCAAAACTTTTAATCAAAAAATATCAAAAACACAAAACAATAAAGTACAATAGTCTAATGGATTTCAAAAAAAAAAAAAATAGTCTAACGAAAATTTCAAACTCTTCGAACAGAGATCCGATGAACCTTGTTTGATTTCAAAGATTACCCTTGTTTGAATTCAAAAATCTGTGATCTCTAGATTTCTTTCTTCTTCTTCTTTTTTTTTTTGTTTTTTTGTTTTGTTTTGTTTTGTTTTGTTTTTTTTTTTTGTATTATTAGATTTTGTAAAGGAGATCTGGAATCTCTATTGATAAAGATTAATCTCCATCAATGGAGATTCTGATCTCTATTAATGTAGATATAAGATTTATGGTTTTTTTTTTTATTGACTGTTTTTTCTGGTGTGTTTGTGTCTGTGATAGAGATAAAGAAGAAGATGGGTAGGAAAAGAAGAAGAAGAAGAAGGGTAGGAAAAGAAGAAGAAGAAGAAGAAGAGAAAAAGAAGAAAATAGCGGATGAAGATGAAAGAAAAATAGGTTATTCAGGTTTGTGGTGGAGGAGAAGATAGATTTTTTTTTATAAAAAAAAAAAAATTAATAAAAGTTTTTAGGGCTGATGTGGCTAACTTTAATTGGATAGCCTATATTCTTTTTTCCTTTTTTATTTAATAACTTTGCAAAAGGCCAAATTGACCTTGATTAATGGGTGGTTAACGGTTAGTCAACTGTTAATTAATGGTTCAAAGGGTAGTCAGTGTTATTATGATATTTTCATTGGTTTTAGTGCAATTATTAGTGTAATTTGCCCAATATTAAATTTCACTCCTACACGACTCCTACTATGTGCAAATAATTGAATTATTGATTCTCACTCCTACATGCCTCTATTACAAAAACTTTAAAATATAATTTCCAGCGGACCAAGTTGGTCAATTTGTATGTCTCTTCTACCAATATTCCAATGAAATATTGCACGTGCTCCATTAAAATCACACATGAAGTGACAATAAGATATTTAGGCACACTTCGCTCACATGACCGATGTTCTTCTCGTACTCTCGAAATATTCGAAAATTACTCATTCAACCTATATCGAGAAACAATTTAAGAAATTGTGACATAATATTTTACACTAATTTTAGTGGCAAGCCGTGAGCTACCCAAATAAACAAGTAAAGACTATCCGATAAATAGTACATCTATAATTATGATCCTTATCGCATGCATGAAAGCTCCCCCGTTCTTCCGAAACAAGTTGCCACAAATCTATCCCCTATTATATATTGTGTATTAGTTGATTAATTTAAATTGTTATATTATTTTTTTCTTTTATAATATATTAAAGGGTAAATTGCATTAAAGTACCCTCATGTTTTCCTATACTACTGTTAGATCGAACTTTTTACTTTAATTACAGAAAGGTACCTTTGACTGTTTTGACCACCATTAAATTTAATAGTGTGCTTCACAGTGCGATTTGAACCAGACCATCAATGTTATGTATTTACTATAAAATGACCATTTTTCCCCAGCACCGTTAAGTACACTGTTAAATTTAATGGTGGTCAAAGCAGTCAAAGGTATCTTTCTGTAATTAAAGCAAACAGTTCGATCTAACAGTAGTATAGGCAAATGTGAGGGTACTTTATTGCAATTTACCCTATATTAAAATATATGTTTTTAAGAATAATTTTACTAAATACATCTTAAATATTAGATTTTTTTTTTTTTCAAAAATTAGATGGAGGTCGAATAGACCTCCATTATCGAACAAACCTCCATCACATACCTCAATTGATGAAGGTCTAACAAACTTAAAAACCTCCATAAGCGAAGGTCAATGACAATGAAGATGATTGAAAAAAAATCTTTCTCTCACTTGTCATAAAGATTTCTCTTGGATAAAAATCATTTCTCTTGGATAAAAATATTGAAGTTATTGAGAAATTATATTTTTGAATACTGCCATAATTTTAGGACTATTTATGGTTTTGACCCAAAAAAGTGTCCGATAAAGATTTATAAATCATAAATGACAATTCATTCTATAAAAAAAAAAAAAAAACCATAAATGACAAAGACCAAATTAAAAATTAAATAAAAAATGAGCTCGTGTAAGTGTGTAACAAACTAAGGGCTAGTTTGGTATTGCTTTTAAAAAGTTAAAATCAGATTATTTTATAATTTTGACATAAAATGATGTTTGGTAAAACTTCCAAAAGTGATTAATTGATAATCTGGCAAGTTTTGACAGTGATTTTGAGAAGTAGGTGGGGGGTTACTTTTTAAAAGTGATTATGGAATAATCTATTTCCACATTTAATGCATCTTTTAAAATACCATTATTATCCTTATGAAATCAAGTTAAAATCATTTATATACCTTATTTCATCTCAAAATTAAATATTGATTTGATTTATAAAATCTTTTAAAAATCTTTTAATTATTCTTTTGGAGTTTTTTTTTTCCAATTTAAATATTTTACTTAAATATTGGTTTATAAATATAATTAATGAAAAAAAATATATGAAATAGAGTCCTAAACTCATGTATATTCTAGTCATTATAACTAATCTCAGCACTTTTACAGTAAAATTACCAAACATATGTATACTGCTTTTGAGTCATACAGTAGTTTTAAAAATACAATTAACCAAACATTTGCTGATTAACTTCACAGCTGATTATTCTTTCAGCACAGCTAACGGTGATTATTATAAAAGTTACAGCAATACCAAACTGGCCCTAACAGCAAAGAGTTTGGCTTTTAGATTGTCTGGTCCACCGTCTACCCCACATGTATAACACTTGAAGACCCGCTCACTCAGAGCATCTCCAATGGTAATGTGGCTTGCATTTGAAAAAATGGTGATATGTCAACAATGTCAAGCCAATTGCTTCATATGTGGCTTATAACTAAATTTGATTGACATCCAAATAAAAAAGTGGTCTCCAATGCTTCCATTGTAAAATTTATGTTTTTAATGACGTGTCAATTTATTATTGGTCTCCTTAAATATACTTTATAATTGTTTTTAATATAATGTCTATCTATTCTCCACTTCTCACTACAATCTCTCCCCTCCAAAAAATCCCATCTTTCTCTCTCCATAAAAAGTAACTATGGCGGCTGCCGTGAACCCGTCTCCGAAACTGAATTTGGGTGGTGGGGTTTTCACCAGAAGCACTGATTTCGTACCATTTTGGAGACCATCACCAGAGATATGGAGGGTTGGTGGCACCAGTAGTTTAAGTAGTGTTGGTGAGTTATCTTCAAAGAAACTCCATTTGGTCTGTGCTAGTTCTAGCGGCACTCACAATGCAGTTCCTGTTTCTCAGTCTGTGCCTCCTCTGACCAGCTCCAAGTGAGTTTTTGCTGTTGTTTTGCTTGTTTTAGTCATGTAACTGGAGATTTCTTTTTGTTGGATTTTTTTTTTGGGGTTAATACTTTGGATTTCCTACCTGCTTGTATCTTTATTAAATGGGTCAGTGGATTAATTTTGTTTCTCTTTTTACTATTCTCATCAATAAAGCTAACACCTTTATAGGAAATTAATGAGCAAAATGTACTGTTATTTTAATTTTGCTATACTGCCTAGGGGTTTCATATGATCTTTTGTGATGCTTTTTCCCCTTAGGTTTTTTTTTGCTATGCTTATTTTATCTATATATTATTATATTTTAAGATTTCTAGGTGGGTTTAATAATCTCTGTGTATATGCCGCTTGAGATGATTTTCCATTTGTTCTTTGCAATTCTACCAAGTGAATGTAATTTTGCTTACAACATTTGTTTGATTTAGCTGTTACATGGGTAGCTGTATCCTGTTTTATAAATTGCAATTGTTGAGTTATTCATGTTTTACTTGTAAATTTTGATATGCATCATGTGGTTACCAGTTTTCATTAACTAAGTGGTTGCTCTCTAGTTTACATTTATTAATCTTTACTTTGTCAATTGACATTTATTTTTGACTTGCAATGAGTTTTGACCTGTCTAATAGGAAGAAAGAGGTGGATAGAAGCTCATAGTAACTTCATTTCTTACTGCCTTCTAGTGGGGATGTTGAGTATGCTTACTCTGGTTCTAATACACATTTCATTTATTTCAGGATGAAACGTCACACGATTTCAGTGTTTGTTGGTGACGAGAGTGGAATAATAAACCGGATTGCTGGGGTTTTTGCTAGGAGAGGTTACAATATTGAGTCCCTTGCAGTGGGTTTGAACAAGGACAGGGCTCTCTTTACCATAGTAGTCTGTGGAACTGAAAGGGTTTTACAACAAGTTGTGGAGCAACTTAACAAGCTTGTCAATGTCTTAAAGGTTAAGACTAACCCTTGTTAACCTTTTTTTTTTTTTTTTTTTTTTTTTTTTTTTTTCCGATGACAATAGAGTTCCTTACAATGAAAATGTAATGGAAGGAATGTTTCTACTCTTATTTCTATTATGAATCCAAATTATAAGCTCGAGTTATTAGGTGGAGCACTCAATTATACTGTAAATAACACTTTTGAATTGTGTAATCGATCAATATTCAGCAGTAACACCCCCAGTTACTACTTACTTGAGGCCCTCGTCATGTGTCATGTGTGAGCTGTGTGCTGTAGGCTAAAATGTTGTCTAAAAGTTTTTCTTTTTCCTTCAAATTTTTTTTGGAGGAGGTGTAGAAGTCTTTGATAAGTAATCTAACTTGGGGTTTTGATCTGTCCTAACTAGTTCATCCCAAAAATAATAACAAAGCTTAAATTAAATACAATTTAATGAAACACTTATTTCTGTTTACTTTTTTTTTTTTTTTTTTTTTTTCGTTTATGAAGACATGAAAAATTTGAAGAAGAATTGTAGTTTGGAGGTTCATAGTGATCACAATATACTTAACATTAATTTTCGTAAGTGGGTAAGAAAAGGGAAGAAAGGGAAAGGGAAAGGAAAAATAAAAGAGAAATAAGAGAGGACGACTCATCCCTCTTTTTGTTTGTTTACTTTCTGCTTATCAGTAAATTAACTAATGTAACAGGTGGAGGACATCTCAAGAGAGCCCCTAGTAGAACGTGAACTAATGCTTATAAAACTTAATGCTGATCCAAGTACGCGTGCTGAGGTAATGATGCAGTATGTTTCGTCTTTTTTTTTTTCAGAAATTTTTTAGATAATAAAGTTAATATTCTTATGGATTCTGCTCTGAAAAGAAATGACTCTTCTGATCTAAAAAACTGGAACTATTTTCTTAGTTGGATGAAGAATTTATATCTTAGTTTGTCACAGTAAATAAATAATATTCACTTGTAAACATGTGTCAGTGGAATTGGAACTTTATGGTTTGATCACATTTTGATAAGTGTACTCTATACAAAACTTTTCAGACTTGATCTTATTACTTTGGTGGACTGATTCCTATTTGATTGAATTTGATTTAAACTTCCATCCATTGATTCTGTTTCCAATATTTAGAGAATGTTAAACAGTGCAAGAGCTTGTTTTAATCTGTCCACAAAAAGTGTATATATGTTAATTAGATATAATTATGTCAGTGATCTGCTTTGCTGTAAACGGAATTATATATTATTTAGCATTTTGGAATTTTAATTTGTTGCTAGAGTTTTATTTAAATTCTCTTTTGCTCTAAGGTGTGTCTAACTTTAGGATAGCCCATGCCTGCATATCTGCAATGTGCACTATAATATGTGGTGAGTTGTGAAGCGTAACTAGCGTGTCAGTCTTGGAAGGTTTTTTTTTTTGTGTGTGTGTGTTATAAACTTATAAACCAGTGATCAGTTTATACTTTATGAGAAAAGAAGGATTTTCTTTTAATTTCCTTCTGTTGTTGTTTTATGCATTCAAGCACCTAATCTTTCTTGGCCTTGATCTTTAGATCATGTGGTTAGTGGACATCTTCAGAGCAAAAGTGGTGGATACAGCAGAACACTCACTGACTGTTGAGGTATCTTGTCATATTCTTATATTTTTCTTTGGTGTATATGCTTCAGTTATGATCCAGCGGTTGTTACACCTAATTTTAATCTGGTGTTATCTTAGATATGTATGTCAAAATCTGAATGGCCTCTGCCCTCAATGACCTATGCTATATAAAGATCATTACTACGTACTAAATACAATACACAATAGAAAATTTTAAAAACCGTTAAATCTGAAAGGTATTAGCAATTTCGCATTTTTTAATTAGCAGAAAATTTAATTGTTTTGGAATGATCTAATTTGGGTTATCCTGTTATTTGGAATTAGGATATTTTTCTTTTTTTTTTTTTCCGACTAATTTGTCTTTTCCTGGGATTGTAGAGTGGAGAGAATTATATTGAAGGTCTTGGAGTAAATGGACTATTTTATATGAGACTTTGAGAGCACTCTTTCTTCTATTTTTTCTGTGATTACAGTAAAATATTTTTGCTCAGTATGCTGGTGGTCACAAGCCTTTAGGCAAAACAGCGTACTTTATTTGTGTTTACTTGTTTGATTGTTTGATTACATCTTTTTCTGTTCATTTTTCTGCCTAATCCGAAATCAGGATCAGGGGTAATCATAAAAAGTTGAGATGTGGTTTTCCTTTACCAAGAAGAGAAATTTACCAATCATGATCATGAGTTTTGTGTTTCTTACTCTGACATGGATAACTATTATTTATGGTCAGCCACATGATCAAGTAAATACATTGTTATAAACATTGGTGAGATCATGAAATTTGGTGTACTGCATTGACCATGAGATTGTGCTTTATTGCTGTTTAATGTGCTTTTGTATTTTACTTCGCTTTGGCTATAGTTGTAGACATTGGATCTTTTGCTAATCCTCAAAACAAATGCTATAATTGTATGAGATTATGTATAAGTTTTATAGTTGCATTTAAAATTCTTTTTTGGTCCATTCATTCTCGTAAAAATTATTTTTTGTCCTTTTTGGACGTTTTAGGTCACCGGAGATCCCGGGAAGATGGTTGCTGTTCTGAGAAACTTTAGCAAGTTTGGCATAAAAGAACTTGCAAGAACTGGAAAGGTATTGTATCCATATTCGTTAAATCCATTTTAAGAACAAACTAATTCAACCATGAAATTATATAGGAATGAACAAGCTGTGAAAAAATAATTCACTTTGGGAGAGTGTTTTGCAACCAAAGTTGTTAAATATCAATAAATACACACAACTCCATAAAGTGTCCTATGTTGAAGATGATGATGGATCCTTCAAACCAAAGGCAAGCAAGAACACCATAAAGTATAAACACCTGTTTGTGTTTATGTATAACATCTAATATGATTCCAACTTCTCAGATACCAGTATCTACAAGGTTAAAAGAAAAGGTTAATAGCTTCTTTGGAATTATGTGGCCT
The DNA here is from genome assembly GCA_030490815.1 of Acer saccharum. Taxonomy (NCBI): domain Eukaryota; kingdom Viridiplantae; phylum Streptophyta; class Magnoliopsida; order Sapindales; family Sapindaceae; genus Acer; species Acer saccharum. Next base: position 27,714,638 of record CM059877.1, on the reverse strand, counting down.
TTTAAATCCTCAACTTCTTACTCACAGCTAAAAATGAACCGGTGTATTGAAATTACATAATTCCCATCAATAGTTAAGTTTAAAAGGTTATAGATACATGATTTTGGTGATTAATGTGACTGGTTATTAAAACTTTACCCATTACTACAATCTAGATTAATTAATTTTATTGTTTTCCCATTAATATTATTATAGTACTGTTATGTGTAATGAGATTCAATCTTAATTCTGTATACAGATTGCTCTGAGACGAGAAAAGATGGGCGAGACAGCTCCATTTTGGAATTTTTCTGCAACATCTTATCCTGATCTTGAAGGGGAAATTCCGAATGGTATGGTTGTAGCGAAAAATAACATATCAGTGAATGCCAATGACAGCACATCCTCAGGGGTATTAAAGTTTTGAATCCACTAAGCTGGCTTTTCTTGCCACTTCTCTTTTTTTTTTTTTTTTTTTATTCCACATATTAGGAATTACTTTGTAGAGCTGTGCACTTCTTTTCCAAATGGAATATGATAAATAATCTAGGTAAAATATTCAATAAGTATCTTCTGCATAGAAATCTTTTAACACTCTGATATCAACCTACATAAGCTGCTCTACTAATCACTGGAGTTGCTGATGAATTGTTTGAAAATTCAAAAATTTGATGTTAGGACAAAATTGAGGTGGCCACTGGATGAATGGTTCAGCCCATCTAACTTATAACATAATTATTTGGTAGTGGATAGTGTTATTATTTCCCAAGGAGAGAAATTCAATCTTTACTCTCTAGTCTCTTCAATATGTGTTACTAGCGGTAACTTAACTAACTGTTACGTAGTTTGATATATCTGTTATATGTTTTCAGTTATTGTCTGCCTTCCTCTAGTGGATATGCATCATGATTGTTCTGTTTTCTTTTCTTAGTATCTGTATGTTGTAAATCTCCTCTGTGGGGACTATTGTTATATCTTATTAACACAGATTTCATTTCTTTTATGAAGGGTGATGTATATCCTGTAGAGCCTTATGACGACTTCCCAGTGAATCAGGTTCTTGATGCTCATTGGGGTGTTCTCTATGATGAAGATGTAAGATGCTTACCTCTCAAGATCCTTTAGTCTTATAAATTTTCATTGAACATGAATAATTGGTTTCTTTCATTGTCAGAAAAATCCCTTGATGATTTGGAAAGCTAAAGTACCTCATATAACACATACTCTGCTTGGATTATTGCACATTAAAGAATTAATACTTATGATCCGATTTGGAAAGAAGGCATAGTATGTGTTTGTCACACCAATGGTGTAAGAGGAGAGTATTGGATCATCTTGTTTTGTATGAGAATAGAGGATAATCGTTTTTCCAATTGCAAGTGTGAATAGGGATTTTTGTGCATTCTTGTTTGTCTTTGTTTGTCGAAAACTGTAGTGCTCTTAGAGAAGGATAAAATCTGTAGTCTTGGAATTTCATTGTGGTGGCAATATTATAAGTTCCTTAATGAGGAGGATTCAAAGAATTTTGGAGAAGTGCAGTATTGTGGGGAGATGGTGTATCATTTATGGGATAAAGTTTGATTTTCATTTTGGTTGGCTGCCCTTATGGGCATTGGTTTCAACTGAATTGAGGAAGATAGCGTTTATTTTTATCCATTCTGATTGGGGGGATTATCTTTTTTGCTGACAGGCAACGCTGATCATTTTCAAAACTTTTACCCTACTATTTGGTTATTAATAATATATTTCTTTTTCCTATCACTAAAAAAATAAATAAATAAAAAATCGTATACATGTTGTATTTAAAGTGAGATTTGACTTTATTATCTTGCGTGTCAACTGGTTATGAAATAAAACATCATGGTGTTTATTTCAGTATCATTATTTTGACATTGATCTGATTTAATGTCTAAATGGTAAACCTTGATCTTGAACAGTAAATTGGTTTTCAAACAACTTTCTATGTTCTGGACAGGCATACACACATAGTGATACATGTGCATTTTCCTTGCATGTGATTTACACCTCTTTACTTACTCCACTCTATAATTCAGTCGAGCGGTGTTCGGTCACATACTTTGTCTATGCTTGTGAATAACACTCCTGGAGTTCTTAACATAGTCACTGGGGTTATGTCGCGAAGAAGTTATAATATTCAGGTTAGTTTGTATTGGTTTATGCTTAGTTTACCATTGCTCCCAAAAATTTCATGACTTTACTGGTGTGGTGATTTCTTTTGTTGTTTCATTTTAGAGTCTAGCTGTGGGGCCTGCTGAGAAGGAGGGTCTTTCTCGCATAACCACTGTTGTTCCTGGGAATGACGAGACAATTGGCAAGTTGGTTCAGCAATTGCAGAAATTAATAGATCTTCATGAGGTAAGGAGTGCTCAATTTACTTCTTCACATGAGCAACTTAATACTTTACAGCAATTACATTAAGCTAGAAATTCTTGATTTCAAATCTATGAAGAGTGAATTCATTTCTGTTGTTTGGCAAATTAAAGTGGATTATTGATTTCAAGTCTTAGATCAAGGTTTTCATTGGAAAAAGAATTCAGGTTACCTTTTGATGGAATTCAAAGTTTAGTTGGAAATCTGGATCCTCTATTTAGTATTGAAAATTTCTGATTTATATTTTATTTCATTTTGAAAATGAATTAAATATGATAATAAATCAAAATGGGTTTTAAGTAATCTTTATTTCTAATTTGGCTCCATTTTCACTACAAAGGAGAAATAGGGAAAAAGGAATTTCTTCTTTGAGCTTGGTTAACATGGTTATGTTCCTGGATTTTTCATCTACAAGATGTCATAGTAGTTTTGAAAGGTTTACATATATAGCCTAATGATACATTTTTGCTCGGGTGATGTGAGATTTTGACACCTTGCCCTTACCTCATTAACCATTTTGGCCTCACTTGCCTAAGAGTTGTGGCTTTAATCTTTATATATACTTGATACTTATTTTGTTTATTTATTTCTTGAGGAGTGGATTTGCCATCTTTTCAACCAGTAAAATAGATAATGACTTATTAGACGATCAATTGGAACTTCGTTTTGTTTATTTATTTTATGTATATGGAAAATTTTGATAGAATGCTAATAAGTGTTTTTTTTCTTTTTTTTTTTCTCTTTTCCTTTTAAAATGAGAATTTTGAATCGATGGCCTTCATATTGTCTTATTAGTTATTTCCAAAATTTACAGTTTTTCAGATGGTTATTTTTTACTTTTCTAATATTTACATCGCATTGCTAGATATTTCTATCTAAATTTGCAATCTAAATGAGCAAATGACTGACCAAGACTGGCGATGGTGTTTGTTCAGGTTTGGGATATTACCCACTTTCCATTTGCTGAGCGAGAGCTAATGTTGATAAAAATTGCTGTGAATTCCGCTGCTAGGAGGGACGTCCTTGATATTGCCAAAATATTCAGGGCCAAAGCAGTTGATGTGTCTGATCACACAATTACCCTCGAGGTAATTTCCTGCCCTGTTGAGCTAACAATATTTCATTATATCTTGATTCATTTTCCTCAGAAGTGAAAACAATCTGTTACCACTTTTGATGGTATCTCTACATGCTTAAAGAGAACATTCAGTTCAATTTTCTAATGATCCTGTATATCCCTATATCTGGCTTGTGATTTGTTCTGTGAGATGCCAATATGTTTTTTTAAACCAATGAAAATAATACAAATTAGAGTGGTTGTGGAAATCTGATGAGCTTAAAAACTTTCTAACAGTAGCACCAGTGGATCTGGAGTGTTCTTTATATCCTACTTTTGTGTTATACTGGTTCTTACGGTGGCCTAATCCTGGCACGATACAGGTTTAGGGATTCTTATTTTTAGTTTTCCCCAGTTTAAAGTTAATGATTGCATGTAGGTTTGCCAACATTTTTGGTAAATTGACTGCAGAGTTTGAGTAGTAAAAGCAGAGAAAATTTATTAGACTGCAGCACCGGCGGTTGCCTGGTATAACATGACATGCAGGAGCTCCAGATTTATTGCATTGCCGTTAAAGACTTTCACTGCCTACACCTGTCACTCCGAATTTCATTTCTTCCAGTATTGCTAATGCTTTAGTTATCTGTATTTTTCTTTCAGCTTACAGGTGATTTGAATAAGATTATTGCGCTGCAGACGTTACTGGAGTCCTACGGGATTTGTGAGGTCTGTCCTCTGATTCAAGTTTTCGCAAAGCTTCATTATATTGCATGTGAATTATTACATCATTATTGAGTGGAAGATTGAAATCTTTTCTTGTCTGATTCTTGTTTGACATGAGTCTAGAAATTTGGTGACATTGTGTTTAGTTTCTCTTAGTTATTTCACTTTCAAATTATTAAAAAATTTAAACCGCTTCTTTCGTGAAGGTGGCAAGGACTGGGAGGGTGGCATTGGTGCGGGAGTCAGGAGTAGATTCCACATCCCTTCGAGGATATCCTCTACCTTTGTAATATTTGAGATACTCGGTAGCTGCTTGATAGGTTTTGTGAGTAGCGTAAGATGAACGTGTGTGTATTTCGAAGTTGAGTTAGAGATAGTAATTGATGCTTGATATGTTTAATGCACATCTTTGTCCAAGAGGAAACAGCTGTTTATTTAGGCTAATATGTACTTTGTAGTGTTGAATAAATGATTATAAAGTTAGGTTCCTGGATGGTGCTGCATGTTTATTGCAGAATATCTTTATTTTCCATTTCTAATGATCAAAAAATGCAAATTCAGCTTCAATATTCATTGTTATTCATAAGAGATACTCAGGTTGGCTGTGAAAATATATGACAAAAGTTTCATTCCACTACAAATACAATTAATACAAAGAGAATTTTCACCGATGAAAAAGAGCAATTAGAGAACATTGTCTCAGCAGAATATATACACAATTGCTGGTCTATAACATAAAAAGGTTACAAAAGATGCTCTAGATATATGAAGTATAATAATCTGAATCGTCAAAGCTACAAACATTACAAATCTTCATATGCCTTTTCTTAATGGCATCAAACTAATACATACCACACATAAAATGTTAATTCTACTTCACTGTGACTATTTCGCTTCTTCAGCAATGACGACTTCTTTAGCAACAATGAGTTCATCCGGAAAATTAGCATCACCAGAGTGAGATGGCAGCGGTGTAATCTCCTCATCGGTTGTGAAATTATATCTCTCCCCAATGGCTCTGAGAAGCTGGTACACTTCAAACATGGTGGGTCTCTCCTTTGCAGTTGGCAACACACAGTTACAAGCAACTCTAAGAAATTGGTTGAGTTCATTCTCAAAACCTTTCCCAAGCAAAGACTTATCGATGGCAGTTTGGAGAAGGGAGTTATCTGATAGCTGTGTTATCCACTCCACTAAACTTCCCTTGAAGCTCTCAGGGACATTGACCAAATGGGTAGCTTTCTCACCTGTTACTAACTCCAGGAGAACAACTCCAAAGCTATAAACATCCCCCTTTGGAGTAGCTACCAGCGTCCGTGGATATTCAGGAGCAACATAACCGAAATCCCCAAACTCCCCATTGACAAAAGTACTTAAATGGGTGTCAATTGGATTCATAAGCCTTGCAAGGCCAAAATCGGATAATTTGGGTTCGAAATCCCCATCCAACAGAATGCATTTAGAGCTTATGTTTCTATGAATAATCCGGGGATTGCAATTGTGATGCAGCCATGCCAAACCTTTAGCTGATCCAATAGCAATTCTGAGTCTCAATGGCCAGTCCATGTCGCTGACCTCGCGTTCTGCCGGATGTAGTTTATCGTAAAGTGTTCCATTTTCCATGTACTTGTAGACCAAAAACCTTTCCTTCTTTGCCACGCAAAAGCCTAACAGGGGGACCAAGTTACGGTGCTTAACACTCCCTATCGTATTCATCTCAGAAACGAATTCTTTCTCCAAGCGCTGCGAGTCTTGTAACCTCTTAACCATTAGAGAACAACCTTCGGGAAGCACTGCTTTGTACAATGTTCCTGTTCTTCCTGTTCCAATGATGTTGTCTTTGGTAAAGCTATTAGTTGCCTTCATAAGGTCACTCAACCTCATTTTTGAAACCGACTTCTCAAACATGGAAACCTGAAAACAAAGGTAACTTCTTTATCAATAAATTTGTGGTTTCAACACTGTAGAAAATTCAATAAAACCAAGAACAATATATGAATAACTAAACTTTAGTAAGCAAACAGATGAGTTCAAAACAGTTATGAGCAATATATCGAATCAAACAACTTGCCTTGATGCCCTTCGTTCCCGTTATGCTCTTCGCCCATTTGTTACCTTCGGGGTCTTCTTCCTTCTTCTTAACCACTACACGCGTGAAGTAGCACAAAACAATACCTAAAATAAGGGAGGTAAAAGTCACCCCAGCAATGGCTGCCCCAGCAATGATACCAACACGAGATTTCCTTTGAGCACCTTGGCAGGCTTTTAAAGGTCTTCCGCAGAGTCCCAGATTGCCGGCATAGTCCTCAGCCGTAACAGTAGTATTGAAGTTAGGGACAGGCCCTGCCAACATATTGTTGGCCACACTGAATGTCTTGATTCGATTAAGTAAACCAAGCTCCAGCGGAATTTTGCCCGTAAATCGATTGTTATTCAACTTAAGTGAATTTAAGAAAGAACAATTGGCTAGACCGGTTGGAATTTCACCAGAAAAATTGTTGGATGAGAGATCGAGGGTTGTCAACCAATGGAGTCTCTCGGATATATCAGAAGGAATGGACCCAGAAAACTTGTTGTTTGAAAGATCTAAGCCAGTCATGCTAGTGCAGTTTTTGAACCCACGAGGGAACTGTCCCTTAAGATCCATATTCGAAAGGCGGATATTGAGAACTTTGTTCTCATCAGGGTGCCAACACTCAACACCAGTAAATTTGCAAATGAAGCCTTCAGTATTGTTGTTAAAATCCCATGAAAACAAGTAATTAAAAGGGTCTTCCACCGACTTCTTAAACTCTTTCAAGCACTCTAGATCAGTCAAAGTGGCATAGCTTACACTAATACTAAGCAAAATCACCAACCCAATCAGGTTGATTGCAAAAGAAATACCATCTTTACTCATCAAAGCCATGTACATGGAAAAATGAAATCCTCAGAATTGAAACTCTAAAACTTTTAAAAATGCAGTCTTTTTCACACCCCCAATCCACAAAATGTAAACCAATCAAGTAAAACAAAACAAAAACCCAGAAAGGGAGTAAAATTCAACACTAAAATATCAAAATTCAACTTAAATTATACACCTGCAAATGAAAAAACATTAGAACACAAGTTAGAGAGTACACAAAAAGCTAAATAAATTCTCAGATCACTCTATCTATCACAAATAAAGAGCAAAAAAAAATGAGACATACCCAGATGAAGAAATGTCAGTTACACACCTTAGATCAACACGCTGCTGCAGCATCAAGACTATAAGAAGACTTGAGTAAATTTGAAGGGGTTTAAACCAATCAACAAGTGATGATAAGAAAAAGAGAAAACGTAAATGACCCTCCACAAAAAAAAAAGAGTTTAATTTCTTTCTTTTTGATATGAACACAAGAAATAGCCAGGAAACTTCAGGGGTTGTTGTCAAGAAAGACTTTCTTCTTCTTCATTGGTGTGTTTTGTTACCTTCCCTTTTTTTTTTTTTTTTTTTCTCATACACTAAAAGATGACACAAAAGTCCAATGACCAAAAAGAAGTCTTTTTTAGTTTGAAAATTCAGAGCCAAAGACACTTAATGGGTTCCCACTTGAATCTGAAGTCTCAACTGTAATGGGATGGGAATACCCATTAACTGTTACTATTCTAATTCTGTAATTAATATAATAATTCAATTCTATAAGAGCAAAAAAATTAACTTTTTTATATGATAAGATATTTTAATTAATTATTAAGGAAAACAAAATGGAGTGGTGTGTTGACTGGAATAGACCAGTCATCACTCCTGATGCTAACAGTTGGTTGGTTGGTTGATTAACTTGGTCAAAGTAACGTGTTTTTTTTTTGTTTTTTGTTTTTTTTTGGGTATTGACTGACTGACTGAGTCACTGAATTCTCCTTTAGATAAGCGATCCATTTCATATGTCTAAGGTTTCACACCTTAACACTGCTTCTTTGTTCAACACATCCACTCACATCATTTCCTTTCAACTCAGGTACTGTTTGTTTGTTTGTTTTTTTCTTAGATCCGAATAGATCTGAACTCTTTTAAGGGGTGTATTCAATTAGAATTTCAAAATACTTTTAATGATTTTCATATAATTAAAAAGTTTGATTGTATTCAATATAGACTTATAAAAACTCTTAAAAAGTCACAAGTTATTTAATACAGATTTTTATAGACTTTAAAAAAGTCTTTAAAATCATATGGCATTCAATTAAGAGTTTTTAACCGTATATAAAAGTTAGGAGGTATTTAAAATCTTAATGACTTTAAAATATCAATGACTTTTAAGGGGTGTATCAATTTGGATTTCAAAGACTTTTTTTTTTTTTTTTTTTTTAGTGGATGACTTTTACAGATTTTATGAACTTTTATAGATTTTACAAGATTATTAAAAAATTTCATAGACTTTTGAAACTATTACCGCATGTCTAAAAATACCTAAATTTTGGGGGGGGGGGGGGGGGGGGGGGTGGTTTGGGGTGGGGGTTGGTGTGATTTTAATTAAGTTAATTACTAATTTTGATTAGTCAATATTTAATAAACACCCAAATTAAGCAAATATAATCAACTAAATTTAAGTGTGGAAAATAATAAATTATTTTATTAATTACAGAATTAGAATAGTAACAGTTAATGGGTATTCCCATCCCATTACAGTTGAGACTTAAGATTCAAGTTGAGAAGTGTGTATGTGCAACTAGTCTCTTCAAAAGGGTTAAGCTCGAATGATTGAGGGGGGCACTAGTCTCTTCAAAAGGGTTAAGCTCGAATGATTGAGGGGGGGGGGGGGGGGGGGGGGGGGGGGGGGGGGGGGTGGGGTGGTTTGGGGTGGGGGTTAGTGTGATTTTAATTAAGTTAATTACTAATTTTTCTTGATTAGTCATTATTTAATAAACACCCAAATTAAGCAAATATAATCAACTAAATTTAAGTGTGGAAAACAATAAATTATTTTATTAATTATAGAATTAGAATAGTAACAGTTAATGGGTATTCCCATCCCATTACAGTTGAGACTTAAGATTCAAGTTGAGAAGTGTGTGCGTGCAACTAGTCTTTTCAAAAGAGTTAAGCTCAAATGATTGAGGGCTTGAAATCCAATTAGCTTGATCACGAACAATGATGCCCTAAACTACCCTTACATAATTAAACCCCAATTGTGTTTTATCAACGAAATTAGCCAATCAAAAATGAGGAATTTATAATTTTTATTTAAAAGACTTTCGTAGACTTTCATTTCAAAAAAATTTGTAGACTTTCATTTTAAAAGACTTTTATAAACATTTATAGACTTTCATTGACTTTTAAATATAATATATATTTTGTTTTAGCAAAATTATATATTTATCATGTCAATAAAAATATTTTTTCAAATGAATAAAAAAAAAGACCATCGTTAATTAAACTTGACAAAAGCATTCATGTGTATATATATATATATATGAGTGTGTGTGTGATTTTAACATTTTTATTTTCATTTTAATTATATTTTGCATTATAAAGACATTATGCTCCTTTTTTTTTTTTTAATAATTTGTCATAACTTTATTTTTATTTTTTATAATTAGTGAAAATATTATCAATTTTCTTTTAGAATAAATATAGCAAACCGACAATAATATTAACGTTTGCATGTCTCTATGAAAGTATGACAATGAGTATAAAAAATCTATCAAAAATTCATTCAAGTTACTAAAGATAAAACATAAAAACCGCACCTAGTTGTTGAAAAAGACCAATGCCTAAAAGTGAATAGTTTGATATTGATCATAATTATATGGAGTCACGCTCATACACGACTTTGATTATGACATATTGGCATAGTTAAGTAGTAGTTTTTGTCCTTTGTTATTTTTATTTTACATAAATGAAGTTCATTTGATTTGTTTCGGTGTTGTTTAGTTGCTTTGAAAATATATGTAAGAAAATATGAAATATAATGGAGAGTTGTTTTATATGTCGTCCTTAATTGCATAGCTAATGGAGAGTTGTTATATATATATATATATATATATATATATATATATATTTTGTTATAGATCGTTAATATTTGTATGTTTTTCTTTTTTGATAATGTTTATTCATTTTAAAAGTTATTCATTTCATTTTATTTATAAAATTTGTTAAGAATGAGTGTGTTTTTATTTGAGAATAGAACATATGTTTGGTGGTTGATATTTTTCAAAGAGTTTTATATTTTTCTTCTAAAGTAAAATTGTTTCTATTTTTTTTTTAAATAAAAAAGTCATTTAAAGTAGTGGTGCCCACGGTTCGGTTTCGGACCGAAACCGACGGTTTCGGTTTGGTGACCACCCAAAACCGAAACCGAAACCAAAAATTCGGTTTGGTACATGGTTTCAAACTGGCAGTTTTACGGTTTCGGTTCGGTTTTCGGTTTTGAGTGGTTTTTTATTTTTATTTTGAAAAAAAGTGCCACGTGACGTGGCAGCTTCTGATTGGTCGAAATTTTTTTTTTTGGTTCAAACCGGCAGTTTAACCGCGGACAAAACTGTCGGTTAAACTGCCGGTTTCGTCCGGTTTTTGGAGGACCCAAACCGAAACCGAAACCGAAACTGTTTGGACCGATTTTCAAACTGTCAATTTCGAGTTTCGGTTTTTGATTTTTGGTTTTCGGTCCGGTTTGGTCCATACGGTTGTAGGAACCCAGGGTTACAGATTGCGCAGCGGAAGGGTTTTAAATTTTTTTTAATGCAATCATCAAGTGAACCTAATTGTACAGCAATAATCGAAAACAATAAAGAAGGTGAAACGATTTCATACCAGTGTTATAGGCTCCTTCTTTCTTTCAATACGATATGCTCCTGATTTGAACCACTTGATCTTCCTTGCTATCTCCCGGGACTGGTAATGGCATGTGGGCGCGTCACAGTATTCAGGAACAAGAAGGATGAAGAGACACACGAAGACAACCCCTTGCCTTGTGTATGGAATACGGCTAGCTTATTTGTAGAACAACAAGCAAAAATATATTTATTATTTTTTTCTTTTGGCCGCACCCACTTCACTGTTTCTTCATTTTTTCTCTTTTCTTTGTTGCGTGAGTTGTGTGTTAGTTTTTGTTCTGTATGTATCACATACCTCAAAAATATATATCATATATATATTATTTAAAACAAAATCTTTATTTTATTTTATTAATAGATATCATCTAATTTGAATTTAAACTATTTAAATTCAAAATTGATATTTAATCAATTAAAAAATAAGATAATCATATTATCCCATTTTTCAAATATAAATATCAACTAACACCCTCCATTAATAATTAATTACATAATTAAATATTCTTATTATTTAATTAATTAAATAATCTCATTATTCAATTAGTTCCCGAATAGATATGTGTCACTTTCGTAACGTAATTAATTTGGACAATCCAATTAATTAACCGTGACCCTTGTTACCTAAATCGATCGGGCTAACAAGGGGACCTAATGGACCCACAGTATTTTGAGCTCCAATAATCCTTAGAAATAATTAATTAAACTCTTTAATTAATATTTCATGATTATTAACTTCGATGTTATTCCACTAAAAACCCGAAGCTGCACTCTCTCAACTGTAAACGTTTTTACACAAACCAATAACTTTCGGTGTCCATCGATATAGCTATTATATATGGTATAATCCTCCATAAGTAGTTCATAATTAAAGCTGGGTCATAATGTCCGTTATACCCCTATAATTATATATTTCCTTTAAGTATCATTGATTCTCTAATGAACAATAAATCCTACATTCCTGACGGAATTAGGAGAGCGCTCATATTGTTCAAGCCCCGAATCAACCCTTAAGGGAACTACTATCTACTTTTCGCAAGAAGGAGTGGATTCCACTATTGTGTACAAACCTTCCTAGCCACAAGCCAAACCGCGATCCCAACATACGGAGCATATTGATCAGGAATGCAACTCGACCTCACCCATGGTATATCAAATACCACGATCTAACCTGAAGGAGTCGGTAAAACACTCAGGATTAAGATCACCCACATATAGCCATCATTAGTTGATATATATATGAATCTCATCGTTAAACGGATCTTAGTGAGAGATTCATATAAATCATGGCCCAGTCCTATATGATCACATCATACAAGGTGCCTTCATTCTCATATCTCCATATGAATGATCTAGGATAGGATCACCATACACTACGAAATAGACCGTAGCTGTAAATTAACCACAAATAAAGTACCCAGCTTTATTTGCTATCTACGGACTCTTTAGATTGCTCGCTTCAAACTGCATCCATCTGTATATGACACTCATATACTCAGTTTGAAATTACATCTGGCAATCTTGGATGTTAAGTGCACATGTTATATTTAAATGTATGAGACAATTTGAATGAATAAACTACTTCTTTTATTTATGTTCAATTCACATTTACAAATTACAAGCTTTAGGGCAAAAACCCCAACAACGGTTCCAGTTAAACCGCGTACAAAACTGACGGTTCAACCGGAACCGTGGCCACCACTAATTCAAAGTCTTTGGTAGGAATGAAAGATAAATTGTGAGATTTGTTATAACTAAAAGTCATTAAAAGTTATTGAGATTTTGAATATCTCTTGACTTTCATAGACTGCTAAAAGTCTTGATCAAATACCACATTACTTTTAAAGATTTTTTAAAAGTCTATAAAAGTTTATATTGAATACTCCATGACTTTTATAGAGTCGATAAAAGCCTACATTGAATACACCTAAACTTTTTAATTCCATAATAATAATTAAAAGTTGTCTAAAATCATAATTGAATACACTCTCCTTAGTTATAACAAATCTCACAATTTGTATTTCATTATTACCAAAGACTTTGAATTACGTTTTTTTCAATAGAAATAATTTCACTTTAGAAGAAAAAAACTCTTTGAAAAACATCAACCACCAAACATATGTTATATTTTCAAGTAAAAACACACTCATTTTTAACAAATTTCACAAATAAAATGCAATGAATAACGTTTAAAATTAATAAACATTATAAAAAAAAAAAAACATACAAACATTAACGATCTATAACAAAAAAAGATTAACTAAAAAATAATATAAACAACTCTCCATTGGCTATGCAATTAAGGACAAGAGATTTCATTTTTTTTTTTTTATCTATATTTTCAAAGCAACTAAACAACATCAAACAACACCGAAACAAATCAAACAAATTTCATTTATGTTAATTAAAAATAATAAAAGACAAAAACCACTACTCAACCATGCCAATATACCATGGTCAAAATCGGATATGAATGTGACTCCATGTAATGATGATCAGTATCAAACTACCCACTTTTAAGCATAAGTTTTGTTCAACAACTATGTAAGGTTTTTATGTTTTATCTTTAGTAACTTGAATTAATTTTGGATAGATTTTTTATACCAATTGTCATGCTTTTGTAGAGACATATAAACATTAATATTATTATCGGTTTGCTACGTTTATTTTAAAAGAAAATTTATAATATTTTGACCAATTATAAAAAAATAAATACAATTTTGACTAATAATTAAAAGAATTAAGTGAATCATGTCTTTATGATGTAAAATATAATAAAAATACAAATAATTTTTTTAAAATCCCATATATAGGCATAAATGCTTTTGTCAAGTTTAATTAACAATGATTTTTTTTATTCTTTTTTTTTTTTAAATATTTTTATTAATATGAGAAATATATATAATTTTGCTAAAACAAAATATATATTATATTTAAAAATCAATGAAAGTCTATAAATGTCTATAAAAGTCTTTTAAGATGAAAGTCTTTTAAAATAAAAGTCTATAAAAGTTTTTCATAATTCTGTAAAATCTATAAAAGTCATCCACTTAAAAAAGTCTTTAAAAGTCATTTGAAATCTTAATTGAATACACCCATTAAAGTTTGAATAGTGACTAAAATCTAGAATATATATTAGTTTTTATTTATGACGTCTAAATATCAATATCTAAAACTAGTAATAAGACAATTATACCCTTATAATATTAATAGTTTTATGTATTTGTATTTAATTTAATTATATTATTCATATATTTGTAATATATATATATTTTTTAGACACCATATTGTTTATTTTAAATTAAATTAATATTTGAAAACATAATTTAATTAATTTATAATTAAAAAAAATATGAAAATGAATATTTAAGAATTAAAATTTATGAATAAATAATAAAAATTAAATTGAATTGTACGGTTACAAAGAATACTATTTTCCAAAAATTAAAAACAAGAAGAGTACATGCTAAAAAAAAAAAACAATTAGACATGTCGTAAAAAAATAAAAATAAAAAAATAAATAAATAAATAAGAGAAAGAGAAAAAAGAAAAGAAGAGAAAAGTAGATTTCTGACTTAATTTTTTCAGACCATTTTTACTCCATTTCGTAAATCTGAATTTGTGATTTCCAAACTACTTCTTCAAACATCAGACCCAAAAACAAATTCAATGATTCAAAGATTATAATAAAAGCTTCAAAAGATACAATTTTTGGTAACCAATGGTTTATAATATCCACTTTTGGAGAGAATCTAGCATGCATCATGATGCATTCATTTTTTATTTTTATTTTTTTTCTCCACTCTTGAGGTTAAAATACCAAGAATCCTTGTTGCATGTTTATACCACCGTCAAATGTGGTAAGAATGTTTATTCAGTTTGACAATATTTCAGATTCGATTCGAGTCGCCACCATCGAAAGTGGTATATAAAAAAAAGTATTACAAAACACAATTCTTCAAACTCAAATTGAAACAAGGGCAGAGGCAGGGGATATCGATGCTTGATAAGTTGAGAACAGAAAATATTAATGACTTCTAATTTATTTTAGCATCTAATTGTTGGAATCCGAAAAGAACAAAAACTTACAATGACATTAGAAAAAGTTAGAGACTACATGCGATGACATTACGAAATTCATTATTCATGATTCATCCATCATATATCTCCTACTAACCATCAATCTCATCAACGAAACACATTTCTTGGTTTCTGAGTTCTGCAATGGAAATTTCATGAAAAGGTTTCGACACACGTGTCTTGCGGATGAGAAATTCTTCAGACACGTGTTTCATCATTGGTCGAGACTTCGGTTTTGAACACAAGCATGCGAATGCTAGGGATGAAGCAACAACAATATCCTGCACAATTGTTTGATCCTTAGGAAGCGAGAGACGTCGGTCTAATATATCAATTAGCATTATATTTTGATCCAGTGAAGAGAGGAGTTGTCCTGGATGACTTCCCATTAATGTTTCTAGTACTACTACTCCGAAACTATAGACATCACATTTCTCTGTCACAACCATGGTGTACGCAAGTTCTGAAAAAAAAATAGAATCCTTTAAATGTAGACATGAAATCTCTTAATTCAAAAAAAAAAAAACCAAACAATCCATTATATACATATATATATATATGTATATATATATGTTGATTTCTTGCACTTAAAATTTTTCAAGCTTATGTAATTGAAGGTTCTTGAGTATTTTTTTTCTCAATCTTATTGATAACATTTAATTCTCATGTTTCTAGGAACTAGTTAATTAAATGTCATTGATGTTAAGTATTCCCAAAAGTAAAGATCACAATAAAGTATAGAAGAATTATTAAGGATTTACCTGGAGCTATGTACCCGTAAGTGCCTGCTAGTATTGTTCTATTGGATGAGTCCGAATGTAGAAGTCTAGCCAATCCAAAGTCACCAACAAATGCATGAAATTCTGAGTTAGTAAAATGTTATTGCTAGATATGTCACGATGAACAATTGTTGGTGTGCAACTATGATGCAAGTAAGACAAAGCATGTGCTATGCCTTTGATAACATTCACCCTTTTAAACCAGCCAAACTCAACAGCTTCATCATTGGTGTGTAAAACATAGAACAAGCTTCCTCTCTCCATATACTCATAAATCAAAAACATACATTTTCGATGCAAACAATAACCATGAAGCTTCAAGATGTTTCGATGTCTTATTTCTGAAAGTACACGAGCCTCGTTTTCAAAACTCTTGATAAAAGTTGGCTCCTCAAATTCTGAATGGTGAAGTTTCTTCAAAGCAACTATTTTACCACTTGGTAGGTGTGCTCTGTATACACTGCCATAACCTCCTGTTCTGATACAATACTTGATGTCAAAATCCTCTGTGGCTTCAATTATATCTTCAAATGCAATCTTGCCATCATAATTCCATGTTGAGAATAAATCTCCATTCTTGGTTGCTCTTCGCCCATTTGTTACCTTCGTTCCCGTTACACGCGTGAAGCACAAAACAATACCTAAAATAAGGGAGGTTAAAGTCACCCCACCAACGGCTGCCCCAGCAATGACACCAACACGAGATTTCCTTTGAGCACCTTGGCAGGCTTTTAAAAGTTTTCCGCAGAGTCCGAGATTGCCGGCATAGTCCTCAGCCGAAACAGTAGCAGCATTGAACTCAGGGACAGGCCCTGTCAACAGATTGTTGGCAACACTGAATGTCTTGATTCGATTAAGTAAACCAAGCTCCAGCGGAATTTTGCCCGTAAATCGATTGTTATTCAACTTAAGTGAATTTAAGGAAGAACAATTGGCTAGACCGGATGGAATTTCACCAGAAAAATTGTTGGATGAGAGATCGAGGGTTGTCAACCAATGGAGTCTCACGGATATATCAGAAGGAATGGACCCAGAAAACTTGTTGTTTGAAAGATCTAAGCCAATCATGCTAGTGCAGTTTTCGAACCCACGAGGGAACTGTCCCTTAAGATCCATATTCGAAAGGCGGATATTGAGAACTTTGTTCTCATCAGGGTGCCAACACTCAACACCAGTAAATTTGCAAATGAAGCCTTCAGTATTGTTGTTAAAATCCCATGAAAACAAGTAATTAAAAGGGTCTTCCACCGACTTCTTAAACTCTTTCAAGCACTCTAGATCAGTCAAAGTGGCATAGCTTACACTAATACTAAGCAAAATCACCAACCCAATCAAGTTGATTGCAAAAGAAATACCATCTTTACTCATCAAAGCCATGTACATGGAAAAATGAAATCCTCAGAATTGAAACTCTAAAACTTTTAAAAATGCAGTCTTTTTCACACCCCCAATCCACAAAATGTAAACCAATCAAGTAAAACAAAACAAAAACCCAGAAAGGGAGTAAAATTCAACACTAAAATATCAAAATTCAACTTAAATTATACACCTCCAAATGAAAAAACATTAGAACACAAGTTAGAGAGTACACAAAAGCTAAATAAATTCTCAGATCACTCTATCTATCACAAATAAAGAACAAAAAAAATGAGACATACCCAGATGAAGAAATGTCAGTTACACACCTTAGATCAACACGCTGCTGCAGCATCAAGACTATAAGAAGACCGAGTAAAATTGAAGGGGTTTAAACCAATCAACAAGTGATGATAAGAAAAAGAGAAAACGTAAAGGACCCTCCACACAAAAAAGAGTTTAATTTCTTTCTTTTTGATATGAACACAAGAAATAGCCAGGAAACTTCAGGGGTTGTTGTCAAGAAAGACTTTCTTCTTCTTCATTGGTGTGTTTTGTTACCTTCCCTTTTCTTTTTTCTTTTTTCTTTTTTTCTTTTTTTTTTTTTCTCATACACTATAAGATCACACAAAAGTCCAAAGAAGTCGTTTTTAGTTTGAAAATTCAGAGCCAAAGACAGTTAATGGGGTTCCAACTTGAATCTTAAGTCTCAACTGTAATGGGATGGGAATACCCATTAACTGTTACTATTCTAATTCTGTAATTAAGATAATAATTCAATTCTATAAGGGGGCCGGCTACTATGCAGTGATTTTATATCGCTGCATGATGCAGCAAAAAAAAACAGTAGACAGCAGTGAATAGTGTAGGTTTTCAACCTACTATTGCCCTTATCACATTAAAATAATAATATATATTTATTGATTTGACTTTATTAATAATAAAAATAAATAAAAAAGATAAATAATAATAAAAAATTATTTAAAATTATAAAATAATATAAAAATAATAAAAAAATATAAAAAATATTTTCCACAACAATAAATTAAATTATTTTAATATTAATTTTTTCGTGGTAACTACTTTTTGGGTGTTGGTAACTACTTTTATGGCTGTGGTAACTACTTAAGGGTTTTTACAAAAATTTGCTTGTAACTACTTGTAAGGCCATGGTAACTACTTGTAAGGTAATGGTAACTAGTTAAGGGTTTTTTAAAACAAAATTAGCTTGTAACTACTTTTACGCCTACGGTAACTAGTTTTTCGCCCGTGGTAACTACTTCTTCGGGTCTGGTAACTACTTAAAAACAACCTTGTAACTAGTTTTACGGCATTGGTAACTACTTTCACGGCTTGGTAACTAGTTAAGGGGTTTTCTAAAAATTTTGCTTGTAACTATTTGTAAGGCAGTGGTAACTACTTTTACGGTAGTGGTAACTACTTTTACGGTAATGGTAACTAGTTAAGGGTTTTTCGTAAAAAATTTACTTTGTAGCTACTTTTACGCCTACGATAACTACTTTTTCGCCCGTGGTAACTACTTCTTCGGGTCTGGTAACCACTTCAAAACAATCTTGTAACTAGTTTTACGGCATTGGTAACTACTTTCACGGCTTGGTAACTAGTTAAGGGTTTTCTAAAAATTTTGCTTGTAACTACTTGTAAGGCAGTGGTAACTACTTTTACGGTAATGGTAACTAGTTAAGGGTTTTTTCGAAAAAAATTTACCTTGTAACTACTTTTATGCCTACGGTAACTACTTTTTCGCCCGTGGTAACTACTTCTTCGAGTCTGGTAACTACTTCAAAACAATCTTGTAACTAGTTTTACGGCCTTGGTAACTACTTTCACGGCTTGGTAACTAGTTAAGGGGTTTTCTAAAAAGTTTGCTTGTAACTACTTGTAAGGCAATGGTAACTACTTTTACGGTAATGGTAACTAGTTAAGGGTTTTTTTTTCAAAAAATTTTACCTTGTAACTACTTTTACGCCTACGGTAACTACTTTTTCGCCCATGGTAACTACTTTTTCGGGTCTGGTAACTACTTAAAAACAACCTTGTAACTAGTTTTACGGCATTGGTAACTACTTTCACGGCTTGGTAACTAGTTAAGGGTTTTTCAAAAAAATTTGCTTGTAACTACTTTTACGCCTACGGTAATTAGTTTGTTGCCCATGGTAACTACTTCTTCGGGTCTGGTAACTACTTAAAATCAACCTTGTAACTAGTTTTATGGCCTTGGTAACTACTTTCACGGCTTGGTAACTAGTTAAGGGGTTTTCTAAAAAATTTGCTTGTAACTATTTGTAAGGCAATGGTAACTACTTTTACGGTCATGGTAACTAGTTAAGGGGTTTTCTAAAAAGTTTGCTTGTAACTACTTGTAAGGCCATGGTAACTACTTTTACGGTAATGGTAACTAGTTAAGGGTTTTTTCAAAAAATTTTACCTTGTAACTACTTTTACGCCTACGGTAACTACTTTTTCGCCCATGGTAACTACTTCTTTGGGTTTGGTAACTACTTAAAAACAACCTTGTAACTAGTTTTACGGCATTGGTAACTACTTTCACGGCTTGGTAACTAGTTAAGGGTTTTTTCAAAAAAATTTGCTTGTAACTACTTTTACTCCTACGGTAACTAGTTTGTCGCTCATGGTAACTACTTCTTCGGGTCTGGTAACTACTTAAAATCAACCTTGTAACTAGTTTTACGGCCTTGGTAACTACTTTCACGGTTTGGTAACTAGTTAAGGGGTTTTCTAAAAAATTTGCTTGTAACTACTTGTAAGGCAATGGTAACTACTTTTACGGTCATGGTAACTAGTTAAGGGGTTTTCTAAAAAATTTGCTTGTAACTACTTGTAAGGCCATGGTAACTACTTTTACAGTAATTGTAACTAGTTAAGGGTTTTTCAAAAAATTTTACCTTGTAACTACTTTTACGCCTACGGTAACTACTTTTTCGCCCATGGTAACTACTTCTTCGGATCTGGTAACTACTTAAAAACAACCTTGTAACTAGTTTTACGGCATTGGTAACTACTTTCACGGCTTGATAACTACTTTCACGGCTTGGTAACTAGTAAGGGTTTTTTCAAAAAAAATTGCTTGTAACTACTTTTACACCTATGGTAACTAGTTTGTCGCCCATGGTAACTACTTCTTCGGGTCTGGTAACTACTTAAAATCAACCTTGTAACTAGTTTTACGGCCTTGGTAACTACTTTCACGGCTTGGTAACTAGTTAAGGGGTTTTCTAAAAATTTGCTTGTAACTACTTGTAAGGCAATGGTAACTACTTTTACGGTCATGGTAACTAGTTAAGGGGTTTTCTAAAAAATTTGCTTGTAACTACTTTTACGCCTACGATAACTACTTTTTCGCCCATGGTAACTACTTCTTCGGGTCTGGTAACTACTTAAAACAACCTTGTAACTAGTTTTACGGCATTGGTAACTACTTTCACGGCTTGGTAACTAGTTAAGGGTTTTTCAAAAAAATTTGCTTGTAACTACTTTTACGCCTACGGTAACTAGTTTGTCGCCCATGGTAACTACTTCTTCGGGTCTGGTAACTACTTAAAAACAACCTTGTAACTAGTTTTACGGCATTGGTAACTACTTTCACGGCTTGGTAACTAGTTAAGGGTTTTTTCAAAAAAAATTTGCTTGTAACTACTTTTACGCCTACGGTAACTACTTTTCGCCCATGGTAACTACTTCTTCAGGTCTGGTAACTACTTAAAAACAACTTTATAACTAGTTTTACGGCATTGGTAACTACTTTCACGGCTTGGTAACTAGTTAAGGGTTTTTCAAAAAAAATTTACTTGTAACTACTTTTACGCCTACGGTAACTAGTTTTTCGCCCATGGTAACTACTTCTTCGGGTCTGGTAACTACTTGAAAACAACCTTGTAACTACTTGAAAACAACCTTGTAACTAGTTTTACGGCATTGGTAACTACTTTCACGGTCATGGTAACTAGTTAGGGGGTTTTCTAAAAAATTTGCTTGTAACTGCTTGTAAGGCAATGGTAACTACTTTTACGGGTCTAGTAACTAGTTAAGGGTTTTTTCGAAAAAAAATTAGCTTGTAACTACTTTTACGCCTATGGTAACTAGTTTTTCGCCCATGGTAACTACTTAACGGTTTGTCTTAAAAACAACCTTGTAACTAGTTTTACGGCCTTGGTAACTACTTCTACGGCTTTGGTAACTAGTTAAGGGTTTTCCAACAAATTTAGCTCGTAAATATGTTGGAATCACTGGGATATATCGATATTAATCTAAATGTCAATAGACGCATCAAACAGAAGTATGACCTAATTAATTAAAAATTCTGAGTTCTGCTTCTACACGTGGTGCAAAGCAATATGATTAGGGAAGCATCAGTTGTCCAAGTTATCTACACTGTAATATATTTGTTTTAAATATATTTTTTGTTTTTTACATCCACATACCACAGGTTGAAAATTTTGTAGTCCTCATTATGTGTTGAGAATGCATGTAGATGTGGTGTTCTGGGTGACAACAGAGACATCTAGTAACTGTATAGTTGTTTAGAGAAAGGACTAAGTTCATGTCAATTGTCAAGTTATGATGATGTATTATACTGTTTATGGCATTGTTAATGCTTTGAAAGCAACCACATGTAGCTTAATTTGTGTCATACTTATACTTCATATCTGAATCACAAACCCCAACAAATAATGATTAGCGAGCAACCCTTCAAAACTCTTGTATGTAAACCCATCAACATCTAACACCGAATACACGTACACTATTCTAAGAGTCCATCCACACTCTGACCCTTCTACAAAAGAGATGCTAGAAAGACATATTATAAAGGAGTAAAACTGAAATCAAAATACATATCCAAACTAAACCATTATATAACAGTGTATGAAGTACCAATATTTAAATAAAAACAAATGTACTTAAAATGAAAGACTAAAACAAACAAACAACTTAAATGATAGCAACTGCGAGTGAGTGTCAACTATGGGCCCTAATCTGGAACATTGGGGGCCTGATGTGGCATGTTCTGGTCTGGTGGTGCCTGCTGTGGCCCACTAGGACGACGCCTATTTTCCCTTTGGTACATGAATGGGATGTTCACGCCATGGTTCACCAAACCCCTTTGGAAATCATCCAACCTCTAATTTATGTTCGAGAATTCACCCATATAGGCTTGGTGGTTCAAGTTCATTTCCTGCCTCATAGCCTGGAGGTACTGGTTGTTGGTTTACAGCTGTGCACTCATGCTCTGCATCATTTGAGCCATTGTCGGGTTTTGATTACCTGTGCTCGTAACTGGTTCACCCCCGACGTTCTCCCTATCATAATCTTTATCATCCGTGTCATCCTCCAGAAGGTCTTCGTCAGAAAAGGCCATGTCATCATCATCGAGCACGTTACCCCCAATTGGCTTGACCCCTCTACGCCTAGCAAGTTCATTGTAGGTCTTCCTCCCTATGTCACCTGTAGGAGTAATCATGTTGCCTTCTTCCCTATTCCATTCAATACCTGCCTCCTCACAAAAATGGGTGATAAGGCATGGGAAAGGCAGTGGCCCTTTTGTCTTGGCACCCTTATGTATGCTTTGCATAATGATCTGGCCAATGTCCATTTGAAGCATGTTTCTCGCACAAAATAGATGGCGTGCGGTGTCAAAACTTAGCTCGGAGCGGTGGGTCTTCGGAGTCAATGAGTAATCAAATAACATAATCCAAAATGCCGCATCTATCTTTAGTTGGTTAAGCAACAAAGAGTCACGGTAGTCGTTCCAAAGCGGGGATTCATCCATCCTTAGGTCAGCGGCCAACAATCCATTGTATGGCTCAAAGAAATCATGGTTGGGAACGCTGTCAACATAAGCCGTTAGCTCCTGAGAAGTCCCAAACCACTCGTTGATCTTGGTGGCTATAATGAGGACCTCCGTACCTCGAACTATCATTGGAATCCCTTGACTGAAACGGTGAGGGACCATGGCGTAGTAAAATTCTCTAACCAAATCCAATGCCGCCACGTTAGGGATCCTAACAAAACCACTCCAATTTAATCCTCACACAGCATGTGGAACGAAAGTGGAGGCTAAAACCGTCAAATTGATGCCCCTTTTCGGCCAACCTTCCTATTACCATACAATGCCCATCTTTTTGGGTTATCCGGGTCTGGGGGTGGTGAGGTTATTTCACCCTTACCTTTCCCTGACGGAGGAGGCAACGCGAACGGATCCGAACCTCTTGATGATTCCCCTTTTTTTTGGACTCGCTTGGAATTTTTCTTACCACCCGCCATGAATTGTCTAAAACCACACACCAATAATCACAACACACTTAGATACTAAGCAAAAGATTCCACACCATACTTAAATCTCTAATCGAAAATTCAACACCACACATAATCTCTAACCCCTTAATGTAACACCAAAGTTAAACTAACATAAAATTCTGTATAACAACTGAAATCAACCTTGCAATGTTCTTCTAATCAAAACCCAACATCAATAAATTTGACAAAAATGCACTTGAAACAAATTAATCCCCAATATTCTCCTACATTCACGTTCTCAAGTGAAGCTTTATAGAATGTAGATAGGTTTTATGCTTCAAACACCTATCTATAACATAAATGGAGGATTAGAGATTAGGCTTACCTTGGACAGAGATTGAAAGTTGCTGCAGTCCTTCTTGGTAGCTAATTTTGAGAGAAATTTTGTGTAATGGCTGATCTCCCACGACCTAGACTTTATCAGCCATACATCACATACAGGCGTTCTTAGGGCAAGCTTATTGGGCTCGGTTTTGAGGCTGCCTGACCCCAAACAATGTCGTTCAACTAAACCTCGTTGTGTAAGGCGACCTTGGGATGAGCTTGTTCAGCTCACCGTGGGGTCGCTATGACCTCGGGGCTGAAGGCAACCTAGGACTGATCTAAAGGAGATCGTCATGGGCTCGGGTCTGAATTGTCTTTTACATTGACAAGGCGACCTTAGGGTGAGCTTGTGGAGCTCACTTCAAGCTCGCTATGCTCTCGGGGTTGATTGATTGATTTCCAACTGTGTGAAGGTGTGCTTGGGATGGCCTTGTTGAGGTCACCTTGGGCCCGCTATGGTATCGGGTTTCAATGATGTCGAACTGGGGAATTGCAAGCTTCGGATGATCTCATTGAGGACACCCTGGGATCGCAATGGTCTCAGCTATGATTTATATATGGCTTATTAGAGCGACCTTGGAACGAGCTTGTTAAGCTCGCCCTGAGATCGCAATAAACTGACAGTTGGCAAATTATTTGCCACCCGTGAAATCCTCTTTTTTGTCACCTAGTTCACCTTGACCAACCACCCTACTGTCAACATACCTTTACTTTCACAAACCTCAGTTTCGAACAACAAACCCCTTCAAAAGCACTCATAGAATGTTGTTGTTGGGAAACAATATGTTGCATCAGACTTTTTAAACTTCAGTCGGTAATGGTCTTCTAAAGGACAAACCAAGAAGCAAACAACATTTGGTAGGAGAAAGAGGTATGTGTTGCATTGTGGTTTTGTTGTAATAACCCTTTACTAAATCACATACAATGGCCATGAATCTATCATACTAGTATGTTGAATATTTTTATTTTACTTAATACAAACTATCTACCCAACATGTTATAATAATGGCTCTACATAGATTTACCTCACCCTCCATGTTGTACTTGATTTGAATAACAATTTAGGGCTGCTGGGAAATGTTTCCATATCAAATGTTTGACTTTGCATATTATGTATATATATATATATATATATATATATGTATGTAATTGACACCATGGTATGGCTGTTGTTCATATAGGAACATGAATATAAATGAAAAGATTGGTAGCACCTCCAAATCAACTTATGATTTCAACACAACCAGCTCTTCTCAATGGGAATACACAAACAGAACGCATAACAAGTACACGTATTGTGGTAATTCGTACAACACCGATGATGAAGATGCTACAGTTGATCCTTCGTTTTTGATTGATCGTACTCCCTCAACCTAACATTTGTGTACTTCAGACAATACGACCACTATCGAAGTTGAACCAACATTCTCAGAATTAGATGACCCGGCAAAACTTAGTAGGTTGCAACCAAGTGATGTAATTGGCAAGGAGTTTGCTTCTGTCGAAGATGCTGAAGCATTTTACAAGAATTACTCACTGTTGTTAGGTTTAGCATCAGGAAGGATGAAATGAGGTGTGACAGACACGGTATGATTACAATACGTAAGTAGGTTTGCTCAAAGCAAGGGTACAGAGATCAAAAGTATATTGATAAGACAGACAAGAAACGTGAACCCAGAGGTCAAACTCGAAAAGGATGTCATGCAGCCATGAAAATTAAAATAGACCGACGCAGTATGATGTGGGTTGCCAGAGAGTTTGTTATAGAACATACTCACTCATTGTCACCACACAATCACATTCAGTTCCTACGATCATATCGTACTGTCAATGATTCAGAGATTGCATAGCTACAGTCGTGGCGAACAGTTGGTGTCAAAACTGCCCAAGTGATGGACCATCTTGTCGACCAATCTGGTAGCTATTCAAATGTGGGACACACGAAGAAAGACTTGCAAAACCGTTTTGATTCAGTTCGTAGGTTTGAGATTCAAACTTCTGATGTTGATTCCGTTATATCTTACTTGACAGCAAAATCAAAAATGGATCCACAATTCTTCTTTAATTACACCTTGGATGAAGAGGACCACTTCGACAACTTGTTTTGGGCTGATTCGACATCACGTTCTGACTATGCCTTTTTTGGTGATGTGCTGGCATTTGATGCAACGTACAGAACAAATGTATATCGAAGGCCCCTTGTAATGCTTGTTGGCGTGAATCACCACCATAGTACCACGATTTTCGGTTTTGGATTGCTAGGTGAGGAAACCGTGGAGACATACACTTGGTTGTTGCAGACATTCTTGGTAGCAATGCATGGTAAGATGCCGAAATCGGTAGTTATAGATGGTGACAAGGCAATAAAGAAAGTGATGCCTGAATCTGTTAGACGATTATGTTGTTGGCATGTAGAGCGAAATGTTCAAACAAACGTGCAGGATGGAAACTTCACTCGTGCGTTTTGCAATTGCATGTTGAATTTTATGACAGAAGATGACTTTGATCTCCAATGGTTTAGCATGGTTGAAAAATTTGGATTGAACAACAATGAGTGGGTGAGTGCAATGTATGCAAAACGAAAGCAGTGGGCGGAAACTTATCTTCGTGATAGCTTCTTTGGCGGAATGCGAAGCACACAACGTTGTGAGAGTATGAATTCGTATCTGAATCAATTTGTTCATTGTAGGTTGAAGATGTATGAGTTCCTAAAAACATCGATAGGGCATTGGACCGCATTCGAAATACTGAAACATTCAATGTAGTACCACTACACCGATGTACAGTACTCATTTGTTGGGACTAGAGAAACATGCTGCTGAAAATACACAAGAAATGTATTTTTCCTGGTGCGCGAAGAAATCCGAGAAGAGGCATCACTTAGCATAGTAAACTGTGTGCAAGATGTGGATAACTACACTTATACGTTCAAGAAATTTGGAAATGCAAATCGTATTTGGACAACCCGATTCATACCATCAGTAAATCATATCCACTGCTCATGCAAACTGTTTGAAACAGTCGGTCTTCCTTGTAGCCACAATTTCAGTGTAATGAAAGCCATGGATATGCAACATATACCATCATCAGTTATACTGGATCGATGGACCACCCGTGCAAAGGACTTTTCAGACATCAAGTACTCAAGTGAGGCAATGCCAACACTAACACCAATCATGGAAAAGGCCAGGTATGGATCATTGAGTTCTAAATGCAGCAAAATGTGTTATTTTGCATCGAAGTCAAATGACGGATTCAAGGAGGCCAACAGAGAGATTGATAAATTGACATTATGCATGCAACATTTAATGCCATCTTCTTCTATTCATTCACAAAATATGGCGGGTGTGTCACATGTGCATAAAGTGAAAGATCCTTCCACGGCAGCAACAAAAGGTTCTGTTCGACGCAAGAAAATGCCGGTGTGAAGCAACGTAAATGTGGCAAATGTGGGCAACCTGGGCACACTGCAAAGACATGTCATGCCAACGTGCAAACCAACAACAGTACAGCATCAAGCAATGCTGTACACATGTACAAAACAAATTTGACACAAAACAATGACACGAGTTATGGTAGCCCTTCCACGGGTCCATCGTATTCATTCACATTCCCAGTTAATGATGATTGTGGCGGAGACACGAAACATGATGTAGAACGTGGTAAAACAAGTTTCAATCCTTCGACATCAACATTCGAAATGCACGGATATCATTGGTGGGGGACAACAGAACGTTGATATCGTAAGGTTGTAGGCCATTGGTATGAACTGTTTTTCTTTTGTTTCAGATAATTGTTACTTTAAAATCCATGTACTCCCATCACATTTGCATACTCTGTATCATGGGGTAATCTACTTCGGTATACCGGTTCAGCAAAATGTAGTTTTCTTGTATGTACTTATGACTAAGATGAAGTGTAGGGGGTGTAAATTAATGTACCTGGAGTTTAGGTGGCGTAAATGAATGTTGTTGAAAATAGATGACAATAATTGTTGTATTTATTTTCGTTAGGAACCCAATATCTGCACCTCAATATCAGGTGATCATTGAAAATGATAAGTTGGGAGTCTACGTTGGGTGCGCCTTGTTCAAAATAGCATCAAGAGTGGCAATATTACATCCTTCCTGAATTTGCATGTACATCCCAATTAAGTTTTATTTTTATTATTCTAACATTGACAGGATTGGAATTGTAACCACTATTATGGTCGTGGTAACTACTTCTAAGGCCTCAATAACTACTTTAACAGCTTGGTAAGTAGTTAAGGGTTTTCCTAAAAAATTTGCTTGTAACTACTTGTAAGGAATTGGTAACTACTTTTACGGGTCTAGTAACTACTTAATGGTTTTTCCAATAAAACTAGCTTGTAACTACTTTTATGGCAACGGTAACTACTTCTTCGAGTCTGGTAACTACTTCTTCGGGTCTGGTAACTACTTAACGGTTTACCAAAAAAATTACCTTGTAACTACTTAACCGTTTGTCAAAGCGTGCTTGGGATGGCCTTATTGAGGTCACCTTGGACTCGCTATGGTCTCGGGTTTCAATGATGTCCAACTGTATCAAGGCGAGCTTGGGATGGCCTTATTGAGGTCACCTTGGACTCGCTATGGTCTCGGGCTTCAATGATGTGCAACTGTATTAAGGCGAGCTTGGGATGGCCTTATTAAGATCACCTTGGACTCGCTATGGTCTCGGGTTTCAATGATGTCCAACTGTATCAAGGAGGGCTTAGGATGGCCTTATTGAGGTCACCTTGGACTCGCTATGGTCTCGGGCTTCAATGATTTCCAACTGTATCAAGGCGATCTTGGGATGGTCTTGTTGAGGTCATCTTGGGCTCGCTGTGGTAACTACTTTAAGGGCATTGGTAACTACTTTTTCGGCTTGGTAACTACTTAAGGGTTTTGATAAAAATAAATTAGCTTGTAACAACTTTTATGGCAACGGTAACTACCTCTTCAAGTATGGTAACTACTTCTTTGGGTCTGGTAACTACTTAAGGGGTTACCAAAAAACATTAGATTGTAACTACTTTTATGGTATGGTAACTACTTTGACGGCTTTGGTAACTACATTTAGGCCATTGGTAGCTATTTTTATGGATATGGTAACTACTTAAGGATTTCTTCCACAAACTAACTGTACATGTTTAGAAACTATATTTACGGCTTTGGTAATTACGTTTACGGCTTTGATAACCATTTCATGGTTTCTTTAAACTTTTACTTGTAAATTACCCAAACTAAAATCGACATGATATTGACATGCATTTTTTATTATTCAAAACTTGAAACCGAATTAATATTGAATCATATGTTTTTTTTAAAGATTAGTATAATTATGCTCAATATAAATTAAGTCCCAACTCTTTTAATTATTTATGGAATATATGATTTGCAAATTGTGAACATGGAAAGGCGAACATGAAATGCAAATTGTGAACATGCAAATTGTCAATGGGTGGTTGAGATTTTAAGTCAGTTTTTTAAGTTGTTTTAGCCTAACCC
Source organism: Acer saccharum (assembly GCA_030490815.1). Lineage (NCBI taxonomy): Eukaryota > Viridiplantae > Streptophyta > Magnoliopsida > Sapindales > Sapindaceae > Acer > Acer saccharum. The sequence goes on along the minus strand of CM059877.1, from coordinate 27,685,308 downwards.
TATTAATTAATATTAGATGCTGAATACATAGAAAATAAGTACCGAAATATTGTACATCATTTTGGATTAATCGAAATTCAGTACAGCAAACAAATAACGTCCTTACAAAAAAAAATAATCCAAGTTACTAATGTAGTGAACACAATTACAATATTCTCACAATAATATATTTAAAAAAAAAAAAACGACCATCATTCTTCAACCTGCCATTTCCTGTAAAATTAATCCAAGTTACTAATGTAGTGAACACATTACAATATTCTTCTGTTTTTAGTGTACTACCTTTCAACCGCACCTGAATTCCAAATGAAAAATAAGAGAAAACAAAGCAACAAAGGGCTTAATATTCTTTGGGTTATAATCTACTACCAGTAAATCACTGCTAAATTCAAAACAAGGCCTCAAAATAAGTAACAATGACTGTACATGTGGTCAGATTTAAGGGATAAAAAAAAAATATACAATAAGGGAAGATACAGTGCGCTGTCATCTACTTGCAAACGGTGCAATGTTTTCAGAACTAAGACAGATTTTCGTGGCTACGTGAAGGCAAAGAATTATACCAACCACCTCCACAATTGTGAACACCTGCAAAATTTTGAAGTCAAATTTAGTACACAAATGTATTCAGCCAAGGATATGAAGACAAACCGAAGATTTGCAAGAGGAGGTATCATGATACAAAAGTAAACATTATCAGACTAAGTTCATATGAAATAAGAATAATCTAATTACCCTGATAAGCCTGTACTTGGGGTCATACTTATTTGCATTCTCAACCGAATCATAAAACAAACCAAATCCAGTAGATTTACCACCTCCTAAAATGAGTACGGAACTTGAATACAAATATAGAATTTCAGTCCTTCACTTCGTACATCCTTCCCAACTTCTCCTTCAGCTGAGCCTACTTTAAAGAATAGAACAAGTAGGCAAATTCAGATCAATCAATCAACTACTCTCAGTACAAAGGTGCTAAACCAAGCTTCCCTTTATTGGTTGGCACAGAAAAATATATTGAAAACCAAACACACAGTCAAAGCTCATGGTGAACACTATACTTGAACAACAGAGCTGAATTTCATTCAAAATCAAAATTTACCTTGTAAACATTGGCCCTTCCTGGAAGAAGAACATCAATGACCTGGATTCTGACAAGACAACAACGAAAAACTTCAATTTCTATGCCAGAAAACATACCACACTTATAATGATCAATACTAAACAAGCATATGCAAACAATTCTGTCATTACAATATACAAATTGGAACATTTTCACTTAGAACTAATTGAACAGAAATGGAGAAAACATGATACATCTTCCACATTTGTTTACTTTCACTTAACTCTTGTACATAGGAAATGAGACTCAATATACTATTACTACAAATTTAGAAGTTGTTTTCTTTCACTCATATATAATTATCTAATTTTTGGAATAACCTAAAGGATCAATAACTGAATAAAAAAAACATGCGGATATCCATTACGTTTCCATTTTTTTTGTCTACAAGGAAAAGAAAAGCTTATATTTTATATTTTACCGAATGGCACGTACATTGGAGAAACATCAAACATTTGCAAGAGGGGGTAATGATGATACAAATTCAATAAATTGAAGAGAGCAAGTAATGTTTGCCAACATTGGAGGCACAAAAAATGATTTCGGGATTGAACTTATATCTTTTGATGTGTAGAAAACATTGAAATCCTTTTATACCCACTTAATCACATCACAATTGACAACACATCACTCGATGATTTCCTTATAAATCAAAGCAAAGTTGCAATATTTATCCATCAATGAACTGCATAAAATTCCCAATTTAAGCAGACAAACAATAATTTCGGAATTTTAGGGAAATGGTTTACCTGTATTTGCTGAATATACCGGTTTCGAAACGTGGCCAATTGTCCACTATAGCGATCCACAAGAAGGAACCTCCAGTTACCATTTTTACGAAAATTGTAGGAGAAACAGAGCAATGAAACAACAGCTACACAGGATTGTGAGGCTACAATAACCAGGTCAAATTCTTCAGCTCATCAAATAGAACGGCAATGGGGTACGGTGGCTCATCAATCATCGCCATCTTGCCTCAAGAGATCTTGCAGCAGCAATGGTTTAACAAAATAAAAACAAAATCAACTTTCGCACAATACGACTCCGTATAAATAAACCTACAAGCGATCAAATCCTTCAATAACAAGGAAATGTAGACAACTACTTCAAACCCAGAATTGATACATCATATTGAACCACATTTTGAAAAAAAAAAAAAACAAACAAACAAAGATTTCAAGCATAGTAAAGAGTAATAACTGACTTGCTAATTATAACAATATAAAAGATTAAATCATCAATAAATGATAGAAAGCCATTTAAGTGGAACTCTTAACAGAAAGACTCAATAGCATAAACTTGAAGAAGGAATACGATAAAATTGTTGAACGAAAAAAAAAAAAAAACAAGTTAGTTCCAGAAAATTGATAGGATACAAATCGGATCACAAAATGAAAAACCTAAACAGAAATTTAACTCTATGGAATACAAAAACAAAAGGATAAGCAACAGTGGATGTACCTTGCGAGGTTTAAGTGCTTGATCAGGCAAGAGAGAGGGAGATCCGAAGCAAGTGCGAGCACGTGCGGGGAAGAGCTTGACAAGCTAATCAGAACACTGTCAAGAAGTGTGTCCAAATCAACACCTCTGAAGCTGAACTTCTTCAATGTTCTAATTGTTGTCTGCACCGCCGTAGCCACCTCAGGATCGACATCCGCCATGATTGGGAATTAGAATGGGAAGATAAGCTGAGACAACAGAGAGTGGCTCCTGCTGGATATGAGGCCGCTAGGGTTTTTTGGGTGAAGAGGACCACAGAGAAAGAGAGAGAGAGAGAGGCTTTGGGAAGAAGAGGGGGATATTACCGGTCTAATAGGTTTCCTAATTATATTTTTAATTATTTGTAAATGATTAATATTATTAAATATTTTATATAAACCGTTGGATCAAAGTTTACCAAAATACTCACTGGATCATGCAGCAAAATTTTTTCACTGCATAGTAGCAATTTCCTAAAAGTTGAAGCTCAACTAGTCCAATATAATTTATATCGTAATCTGGATACATAAAAGGAATATAAAAGCTTATATACATATTACACAAGTACAATGGACAGCAGTATGTAATCATATACTAAAGTTTACTCAGACTCGGTGCCTGAATACCAAAAACAATATTTACATTCATATATATACAGTCAGCCTTGTTAGCATTTACAATTTCCACTAGTTAAGGGATCATTTGTTGGTTCGATGTCCCGGATTGGAGTCACCTCCATCTCATGTGGTTTTGCAAAAGAAGCAAAAAAAATCGAATATAAAACTTGTTGGACAAGACAATGCAATTACCTTTCACTTAAAAGTGGTGTCTCCACAGCTTCCTCTTTGTCATTGTTTGACCTGTCGTATTGAGCAACCAAGCAAAGCAGAGAGATCATCTAACAAAATAAAACTGTTCCTAGGTAACAAATAAGATACAATTGTGAGCACAGGAGAGCTAGAAGGTGAGAGTACCATCAGTCCTTCCACATAAACCCAGATAGCAAAACTTCTTAAAATTCCAAAACTCATCCTCCAATTTCATTTTCCTTCACAGCATGACCTACGCACCCAATGTTATTTAGGTAGGAAAAACACACATTCGATAATGGACAACAGGCAGAAAAACAAGCCTTCAATTCATAGTAATTCAAGTAGGAAATGTTAATGAATTAGATGGTGTTCATATGGAATACTTACTGTTGGATATTACGACAAAGTCTTCACTACTTTCGCCCGCCCAGTCAACAGTTTCGATGGGGGAAGAGGTCTCTTACTTCCGATAGTGTCCAGCTGTGCATGTTGTATGGCATTTTGTTTTAATTCCTCAAAACGGGTATTTGTATAATATGTTGCCAGTTGACGTGCTAGCATGAGGCGTTGATTTTCCGAGTTGTACTACAACAATAGTAGAAAATTTAATTAAATCACAACTCAATGGAAAATTAAACGATAATTCGTATTATCACTTACAGTGGCAATAATATCAGGGTTAACAGCCACGGAATAGTCATTCATGAACATGCAGACAAAAACCCCACAATCGTATTCATTCGGTTCTATCGAGAAGCTTTGAAATGAAAATGACGAACCAAACACAGTATTTATTTCCGTCTCCAAAACATAATCCAAAGATATCAACTGAAACACAGTCAAAGGTTGAAAAAAACATAATGAATTCATAAATGAGTACTGTAAATGTAATTGGTAGCATCTATATATATATATATATATATATATATATATATATATATATGTAAATAATTTGGCCCAAAATGTAATTGAACTTTTACCAATCTTTGAACTAGCTTGACCCTACTTTGGTCGTTTTTCCTACGACTTGGTAGAGAGTCCCAAATCTCAACCTTACGTTCCTTAATTTTCACAAGAGCAGTGTACCAATGACCCTTTAGATTGTTAATAGGAATATAAATCTGAAAAAACAAAATTAAGATATAATTTCATTACAATAATATTGTTTAGAGGCAACATGTACGTATTGTAGCATTTGGATGAAATGTATATATGATAATCGAACTGAAAAGTCAAAAGTAGTGTTCAAACGCATAATAGTTGTTTGTAGGTAATCAGATAGGTACTCACCAGTTCACATCGATCGAAATCGTACATATAGTCTTCTTTGAAGTGACTATGTATCTCAGACAACCGGCCCATTCTACCGTCTTCACTAGTAAGTGAAATGTACTGTTGTACGCATACATGAAAGGAAATTAGTTAAGAAAAAGTAAAGGTACAACAGAATCAATACCAATGCTTGGGTAAGTTTTAGTAAAGGATATGTATTTACATAAATAAGTGATGTTGAAGGAAAAAAACTATTACCGCAAATTGTGTGGGCAAATACCAATACAGAGGTGCTCGTTTCCTTCTAGCAGTGCTTGTGTTGTTATCAGCAACCAAACTAATGATCTGTATATGTTAAGAATATAAATTGATAGAGTATAAATGGAAAAATACTTAAGGGTTCATAATTAAATGATGATGTAGAAGGCAATAAAATATTTTCAATAGCAGGATGAAATAGAAACATAGGGTACGACCTCACTGTCAACCCATTCTGTGGGCGCAAGGGTCCTGAAACTTTTTTGGCTGACAATTATCTGATTAGTTGCCACAATAGTTTCACTACAAAAAACAACAAAACCCCTATTACTAGTATGGAATATGTTAGGTTGATAATTAGTGTTGGCATTAATTCCATATCAAAACGTGTTTAACTTGTAATGTTTAGTGGTTAGTAATTGAAGAATTTCGAAGACGAAGGACGTCTTAACCATTATTCGTTCAAGTTGCCGGCTTTTAAGAGTTTCGGACATTATCGGTCTACAAAGGTATTCAAAGACCTCTTATCTCTTACAAGGCTAGGCACACACTCACACATATCATTCTTGTGTGTCCCTTCATGATTTTATTTCATTTACATTTCACTTTCACACACTTGGTAAAATATGCTCATGCATTCATATTTAGTTAATAAACTTTGTGTTTTGTATTTTCTAGGACTATGTCCGGAAACTAGCATATGTGTGTGTATTTGTGTTTGTATGTTTCCGTATTTTGTGTTTAGGACTTGAACATGTTCTTATTCAATGCCTTATTGAGTTCCGGTCATTTCGGTTACTCATTCATAAGGTTTCGAGTCCAAACATGTTGACTATGCCACTTTACGTTCTCTTACATTGTGTTGACTTCATCGATGATTTTCGAGATGATTTCTCAACCATTTTTCAAAGTTGTATAGTTGTCGTCGTGCGTGAGAGAGTCACGGTTTGTAATCCAAAAACGGATTCAAATTCGGAGTTTGGACGCCCAAGATACGGGCCGACGAACCGAGAGAGCGCGCGAGAGGACAGCCCAGGCCGTGGGCCACAAGGGCTGGCCGTGGTTGAGGTCGTGGGCCCCACGGCCTGGAGCAGCCTCTGCTCCCGTGTGGGCCACGCGCCCCCACGGCCAGGGGGTGATGTGGCACCACCTGGTTGGCCAGAATCCTCCCTCTCTCTCTCCTATTTCTTCCCTCTCTCTCTCCATTTTGAATTTCTAAGAAGAAAAATTCTGATTTCCCGCAATACATTCTCTCCAATTTTTCCAAACTTCAAAACACCATATCTTCCTCATCCGGAGTCGGATTTGAGTGATTCAAGTTGGAGAGTGTTCGTATTTGAGTCCTCTAACATCTCCAGTGGTTTGGTGGCTGTTTGATCGTGAATTCCAGTGGTTGGACACTGATTTCCGAACCAGCTGCAAAATCCGAGGTATGAGTTTCAACTTTGGGATTTCTTGTTTTTTGACCTTCCATTTGCTTGAGGTTTCTTCTTCTATATCTATGTTAATGTTTGGTAAAAGCTATTTGGAAAGATAGCTTGATTATCATTCTAATTGAAACTCAATTTGTGAACTAATGTTGACTAGATTCTATGATTCTAGGTTTTACATATGTTTGTGAGTTGTATTGTGATTAGAATGGCATCTTAGGTTGTTTGATACTTAATTGAATTAATTTTGTGTTAAAATGACTTTAAGATTTGATTTGATCCTTTGATTAATAAAATCTAGGATTTGTGTATTTGTTTGTGATTTAGAGAATATAGGTTTTGATTGATGTAAATCTCAAAACCTTGCTCTATATTTTTGTCTAGTATATTGATTGATTTTAATCTCATATATCTAGCATTTAATTGTATAATTGATAGCATCTTGAATTTGTACTTCATGAAAATATTGTGATTCAAGTGTTAGTTTTGTGAATGAGACTTTGAGTGTATGTGTTAGGTGTTTCACATGCTTAGGTTTCTATTCATGTATTTTTGCATCTAGACTTGATTATTTGTGATATCACATGTTTAGGTCTATTTGTGCCATAGAATGTATTGATCACATGTTCTATGTTGTACTGAATGTTTGCATCATTTGCATTCACATGATCACACTAGGAAGTCCTTGTAAAAGGCATGAAGTCTTGGTTAGAGTCGGGATGACTCGGATAGCCAAGCAAGAAGTCTTGCCTAGAGTCGGGATGACTCGGATAGGTAAGCAAGGAGTCATGGCTAGAGTCGGGAGGATTCGGATAGTCATGCATGGGAGGCTCCCTAGAGGCAAGAGTGTCTTGGATAGGGAGTTAGCTATTGTATTGGTAGGCCTAGGCGTATGGTTAGACATAGAGTCCGATAGAGCGGGGTACACGGGAGGTGTATGCACTCTTGAGGAATTTCTAATCTACCATCGATGTTGGTTGTGTGTGTTGTCCAATATATGGTGGTTCCGCATCATTGAGGGATTTCACACTTTCCAATAGGGTTGGGTAGGCTTAGACTTCACTAGGTTGGGTGACCTAAAGATTGGTCACTTTGTGAATATTCAATGTTTGCTTTCCAATAATATAGTACCCAATGGTTGTAGTTCAACCCGTGGATGTTTCCTCTTGGAGGTTTTACCACGTTAAAAAATCTCTTGTGTTAATTCTTTCTATCTCTTTCTCTTATATTTTAATTGTATATTGTATTGTCTTGATTCATAATATCCACATGTGATATATTGTGAAGCAAGTCTTTGTATAGTGTGATTAGTATATTCATTCTATAGATCAATTTGTATCTTTGATTCTTTTATATATTGTAATTTTTGTATAGTGACATTTTGATCACTCTTGTAACACATTGAACATCTTATGAAATACAAGCTTATTTTGTTGTTATGTTTATTTGCTATTTTACCTCACATGACTTTTTGATATACTTAGACATTTCTCTTATGATTGTATCATCGTATTGTCTATGTATGTCTTCCTTGGCTTATTGTGTTGTGTGTAAGGCTACCTTGAGGGACAAACGAATGTTTGTTCAAGGGTTTGAAAAAAGGTGTAAAAACCTATTCACCCCCCCCCCCCCCCTTGGTATACTTTAAGCAATTTAACTTCGTTTGTGTACATTCAGAATAAAACAAGTAAACTGAATTCATATTCCACATAATACAAATGGATAGCAATATTGGCAACCCAAATAAAATTTTAAGTAGACAGAATTGAAATACACCCAGCCATATGAAATTTGAATGTTTACTTACCTCATTGGCAAATCCGTAGAAAACACATACTCCATTATTTGCGCATCAAGTGTCTTCAGAGGTGCAGATACGCGAAAAAGGCCATACGGAAACTTTGATTGCTTTCCCGTACGAAGGGCATAATCGAACGGTGAACGTTTATACTTTGACGGCTTTCGCTTACTCGATGTGCGGGTATTTTTAACAACATTGATTGATGTTGAAGATTGCTCCGCAAGGGTCTTCACAATGATATTTCTTTTTTTCTGCACAATGATAACAAAATTACAAATGTCATAAACCTTTGCAGTATTATCTTATAAAATAAAAAAATTATGTTATTGTGTTCTTAGTATCAAACCTCATCCATCAAACTGGGGATGGAAGTATATGATCTGGTTGATGATCATGATCAAATTTGAAGTCGAAATCTTTTGCAACACCACCATGATCATCATCCGAGTTCAGTGTTGGTGTCAATGGTTCTGTGGTGGGGGTAGAACCATCATTTCTTTTTTCATGTTCGTCAATTTTGATATTTCCATGAAGATTGTTAACTTTTTCTTCCATACTATCAACCTTTTTGATGAGGTCAGTGTGTTCCATGCGAAACTGTTCAATTTTCTTTCTGAAGTTCTGAATTTCCTGGAGAACCATTTGCAGCGCACCAGCAGTGGGACTGTTGTGTTCAGCTTTGTGTAAATCATCAGCTTCTGTAGCAGGTGCAACATATTCAATGACCGACACCTACAAAGGTTAACAAAGTGAAATTAACAATAATATATCACTACATTTTTTATACTATTTCAGGTTGAATAGAATATATAACAATAAAGTACAAACCTTACAAGTACCATAACACCCTTGTTCACGTAACACTTTCATACATTTTCTGATGTTCAAGGATGTCCAACTTACAACCGGTAAGGATCTTTTATCTACAATGGGTGGTTGCCAATGTACAATATGAAAATAAAAAGCTGCCAAAACAATCAGAACATTGGTCAAAATCATGGTCAATAACAATTCAAATAATACAATATTTAAGATGAATAAAATGCACCTGAAGAAATAGAAGACAACCAGTAATGTATTTGGACCTTTTAGAGTTAAACTTTTCTATTCCAATGACTAACTGATCCAAGCACCACTTTGCCCAATTTTTTCCCCTAATATTTTTTACATCACCTAGAACATTAAGGTACCTTGAATCAATGTACTCTCCTGCAGCTGGTGCAAGGACAGTACCCAACAAATACAAACAAAAACTGATCTTGAATTCATCGTCTATTGTCTTTATATTCTTAAGTTGGTTTTCAAGGTGGGAGAGTTTGATACCGCGATTGGTAATAGAAAACTTACTTCTCCAAACATCATTGCAATGTGTATCAACATGCACTGTATCTCCTCGGTCAGAAATCCCCATTATATGCGAAAAAACCTAAAGGGTCTAACGTGAACCTCTTGCCATGCAAGTCAATTGATAAGTTTGTTGTGTCAAACTTGCTCACTAGCCAACCACACAGGTCCCGTCGAAGACGTCCGCATTTTAACATGATTAGGTTTGAGAAACCTAATTCTTGTACTGCATCCTTTTGCAATTAGACAAATTGGACACGATTTTAGTAAAACGCACCGGAGTACAACGAGTGTCAAATTGAAGAACCTTGCTATCCTCGGCTCCTTCCTCAAAATGACCCTTTTCATCGACAATGTCTTCATTATGCACTTTGTATTTTGATTTCTCATCGATGGACAGATTATTCCATGTTTGACGTATCTCTTCCATAGACTAATAAACAATGATGGACAAAGTGTTATCCTATGAAAGTAAGAATTGAATTTCATGTGATACATTAATATTGAAAACTAGTAATATAGATAGTTATGAATGACAAACCTTTTTATTCCATTTTCCAGTTTTTATTTGACGTTCTTGTTTGCTGAAAAAATTACAAAGCACGAAGCCTTTAACTTCTAAATAAAACTCTTCAATAACTATTTCCTTCAAAATATAATTTAATTAATAGAACAACACTAATAACAAGGGTAAGTGCAGTGTTAGTGTGACTAGTGGTAAATAGGAAATAATATATATCAAACTGACTACGAATCTATAATTCTGGTTTTCGTTATCAGGGAATGGATCTATATTGGAGTTTATTCTAATAGCAAATGCAATTGCTTTGAATAAGAGATTCAAAAACAAGAAGATTAGACGTGGATTAGTCATAAATGAATTATCCTATTCTATGATTGGAATTTTATTATCAGAGAAAGTTTACATTAAATCAAAATATTATATACTTTTTTTTTAATTTCTCTTACAAAATAGTTATGCTTTGACCATAATTTCATATTTGAAATACGGTTAACAGAAACAAGCAATTTATAATTATGTTTCCATATAAATAAAGGTCAGCGCAGATCCTGACATTACTGAATACTACAAATATTAATGAAATGATGCTAACTTACTGAAAATTTATCCAAGCCATTCTGTCAAGCTTCGGATTAACAGTATCTGTAGATTGAGTACCACCTTTATTGCGGCTAGTTTGCTCACTACCACTCTTTTTCCTCTTGCGAATAGAATTCACCATTTTCAACTGCAATCAACAATTTGTTCAAAATGAAGTATAAGATGTAGTGTACGATGTAGAAAACCATTTTTAAAATAGTATGTACACCACCATTTAATAATGTATTTGTATAGAAAAATAAACATGAACATGCAAAACTTAGGAAAAAATTAATGAAATATGAAATATGTTAAGTTAAAGGAAATCAAGTTATGTACGAATATAAATCAGGAAACGAAACTTCAGTGATTATGTGAGGGGGGGGGGGGGGGGGGGGGGGAATTAAGCTCCCTTTCCGACAAAAACTTAAATCCTAAAAATTTTGGGTAAGCTCAAATCACACATCAAGAGAATTCACTTCCCTTTCGCTCATTAATATTGTTGATTACTAAATGCGCCCTAACAAAAGAAGTTGTTACTTCCATCTAAACCTTCTATTACATTTTCTTCCTTCATATTTTTATGTGTTTTTGATGATTACAACCATTATTATAGAGGATTTTCGATCACAAACAGTTTCTAACATCAATCACAACTAAATGGAGACCCAAATTATTCGAAATGAAACATTATTTCAGTGGCAACCATGGTTTATATGTGATGTTAAGATCGAACGCAGGTATAGGAATCTGCTTGCTAGTTGCTACAACCAATTCAATCCTAAAATAAATAATACAGGATTAACAATTTGGTCCCTACTTTTTTAGGAAATGTTATTGTTTTGCTCAACATATAAGTATTAGCTTATTAAGTTCTCTAGTTTTCAAAATGCATCAATTAAAATTAATAGGAATTTATGTATTCAAACTCTAAATATACCAAAATGACACATGTACAGTGCAATGTTTTAAAAGGCGAAAGGCAAGGCGAAAGGCAAGGCGAGGCGATGACCCCTTCATGCGACGAGGCGGTAGCCTCAGTCGTTAAATGAAAAAAACAATGTAAATTAAATAATAATATCATCGAATAAAGTAGGAAAATGTACCATAATATTCAATATAACAGTCATTTAACAATTCCAACATAAATATCCATAATAAAATTAAATATTACAAAAGACAGTAGTCTTCCTCATGACATATAACCATTATTTTTCTAATAGACTATCAATCTATCAGTTGTGTGAAATGTCTAATAGACATTTTTTTCCTAATGTTCCTGCAGAACAAAGCAGCCTAAACAAGCTACATGAACAGATCCCCAACAAGGAAATAGAAACAGAAGCATCAGAAGGAAAGAGCACCTACAAACCGAAACCCAAAGAAGCAACACAATGAAACATAAACAAAACAAAAGAAGCAGCACAAGGAAACACAAACAAAGCAGAGGCACAACATCAGTATATGTATATCAGAAGAAGAGCACAAACTTGCACCAGAAAGAACACATAAAAACAATAATAGAAGAAGAGAAGTTGCACTAGAAGAACACAAATGTGCACCAAAAAGAGCACAAACTTGTATATCAGTATATGTTTAAGACTTTAACCATATATGTTTTAAGTGCATATCAGATATTTAAATCTAATAAAATATTTATCATATCAGTTCAAAACCATATCAGTTCACAAGCAAATTTATTATTATATGATGCTTATATATTATGAATGAATCAATGATCATCACGCCATTTCCCTACTGAAGCATTTCGCACCCTCTCAAGCTCTTTGATTAAAATCATTTGGCTCTTAGTCACACAGGACTAAACTTTTTCAATTTCGTTGGATTCAAAATCAGACTTAACGTCACAAAGGTAAATTACTCATTTTATATAAGTCAACTAGATGAATGGAGATCTTTAAACAAAAAATAAACAAAAAACAAAACAAAAGATATTCAATTTATTTTATATATATATGTTTTTAAATATCAATGAACCGAATCTCCAATGTGAACTGAATGAAGGGAGGTCTTGTTCGACCCCCTCCAAAAACAGGAGATTTCCTAGAAGGTTTGAAGGTTGGTCAAAATCGATTTCTGTCATTTGCTTTGTCTTTCAATTCTCAAATTCTTCATTGTGTGAACATCTACAAAAATTGTTTACAAATGAACCTTTCAAATGCAGCCCCAAACAGACAAAACCGATTGAAGATGTGGTTCAAAACCACTGTCAACAACTTTCCAAAAAGAAACAAAAAAAAAAACCGCTTTTCAACAAGTCCAGTTCTGGTTTCAACAAAACAGATTTCTTTAAACCACAACAAAACCAATTACTGAAACATACTTTCAACAATATTTATAAATCCATATCTCCACTGCATCAAACAAATTTTCAACAAAATCAAACCAAAGACAACCAAACCTATAAAATAAATAAAAAAACACTACTCCACCACCCTTGCGCTCATCAAACCGCATACAACCCATCATAATCCATGGCTCCACCATCAAACAAGTTTTATATGTATGTTTGCAGACACATGAGGAGATGGAGTTGTTGAAGAATACAAACAAGTAGAAAGGGAGATGAACAAAATAGATAGTGAGCAGTGTATGCTTACAGGAGAAGTTGGAAGTGATGATAGGAAGGACAGATGAAGTCGCTGGAGATGTTGGAGGAGATAATCGCCACCCGCTGGAAGAAGTGAATTGCCGGCAGCTGGAAGAAGTGAATCGCCGGCAGCTGGAAGAAGAGAAACCCCGGTTGCTGCAAGAACAGAAATTGATGGCCGCTGGAGACGGTAGGTTGTCGGCCGCCAGAGATGGTGAGGTCACCGCTGGAGATCTTTTCCTATGAAGAGATATTGAACTTTAGGGCTTGCAAATTGGTTCAACGATTGGGATTCAGATTGAGATTGGAATCTAAGAATTAGGGATTTGTGGTGGTTCTTTTTGTTGTTTCACTATGGGGGTTCAATTCGAACTGGTTGATCTTTGATCGTGTCAAGATACACAAACATTCAAGTGAACTCAGTTGCAGCTTTGGTTAATCTGTCATTGGAGTAAATCAACAAGGTTAAGATCGTAGGGTCAGGAATCGTCCCACCGTTGTTTGATGATGTCGGTTGTTTTGTTGGAGTGGTGTACAGAGAGACCAGATGCGTTGGAGTGGTGGTTAGAGACAGGACCAGTAGCGTCGTTTTGTTGGAGGAATGGTGGAAAGACAGACCAGATGTGTTGGAGTGGTGGAGTGAGAGACCTAAATGATCGTTTTGTTTCAGAGGTGGAGAGAGAGAGACCGGATACGTTTTCCATTATAGGTTACCGGTTTTTTTATTTTTTTAAATTGATCAATTTTTTTTTCTCCCTATTTCATCTCATCCATTGACTTCAATTATTGCTCATCTGATGGCTCACATTTAACCTCAAAAATCACTGCATCATGAAGTGATTTTATTTCACTGCATAGTAGCAAATTCCTTCTATAAGAGCAAAAAAATTAACTTTTTTATATGATAAGATATTTTAATTAATTATTAAGGAAAACAAAAATGGACTGGTGTGTTGACTGGAATAGACCAGTCATCACTCCTGATGCTAACAGTTGTTGATTGGTTGATTAACTTGGTCAAAGTAATTTTTTTTTTTTTTTTTTTTTTTTTTTTTTTTGTGTTGACTGACTAGGGGTCGTTTGTTTTTTTGTCTGAAGACTGAATAGTCCTGAATTTTACTGAAGACTGAATAGTCCTGAATTTTACTGAAGACTGAATAGTGATTGAAACCTAAATCTGAATGACATGTTTTTTTTTTTTTTCTTACGTCTGAGTATACTGTCAACATGTTTGTTTTTTAAAAATAAAATTGTTTAAAAAGAAGTAATTTTACATATATACCCATACTAATTAAAAAAAGTAATTTAACATGCAACACTCTTTATAAAATTTTGCATGTTCTTCTGCAAACAAAGTTTAATTTAATAAAACAAAAAATTCATCGAGAAATATAATTTTGCATATTATTCTACAAACAATGTTCAAGTTCAATTTATTGTTAAAAAAAAAATGTTCAAATTCAATTTTACATATGGTGCCAATTTTTATTTTTATTTTTAATTTTTTTTTTTGTTTAAAGGTTCCTAGATACCTTTTTTTTTATTATTTTTAAAAAAAGGTCCCTAAAATATACACCGGTACATATATTTATAAACAATTATTCTATAACTTCTTCAAGCTACGAAATCTACTCAATATCGAATGCAACCACAAAAAGAATATTTGATAAATTATATAACTGCAACTATGACAATCATAACAAATTATCATTATAGATTATGTTTAAAGAGTTCTATAACTGCCACTACACGTTGATAAAATAAAAAATTAAAAATTAAAAAGTTCTTATCAAGATTTGGTAGGAGATAAATTCAATTGTTTAATCCCAGAAAGATTTCAATATGAGAAGTGATTAGAGTTTTTTCTTTCTTTCTTTCTTTATAAAAGCCTTTTAAAATAAGAAATACGTTAAAAGAAAGAATTCTACACCATATCAAATTATGGTAAATTTAGAAATATATCTTTTTTTGGAGGATAGACTTGGAAGAAAATATTTTAATTATAATTCAGTGATTTGGAATTAAGTTAAAAGTTAGGATTTCTACTTTTTTTTTTAAAGTTGTTTTTTGATATTTTTAAGTTGTTTGACCATTTAAAAAACAAACAAAACAACTTAATGGGTTCAGTTCAGACCCATTAAGTCTTAAGTGGAAAAAACAAACAACCCCTAACTGAGTCACTGAATTCTCCTTTTGATAAGCTATCCAATTCATATGTCTGAGGTTTCACATCTTAACACTGTTTCTTTGTTCACACATCCACTCACATCATTTCCTTTCAACTAAGGTATCGTTTTTTTTTTCTTTTTATTTCTTTTCTTATCTTTTTTTTTTTTTTCTTTTCTTTTCTGTCTATCTAAGATCTAAATAGATATGAACTTATTAAGATCTTGAATAGTAATTAAAATCTGAAATATAGAATGAGTAATGCTAAACGTTCCAATTTTGTTTCCCAAATTCTGTCCCAAATGATCTCACGTGATGTGTCAACATCTTATAATTCATAAGATTATATGGTGACTGATGTGATGTTGACACATCACATGCTACATCATTTAGGATATAATTTGGGAAAAATTTTTGGGATGTCTAGCATTACTTATATAGAATATATGTTTGTTTTTTTATTTATTGTGGTAGTCAAAATCTGGCTCTAGGCCCAACGCTTAGGCCCACGTTGATTCTGCTACTGGATCCAGATCAAGCCCAGAGATGAATGGTCAACTTAAGGCCTAACTAATTTGGTCTTTTCTCTTAACAAACACATGTCCAAGTCAAACCAGTTATCTGGTAGTGATAACTGTTAGTTACCATGTTTTACTTGGCCCTGGTTATCAAATCCCACAAAATCTGGACACGATTGGAGGCATCATATACTGAATGAGCCACGCAACTGGGTCTGGGAAATCCTATAAAAACATCCTTCCTGCCATAGAGAAAGGATTATGATTTATGGGAGAAAAAGAAAGCTTATTAGCATGCCCAAATTCTACATAAATACTCTCTCCGATCATCAGAAAATTATTGCTTTACTCATATAACTCGATCATTTATAAATCAACTTCATTTTTGAAGTTTTCATTGTCAATCTTACTCCACGCTCAACCTAAGCAAAATAAGGCCTAATCCAGGGCTCAACCAGCCTTGTTCACATTTTTCCTTCTCTTTTGCAGGTTAGCAGAACATTCGACAATCTTAGTTTGATCAACTTCTTTTTTGAAGTTTTCATTGTCAATCTTACTCCATGCTCAACCCAAGCAAAATAAGGCCTAATCTAGGGCTCGACTAACCTTGTTCACATTTTTCCTTCTCTTTTGCAGGTTAGCAGAACATTCGACAATCTTAGTTTGACTAGACTCTAACAACAAGTTGCAAGAGCCTAGTCTACAACTGTAGAGAGACCCCCTACAATTTGGCGCCCACCGTGGAGCCTTTTGCATCTTTAAGCCAATCGAATCACTGACAACGACTCACCCAAGATGTTAGGAGATGAAAACCCACCAACTGTCGAGGAGCAAATTGCCAGCTGGTTGCTTAAATAATTGCGAATGCTAAGGAATTGCAAGAGCTTGAAGCTGAAAACGTTGTAGTATGCCCTTGCAACGTAGATCTACGAGCTATGGTTGAGGGTGCGCCTAACAACGTGCCACCGGCACCTTCGGTCTAGGTGATCGACACCACTTAGAACGATGACATGATCGCTCCAGCTGTGCCCAGAGAAAATTCCCAAACACTAGAGCAGGTCAATGTTGGCGAATGGACTTCAACAAGAGAATCCCCAAGCTACGACCTAGACAGTTCAAGCTGAAGATGACCCGATCAACACATCGACCTCTTAGGAAGCACCAGGGAACCAAACCAGAATGGCGATCACTAGTTGGATAATGCCTTCAGGACTCTCGCGTCCCTTCGATCAATTCCAGAATTGGTAAAACCCACTCCAACCTTGCCTATTTTTGCTAACCCTGAACTCTCTTGTAGCTTTGCAGAAATGGAAGTACTCATCCAAAGGATTCCAGGAATCCCATCACCCATCAAGAAGAGTGTAGCTAATAGCTTCGTAGACTCTCAATTTGTTGATGTTATAGCTCTAGTTGAAATGCCTAGGAAATTCAACTTCCTAAACATGAAGCAGTTCAAGAGCACGACAGATCCAGATGACCACATTGCACAGTACAAGCAACGCATGTTCACCACATCAACCCACACAACCTTAGAGAAGCATGCATGTGCAAGGCGTTCGAATCCAGCCTCAGTGGTCCCGATCTACAATGGTATATTAACTTTCCCAAGATGTTTAGATTTGTTCAATTCATTATATGTATTTATTCTTGACTTGTATTGATGACACGTCGTTGAGGTGTATCAAAAGATTTGAATTTTACATTCAACCTCGCAAGTGCACGAGTCAAGAGACTAGTATAGCATGCAAGCAAGGGTATCGTTCCGCAGGGAGGTGAAATCCATCAACTGTCACTAGCTTAGCTTATTTGGAAAATACGAATTGTGTGTGTGTGTGTGCATTAAATGTAAATATTGCAATGAAAAGATAAATTATGTACAAAAGTATTTACAAAGATAGAATGGATGTGAGAGATGTGGCATATAAATGGTTACACTAAGTAAGTGACTCAACCATAGCAATCACACAATTTCATACAAACATGCATCGTCAATGTTGAGAGCTGTGCTCACTTAATCCTCGCCAATATTCTCTCTCGAGTAACAAAGGCTATACCCACATACACCAGCAACCTATCAACGGATGGTTACCTGAATTGCACACGAGTTCATTAAGAACTATGAGACACATATAACAACTTTACATGCAAAAGCCTCGTGTATCTCTACCTTACCCTGCATGTAGTGACTAATCTACTCATGCACGTTGCGTGCTTCACCTCTCGGTCCTTCACACAAAAACCAAGGTTCATTCAAGTGGTGGCTAACCCCTCAAAAGCATTAAGCACTTCAAATGACCACTCAACCATCAACAAACATATTTAATAAAAGAGGCAACAATGCTAGGTTTACATCAAATCCCTAATGAATGAAAGTACACATCAAAGATGAGACAAAAACACAAAGAAAGAAATACAAAATAAACACCGGGTTTTCTCGGTTGTTAATCCGATATGTACTCACCACTATACTATTACGGCGGTCTCCAATCTCATGAATGTTCAACTCTCTCATAGAGAAAGCTCTCTCCTTGTCTCTCAAATCTCCCTAAGATGGATGGCTAAAAATGGGACAAGCTCACCAAACAACAATGTGCAAATAGTTGATTGTTATCATTAAGAACATTCAATTCAAGTTAAGGGTTAATTCTTTTAATTAAGGAATTCACCAAAATCAATTCATCACCCAACCCAAGCCATGGGATGAGTAATTGTGCCTTGATAAAAGACCCATTAAGCATAAGAATATGGAACCCAAGCCTAATCTAGCATGTGAATACATAATCAACCAAGTTTTTCCCACTCTTTGGAGCTAATACTCAAACACTCAAATCATTCTGAACACTAGTAATTTTGGTTCCCCCATCAACATACAAACAATTATGGGATACTAAATTACTTTACTCCTAAATTAAATTACACTACTCCTAATCTCAATCATGCATACATGTCAATTTCGGACCTCCATACACATGAGTATCACAATAAGAGAGACAATTATGGATTTAACAAAGAGTAAAACAAAACCAAAAGAATTAAGAAACATTCATACATATATTGAACAAGTGTAGGTTTATAAAATTCCCAAATTAGTGATTACATCCAAGAAAACAAGAAATACAAAAAAAAAAAAAAAAAGAGTTTAAAGGAGACAACCCTTGAAGACAACTCCTTCAAGCTCTTCTTGATTTCCTAGCTCATTTTTGGTCCAAAGACCACTCCATTCTTCTTATAATCTACTCCTATATGGGTGGTGGAGATGTATGGTGAGCTCCCATGGAGGAAAAACCTCAATGGGAGCTTGATTCTCTCACTTATTTGGTGAAGGAATGAAGAAGATGAAGAGAAGGTGTGATTTCGATTTTTGGAGTGTGGGAGGTGTAGAAGTTCTGGTGTCAAACCCCAAATTAGGGTATTTAAAGAGTTGGGAGGTTAGGACACGGATGGGTTGTGAAAGGACAAGATTGCCCTTCAAAATCGACCAAAAATCGCGAAACTAATTCCCAGTCGCCTCCAAACCATTGTACGTACTGCTGGTTGGAGGCGGATCAGAAGCGGACATATTCTAGAGTAAAATCGATGTTCACCCGTTGTACGTAGGGCGAGGTGTACAGAGGTTTTGGCATTTCAGTCATTGTCAGCTTTGCACACAGTCACGGAAATGGGAATAACTTCCTCTAGAGACATCGGAATTGCATTCTGTAAAAACCGTTGGAAAGAAGACATCTGGAGCTTTCCAAAAAGATGTAGTACAAAACCTAGTTCAATCTAAGATGGGAGATATGGCCCCCGAAAGTTTAGTGTTCTGCACGAGCCATTTCCATTTCAGCCCTTTTAACTTCCAAAACTCATCAATTAAGCTCAGATACATTATTTATGGTGAATAACCTAAAAAAGCTCACAAAACACATTATATACAAAAATACGCTCGAAAACGAGTACAAAAAAAAAAAAAAAAAAAAAATGGGGACCTCAAATAGGTGTAAATATGGTCTGATCATGTATAAATCTATGGAAAGTAATTGATGCTTTTCTAGGGTTTCGTTAATTTATAAATTGAGATTGCACTATAAGACTATAGGTAGTCTTAATTACTTTTCAATTTAACGAATAAAATTTACTTTTCGACATAGGAATATGCGATAGGATTTTGGTTCACAAATTCTTGCACATAACCGGTTTTTAGTTATTGCTCACACCTTGGAAAAGGGTGAGTAGTGATTGAGTGCACGTGGTTAAATCCGTCAGGAATAATGGTAATACCATAATTAAGATAAGAATGAACTCTAAATTTGGATTGAATCTTGTTAATGGAATTACTTGATGTACATTGAATATTACATATGGGGAACATTGGTTATCTGGTCTTTCATCTCTTGATCACAACATTACATTCTTTTTAATTGCTTACTTAGTTAAATTTAATTTAGTTTTAGTTTAATCAAACTTTCAACAATCTTCCAATTGTCAATTGTTCTAGGGCTCAAGGCATGTTAACCGACGAGAAAACCTATGCATACTCCCTTGTTTTATATTTGTTCTTCTCTGTATTCTTACTTTTAAGCATTTATGTTAAAAGATTTATCACCCTAATCGCCACAACTTTATGTTTGCTCTGCTCTCACAAGTACATAGAATATGCAACTCAAGCTTTGAACACCAGTATGTTAAGTTGTTCATAATTTCAATTCGAAGTTAGTTGTTTAAACTTATCTTGATTATATCTTTGTCCCCTTACCTGGATGATGTGAACACTGTTTCAAGGGTCAAAAGTAATTGTCTGGATTTGGGTGTTGCTGGCCACTTAAATTTCCTTTTTATGTCAATTGCTTCAAAATGTCAAAAATGTATATCAAAGTGCACATAAATTCATGTATGGTGTGGGGACATGGGCCCTTATAACTGAAGTGTAACATTCTTAAAAACTTTGATTGGCTGATCTCCGTTGAGCGTGCAAAGTTTTAAGGCCTAAATCTCCGTTTAGCATTCACTTTGTTTTGGGAGAGAGGTTTAGAAATGTGAATTTCTAATTTGAAAACAGTTTCTATTGAATATAATATTATATACAGAGTGGTTAAAGGGCTTAAGCAACTGAAAAAAAAAAAAAAAAGCCTTTTATTTAAGAGTAATGCTAAACGATCCAAATTTTTTTTTCTCAAATGAGGTGTCAGCATCTTATAAATCATGAGATTATATGGTGATTGATGTGATATTGACACCTCATGTGTCATATCATTTGGGACAAAATTTAGGAAAAAAAATTGGAACGTCTAGCATTATTGTTTATTTAATCGGGAGAAATTCACTGACAAAGATATCAAGAATTTTCATGTCTTTTTTATATAATTATTCAATATGATATCACATTTTCCCTATCATTCCTCATCTATAACCTTCTATCTTTTTCTCCTCTCTGATAACTGTACGTAGTGTTGGGATTTATGCCATAAAGCTTGTAATTTGTAAATGTTATAAATTCGATAATAAAAGAAGTGGTTATTTCATTCAAATATTAATTCATATGTTTATATTATATATGCTAACATTCAAGATTGCTAGATGTAATCTGAAACTGAGTATATGAATGTTATATATAGAGGAATTCAGTTCGAGACAAGCAATCTAAAGAGTCCGTGGAAAGCAAATAAAGTTGTGTACTTTATTTGTGATTAATCTACAGCTGAGGTCCATTCCGTATTTTACGGTGGTCTTATCCTAAACTATTCATATGATGTTATGAGAATGAAGACACCTTATATGATGTAATCATATAGGATTGGCCCACGATCTATATGAATCTGTCACTACGATCCGTTAGTTGAAAATATTCATATATATCAACTAATAATGACTATATATGGGTGATATAAATCCTTAGTGTCTTACTGACTTCTTCAGGTTAGATTTTGATTTTACCATGGGTGAGATCAGAATAGCATTTTCGGTCAATATCTCCATATCTTGGAATCACGGTTTGGCTTGTGGCTGGGAAGGTATGCACACAATAGTAGAATCCACTCCTTCTTGCGAGAAGTAGATAAGTAGTTCCCTTAAGGGTTGATTTGGGGCTTGAACAATTAAGAGCACTCTCTTTCTTCTGTAAAGGAATGAAGGAAATAATCATTCAAGAGAATCAATGGTACTTAAAGGAAAAAATATAATTAGAGAGGTATAACGGACTTTATGACCTAGCTCTAATTATGAACTACTTGTGGAGGATCATGCCATATGTAATAGCTATATTAATGGACACTGATAAATTGGTTGTGTAAAACATTTATAGTTACGAGAGTACAACTTTGGGTTTTTTGTGAAATAACTCCAAGGTTAATAATTGTGAAATATTAATTAAATAGTTTAATTACTTTTTTCTAAGTATTATTGAAGCTCAAAACTGTGGGTTCATTAGGTCCCATTGCTAGCCCTATACGATTGATAGTAATAAGACTCACAGATAATTGGATGGTCCAATTAATTGTGTTACGAAAGTAATTTAAATATATTTTGGGAATTAATTAAATGATGTGATTATTTAATTAATATATTATTTAATTGTTGAATTAAATATTATTAAATAATATGATTATTTAATTGACATATTAATAATTAAGAATTATTAATTGTCATATGGAGGTTTCAGTTTCTAACCTTGACAAGAGCAATAAAATAATAAGTGATTATTTTTATTTACTCTAAATAGGTCAAAGGTTCAAACCCTCGTGAAATAATAATTAAAAAAGGATTTGAAATCCTATTTTAACTTGGATTACTAAACCCTAAGTTCCTAGTATATAAGATATACTTATTAGGAAAGAGAAGCTATTCAGAACCCTAAGGAGAACTAGGTGGTGTGGCTACTAGAGAGGAAAAAGAAAAAGAAAAAGAAATATTTTTTTCCCTCACTAGGGTTGGCCGAATTCACAAGAGGAAGCAAGGTGTTGTTTTCCGGTTCTCTCAAACCTTTATTCATCTACTCCTGGAATCTGTGACATGCCTACATACAGAGTTGTTAAATCGTAGGACATAGCTCAGAAGGCTTAATGGTAAATGATCGAAAAGAAAACGAAGAATGTTTTTCAAATGTATGAAAACTAAATTCCTTCCTCATAGTCGTGTACATACAAAAGGTCCCAATAAGACGATAAATTTTTTGAAACATATCGTTCTTAAATCTATTGATTTTTAACCTAACTTTCCGTTGCACGACTTACAGATAGGACTTGAGGGTAGACATGACCACAGTTCGGTTCAAACCGTGGGAACGAACAGTAACCATATGGACAAAATCAGAACTGGAACCGGACCTGAACCATGAGGATCAAGGTTCCAGTTCCAGTTCTTAAAAAAAAAAAAAAAAACCGGGCTGGAACCAGCGGTTCAGTTCTGGTTTAGGAACCACCGGTTCCATCCATTTTTTTTTAAAAAAAATTTGAAAAAAAATTTGTTCAACGGCGTTTAAATTTATTTTATTTTATTTTATTTTTCAATTGTTTATATTTATTTTATTGCAATTCTATGACAATATCGGTTATGACGACACTGCTTACCATGAGTTCTTACAACGACAAGCCTATCTTGAATCCCTAAACTTTCCTAATCTCCCTTTAATAATATCTGAACACAATGCTAGCCCCAATATCACGAGCCAATCAAAAAATATGCCCGATCCTTCTCCAATGCCAGATCCAGATTTTGTAGTACTACTACTGAAGAGAACTTAAAGAAATACCATATGAAGAAAATTACGAAAGAGGATGAAGGATGGTAGCAGTTTGCAATTACTACCACAAAGAATTTAAATGGAGTAAATCTGGAGGATACAACACATATTGGAAGCATATAATGACCCGACATCCAGCCGAACAGGCCAGGTCGAGTACACAAACTCAAATTTCCAGGTTTGCTATCCTAAACACTCAATTATTTAAATATAGTGATCAAACTAATAGAGAAGAATTAGCTAGAATGGTTGATGTTGAACATTTACCTTTTAGTTTTGGTGAAAAGATTGGTTTTATTAATTATTGTCATAGAGCATTAAATCATGCTGCATGTTGTGTTCCTATAATCACTATCACACGTATACTTTATGATATTTTTATAAAAGAGAAAAAAAATATTTTGAAAAAGTTTTTTGAGAATTATAAATGTCGTGTTTTCGTATGTACTGACATATGAAGTGACCATTAGTGAATGCATTCATACTGCTGAAAATATTTATAAAAAATATGAAAATTATTTTTGAAGAGTGTACAATTGAAAGCAACATTTTTGCAATTGGTTTTGGCAATGCTTCCAACAATACGGCAATTATTCCTTCTTTTGGTAGTAAATTTTTTCATCAAAGAGGTGCTTGCCATGTTTTAAATTTATGTGTTCAAAGTGGTTTACAAATTCTTCAAGATTTTATTAAACCTATTAAAGATGCCCTCATTTATTTGTGGAAAGATCCTGCTACGATGAAAGCATGGGTAAGATTTTGTAAACAGGCAGGTAGGCATCCCATTAGATTTTCTCATGATGTTCCAACACGTTGGAATTCTACTTATAAATTGCTTTCTAAAAATTATGATTATAGAGATTTATTAGTTTCTTTTATGCAATATATGTTGGGATTTATGCTCTGAAGCTTGTAATATGTAAATGTTATAAATTCAATAATAAAAGAAGTGGTTATTTCATTCAAATATATTAATTCATACACTTATATTATATATGCAAACATCCAAGATTACTAGATATAATCTCAAACTGAGTATATGAATGTCATATACAGAGGAATTCAGTTTGAGACATGCAATCTAAATAGTTTGTAGAAAGCAAATAAAGATGGGTACTTTGTTTGTGGTCAATCTACAGTTGCAGTCCATTCCATATTATATGGTGGTCTTATCCTAGACTACTCATATGGTGTTATGATAATGGAGGCACCTTATATGATGTGATCATATAGGACTGGGTCACGATCTATATGAATCTATTACTAAGATCTGTTAGTTGAAAAGATTCATTATATATCGACTAATGATAGCTATATATGGGTGATCTAAATCTTGAGTGTCGTACTGACTCCTTCAGGTTAGATTGTGGTTTTTGATTTACCATGGGTGAGATCGGAATATCATTCTCAGGTCAATATCTTTGTATATTGGAATCACGGTTTAGCTTGTGGCTAGGAAGGTATGCACACGATAATAGAATCCACTCCTTCTTACGAGAAGTAGATAATTAGTTCCCTTAAGGGTTGATTCGGGGCTTGAACGATTAAGAACGCTGTCCTTCTTCTGTAAAGGAATGGAAGATATAATCATTCAAGAGAATCAATTATACTTAAAGGAAAAGATATAATTAGATAAGTATAATGGACTTTATGACCTAGCTCTAATTATGAACTACTTGTGGAGGATTATGCCATGTAATAGCTATATCAATGGACACTGATAAAATTGGTTGTGTAAAACATCTACAGTTACGAGAGTACAACCTTGGGTTTTTAGTGGAATAACTCCAAGGTTAATAATTGTGAAATATTAATTAAATAGTTTAATTAATTTTTTCTAAAGTATTATTGAACCTCAAAAATGTGGGTCCATTAGGTCCCCTTGCTAGCCCTATACGATTGATAGTAACAAGACTCACGGAGAATTGGATAGTCTGATTAATTGTGTTGCGAATGTAACTTAAATATATTTTGGGAATTAATTAAATGTTGTGATTATTTAATTTTCGAATTAAATATTATTAACTAATATGATTATTTAATTGACATATTAATAATTAAGAATTATTAAATTATCGGTGATTATTTTTATTTACTCTAAATAGGTCAAAGGTTCAAACCCTAGTAAAAGTAATAATTAAAAAATGATTTAGAATCCTATTTTAACTTAGAACACTAAACCCTAGGTTCCTAGTATATAAGATATACTTGTCAGGAAAAAGAAGCTATTTGGAACAATACAGAGAATAGAGCTGGGCGGCAACTATAGAGGGATAAAGAAAAAAAGAAAAAAAAATTCTCTCATTTAGGGTTGGCCGAATTCATCCAGGAGGAAGAAAGGTGTTGTCTTTCGGTTTTCTCAAGCCTCCATTCAACTGCTCCTGGAATCCGTGACGTGCCCACACACACAGTTGCTAGATTGCGAGGACATAGCTAGGAAGACTTAGTGGTATTGGATCGAAAACGAATGAGTGTTCTTCAAAGGTATGAAAACAAATCTCTTCCTCATATTCGTGTATATACGAAAGGTCCCAAGAAGACGATAGAAATCTTTTGAAATCTATCGTTCTTAATTTGTTTTTATTAACTTAAAAACTAACTCTTTTCTGATGTGCGACTTACAATATAATATTATTTACATCAATCTTTATCCACACCATTGGGATGTTTGCACAAAAATTTGTAATTTGTTAAAAATCATTAATAATGCTACTAACAATTTTTTGGGTATTTATTATCCTACTACTCAATTATTTATTATTGAGAGTTGTAATATTGTTGGTGTATTTTTTGAGTGTTCATCCAATATACAATTACAAGCATGCATTAAAGCTATGCAAAAAAAATGGTTAGACTATTATAGGGAGTTTCCAACTATTTATTTGCTTGCGTTGTGTTTTGATCCACGTTATAAATTAGAAAATTTGTCTGATTATTTAACTCTTTATTATGGATTTATGGTTGTTTAGAAATAGAAGTAGATATTAATGCTTATTGTTCTACAATTAGGACATTATTTTATGAGTTATATGATGAATATCGTAGAATTTGCGGTCCATCATTGAACATTAGTGTTCCACAAACTCAAATTGTATCACATATTCGATCCTCCGAATTTTTGGGGTTAGGGTCTCAACTTTTATCCCAAAAGACCAAAAAATTATGAGCTTCTTCTTCATCAAGCTCGACCCCATCATCGTATTCCGAGATTGAAACTTATAACAGCACCTAGTTTTGAGTTTATGGGAGACGGTGATGTGGAACAGTTTGATATCCTACATAGGTGGAGGGATCATGAAAAGCACTTCCCAATGCCACACTGGTTTCTACAGTGGATATGGAACAAGAGTTTAGCGTCGGTGGAAATATACTGGACAAAAGATGTTCGCTTTCGAGTCCACAATCAATCCAAGTCTAAGTTAGTGTTGATGATTGGACCAAGGCGCAAAACAGACAGCGGGAAATTGATCAAGAAGCACTCTATGATTTCTTCGACGATGACAACACCAATGGAACGAAAGGCATCGATTAGTTACAGTCCCAACTCCCAACTCACTTCACTGAACCAGCAATAAAAGGTAAAACAACTACGTGACTTTTGATTCCTCTAAACCTCAAGAGGATACATAGGCAACTTAATTGTGGTACAAATTTAGTGCAAGGCCAATTTAAATTTTTTAGTTTTATTTCAATTTATTTTCTTAGTGTTTTATATATTTATTTTAATTTAATTTTGGCTTACCTAATCAACTTCATTTACAATTTCATATCATTACATGTCTAATTTTTTGTAGTTAGTATAAAAAAAAAAGGGAACCGGAATCGCTGGAATCGAAAAACAGGACCGGAATTAGAATCGCCTCCTTGACAGTTCCGATTTTCGGTTCCAATTCCAGTTCCCCTTGGAACTGAAACCGAAACCAACGGTTCACAACCGGAACTAAATCGAAACCGAACCACGGTCATCTCTATACATGAGGTGTATGTTTTAATTTCTGTTAGGATTCCCGTTGTTTTTAATTGGCTTATTTCGTGATCAAACCATATGTGGGGATGCTTTGTAAGGGTAGCTTAGATGTTGTTGTTATTGCTTAGGCCATTTTGAAGACCTCACTATTGACAAGCACCAAAGGTAATATTCTAAGTGCTTACTTGTCTTGAAGAGATAGTTGCACACACTCACAACTCATGCATATGTTTAATCCTTGTATGTTGTGTGTCTTTTATGTGTGCCTTAATGCTCATTAACATCTCTTCTTGCATGTTAGGTTGATTGCATCTTGCATTGCCCATTGCCTCTTCATGCACATTTTTAGAATTCAAGCTTTGCATTAGGCACTGTTCAAAGCGCTCTACAAAGCGCTGTTCGAACAGCGCCCATCACACCTGATGCAAAAAATGTGATTTAAATGCATCAAGTCTAATGCAATTTAGTTGGGCGCTGTACGAGCGCTGTACAAAGCGCTGTTCGTACAGCGCCCCTCTGTTTTCTCGTGAAAACAGAGCAAGGGCGCTGTACAGGCGCTGTACAAGGGCGCTCTACGTACAGCGCCCAAGGCAAATATTGAGCCAACTTATCAAAACGACCCCACTTTGATTTGGCCCCCTATATATATGCCACTTTGACTTTAGGTCAATCACAAGAGTTCATATTCAGATTCCATACTTAGGAGATTTTTCAAAGAGAAGAAAAATTCCAAAGAACTCATTTTTAATTACTCAAACACTTGTTCCATGATCATCAATCATCATCTAGCATCATCTTAGATCATCTAGATGACATCTTGCATGGATTCTTCATCATACTTTGCTTGGTAAGCTTTTCACTAATATCTTACATATTTTGTGTTTCTCTTATCTAGCAATCTCAATTTAATTACTTGTATGTGATTTTATATACTTTGAATACAAGATTGAGATTAGTATGATGTATGTTTGAGAAGTTGTATTGTGCTAGCATATTAGGTTTTGTGCTTGATATTGATTAGCTAAACTAATTGACATATCATTTAGTTTTGATATCTAGGATTGTTCTTATTTGCATATTAATCATCTTAGATAAGCATATAGGGTTTCCCTTGCTCTATGTTGCATTTTGGATATTCACATATATTCACTTAGGGTTGTTTCTCTTCATAGAGAAAGTAAGTCTTGTGTGTAGCATCCGGGATTAGGTTGCTTAGATCACAAGCAAAATTGGACTAGGTTCACTCATACCGGGATTAGGTAGGTGTGTGATTACTTTCGGGATTAGGTTGTAATCGTTTGCACATTTAGTGGATTCGAGGTTCGAGTGTGGCTTACTTACATAGCCCGTGGTTTTTCCCGTGAGGGTTTCCACGTAAAAATCAAGTGTTAATTTAATTTCCGCAACATATTACACTTGCTTGTTTATTTTATCTTGAGGGTAATTTCGTAATTTTGACTAACACGAAAAAATTGGGTAAAAAGCGTAATATCTATTCACCCCCCCTCTAGATAGTTTTATACACACCGTGCATTAATTAGTTTCAATTTCTTTTTTTACTTTTTAAAACACTAATTTTTATAGACCTTAAAGCAAATTTGAAATCATACACTTGCAAAGTACAACTTCTGAGTATTGGTATATATATAACACTAGGTTAACTAGTTTTGCTGAGTATTAGTTTTTGGCTGCCACTCACAGCTCAAGTAAGTCTCTCTCATTTTTTTTCTTTTGAGAAGTATCAGGATACTGAGAGCGAGGGGTTCAGGATGTTAAGGTTTGCATATGCAGCTAAAATTAAGCTGTACATTTGAAAGGAAGACATTAATCAATAAGTCTAAGGTTATTCAAAACCCTAAACCCCTTGCTCTCAGCATCCTAATATTTCTAGAACGATGCCAAATAGGACTTCATAAGACAATGGCTTCCGACAAAGATAGAAAACACATGGACCAAAATGATAAAACCCTAAAAAAAAAAAATTGGAAAATCTTGACATTCAGATGATTTAGTTGGCCATGGAACCTAAAATCTCATCAAAACAAAATCATGGTTAGGTTAATTGCTTCAAGGAAACTTTATTAGAATCAAATTTCTTCAAACTTGACACAGTGGCTTCCCACATAGACAAAAAAAACATGGCTTCCGACATCCTCCACAAATTGGAATTCTCCGACAAATTGGGATCCCCAATGAAGTGTCTTATGACTAGTTATCTCGATCCAGTACCGATTGTCCCAGATATCAATAAACAATACTAGACCATAATACGTAAAATAGCTAAGGAATACCTTCCCTTCCTCAAAAAAGCCCTTTATATCTTCCCTAGACGCCTATCCAGTCAAATCACTAAAGATGCCACAAAACAACAACAAATACTGGCCGATGAATTATGGAGAACTTTCAGACCCTCAATCAGTTTGTCGATGGTGTCAAACTCTTTGAGGCTCTGAAAATCCTATAAGATGCAACCAATAAGTCCAAGGTTGTTCAAAACCCTGAACCCCTTGCTTTTAGAATCCTGATATTTCTCGAAAGATGTCAAATAGGACTCTAACCTCACATGTACGGCTTGCAAGACAAGTGCGGCGAAAGCAAGTCAAAATAGGTAAGGTAGAGCATGAAAAGACCAAACAATTTGTTGGTCAGTATTTGCTGATAAAAAATAATGGAAAATCTCGATAGTTGGTTGATTTAGTTGCCATGGATCTTAAAATCTTATCAAAACGAAACCATGGTTAAGTTAATTGCTTCAAGGAAACCTTGTTAGAATCAAATTTCTTCATACCTGACACAATGACTTCCGACACAGACAGAAAAAACATGGTTTCTGACATCTTCCACAAATTGGAATTCTTCGACAATTTGGGGTCCCCAATGAAGTGTCTTATGACTAGTTATCTCGATCCAGTATTGATTGTCTCAGATATCAGTAAACAAGGTCGAACTATAATATGTAAAATCGCCAAGGAATACCTTCCCTTCCTCAAAAAGCCCTTTATATCGTCCCCCAGATGCCTCTCCAGTCAGCTCACTAAAAACTCCACATCAAATACTGACCAATGAATTATGGAAGACTTTCAGAACCTCAAAGAGTTTATCGATGGTGTCTAACTCGTTAAGGCTCTGAAAATCCTCAAAGATGCCACCAATAAGTCTAAGGTTGTTCAAAACCCTAAACACCTTGCTCTCAGCATCTTGATATTTCTCGAAAGATGCCAAATAGGACTTTAACCTCACATGTACGGCTTGCAAGACAAGTGCGGTAAAAGCAAATCAAAACAAGTAAGGCAGATCATGAACAAACCAAACAATTCGTTGGTCAATATTTGCTGATAAAAAAATGGAAAATGTCAACAGTCAGTTGATTTAGCTGCAATGAATCCTAAAATCTCATCAAAACCAAACCATGGTTAGGTTAATTGCTTCAAGGAAACCTTGTTAGAATCAAATTTCTTCAAACCTGACACAATGGCTTCCGACATAGTCAGAAAAAACATGGCTTCCGACATCCTCCACAATTTGGAATTCTCAGACAATTTGAGATCCCCAATGAAGTATCTTATGACTAGTAATCTTGATCCAGCACTAATTGTCTCAGATATCAATAAACAAGACCGAACCGTAATACGTAAAATCACCAAGGAATACCTACCATTCCTCAACAAAGCCCTTTATATCTTCCCCAGATGCCTCTCCAGTCAGCTTACCAAAAATGCCACAGAACAATAGTAAATACTAACCAATGAATTGTGGAGGACTTTCAGACCCTCAAACAGTTTGTCGATGGTGTCTAACTCTTTGAGGCTTTGAAAATCCTTAAAGATTCCACCAATAAGTTTAAGGTTGTTCAAAACCCTGAACCTCTTGGCCTCAGCATCCTGAAATTTCTCGAAAGATGCTAAGTATGATTCTAACCTCACATGTACGACTTGCAAGACAAGTTCGGCAAAAGCAAATCAAAATAGGTAAGGCAGAGCATGAACAAACCAAAAAATTTGTTGGTCAGTTTTTGCTGATAAAAAAAAAAAGGAAAATCTCGACAGTCGGGGTATTTAGTTGCCATGGATCCTAAAATCTCATCAAAACAAAACAATGGTTAGGTTAACTGCTTCAAGGAAACCTTATTAGAATCAAATTTCTTCAAACCTGACATAGTGGCTTCCGACATAGACAAAAAAAACATGGCTTCTGACATCCTTCGCAAATTGGAATTCTTCGATAATTTGTGATCCCCAATGAAGTTCTAATGACTAGTTATCTCGATCCAATACTGATTGTCTCAGTTATCAGTAAACAAGACCAAACCATAATATGTAAAATCGCCAAAGAATACCTTCCCTTCCTGAACAAAGCCCTTTATATATTCCCCTAGACGCATCTCCAGTCAGCTTACTAAAGACGCCACAAAACAACAGCAAATACTGACCAATTAATTATGGAGGACTTTCAGACCCTCAAAGAGTTTGTCGATGGTGTAAAACTTTTGAAGCGTTGAAAATCCTCAAAGATGCCACCAATAAGTCTAAGGTTGTTCAAAACGTTGAACCCCTAGCTCTTAGCATCCTGGTATTTCTCGAAAGATTCCAAATGGGATTCTAACCTCACATGTACGGCTTGCAAGACAAGTGCGGCGTAAGCAAATCAAAATAGGTAAGGCAATGCATGAACAGACCAAACAATTCGTTGGTCGGTATTTGCTAATAAAAAAATTGGCAAATCTCAACAGTCGGTTGATTTAGTTGCCATAGATCCTAAGCTCTCATCAAAACGAAACTATGGTTAGGTTAATTACTTCAAGGAAACCTTGTTAGAATCAAATTTCTTCAAACCAGACACAATGGCTTCCGACATAGACATAAAAAAACATGGCTTCCGACATCCTCCACAAATAGGAATTCTCCAAGAATTTTGGATCCCCAATGATCTCTATCTAGTACTGATTGTCTCAGATATTAGTAAACAAGACCGAACCATAATACGTAAAATCACAAGGAATACCTTCCCTACCTCAACAAAGCTCTTTATATATTTCCCAGACGCCTCTCCAGTTAGCTAACTAAAGATGCCACAAAACAATAACAAATACTGACCAACGAATTGTTTGGTCTATTCATGATCTGCCTTACCTATTTTGATTTGCTTTCGCCGCACTTGTCTTGCAAGCTGTACATGTGAGGTTAAAGTCCTATTTGGCATTGTTAGAGAAATATCGGGATGCAGAGACTAAGGGGTTCAAGGTTTTGAACAACCTTAGACTTATTGGTAGCATCTTTGAGGATTTCCAGAGCCTCAAAGAGTTTGACACCATCGACAAAGTCTTTGAGGGTCTGAAAGTCTGCCACAATTCATTGGTAAGTATTTGCTGTTGTTCTGTGACGTCTTTATTGAGCTAACTGGAGAGGCGCCTGGGGAAGATATAAAAGGGTTTGTTGAGGAAGGGAAGGTATTCCTTGGTGATTTTACATGTTATGGTTCAGTCTTGTTTACTGATATTTGAAACAATCAGTACTGAATCAAGATAACTAGTCATCAAACACTTCATTGGGGATCCCAAATTGTCGGAGAATTCCAATTTGTGGAGGATGTCGAAAGCCATGCTTTTTCTGTCTATGTCGGAAGCCATTGTGTCAAGTTTGAAAAAATTTAATTCCAACAAAGTTTCCTTGAAGCAATTAACCAAACCATGGTTTCGGTTTGATGAGATTTTAGGATCCATGGCAACTAAATCATCCGACTGTCGAGATTTTCCATTTTTTTATCATTAAAAACTAACCAACAAATTGTTTGGTCTGTTCATGCTCTGCCTTACCTGTTTTGATTTGCTTTCACCGTACTTGTCTTACAAGTTGTACATGTGAGGTTAAAGTCTTATTTGGCATCATTCAAGAAATATCAGGATGTTGAGAGTAAGGTGTTCAGGGTTTTGAACAACCTTAGACTTATTGGTGGCATCTTTGAGGATTCCAGAGCCTCAATGTTTGACACCATCTACAAACTCTTTGAGGGTCTTAAAGTCCGCCATAATTCATTGGTCAGTATTTGCTGATAAAAAATTTGGAAAATCTCGGCAGTCGAATGATTTAATTGCCATAGATCTTGAAATCTCATCAAAACGAAACCATGGTTAGGTTAATTGCTTCTAGGAAACTTTGTTAGAATTAAATTTTTTCAAACTTGACACAATGGCTTCCGACATAGACAGAAAAAACATGGCTTTTAACATCCACCACAAATTGAAATTCTCTGACAATTTAGGATCCCCAATGAAGTGACTCATGACTAGTTATCTCAATCCAATACTGATTGTCTCAGATATCAAAAAACAAGACTGAACCATAATACGTAAAATCGCCAAGGAATACCTTCCCTTCCTCAACAAAGCCCTTTATATCTTCCCCAGACGCCTCTCCAGTCAGCTCACTAAAGATGCCACAGAACAATAGCAAATACTAACCAATGAATTGTGGCGGACTTTTAGACCCTCAAAGAGTTTGTTGATGGTGTCAAACTCTTTAAAGCTTTGGAAATCCTCAAAGATACCACCAATAAGTATAAGGTTGTTCAATACCTTGAACTGTTTGCTCTCAGCATCCTGATATTTCTCGAAAGATGCCAAATAGGACTTTAACCTCACATGTACTACTTGCAAGACAAGTGCGGCAAAAGCAAATCCAAACAGGTAAGGCAGAGCATGAACAGACCAAACAATTCGTTGGTCAATATTTGCTGATAAAAAAATGGAAAATCTCGGCAGTCGATTGATTTAGCTACAATGGATCCTAAAATCTCATCAAAACGAAACCATGGTTAGGTTAATTGCTTCAAGGAAACCTTGTTAGAATCAAATTTCTTCAAACCTGACACAATGGCTTTCGACATAGACAAAAAAAAAACTTGGCTTTCGACATCCTCCACAAATTGAAATTCTTCAACAATTTGAGATCCCTGATGATGTGTCTCATGACTAGTTATCTTGATACAGTACTGATTGTCTCAAATATCAGTAAACAAGACCGAACCAATAAAATCGAAAAGGAATACCTTCCCTTCCTTAACAAAGCCTTTTATATCTTCCCTAGACGCCTCTCCAGTCAGCTCACTAAAGATGCCATAGAACATTAACAAATATTGACCAATGAATTGTGGTGGGCTTTCAGACCCTCAAAGAGTTTGTCGATGGTGTCAAACTCTTTGAGGCTCTGGAAATCCTCAAAGATCCCACCAATATGTCTAAGATTGTTCAAAACCCTGAACTCGAAATAGAGTGATTCAAAAGCCAAAAATGTTGGTCTTGAAGAGAGGAACAAACCCCTAGCATTTTCAGAGTCATTTGAGTTTGTGATTTTTCCCAGTGAGCTGATTTCAGTCCGTGACTCAACTTTTGTACGTGAAACTTCTTTTTCTCACTTCATCTTTTGATCATCTCTTTTAATCTTCCTAATTGATAGATGATATATGTTTAAAATATTGTTAAATCATATTCTAAGGGTGGTTGATCTATTGTTTGTTAAGTTTTAGCCTTGTGATCTCAATTGAACATATTTAGCTAAACTTGACTAATCTTGAAATTGATTCTAGAAATGTTGTATATGATGTGCCTCATGTTATTTTTTAGGTTTAATTTCATCATCTAAGAACTAAGATTTTTGTGTGATATTGAATATTCATTTCTTGTTCTTATTGATTCACATGCATTGATTTCTAGGTACATTTGTGATTGTTTGTTGAAAGCATATCCTATAATATCTCTAAGCATGTTCATAGAGTTTGATTGATCATCGTGCTTTATTTGACTATGATTTGCATCATTTGCATCACTTAGATCATTGCCTTGTGAAGAGGTTGAAATCTCTTGTTTAAAGCGAGTGAAGCTTTATCTTGAGCATGAAGACTTGGCTAGGAAAGGATTCCAGATAGCCAAGCAAGAAGACTTAGTTAGGATCAAGAGGATCCGGATAACTAAGCGAAAGTCTTAGCTAGGAGTTTTATACTCCGGATGGTTGAGCTAGGGAAGCTTGACTAGGATCATTGGATCTAGATAGCTAAGCAAAGAAATCTTCCTAGAGGCTTGAAAGTCTTGGATAGGAAGTTGCTTCCTAGAGGCGAAGAACTCATCTTGGATAGGAAGTAGGGAAGTAGTTCACTAGGTCTTGTGATTAGACTAGGAGTGATTGCATTGAGTGTGTATCTCTTTCTTTCATAGTGAATTGATTTACCGATGGTTGTGGTATCAACCCGTGGATGTTTCCTCTTTGAGGTTTTACCACGTAAAAATCCTTGTATTCATTTTTGCTTTATATTTCTTTATCTTTCATATTTTACTTTGTTGGCATCTCTTGTACAATGATTTACTCTTGAATTTGTTAATTCATTTCATTTGTTGAACTATATAAAGTGTGCTTTTAATTTTTAGTATTCCGCATTTTTGAATATTAAAATATTTGGGCTTATACCTATTCACGCCCCCCCACCCCCCCCCCCCCCCCCCCCCCCCCCTTAGGTATATTCTACACTATTTTGCTTAAGGGAATTTCAAGTTGCGCGGGCGATCTGGGTGGAGAATGGCCGAAAAAACAGTTAGAAATGAGCTGGAAAGCGTCGAGTTCAGATCGGGTCTGAACCGGGTCGGGACGGCTAAAGGTTGAAGAAGAGATGACGTCATGCTAATGCGCACAACGTCCAAAACACACTGTTTCACTTGGTGACGTGGCTATGATGCTTGTCTTGCACGGCAAATTACCATTTGGACCCTTGATGTCTCTCATATTCACAGAATCTTCAATCTTTCGCCATAATATTACGTTTTAGCCCCTGTTTCTCCCAAATTACCACAATGCCCCTGAACTTCCCCATTTACCTAAAACACTTGTTTACAACCATAAAAAGCCCAATT
Organism: Acer saccharum; assembly: GCA_030490815.1. Lineage (NCBI taxonomy): Eukaryota > Viridiplantae > Streptophyta > Magnoliopsida > Sapindales > Sapindaceae > Acer > Acer saccharum. The sequence goes on along the minus strand of CM059877.1, from coordinate 27,648,812 downwards.
TTACCCAATAAACAAGCATAAAATTAATAGGAAATAGGGGACCTAAAATAGGTATAAATTAGTGCTATCAATGCCTCTCCAGTCAACTCACTAAAGACACCACAAAACAACAGCAAATACTGACCAATGAATTGTGGCGGACTTTCAGACCCTCAAAGACTTTGTCGATGGTGCCAAACTCTTTGAGGCTCTGGAAATCCTCAAAGATGCCACCAATAAGTCAAGGTTGTTCAAAACCCTGAACCCCTTGCTCTCAGCATCCTGATATTTCTCGAAAGATGCCAAATAGGACTCTAACCTCACATGTACTGCTTGCAAAACAAGTGTGGCAAAAGCAAATCAAAACAGGTAAGGTAGAGCATGAACAGACCAAACAATTCGTTGGTCAATTTTTGCTGATAAAAAAAATGGAAAATCTCGACAGTCGGAGGATGTAGTTGCCATGGATCCTAAAATCTCATCAAAACAAAACCATGATAAGGTTAATTGCTTTAAGGAAACTTTGATAGAATTAAATTTTTTCAAGCCTAACACAATGGCTTTTGACATCCTCCACAAATTGGAATTCTCCAACAATTTGGGATCCCTAATGAAGTGTCTCATGACTAGTTATCTCGATTTAGTACTAATTGTCTCAGATATCAGTAAACATGACCGAACCATAATACGTAAAATCGCCAAAGAATACCTTTCCTTCCTCAACAAAGCCCTTTATATCTTCTCCAGAAGCCTCTCCAGTCAGCTCACTAAAGACGCCACAGAACAACAGCAAATACTGACCAATGAATTGTGGCGGACTTTCAGACCCTCAAAGAGTTTGTCGATGGTGTCAAACTCTTTGAGGCTTTGAAAATCCTCAAAGATGCCACCAATAAGTCTAAGGTTGACCTTGAACCCCTTACTCTCAAGCATCCCGATATTTCTCGAATGATGTCAAATAGGACTCTAACCTCACATGTACAGCTTACAAGACAAGTGCAGCGAAAGCAAATCAAAACAGGAAGGCAGAGCATGAACAGACCAAACAATTCGTTGGTCAATATTTGCTGATAAAAAAATGGAAAATCTCGACAATCAGTTGATTTAGTTGCCATGGATCCTAAAATCTCATCAAAATGAAACCATGGTTCAGGTTAATTGCTTTAAGGAAACCTTGTTAAAATCAAATTTCTTCAATCCTGACACAATGACTTCCGACATAGATAGAAAAAACATGGCTTCCGACATCATCCACAAATTGGAATTCTCCAACAATTCGGGATCCCCAATGAAGTGTCTCATGACTAGTTATCTCGATTCAGTACTAATTGTTTCAGATATCCGTAAACAAGACCGAACCATAATACTTAAAAATCGTCAAGGAATACTGCCTCTTCTTCAACAAAGCCCTTTATATCTTCTCCAAACGTCTCTCCAGTCAACTCACCAAAAACGCCATAGAACAAGTTCTATCACCTATGGTATCCACAATTCAGTTGCTGTTGTTCCATTATCACATGTATTAGAGGAATAAAAAAATTATATGTAAAAAAAAAAAAAAAAAAAAAAAAAAAAAAAAAAAAATTATAAAATAAAGTAAAAAAAATAAATTATAATTACCTAAGTACAGTAGTAACATTTGAAATCTTCCCTTTATCACATATTTTTGAGGATAATCCAGCATACAAGTATATTAGCTTGAACACATTACCAATGAAAGCAACGATTCCACATGTTTATATGAAAAGAGCAGATTTCATTATTAATTCAAACATCTAGAATCCTTTTCAAAGATTGCCAAAATTGTCAAGCACGAATATTGTGGACCGTAAAAGTTTAGCTGTAAATCAGAAGAAAATATCCAACATATATAGCTCTAATTAATTGAAATATATATAAGAGCCATTAATGTGCACTTCCATATGCAATTAATTATTGAATATAATCCTAAGAAAAGTAAGCAAAAAATAATAAAAAAATTGATACAAAGAAACCATCCATGTCGAACTCTATAAAGCTTTAAAATATACATGTTTGATAGTAGGTGAAAAACGATTCTGCAATCAAATCTTGCCACATTCCAAACTCATTAATTATTCTGTGTTAATAAATGAGTTTATTTTTATTTTTTTTATTTTTTTGAAAGCCAGGACCCAACGAGGATTAAACTCAACTACAAGCACAGCCCGGAAGTCTACTCCCACAAGGGGAGAGTGCTACTCCCACTAATATGGGGAGAGGGCACCCACACATGGTATATATATATATACACAAATATGTGCATGCCATGGGTATTGTACCATGGTGGTGGAGGGCTCTGGGTCCAACAACATTGGCAAGAGGCCCAATGGCAATAAATGAGTTATATATTCCAAATTACCAAAAGCTGGAAAAATCAAAAGAAACAACGTATCAATTAATAACACTACGCCAAAATATTTGCCCACTAATTATTCATTAGGGGAAAAGAAGGTAAATTTTGGGGATTATGATCCTCTCCTTATCTTGTTTTTCCTTGACTTTTCATAATCCAATAACACCTAAGCAAAATAAAAAATACATAGTTGAGATTTGATCACTTTCTTCTCTCTCATGTAACTTAGTGTTTTAATTACACTTGAAAAACAAGAATCAAAGAGAGAGTCCGGATCCGGCCTTGACTCAAAAAACAATCAACACCAGAGGCTTCCCTATTATTTTAAAAAAGCAATATGTGGTCAAGTATTGAAATTTTGTACGTGTAAACAAACAAAATAATAGAACAGGAAGTTATCACATTAGAGCAAAGAAACACCAATTTCATCAAATATCTAGAAATTGGGAAAATGACCAATAAATGGGATTAAAAACCTTAACATTCTTGACATGCAGTGGTCAAGGCAACCATGGCCCATAACTTTATAATTAAACATGGTAATGATGTAGATATTTTATAAACCAAAAATTCTGATCAGAATCATTACTTGTTCTACATATGAAAGTTGGTAAAAAAGTGTGTAGTTGGTAGAATATTCACTTTATCGGGTGCATGCAAATCATGTGACCATCACATAAAATCATTATACACATAAAGGGAAGACATGAGAAACTTCCAAGGGATTAGAATATAATTTATAGTTATATTAAATATTAATTTGATTAGGTTGAAAAATTATAAAATCAGTGTAAATTTATAGATATTTTCTCTAAACAATCCAATTTTATCTAAAAACTTAAATTCTATACATTCAATTTTGTTCCAAAATTATCCTTTTTACCTTTTGACACTCTTTTTTTTTTTAAAAGTAAAAAAATCATTTTGTTTTAAAATTAGCTTTTTTTTTCATTGAATCCTAAAATTGACAAGTTTTTTTAATATATTTTTGCTTCATTTTACTAATTTTGTTTTTCAAAAATATTAAGAGTTGACAGTTAATTACAAAAATCTTTATTATCAATTAAATTGTGTGATCTTTAAGATTATAATCTACATAAGTTATAACAAAACCAAAATATAAAAATTCAACTCTTGAAAATCAATCCTAAAACTTGGCTTTTATACGTAAATAAATAAATAAATAAATAAATAAATAAAACCTATAAGGGTAATTTTGGAATTATGAGATATACAAAATAAAAAGTTTAATTTTGAATTCTAGTTATGGGTGTAAATTGTTGGGAGAGTGTCTCAATCATCACAAAGTCATCAAATGTTACTAAACAATCCCCCATGAATATATATTATATTGGCTTTTGCTAATTAATTATATTCTAATTCAAACCAAAAACACAATTGGTAAAACACATTGGTAATTATATTCTAATTCAACCAACTGCATTCAATTTGGTAAATCCTTGGCCTTGCATTTGGTAAATATATATATGTTTCTATTATCACAAGAATCTTACTATCTATGACAAAAATAACCTCAAGTGATCAGAACAATGAGCACAAATCAAAATCAATTGGCAACAATCATTCATTCATTCGCGGGCTACGCACACGACTTGCTTACCAACGTTTTTCCCAGAAAACAATCCCGTAAAAGCAGCCGGAGCGCTTTCCAGACCTTCATTCATGTCTTCAATGTAAACAATCTTCCCTTGCTTGTAATTGCTGATAACATGCTCCATGAATTGTGGGTATAAATGCAAGTAATCACTTTGCAAGAAACCTTTCATTGTAATGCGCTTTCGTACCAAACTGAACAAGTTGTGAATCCCTTGGGGATCATAGTGACCATGCTGAGACACCATTCCACAAACTGCAACTCTGCCATGAATCCTCATGTTCACCAATGCTGCGTCAAGCATCTCTCCGCCCACATTGTCGAAGTAGATATCGATGCCTTGTGGGAAACATCTGTTTAGAGGGCAACACATTTGAGTTATAGAGAAATTTTAAGAAGAACACTGCCCATTTATAGTTAATGATACAGAAGAGAAGCATAATACCGAATATCATGTCATGTCGGATAGATTTGATTTTCTTTGGAAAAGACCCTAGTAACACAAATGAATCTAATTCTAGTATTTCTCTCCTTAGTCAAGATGATTATGCTAAAATCACAGCGGATGAAAATTAATGGAGTGAATCAGAGGATAAATGGAGCAAAACTTGCAATAACCGATACATATTTACACAACTTAAAAGTAATATTAGCATCATCTCTATAGATAAAGACAAATGAGTGCTCAAACTTTGTGAAATATATATAAAATCAAGATGTTAATATTGTTTAAATACTTTGGTTAAAACATACAATGCAACTCTGCCGAAGATTATCATGTTTAAAGGAGTCATTTTTTAAAAGGAAACTTCAAGGATTATGTTGTCTAGTAGTCTTTTGGAGATTGATAAGTAAAACAAAATTAAGTTCATTGTTATATGAAAACTTAGTTCCCACTGTTTAATTAGTACTGAAAATCATAACAAATGACTTCTAGAATAGCAAACTCAGTTTCTCGTACTCATCAATATCAATAGATAATTCCCTAAATAATACATAGCCTATGCAATTGATTGAATCTCATCAGATGGAACAAGAAAAGATTGGAATGAAGAAAAAACTAAAAGACATATGTCTGAAAAAATAATTTTGAATTCCCAAAAGCTTATCACTGACCTTTTCAAAGTTGCATCAAGGTCCGGTTCTTCGTTATAGTTAAAAGCTTCATCAAACCCAAGCTTGCTCTTCAGAAGATCAACCTAACATTGGTATTCACCAAGTCTATCAAATGTATCAAACTAAAATTTGGAAAGTCATCTATGATGAATATGATATTCATCAAAAGGAAACTTACCTTCTGGCCACTCCCAGCACTTCCAACTACATAGCAACCGTGCAACTTAGCAAGTTGGCCAACAAGCTGACCAACAGCTCCGGAAGCTGCAGACACGAAAACATATTCCCCTTTCTTTGGGGAGCAAACCTCATAAAATCCAGCATAAGCAGTTAAACCTGGCATACCTGTATGAGAATTTCTTACTTCAGTATCTGCTTTGAATAGGGTTCAATGACTTATTGAACAATTATAAAGATGAATACAGATGAAGAAACCGAAACTAAGCACATAGAGTATTTAAGGCAAAACATGAGATTTATTGAAGAATATATACAGAGACGATATGCAAATTAAGAGACAACCCCAAGCTATATACCTCATGAACAGAGAAAGACTTTTATACTCACCCCATTCAACAAGTTAAATTAAAATTGAATCATAAATTAGCACTCCAGATCTGGAAAACGTAATAATATATCTGAACATATAAATGTCCTATTTATTTTGAATAACCGGAAGAAATGAGTGAAACATATGAACCAAATCCTAGGTACTTCCTTGTTAAATTCATTCTAGTCACATGGCAATAATTTCATTACCATTTCATTTCACGGGTATGTGTTGTCCTCTGGATATTTCTTTATTTTTAATGCTAAATAAATATGTTCTCTTATTTTTTTAGGGAAAATAAATATGGTGTTTCAAAGCATCAAGATAACAAGTTTCTGTATCATATCAGGCATTTCAAATTGATTGGGGGAAGTGATATAATTGACATGGAGAGAGCTTAATAAGAACCTGCTAACATTACGATTGTTTAGTGCATGTGCCTGAAAATAAGAAGAAGAAGAAGAAGAAGAAAAACATCATACCAAGAAGACCCACATGGTATGAGAGAGGAATATCATCATCTGGCTGAATTTTTCTAAGCTGCTGAGGTTTCTGAATCAAACTGTATTCTTCCCAACCAGTGAACCCTGAAATTAAATCTCCTGGCTTGAAATCGGGGTTATCAGAATCCACAACCTTTGACACTCCAAATCCATCGATGGCCTTCATCGAAAAAATATCATTGCTAAGAAATTGCAAAGTGTGACTACCATAAATAAAATTGTTGATGTAGAAGATTCAAAATGCAAAACTTAGATACTAACACAAAAAGTTCTATCTTATAAAGATTAGCAGGAGCAAGATGGTCAAACTATCGACAAGAAGAGCCAAAAAGTAGCTTGCCTTTGATAATCTAGTTTCAAATAAAAACAATGACAAGGTTTCTAAACTCCAAGATTAATTTGGGCAAAATACTATCTACGAGACACGTTAAGGTTAGTAAGAACACACAAACATATGAGAAAACAAGGACATTGTAATTGGAACTTGGTAGGCATTGATGAACAATTGAATTATAGAAATGAGCTATAACCGCACCACAGGCAGTAAAAAGAAGCATCGTTGAAGGCAGTTTTCAACATTTCAACAGAATATGCATAAATGAATTGCAGATTCATCAAACATGAGCAAACAAAATATGGGATATCATTAAAACGCTAGAAAAATGTACAAAAACAGAAGATTTACAAAAGTAGAAATGGTTAAATACATGGAATTGGATTCTAAAAATAAAAATAAAAGTTAATGGAGGAGAGATTAGAAATACCTGACCAGGAACAAAAGGGGGTATGTAAGAATCAAAGGAGTGACGCATGCGGCCTCTCATGTAAGGATCACAAGAGAGATAGAGATTCTTGACCAAAAATGAAGAAGGCCCTTTTGGTGCATGGAGGTCTACTTTGGTAATCTTGATTTCCATGTCTGTCTCCTTTGGTGCTCTCTCTATATACCCTTTGAAGATGACTTGCTTGTTGTCTACCATCATCGTTTTTGTTTTCCAGAAGCAAGTGCTAGAAAATGAGAATTGATTGAAAATGAGAATGAGTTAACTACCTAGTTTCATCATCCTATTCATAGCAGCAGCGAAAGCGATCCTCTCCTCTCCTCCTCACCTAACACACAAAGCTATCAAGCTAATAACATCTCTTTTAACGTGCCCACCTACTTCATTGGACAACTTTTCACACAAACACTTCATGTTAAAACTTTTGATTATTTGTTAACATTATGTACTTAATTCTTTATATTAGTTAATAAGAAAATGTAAGGAGAATTTAAAAAGTATAACAAAAATCTCTTTTTTTTTTTTTTTTTTTTCCAAGACATTCGTCTTTATATGAGCCTTGTCTTTGTAGTTAATCTAGTTTATGTTAGCTAGCATCAAATTCATGGTGGGAATCCAAAACCATTTATTGCAATTCATCCTCTAATTTAACAAACCACTGATAATAGGCAGATTACCAAAACAACATCAAACTCAACATTCTGTCGCCTTTGAACGCTTGAACAACCACTCGGAGACAACCGTGTTACGGTTTTACCAAGGTACTCACAGAAACAAATAGAAAATGACTCCTCTTCCTAGGCCTTAGCTGATGGCTACATATACGATGTTATTTCTGTACAGTTGTACATCGAAACTCAATATTACAAAGAATACTAGGAAGGGCCCCATTTGAAAAAACTGATGACATTCAAAAAATCGGCACCAGATTGATTCACTGCAGCATATAAGGCCACCCATCTTCCTGCTAATTACATCAAGTATAAGATAATTGTAGAAATAGGTCTGTCTAAACAGGAGATTCCCTTAAGAAAAGCTGATTAATGATGATCCATTCATCAATATTTTGTGTGGATGTTATCTTTGCTGCTTTAAGGACTATGCAAATTCCGTAAGTGGTCAACCATGTCCAAGGAATTGCTAAGACGTTGGTAATCAGACCGGGGAAGGACATTTCCTTGGATTTGCCTAGTGTTGTTGGGTTTATGGTCCATTGGTTGTGTCTTGGCTGGATAACAGTGGCGCACACGGATTCGGTGATTTTTTGTCTCGGTTGAAAAACTCCCACGGACCTTGACTACCAATATAACTTCCTGATCTCTCATGTCTTCACACCACCAATTTTGCGGGTACACCATCGACAAACTCTTTGAGGGTCTGAAAGTCCTCATGACGAACGGATATTTCTTCTATACTGATCAGGTTTTAGAACGCCAGTTGCTGGCATGACCTAATCAAATGCAGAGGGACAGTAAATATATCAATCTTGACACTATATTCAGTACGATATCCAAAAAAAAAAAAAAAAACATGAAAAACAAAATGGGGTTTAGTTCGTAAGTTGAAATCAGTAATTGATGAAGTAGTGAAAAGGCGAATATGCTATGCTGTCACGAATTTACCCGTAATTATGTTTTACATAATAGTTTCAATGTCTCTAGTTATACAAGCAAATAAATAGTGAACTAATATAGTCAGCTTGGGAATAATAGTTTAAAAACCAATCAAAGCCAACTCTAGGATCTTGTGTAAAATGGAAGTATTTATGTTCATTCAAGGGAAGAGAACTTACCTCAAGCCATCGGGGAAAGCCAAAGGAACCTCTTGGAAGATGATCTGATGCTTGTCCATCCTCCTTAACCGTTGACTGACCTTCACAAATTATTTCATAGAAAGCATCCTTTTTTCCACATCTATTGGTGATACGCAAAATGGATGCGTCCTGGTTTTGAAAAATTATGTTGTTCGTGCTGACAATAGTTTCAGGAATCTGGCGTAATTCTTCAAGGATAAGTTTTATTTTCTCATTTGATCCCATTATATCTCCAAACTCTTGTCTCTTAATTGATTCATCAACTCGAGCAACATCAACACTAAATATACAACGGACAGGTTTGTGATCACTGTCTGTTACATCCATGCAAGCCTCATACCTATTCAAATAGAGATGTCGGGTTTACACAAATAACAAGCCAAAAAGATGATAAGAGAATATGTGTTTGTGTGTGTGCACATCACAAGTGTGTATAAACAAACTGGCAAGAAAAAATTTCATCCTATGCCTTTCAGAACAGCCCTTCAAATATTAGCTGCCATATCCTTTGGTTGATTTATTAGACAACATTTTTTTTTCACAGAGAATCAAGTAGTACCATCAAATAACTTACTGTAATATCGAAGAGACAACAGGACACTCTAAGCTGCACTCAGATGCTAAAGCTGACCCGGTTATCACGGTATAAAATTCTGTCACACCAGGCAGGAACGCGTTTCTTTTCACCAGAATCATACCCTGTAAAAAGACAGCTTACATGAGTACGTTTTAGCAACAATGTTGAGTGTGCTGTATCATCTTGTATGTGGTTGAAAAAATTGCATGGGTTTCATATGCATTCCAAAATGGGTAGTGGGCATTCCTAAGTGTTGTGATTAACTGCATCACGAGTTAGCCCTGTGACTACCTGATTCCAAGTGCCAAAATGTCCAAATGTTTGTAGTCATGAGTTGTTGAGCTAGAGTTTTCAATGGCCATCTATCAAGTCAAAATACAATGCTTTTGTACTTGAATATCAGGGGAACTAATAAGTTGCTATTATAACAAAGAATCCATTAGGATTTAGGAGCATTGGCGAGGATTGCTGGCTTAAGACTCCGACAATCAAGTCAATGCTTGAACATAGAGAGAATGTCTACAGTGGATTGGGCAGAGTTTCAACCCCATATTAAGCTTATAGCTTATATAATGAACCCATTTACTGCCTCCTTTATTTATAGAGAAGGTCGAATATTGATGTGGTCATGAAAGGAGGTCTTTCACTAGTTTTCTCTTTTAAGTTATGCATGGATGATGTTAGTTGTTTTCTCTTTCAAGTTATGCCATGGATGATGTTATCATTATAAAGCTATAAGCTCACTTTGGAGTTGAAACTCTGTTTCTCTATTTCAGATTTTCTCTCTATACATTCAACAATTGACTTGACTACTAGAGTCTAAATGCCGGCAACCCCCATCAATGTTCCTGAATAAATTTCTTTGTTTCAGGCCATTCAAACAAGCTCACTACTTCTACCAAGAGACAACTCACAAGAGATACAACTTAATAGCAAACCGACCATTCAGCCAAGACAGAGACAAATTTCAGACAAGTGGCCTTGCCACAACTAGGCATATGCCAAAAAAGAGGGCTCTAGCTGAACTAAGGGATCTTTGTTTTAGAGAACTAAGTTCACCTGAGCTCAGTTGGAGACCTAGTTGAGAGATTTTATATCCAAGTCCAAGAATAAAGTCACTACTTCATCCAAGAGGTACCAGTTGGCAGTTGCTAACTGCTGAGGTAGCTGAGATATATCTTCCGCTAAGTGTAGAGTGCTGACATGGCCTCTAAGCTAGTTTTAGGTAATATCAATTCAATTATTAAGCTTTTACATCCAAGAAAAGAGGAAAAGTAATTTCACAAACTCAATGTATCAAAGGTTTATTATTCTTTTTATACATGCTGCTTCCCATCTTTCTTGTGAACCGTTTATCTTTCCTCTTAACTACCTGTTTGCATTTCTTTTTCTTTACTTTTTTATCTAGGAACATTCTCTTATCTAATTATTCAGACTCTGTAAATCAGCCCATTAAGTCTTTCATTTAATAAGTTTGGACTGAATTTCTGACCAGAAAAATGGAAAAAGAAAAGAACAATCCCAACCGGTGAATAAAGTACAAAAGCATATATGCATAATACAAATTTCTTCACTTTTTATCCCACTAATAATTCATCTTTTATAATATATAATTAATGAAACATAAAGAGTTGAGAAGAGAAAGTTTGAAAGCAAAATTATTCTTAAGAGTTGTAACTCCAATACAACAAATTTACTGGCTAAAGTGTTATGGTAATGGAATATCAAATATTTTTGTCACACTATATTGGGTTTATTTTCTTTTCTTAATATATATATATATAGTATTTAATCTAGCTTCAAGTGTTTTTTCAGTGCCAATAAGTTAAAATCTTGCATACATAATTTCATTATCTAATAACTTCTATAGATCCTAAACCATACAGATCCACACTATTTCTACTATAGTACTTTTTCATGTCTCATTATCATTCTTCTTTTTTTTCCTACATTGCTACATTGTTTACTTATTCTCCATTCATTACATAACAGAATTTTATATACAATGAACATTTTTCGCTATTTTCGTAATAGACATAAATGTCCAAGCAATTCTAAAAGTGAGAGTGTTGTGCTCTTTTACAAGCCACAAATTAACTAACCTCAGTTCATAAAGTTTACGGTAAAACATACCTGCTAAACCTGCTTGGTGTCTTTCGAACTTGTATGTAGGAGGAAATCTAATAACTGCTTCACGCATTCCCTGGAAAACATTCCCAGCTTCCATTTCTGCTCGCAGCTGATCCTTTTCTTTAAGCCAATCGAAGCATCTTTGAGACACAAAATCCCTTGCTTCATCATAAGATATTCCATCAAGCCGATAGTTTAAGTCACCAAGAAATATGACCATGTCTGCCTCAGATAACTCGGGCATCCCTTCTACAGTTTGCATACCCATAGCCTATACATTTAAAGTTTTTATCACACCAACTTAGGAAAATGAGCAAAGTTACCTGTTACTTTAAGATTAAGGTAGCAGTTATACCAATCTAAGTCTATACGTACATTTGTACTGCGAAGCATTTGAACAGCAGATGAAGCCCCAGCTGCAACAGAAAGGACCAATGGCAAGCCAGATCTATAAACATGCCATAATAAATACATTGAGCATGCAAGTGAGCAACAGAATAACAGGTATCGCACCATACCAGCAGTAGCATTGGAAAGATTTGATGGTCGCGAGAAGGTCATTGTCCGATATACATGGTCAAAGTCCGCATTACGACGATTAACAGCTTCTAAATGTGCAGCAAAGTGACAATTGACAAAACACATTACCCGATCATATACTCTGAGTCTCAAACCAACAGCTCCCTGGTTGGAAAAGCTTTCACCACATTAATAAAAAAGTAATGGGAATGAAATAAGAAATAACAATAAATAATTAAGTAGTACTTAGGCAAAATTAGTTCAACCTATATCATAGGATTTGCAAGTTAGAATATATGCACATGCATAAAAATAAGACATTCAAATAATTAGTATTTGATAAATGATAATAAACAATTGAAAATTGTTTCTCCTCTGTCCCAAAGTTGGTCCACCAAAGTCTCAAAATGTTTATCCGCTTTAAAAAGTCAACACAAGATTATGTGTTAATTAGTTGCAAGTTACAGTGTAACAGTACTTCGATGACTTCTACCTTTAAAGGCCCACATGGAAGTAATAAGCAATGTGCCCTTAGAAAGTAAATATTCCTTAAGTGGACAGACTGATTTGACAAGGAGGAATATCGGAGAGCATAATTAGAGTTCTAATAATATATATCTCCTAAAATATGTTCATATTCACATGAAAAAAATTAGTGTCAAACTGTCAATAATCTAAATTATTATTTTTTTTTATAATTTTTTTTTTTTTTTTTTTTGTCTTAAACTAAAAAAATGAAAAGAAAAAAAAAAAAATCCATCCATAACATATTTAGCATGAAAAATTTCAAAAAGCAAATTTTGATATCATTCACATTGATCAGAATAAGATTCCAATTTCTTCCTTACTCATAAACTTCTCTCCTTTTAGGAAAAATAAAGAAAAATAGAATTGCCTTGTTTTGCATTTTCTCTCTGCTAAACCTTTAAATGGTGAGTGAAATCTACACATACAAGTCAAACCTTGATATATTGACAGTATCCTCACGTCAAACTATATTCATCAAGTGGCTTAAAGGCTAAGGCTTCATTTCATGATTATCCCTATTTTTGTACTCCGGTCCAAATACTTGGTGGATACATGTTAATAAATGTTTAATGAGGTCCGATACTCTTAAGACCTGTAGTACGCTGAATACTTATTGCACCTCAAGAAGTTTGGAAACAGAATGACTTTCCGTCATTGAACACGCCTTATGTTTCTAAGATATTATCGGTTAAATAAAGTCATGAAGAAAATAATGATGAAAACTAATATTATTAATAATTTTTCACCCTCGTTACTCATTTATTATTTTTGGAACATTACTGAGGAATCACCTACTATATTGCAACAGCTCCTATCAGAACTTTATTCTGAGCATATCCATCATTAGATTGAACATAATTATCTAAAGAAAAATTATGAAAACTAATATTATTAGGAAGCATTTCACATCCGCAGCTTCCGACCATCATAAAGAGTGGTGTCAGCTGAACAGATAATGATGGATATACCTTATTACCAATTGCACGCCCAAAGCCACATGGAACTGCTGCAGCGTCAACATCCCCAACATAAGCTTTAAGATTAGTTCTAACCCTAAAATATAAACCATCAGCTATTAGTGATGAGAAATTCAACCATAATGGAGAACTCAATAAGAAACAAAAGACAAGGTTAAGCTGATAAAGAAATGGAAACTTGATATAAATCATAAAGGAGTCTGGACATCACACAAAAATGAAATTGGCCATTGTTTAACGTGCATTTAAGGGAACCCATTAAGCCACATCACCGTGGTAACATCAAAATAAATATTTGGAATTAAAATAGAACCAAAAAAAGAAATAAAGGAAAAATAAGAGCTATGAGTGAGTCCAGACGTAGCATTGATAAAACACATGAAGGGGGACATATAGCCTCATCCAACCAGATTATTTCAACCATACATGGCAAATGAATCATTCTAATATGATCCATCCAAATATTGCTCAAATGATTATTAATAAAAGGTATATCTTTCCAACAAATTGAAAAGTAACCAAAGCTCATTGAAGATCTTCCTACGATAGAAACTTACCACACAGAAACAAGTAATCCTGCCAGCTGCCTAGAACCAACACGTTCAAATGTTGACCCTTCATCCAATGTTTTTCCTATCAAATCCAGCCACCATTCTCCAACAGAGCTCCCCTCAAGTCCTACCTACGGTTGTAAGAGAGGAGAAAAAGATAGGGGGTGATAAATGAGGAATGATTGGGAAAATGTGAAATCACATTGAATTATTATATTTTAAAATAAAAAATAAAAAAGACATGAGAATTCTAGATATCTTTGTCAATGAATTTCTCCTGATTAAAAATATAAGGCATTTTTCAGTTGCTTAAGTCCTTCAACCACTCTGTATGACTGTATGTAATACTATATTAATAGAAACTACTTTCAAATTCTGATTCATGAAATCAAATTGTCACATTTCTAATCTTCTCTCCCAAAACAAAGTGAATGCTCAACGGAGATTTAGGCCTTAAAACTTTGCATGGTATCCTAGATCATCGAATCAAAGTGCCTGAAAGTTTTTTTGATTATTCCACTTCAGCTATAACGACCCATGTCCCCACACCATACATGAATTTATCTTGACCCAAGGCACTTTGATATACATTTTGAAGCAAACTCTGACCCTTGCATGCAATTGACATAAAAGGAAATTTAAGTGGCATATTCCCCCAAGTCCAACAGGATCTCTAATGATATACAGCTCAAAAACTAGCAGAGTCCAGAGTAAACTAGAGAAGCCTTTCACTATACTTTACGGATTTCAGATGCTATATGTTAACATACTTCATGAGAAAATTTTGGTGAAAGAGACATCTTACTGTTTCTTTTGCAGCAGACATAGCAAGAACACCAGCACCCATTTCAACTTCTTGCAATCCAACAACAACAATGCCAACATCTGAAGCAGCAGAACCAAGCCAAGATATAAGTGAGTCATGAGAAGCTCTCCCTTGTCCAACATTCCATGTACCAGTCAATATTTTCAAACTTTCTATCCTTGTATATAGAAATTCCTTCCCAGACAACTCTGAAGACAATATGCTGTCAACGGGTCCTGGAGATGTGACATTCCACCCTCGTATACCACCGTGATTAGCCAAGGTGAAAACGTAACCTGCCCCAACAGTCATTTTAATCACAGGACTGCTATGAGCTACCCATCCTCCAAGCAGATTACCCTCAAGGTCCAATACCTGAACAATTCCGCTCACATAACCTACCCATATCCGTGACCCAAATGTACATAAGCATTGAACAGCAGAAGAATGACGGTGAAAATCTTGTAAACGATTGCCAATTGCATCCCATTTCACAAGTAAGCCATTTGCACATCCAGTCCATATCATTCCATCAATTGTTATGGCAAGTGCCTCAATTCTACGATTATCATCTCCAAAGCCACTCCTTGCTGCCACTCGACGAACGGCATCAGCTGCCCCCATTATGGCATTACGTGAACGTTGGAAAAAACCAAAGGAACTTTGCATTTTGTCTTTCTTTGAACTAGTAACAATCTTCATCTTGACTTCATCTTCTAGGGAAAAATCCGGTAATAATGACATATCCACTCGATTCTCAATCTGACCATCTATATTAAACACTTTCAGTAACTCCCTGGTACGAGCATCCCTGTAGAGCATAATTCAACCACAAAAACTGAAACATAAACAAGACTGCTAGATGAAAACAAAAAAGATAACGCTAATCAAATGCTTTAAAATAGTAAGAGAAAATCTATCTGAATTATGTCCAGAAATCTTACTTCCCATAACAATGCTCTACATTGAATGAATACATTTTTATAAAAAAAAAATGACATTATTGCATTCATAAAGTAGACATACCACAGTGCAAACGATAGATATCCAGCACTCCACACTTTTGCGCTTGACTTATCAGATAACAAGTTCTTAATATCTGATGTTAACATACTACTGAAGCCGTTCACAGAAAGTTGGCTCCTAAGGTCAATGTATGACCTTTCTACTATCAAGGCAGCCATGGGCCTTTCTTCTGCTGTTAGAGAAAGTGCTTTTTCAAGAGCTTCCCATGGCCATAACTTTAGAGCACCACCCTCAGAACCTGACCACAGATCCCCTGGACCAAAGAGAAGTGAAGTGAGCTAGACCAAAACAAGACGACAAATTATCACAAACATGGTAATGATGTAGATATTTTTTTTCTGCATTATTATAATATATCAACATATCTAAAATCATTCAGGAAAGTATCGGAAAAAATGGCAATCCAAGCCACAGAAGAAGCGAACTACACGAGTCTAAGAGAAGAAAAAAGCTTGAATGGGATAACCGTCCAATGACATATATATGCCTTGTCTAATAAGACCTTATCATGTATGCTCCTTTTCAGAAAAACTACTAATAATTACGGCGACTTTAAATATAAATTCATAAATGCATGCACAAATGGCAGGATCTTATGGAACAATCATAAAATGAGGTAGTACACTCATCCCAATTGACGCTTCTCTCCTAAAAATAAGCAGCAATATAAAGGTCAACGTATTATAAATTCTCTGAATTATAGGATAACCATATGTGACTGTAGTATACCATCCATTATAGGAATAATAATGTTAAGATTACCAATAGCTGTCTCTTAATCTAAACTATATCTTTCTCTTTAGACCATCCAAGGGAAGCAAAGCTTGTGTTCTTCAGAAGTAAAAAGCCTTTTAATACACAATAACAGAACCACCAATTTTTAAGGAAAATCCTCTGTAAAATTCCAATTAAAAACTAATGCTATTTACAACACCCCCCACCCCCAACACGTCAGCTTTTAGACATCAAACAAACAAACAAGCTTGAACATCATATTATCTAAAATAATACATAGATAGACAGTGAAGATGATACCGTGAGAAGAAATGCAAAGGGAAAGAACCGGGCCACGATGGGCCTGCCAAGACAAGGCCTCCCTGAATCCATCAGAGAGACATCCATACTGATTCTGATTCTGATTCATCATCTTCCAACACCTCACCTTACCGTCTCTGTGCCCACTCCACACCAATCCACTTCCACTCCCTTCATCACCCACCAAACACATTAACGCCGAAACCCCCTTCACAGACTCCTTAAACGGCGCCGTCCCGTCTTCTTCGCTCCCACTCTCACTATACAAATCCTTCAAATTCCACACTCTCACCCCATTCTCGCCTCCGCCCCACAGCTGCTTCTCCGTACACAGAATTGCCCTCAGAAAGCACCCAACTTGCGTCTCCCTCAATGGGTGGGGCCTCACTTCCAGGCTAGGAGGCCTGGCCGGGTGGACGGCGGCCCGAACCGGAGGTCTGAACATGGGGATGTCGCCGCCTCTGCTGACGAACTCAGGGAGGGACGAGGCGGAGCGCCTGTTCCGGTTCCTGTCGTCGGAAGTGGAGAGCTTGCGGTCCAGGAAGTCGATCATGTAGTCGAGACGTCTGATGGTGGTGGAACTGGAGGAGTGTGTGTGCGTCTCGTCGTCGTCGTCGGAAGAAGCGGCTGCAGAGGAGGAAGAGGAGGAGGAGAGGTAGCGGTCGAAGATTCTGGTGCCGTGGGGGTCGGTGTATGAGTGTGAAGTGACGGAGGAGACGGCGTCGTCGGAGAAATCTATGAGCTGAGGCGGATCCATTTTTGTCCGACCCGAAATCGAATACAAAAATTCGGATTAGAGAGAATCGAGGACAGCTTGCTTTTTGGGATTTTCAGACAAATGTGAACGTGGACTGAAGTCTGAGGATGACCAGAAGTAACGGTTGTTCACTTGTTAGTGTTCTGTTATTATTATTATTATTTTTTAATTTTTATATATTTTTTGAAATATTATATAAATTCGGTTTTTTTAAAAGCAGTACTATTTTATCCAAAATTGGTGTCCAAATCCGATACTCAAATGATACGGCAACACTCAAATTCATTAATTTAAATCATACAAATCTAATACAATTTAAATGAATGGATTATATGTTACCACAACATCTGGACATTAAATTTAGACAATTAACATTATTGTTTTTTTAAAAGACTACATGAATTTGTAAACTTTTTTTCATGAGATTACTCAATCATAACCTCATGATGCAAGTGTATAAGATTCAACCTTTTATTTTTTTATAATAAAACATTTATTTATATAATATCATTTTATATTCACATGTGATTTAATTACTAAATTATAGTTGTAATGCGAAGAACTAGAAGTGGAGATCATGTTCATGTCTACTGTTAGGTGTGTCTTTTTGTTAACCTACCATACTAGTAAAAAATTGTGATCCACCCCATTGCAAATTGTGATCCCTTACATTTGTCATGTAGAAGTTGTAGATTTGAGTTCTCCCCGTCCCAAACCCTTGAAATGATTTATAATTTGAGATAATTCATCCATATATCTTAATTCTTAGATACATATAATTCGAGTTGTATTTGTGGTACTTTTATAGAAAAGAATTTAGAGATGTGTAATATAATGGTTTAGTAATAGTAAGAATGATGGAGAGAAACTTGAGATTGAAGAATAAGTAATTTGCATGAAAGGTTGGTAGGGAGAGAAGTGAATGTGTATGTATTATGTTATGTATAATACATAATAGTATAATGTAATAATGTAGTCATAAAAACAATATAATAAAAGGTGATTTTGTTTGGTTGATTGGCATTTGTAGTTGGAAGTTAGGCATGAGTGTGTTAGACCAAAACTCCTATCTCTGACGTCATCTTCAATTATAACATAGGTGTGGGAACTGGGAAGTATACCATTTTATCCTTCAAACACATATTTAACCTTTAATTTTCAAAATTAACATGTTTAACCTTTAATTTTCACCATTCATGGGTATCTAAGTAAATTTAAAGTAACTTATTGGTGTAAATAAGATTTTTTTTTTTATAATTATTATAATATTTCGGGATTGAGAAATGAGCTTATCTCGAACCCAAAACTTTTTGGATGTAACTAAGGTTGCGTTTGATTTTTTGTCTGAAAACTGAACGGTGATGAATTATACTGAAGACTGAATATTTACTGAAAACTGAAAAACATATTTGTTTTTTTTTCACTGAAAATTGAATATAGTGATAAGTTGTTTGTTTTTTTAAGTTACAAATATATGAAAATACATATTTTTACATCTATACCCTTTCAAATGTTATTTGTTATATATTTTTACATTTTAATATATTAATAGACATCTGTAGCAAGTGAGTTGAAATATTATTTGTTATATATTTACATTTTAATATATTAAAAGATAATATATAATAAGTAATCTAAATAGTTAAAAAAAAAAAATTAAAACATTTATAGTTTGAGTCCTCACTTTAGTTTTGCTGTATGGAACTTTGATAATTTAATGATCGGTCTCATCCCAAAATGTACAAGTAAAAGAAATGCCAAACTCTAAAATAAAATTAATAAAAATAATCAAATTATGAAAAAAAAAAAAAAAAAAAAAAAAAAGGGTCCTTAACATAATAAAGCTGGAAATCTGGATTCCAATGGAGTTTTTTGAGTCCTCAAGCAACTAGGTTTTATGGTTGCTAAATTATTTTTTTTTAAAGGCAAGACGAAAAAATTTTATTAATAAGGTAGGGTTATGAGAGAATGAAAAACTGGAAATATATTTTGTTTGTAAGGATAGTTTTCGGAATATAAAATTGCTATAAATTTAAGTTGTTTTTAATTAAGTGAAAAGTGGAAAATTTTCACTTTTATTAAAAAGTGATTTTAAGAGTTATTTAAGTTATTTATCACTTAAAAAATCAAACAAAACAACTTAATGAAATATGTTAAGTGCCATAAAGTCTTAAGTGGAAAAATCAAACAGGCCCTAAGACTTATTAATTTATTTTTTTGAAAGCGCCCTAAGGGCCAGTTTGGTATTGCTGTAGCTTTTATAATAATCACTGTTAGCTGTGCTGAATGAATAATCAGCTGTGAAGTTAATCAGTAGATGTTTGGTTAATTATACTTTTAAAACTACTGTATAGCTCAAAAGCAGTATACATATGTTTGGTAATTTTATTTCAAAAGTGCTGAAATTAGTTACAATAACTAAAATAGATATGATTTTAGAATATAATTTCATTTTTTTCATTAATTATATTATATTAAATCAATATTTAAGTAGAATATTTAAATTGGAAAAAAAAATTCATAAGAACAATGAAAATATTTTAAAAAGATTTTATAAATCAAATCAATATTTAATTAGAATCTTTAATTTTTATATGAAATAAGGTATGTAAATGATTTTAATTTGATTTCATAAGGATAATAATGATATTTTAAAAGATTCATTAAATGCTGAAATAGATTATTCTATAATCACTTTCAAAAAGTAACCCCCTACCTACTTCTCAAAATCACTGTCAAAACTTGTCAGATTATCAATTAATCACTTTTGGAAATTTTACCAAACATCAATTTATGTCAAAATTATAAAATAAGCTGATTTTAAATTCTTAAAAGCAATACCAAACTGGCCTTATTGAAAACAAAATAATGTATGATTTTATATCAAAAAATAAAAATAAGAGTGGTACTATTGGTACACCCCTACTGGTCTATTTATGTCAACTTTTTATAATTTTGATTTAATTAAATAAAAATAAATATTTTTATTTATTTCCCAAACAACCTTGTTTACCTAAGACATCACATCTCTGATATCTTTTTTTTTTTTTTTTTTTTTTTTTTGACAAAGATTTCTTAAAAAAAAAAAAAAAAAAAAAAAAATCTTAAAATCGACATTTTTATTCTTGCATGGAGGCAATTTCAATTAAGGGACATATCTCTTATGAACTCTTATCTTCAACATCCTTCGATGAATGAAATTATAATTACATTTTCCATCTAATATACATCAATCTAATTATAATTACATTGTCCGCCTAAAATACATCAATAACATAATATAAAAGATGCACATCTCTGTTATCTATATATCTCTTTCGTCTCTCTCTCACCTCCATTGAACGATTTATTTTTTCTTCTTATTTATTTATTTATTTATTTATTTATTTTTGAGTTTTTCTTCTTCTTCTTCTTATTTCATTATGGAAAAGAAAAAAATAACAGAATTGTTTCAACACAACGACAGCTTAATATCATTCTAAAAACAATTATTCCATATGCTTGAAATCTTTCTCAGATTCTTCTATAATATTTTGTATGTGTGTAAGAAGCAAATTTTAGGGAATGTGGGGTTTTAATAGATTTACTTTGTAAAAGATTTTTTTCCTAAAATTGTATGTCTCTTTAAGTAATTTTGATAAAAGAAAAAAAGAATACTAGATAATTAAAAAAGTGGGACTATAAATAGACAGGTAGGAGAGTGTGTCAATAACACTACTCTAAAAATAATGTATGATTTGTTTTTTCTTTAAAAATAAAATAAAATAAAAATAAAAAATAAAAAAACGTCAGACTAAAGATAAGGCAAATAATTGAACAAATAATGTCAGTGTAGATTCTTACAAAACAAAAAGCAAAAATGAGGCTGATTTGAAGAGATGGAGTTGGGCCAAGGCCTAGTAGTAAATAAGTCTTACATTAACAACATTTGATTTAAAGACATTGTTTGTTTTTCTTAACCAAAAAGAAACCTTGTTCCAATCAAACATCCGTCGGTAACACACTTTTTTTTTTTTTTTAGTGAGATTAATTAGACTCTACAAGCACGGTCTGGATTACTACTCCAACTATCGAGGAGAAGTTACATATGAACTATAACTCTCACAATCGGAGAGAGGGCTGCTCCAACAAACCGAGAGAAAACTCCCCACATATGTTTATAAAATATGCATGGTGGAACTCGAACCCCTGACCACTAGAGGGTGCGTTTGGCACAGACATGGGACAGGACAAGGTGGGACGGGACAGGACAGGACGGGACAGGACATGTTGTTCTATATTGTGTTTGGAAGGCTTAGGACAGAACTGTGGACCGTACTATTATGTGTTTGGTTTGGCTGGGACAGGACAGGACAAGAGGTTCAAATGACCAGAGTACCCCTCTTATATATAAACAACATATATTATAATATTACAATTTAATATATAATAATATCAAATAATATATATATATATATATATATATATATATATATATATAATATTAAATAATAAAATATATAATATATATTATTATATATTAATATAGAATATTACATGTATTATATATATATAGTAATATAATATATTATATTATTATATATAATAATATAATATAAGATATATATAGATATATATAATATTAAATATTAGTACATATAAAAAATATAATATATATAATAATATATATTATAATGTATATAATTTATATATATATATATATTACATTATAAGTATATATATATATAATATTAAATATTATTACATGTATAATAATATATATATATATATATTATTATTACCTACGTAATAATATTTAATATATTATATATTATTATATATAATAATAAAATATAATATATATTTTATATTTATATTACATATTTATTTTATATAATATATATATTATAATATATATCATATATATATATATATAAATATTATGTGTTAATATATATATATAGTATAATATATACATATTATTATAATATATATATTAATAATACATATTTATATATTTATATATATATATATATATATTATAATAATATATTTATATAATAATAATAATAATAATAATAATAATATTTAATATATCATATATATATATATACACTATATATTATTATATTTAATAATATATATATATATATCATATATATTATGTGTTAATACATATATATATATATATATATGATAATAATATATTTATATAATAATAATAATAATAATAATAATAATAATAATAATAATAATAATAATAATGTTTAATATATCATATATATATATATATGATATATTGAATATTATTATATATTATATATAATAATATGTTTTTATTATTATATAATATATATATAATATATATAATATTATATATGTAATTATTATATAGGAAATATTTTTGTAATATTTTGAAATGGTGAGGGCAAAATTGTCTTTTCAAGACTTGTCCCATGCATGGGACAAGTCTGGCCTAGGGTCTGAGGTGGGACAATTTTTGGTGAATTTTGTCCCACCTTGTCCCGTCCCGTCCCAAGCTATTGGCGTGCCAAACGCAGGACAAGAGAAAATAGTCCCGTCCTGTCCCGCGTACCAAACGCACCCTAAGTGTGGAAAGGAGGTGCACAACCATCTCTATTAAGAGGTGATGTCCTATTGGTAACACATTTGAATTAATAAAATAATTTAATTTTGGATTTCCATTGACTTTGAATCCAAAAGTTGAGACAAGTTATATAATTTTTAAATCCCAATTAAAAAAATGGAAAATTGAAAATAACTTAAACACAAGGTTAATGATATTGATATTGTGATTACACAAATGTTTGATTAAGAGTAAATGAATTATTATATTTAATGTATACTGTTTGTTATACATCAACACTTGACTTAAATGATATGCACCTCTCGTGCAATACTTCTTGTGGGGGTTCAAGTCTCACATTACACAATATCAATATGTGTGGCAGTGTGGGGAGTTATTTTGAATACTTTAGGGACCCTGCGAACCAAAAATAGAAAGGTGAGTAAAAAAGTGATTTTCTTTGAAACATTAAGGACTAAATTGAAGTTTCCCCTTAAATAAATAAAGAAACGCTAGATACCCATATCTTATCGAAACGAAACCTTTTTGGTTTGTTTAATTGCTTCAATAAAGAGGAAACTTGGGTAGAATCAAACATCTGTTCGTTACTCCAAATCCATAATTACACAAAAATCCTAATCGTTTCAAAGAAGAAGAACCATTCAGCTCGCCGACTGCTTTTGTAAACCCTAATTGCACATCGTACTCGGCCAGGTTAGAAATTAGCGAGCTTCTTTCCATTTATTTGATATTGGTTTAATTTGTGAGATTCTAGGTTATTTGGGCTAAAAGTTTTCGAATTTATATGGTTACTATGAGTTTTGATTTTAAGTTTAGGTTTTTCGTTTTTTTTTTTTTTTTTTTTTTTTTTTTTTTTTTTTTTTTATGCTGTATAAAATTCAAATTTAAAACAAGTTCATCTCAGATGAAAATTTTTGAGTTTTGCATGCCCTTTCAGTTGTTTCATTGTTAGAGAAACTAAAAAGAATATACAATTTTCAAACGAACGCAGTTGAAGAGAATTGGTATTCTGTGAATAGCCTATTGGAAAAACCTCATTTAACATGATAAATTTAACTCTTAAATTTTATTGTATACACATCTTCATAATTTCATATACACAATTTCGTACTCAAATTCATGATATTCACCGATGGGATGATGATACTTTCCTTGTATATTCCTAGTATATATTCTATTTTTCTCACAGAAAATATTATTGATAACCTTAGATGAGGATAACATCTAGAAAACCCTAATAGTTGCAAGCATGGTTTGTATTTTTATTTTATTTTATGGGTTTTTGGTGTGTTCTAGGAGAATTGAATATTTTGTTAACTTGCTGATGTGAGGTCTTACGTAATTCCTTTGTTCAGCTTTACATAACCATCCTCTTCTATTTTTGATGAGAAATGTTTTTGTCATTATTATAATTCTGCAAGTTCAGACCCTTTTTGAGATTCTATCTATCAGAAAAGCATTGTGTTACCTTTCATGGTTTAGTAATTTATTAATTTAATGCATTTCGAATTTGCTCTATAATTGTTACTATTGCAACTTTGTGAATAGAAAATGGAAATTGAAATCCTTGTAAAAGTTAAATGGCTGGCATCATTAATTTTATGCTCAAAATTTTAAAACTTGGGCCTTTTCTGTTTTTGGTGGGAGTTTGTGGATCATATGTTGTGGTGTGCTGTGTGCCATTTATTTTATTGTGAATTACATTTTTATTGTTCTGTAATTACTTCTAAGTTCCCAATATGATATCTTTCAATTTGCAGTTAATATTGTGGAGATTTTTATAGTCAATTGCATGTGGTGTGGTGTATGGCGACCTTTGAGGGAAGAGTTCTGCATTCTTTACTTCCTAAGCTAGTAAATAAGGAGAATGTTATGGTCAATTACAATGATGACCATAGCAGTTCTGGCTGGTCCATGCCAGAAGGCAAAAAACCGTACCCATCAGGCTCAAAGTCTTTAAAAGAAGATCACGTGTATCAGTTTCCACTTGATTCTGAAGACTATATTGATGGAGAATATGATTCAAGTGATGATCAACATAACTCTACGCAAAGCAGTGATATGGCTCCGGAGGTAAACTTGAAAAATGTGTTAAGTGGGATAGTTGCAATTGTAACCGGGCGAAACAAAGGTTCAATTGTTTCCGCTAGTCAGCAAGATCCCAGTTCAAACCTTTCATTTCTTGGATCTGCAAAGAATGGGGATACATTCTTGGACTCCTCGGTTTACATACCAAGTGCTCCACCACTTCTTGAGCCGGATGGGATTAATTATAGTGCTTACAAAGAGGTTCTAGAAGCTGAGCCCCCAGAGTGGCTTCCTGATAGTTCCACAACAGTTTGCATGCAGTGCACTTCTCCTTTTACAGCACTTACTCGTGGCAGACATCATTGCCGGTTTTGTGGAGGTGTCTTTTGTAGAGTATGTACTAAGGGGAGGTGTTTATTGCCTGTGAAGTTTAGGGAACGAAATCCACAGAGGGTATGTGATGCCTGCTATGATAGACTTGATCCTTTACAGGGTATTTTAATCAACAGTATCAGCAATGCTGTGCAAGTGGCAAAACATGATGTGGTGGATTGGACATGTACAAGGGGATGGTTGAACCTTCCAGTTGGTATATCTATGGAATATGAGATATACAAGGCATCTAATACATTGAGAAGCTATTGTCAGGTGAAATTTTGCATCTCACTTAATTGTAATTAATATGATCATTTCGGATATTTTTCATTCCCTGGTTTGCTGGTTCTGTTGTAAAAACCTCATTAGAAAATTTAGCCAGTTTGGAGTTATGTTTTGTGTTGGCAGTTCCTTTTCTTGCTAAAGATTTGGTGCTTCAGCATGGAACCATTTACAATTTATTTATTTATTATTTTTTAAAATTGTGTCTTTTATGTAATTACGTTCCAATATGAAATTGTTTTCTAGATTTTTGATAACATGTGTTGATATTGACAGGTTGCTAGGTTGAATCCTGAGAGGACCATACCCTCAGCAGTTCTGAAAGGAGCCAGAGGCCTGGCAATTTTGACAGTTGCTAAAGCTGGCGTGCTGGTTGCTTACAAATTGGGCACCGGTTTGGTTGTTGCTAAAAGGTCAGATGGATCCTGGTCTGCTCCATCAGCCATATTTTCAGCCGGTTTAGGTTGGGGCCCTCAGGTAAAATTCTAGCTGGTTGTCATTTTTTGATTATACATTTTCTTGGTTGATTTGATCATTTAAGATCAATATTTATCTTATCAACAACAAAAAATAAATAATTGATTAAAACTTTGAGGATATGTGTCTCTCCTGCTAACTGAAAGAGGATTTGCTATCACTAACTTTATGAGAAATATCAATTGATTTTAATCTATTCCTTTCAAACGTGACATTCTCATTTGCTGGGATTGGTGTATTCTA
This sequence comes from Acer saccharum, assembly GCA_030490815.1. Classification (NCBI taxonomy): domain Eukaryota; kingdom Viridiplantae; phylum Streptophyta; class Magnoliopsida; order Sapindales; family Sapindaceae; genus Acer; species Acer saccharum. The sequence continues at coordinate 27,622,183 of CM059877.1, read as the reverse complement.
CTCTGATTATGATTTTTTTTTTTTTTTTTATTGCTCCTTGTTTTCCAGATTGGGGGTGAGCTCATGGACTTCATAATTGTGCTCCATGATTTAAAAGCTGTGAAGACATTTTGTAGTCGCATGCATTTTTCTCTTGGTGCTGGTTGTAGCGCTGCAGCAGGGCCTGTTGGGAGAGTACTGGAAGCTGATGTACGAGCTGGAGACAGAGGTTCTGGCATGTGTTACACGTACAGTTGTAGCAAAGGTGCCATCGTATTCTAAATGCCTTTAGTGTTTGTATTATAATCCTGCTTAATAGATTACAAGGATCACTTGCTAACACCTTATGTTGCTGCAAAATGAATAGGGGCATTTGTGGGAGTGTCACTGGAAGGGAACATGGTTGCGACGAGGATGGATACCAATCTGCGGTTCTATGGTGATCCTTATCTTACTACAACTGACATTCTACTTGGGACAGTGGAGAGGCCTAGGGCTGGTGAGCCCTTGTATGCTTCCCTCGAAAACCTGTATTCCAGTCTACACCTTTAGTTGTAGCTCGGACCATGAACTGTGTATATGTCTATTTCGCCAGCATATATCCATGACAAGTTGGCATGGTTGCTGTTTAGAGAGGTGCTGGATCCTTCAATTAATACCTTATATTTGATATACATGGAAGAAGAAGACTGTCCACAATGGGTGTTCATCTTTCTCCTTCCCTTTCTCAGTTTGATCAATGTACATTTGTGGATCAAATCGACTGTACAAGTTTCTGTTAATGTACATAAATTATATTGGTATTTGTAATTAAATGATATCTTCTGATTCATGGGTACATGATTTGCTATATCAGCTTGTCTCCATCTGCTGATGTTCTTAATACAACAATTTCAACATACAAAGTAAAAATAATTAATTTTTTGGAGTTATATCACCTCAATTGAATTCTCCAATGAAATGTAGTCATTGAAATCTGTGTAATTTCCTCTCCCAAACTCACCGGCCAACCTGGGGTAACTAGGCTGCAAATGGAAATAAAAACTAAAAAGGCAAGCAATCACACAAAATTGAAGCACAGGATCCGCTAAAAGCAGACTCTAATGAGAAATTTCCTTTTTACAAGGGCTAGCTGTGCATGCAAAACATAAATGACCCTCCTCTCCTCCACAATCTATATAACAGCTCTTGCAAAAATTCAGATTGAAGCAGCATACGAGATGGGAAAACAAAATATTCAGCTAATAACCTGGTTTCGTATCGCAAAATTTAATCTTTACACCTTGAATAAATCACAAACCGACTAAAATATTCTAAATTACTAGCTACAACTAATTAAAAACTTCAAATTAGTAAAAATAAGGATCAAGAAGCTCTTTTGGCTAGTACAGAAGTTGTTTGTAACAATATAAAGCTCATTTCGCAAAACACCGGATGTTAGTGTTTGCATACATACATACATACGTAACACATATTATAATGGGCGACGGGCTAAAACACATTTTGACTTATTTAACCTAAAGTGAATACTCAATTAAGATCTACCCTGAATCATTCGCTTCTGGTTACAAAATCAACAAAAAACCAGCCAATTTCACGACACAAAATTAGAACGCTTCAGTTGGACAGAGGTAGCACCCCTAAATGAATTTATTGGGCTATAATTCAAGACTCTTTAACACTCGATTTATATAGAATCAATTGATAAGGACAAATATGAATCAAAATCCAATAAATACATTAAAAAAGGACAATTTCTTGTTGCCGTATTAAACTAGTTTTGTTTTCTAAGAGAGAGATACAAAAACGTCTTCTCATTGGAGAAAGTAAAGAAATATTTAGGAATGATTCTGAAACCAAATTAAAAACGGTGCGTTTTCGGTGGCAGAACGGCAAGCTTTATTAGGTAAAAGGGAAAACCCCTACAACTGGCACTGCGGTACATATCACAATCACAACACCAAAACCCTTAACAGATATCACATATCACCTCCACTCTTCAAAATCCCTCGCTAAGTTCTCTCTTCAACGTTTCTGGTCTACCTTGGAATCCCTCCTTGTCTCTCATCAATCCTCTCACTTGTCTCTACAAATCGTAACCCTAACACCATGGCTCGGAATGAAGAGAAAGCACAATCGATGCTCAATCGCTTTATCACACTCAAAGCGGAGGAGAAAAAGAAGCCCAGAGAGCGACGCCCTTATTTGGCCTCCGAGTGCCGCGATCTCGCTGAAGCCGACAAATGGCGTCAACAAATTATGCGGGAGATCGGCCGCAAAGTCGCCGAAATCCAAAACGAAGGTCTCGGAGAGCACCGACTCCGCGACCTCAACGATGAGATTAACAAGCTTATACGCGAGGAAAACACACTGGGAACGCCGGATTATCGAGCTCGGCGGTCCCAATTACACCAAACACTCTGCTAAGATGACGGACTTGGAAGGGAACATCGTCGACGTCCCTAACCCTAGCGGCCGTGGCCCAGGATATCGCTATTTCGGTGCAGCCAAGAAGTTGCCGGGAGTCAAGGAGCTGTTCGAGAAGCCTCCGGAGTTACGAAAACGGAGGACGCGGTATGACATTTATAAAAGGATTGATGCCAGCTATTACGGGTATAGGGATGAGGAGGATGGGGTTTTGGAGAAAGTGGAGGGTCCCGCCCAGAGGCGAATTCGCATTGAGGCAGAGGAAGAGTGGAGGAGGATGGATGAGATTAGGAGGGAGGCTAAGAAGGCGGTCAAGAGCGGGGAAGTGGTCAGTGTTGGGGTTTTGAAGGAGGTTCTGTTCGAGGAGGAGGAGGATGTCGTGGAGGAGGAGAGGAGGGAGGAGATGGAGAAGGACAAGAAGGACAAAGAGAGAGAGTTCGTTGTACACGTACCTTTGCCCGATGACAAGGAGATTGAGAAGATGGTGCTTGAGAAGAAGAAGATGGAGCTCTTGAACAAGTATGCTACCCAAGAGTTGATGGAAGAGCAGAATGAGGCCAAAGCTATGCTTAATATTCACCGCTAGATAGATGGTAACATTTTTATTGTTTAGACTTGAGCAACTTGAGCAAGTTTATATTTCTCTGTGATCAAGAAAGCATTAGTTTTCGAATTTATATGGTTACTATGAGTTTTGATTTTAAGTTTAGGTTTTTCGTTTTTTATTTTTTATGCTGTATAAAATCCAAATTTAAAACAAGTTCATCTCAGATGAAAAATTATTGAGTTTTGTATGCCCTTTCAGTTGTTTCATTGTTAGAGAAACTAAAAAGAAAATACAAATTTCAAACGAACACAGTTGAAGAGAATTGGTATTCTGTGAATAGCCTATTGGAAAAACCTCATTTTATGGTTGTTTTGGGTCAGGAAGCAATTAGTTGTTTATTTTTAAATATCAATTTGTCACTATGAGTGTATACAAGATGAATATGTTAGTGTTATGTCTAGAGGACATTGTTCCGGATGAAGATGACTAGAAGATGCTTGGTCATGTGTGACATTGAAGTTGAATGAAGTAATTTTTCAAGTTTCGTGATTCAAAGTTTATTGATTGTTTCAAAATTGTCTCTCCCTTTAGTCTTTATTTATACAATTAGAGACCATAGGAATTTAGTGCCCTTAGTTCAAAAGAATCAGAACCATTCTTTAGGGTTTTAGCCTTAACATGATGGCCTTTAATATCATTATATCTCTTATGATGCTACGTACCATGGAGGCTTTGTAATTGATGTTGGATGATACATACAAGCTTTGTAGTTATGTATATAGAATCATAGATAATGCTTGCATTATGCAGTAATAACAAAGAGCAATTGGTATATACATGGACAATTATTATCTTACCTTATGTGAATATGATGATGTCTAATACCATCTTTGATTTAAGTCTCTGGTTTGCTTATATCTTGTGCCTTTGATTGATGTGATGCTGGAAATGGGGTGATACTTGTTTGTAAACAACTCTGTTAGAGTTCCCTGCCCAAAAACGTTCTTTTTCGTTTTCTTGTCGAAGACTTGCAAGTATTGTGGCACGGCAATTGAATCATGTCCAATGTGCAGAGAACCGATAACATCATGCTTGAGATTGTACACTTGATTGGGGTGTTACTTCATTGTCTGGGACACTAATAAAATCAATGTATCATTTAAGAGTATAGAATCATAAGGAGGGTTTAGTGTTTGAAGTTTGTAGATGCAAATCTTCTGGAGTGCATAAACTGTATAAAATAGTATATTGACAAATTTCTTTTGGTTTCTTCTATTTATTTTTATGTTTTTTGGACAAGCATTCTTTGGCAACAAACGTTTGCCGTTCAATTTGTTGACTGGAGAAGAATTAACTGCAATTGAAATTTGTTATATGATCAAAGCCATTCATACTTGTACCTAAACCAAGTAGCATTCATACATGTATTACCACATATTAAACTTTTTATACAAAATTGCTGCCATGCTCATACTGTTTAAACAGCATGTTATAATAGAATTGAGATTCCAATGCATATTTCTTGATCAAACCACTGTTTGATGTCATGAAAGTATTTAAGGGTAAGGAAACCATATAACCTAGTGCAGAGCACATCCCTGGCACTCTTGACACAGATTCTGAAAAAGCTCTTCTACTGCCGCAACTGCCACCATTCAAACAACTATTACAATCATCCATTACAGACTGGAAGGACAAAAAAGAGTAGCCTACCTTGAGAAACAGTTTTGCAGTGTGTGAGCAGAGAGTTCCCTTGCTGGCCAAAAAATACAATATAGCATCAGATCTGGCAGCATGGATTTCAGCCTTAATTCGAATCAAATAGGCTTGGTGTGAGTCAGTTGTATGGCTTCCATGGAAAAGCTCCTTGCTAGCATTCTTCAAAATTCTTAAAAGCGGCTGTAGTGATAAAACAATGGCATTAACAGGCATTTAAATTAAGGAAAAAATAAAAGAAAAGAGGAAAAAAATTAGAGAAAATTGCCAAATATAGCCAAATAGATTATGGGGTAATTGTTTTTAGCCTAGTTTCATATTTTAATTGTTTATAACCATTTTGCAATAAATTCTTTAAATCCCTAGCCAAAATTACAGAAATGCCCCCACTAACATAATTTTTTTAATTTTTTAATATTTTTCCTTTATTTTTCTTCTCTTCAACGAGATATGTACTCCTCTTTCCTTTTCTCTTATACTTCCACCTTCCTTCTTTCTCTTATACTTCTATGTTCTAACCAAGTCTTAAAAAACACTAGTTTAATGAATAATCAAATCAGATTAAAAGCTATTTGCAGTTTTGCATATGAAAGAACATGTATATGAACCAGCAGGCAACAGATATATGCATGCACATGTAAGAAGTTCAAAGAAGAAAAACGAAGACCAAAAATATATGCAAATATCTATTTCGAAAATGGTCTGCTTTCTTAAGTTAAACATAATGACAATTGTCATTTTGAAGAATAACATGCCAGAATCTATGAAAAACTCAGATCAAGTGAACAAGATTCATATATATACATAATAAAACAGTAAAGTGAAAAACGAGAAAGCATAAACAGAAGAAATACTGGGGACAACACGAAAGCATCAACTAAAGGATATTTTGGTTATTGCTATTGTCAGTTTTGGTATCTTTTAACTAGATGAAATATATATATATATATATATATTCGATCTTGTTGGATAGCAAATTGCGTCTCCAACTTGACCCTCTACTCATCTTGGAATATTTCTTGTGGTGAAAAGGTTATGAGTATGCCATTTCTAATCAGTATGACCGGCATTGTGTATGGGAAGAAGTTGCACAAAATAAGAAGCTGTTTCTTTTATACATTAAGTTGGGAGAGAAAACCAATAGTAACCATCCAAATTATCATACTTTTATTTTTAACCACTTTTGAAATTATAATTGTTAATAACCACTTTTTTTAAAAAAATTCAGTATAGTACCATAAATTACCAGAGTACCCTTGAAAATAGTGTTTTTTTAAACCTCGAAACAAATTTAAAATCACGACTAAATGGGAATATACAAACTTGAAATCATGCCTAAATGGAAATATCAAAACTTAAAATCATGCCTAAAATTGAAATATTCAAACTTGAAATTTGGACTAAATTGAAATTTGGCTTAGGTTTTTTTTCCCCTCTTTCTTCTTCCTTTTCTTCTTCCTCAGATTCAAATTAGGTTTAGGTTTAGGTTTTTTTTATTTCTCCTTTTTATTGCAGATCACGTCGTCGGAGATCGCAGCACGGAGCCTCCGGACGTCGCCTGGACCAGCCACGGTCACGAACCAGCGACGCTATGAACGCCTGGTCGTCGCACGAACCAGCGGCGCTAGTTCGTGCGACGACCAGGCGTTTGTGCGCCGCTGGTTCGTGACCGTCGCTGGTCCAGGTGACGTCCGGCGGCTGTTCGGCGACGACTCCGGCGTTGGGCGACGATTCCGGCAACGGGCAACGGGATGGAGAGAAGAAAGAGAGAGATGACCGGGAGAGAGAGCAAAGGAGAGAGAAGGAGAAAGAGAGAAACAGTGGTTTTGGGGAGGTTTTTATATGAGGGCTTTTGAGTAATTTCTCAAAAACATGGTTAAAAACAATTAAAAGTATGCATGTGGTTAAAAAAGAAAATCCCATAAGTAGAGTGGTCAGTTTTGGCAATTTCCATTTAAGTTGGCCATGGTTGTCTGGTGCCTTTTGAAGGTATGTTCTATATTGCCCTCAAAATGTTGTAAAATTGGTGACTTCTAACATAGTACCTCATACTCTGTGACATGGATTCGACAGAAGCCAAGCAAATAAAAAAAAAAAAAAAAAAACGACAGTGATTTTCGGGGTGGGGTCAAAATTTCTACAGCACTCTGATTTTGGTGTAGAAAAGAAAGTTGTGTATCTCCATTTATCCTATACATTTTACATTCATTGTTTCATTTATCAGACAAGAGAAACACTCTATACTTGTGTACTAGTTCCACTACAGCAAGTTGTATCACCTTTTTTTTTTCTTCTTGATTAGCTACTGTTGTTATCTGTAAAAAAAATTTGATGGTTCAAGCAAAATGATAAGGCTATACCACAAATCTCACTATGGTGATTTTTGTTTTTCAATAGCAATGAAATGTGTGGACCAAAGATGACAATTAAATTGTCTTTATTTTCTAAAAATAGACCAAAAAATTTGTACATGAAGCTAGATAACTGAAAAAATCCGTACCAAAAATCTGTCATAAATTTGCTTCTAACATAAAAATAAACTTGAAGGTAAATGACTATTGTGATGTATTTGCATCACTACTTGGACCCGCGGTACTTTGGGACCGGTCAACCAACGGACATGTCTTGCGGTTATGGCCAAGTACGTGACAAACACTACAAGCACGTTGTCTACGTACTGGCTGATCCTGACTAATAGATGTACTCAACTGTCCTATGGATGGTATGCGACGGGGATTTGAGCATCCGAGACGGTTATGCCTGGTTTCGCCACACTTGGTACAGTGTTGAATCCGAGTAACCTCTCCTGCGGATGGTACTCTTATCTCTTTTGGTCTACTTGACTGTCTTTTCGATTTTGGAGGTAGGACAATCATACATTTCACCTCCTCAGGCACTTCCCAGATGGACACATAGGGGACAGGATTGATAGGTGGGGCATATGCTGTTTGTAACCAGGAGGTGCTGTAATAATCGTGGCAGAACGAGTTGAAGTTCGTCTTCGTAAACCTACACACAAATCAAATATATAAATGTCAACCAAACACCGAATAAAAACAGTTAAAATGGAAATTTATATGTTTTATACCTGGCCACTGCTATAGTGTGCTTACAAGGCAACTGAAAAATGTCCCACTCACGACAAGAGCATGTACGTTTTTCGATATCTACCAAACTGTCATGTTCACCATCCTTAACTAAATACCTAGTCAACTCAATAGGAAATACCTGGTATGACTCAGACTGATGGTTTCTCTCCTTACAATGTGCGACTGCTGCCTTTGTAAGGTAAGTGCTATTTTTTCCTACCTACTCCCGTCTATCATTAAACCATTTCTGTAACATACCTCTTAGGAACTCTATAGCTGAAGTTATGGGCAACCTTCTAGCTTTCTTAATACAATTATTCATAGACTCAGCGATGTTGGTGGTCATCATATTATAACTTCTTCCTATGCAATGGCAACGTGACCATCTCTCCGGGTCGATAGACATCAATGTGTCAAATGTTCTCTGATGAGCAGTTTCAATTACTTTCATCTCTGCGTCAAATTGCCTTACAGTGTAACAGTACGCTGCCTGACGGTAAAAGTCTAGCACTTCTTTCCGACCCTTCAACCCACCACTAAGGTTCTTTTTTAAATGAAAGTAACAAATACAGTGGGGGACATTGGCGTATACAATATGTAATGATGTGGCAATGTTGGCATGACGATCGGAAACAAATACTAGATCCTCGGGCATACCAATAACCTCCCGCAGGCGTCTTAAGAACCATGTCCATCCTCTTTCTGTCTCACCTTCTCCTACACCAAAAGCCACTGGATATGCGTGATCATCTCCATCTTTACAAATTGCTACATAAATAACCCCCTCGTATGCACCCTTCAAATGTGTGGCATCAATGGAGATCACAGGCCGTATAACTTTCTCAAACCCCTGAATGCACTGCTTAAGTGACAAGAAAGCGAACAAAAACCGATTCATGTTATCCATTTTAACTCTTGTCATGGTGCCTGGATTTGTTACTTTCAATATGTGAAAGTATGAAGGTAATAATTGATATGAATCCTCTGGATTCCCATAAACAACCATTTGGGCATGCTCCAATGCTCGCCATGCTTTAGTATACGTTAGCTGTATACCATGCTTCTCTCGCATTTCTGCAATTATGTCATTCGGACAAATGGTACGACCATTGGTGGTTAATTTTGAGGCAAACATATCCCCGATAACAACAGAGCTCACTTTGCAAAAGTGTGACTCATATGTGTCCAAACTACATGTGTGTGCCGGTGCGAATTTCTTGACTTGCCAATATATGGAACTTTGCCTACGGATGGCCTTTAAGGAAAAATCACAATTGATATCCTTGCAACCTACCTCAAATTGATTCTGTGTTGACCGTTTGGTTATTGGATTGAACTTCTCTCCTAAAGCATATTTTCCAAACTCAGCCTTTAAATTTTCCTTTGTATGGAAAATTTGACCTTTGTAAAAAGCTCTAACATTTGAGGTAGCAACTTCAGTAGACGGTGAGTTGATGAAATATTGGTCTGCTCCTGGAATGACCCAATGAGGTGGTATAACATCATATGAGTTATACTGAGCATGTGCACCTGTAGAGTTAAACTGGGAACCGATTTGCCTCTGATTCTGCCCTGACCCTTGACCTTCCTCATCACTATCATCTTCAAGACTAGAATCATCATCAGTCGTATCAGAATCGTTCACATCTGCCGTCTCTTATTGCTCACCGATAAACGAATCTGGAATTCCATAGTCACCATTCCATATGGGAACCTCGACTGTAAGTGCAACATTTTGAGTAGTAGGAACCGACTCAGAAGCTTGGTTACTACTAGTAGAATTCTGTGATGTTCCTTGTGGTACTGGATGATCCTCCCTAACATCTCTTCTAACTTTATTCACCAAATCAACATATATCTCCGAACAATGTGTTCTAGTATGCAAAAGAAATCCGACATCTCTATCACGACATATGTGATACTTTCGTCGACCATTGTCTGTCGAAACTACGGAACTAATCCTTAGATCATATAAAGTTCTATCAACATTGATGAATTCAAACACCAAATTCTCCAACTCCAAATATGTCAACTCCTTCGACACCAACTCAACAAATGTTTCACCACCAACATACTGTAACTCATCCCACTGCCCCATGTAGTTGATTAATAGTCTGACATCCATTTACCTAAACAAAGAAAGACAAATAATTAAATTTTCTGTAACTCACAAATTTTGGTAGCTTATTGAAGTATACTTCTAAAAAAAAAAAAAAAAAAAAAAAAAAAAAAAAAAAAAAAAAAAAAAAAAAAAAAACAGCCATAAATATAGTATACTTCTCCCTGTTCATACACACACACACACACAACAATTACAAAAAAATTACAGGAATCTGAAAGGGTTTTTTTTAGCCTGTTATATGATACCGGTTATAATCTTTTCATACAAGTTACAATCATTTGATACTAGTTATATGACATTTTTCAGTCCTTGAAACTTGTATGCAAGCCAACTTTAACTTGTTGATGGATTTGTTACAACACCAAGTATTATAAATTTATTTATGTAAAAGTACCAGATACAATCTCAATTAAAGGATTAATATTTGAGGTTGGTGGAATATACATAAGAAGTTATGTAACCCGTATACACTTGACTAAATACTGCTGTATTTGTTTTTATTTGAATTTTAAATTCGGTAATTTTATTCCTAAATTTGTTATAGCATATGCATATGCATCTTGTCATGCTCATTTTTATTGTTTGAATCATGGATCTTGTCATGCTCATTTGTATCCGTGTATGTAACATCCAAAACAACTGCTTGATTATGTTATGTATATAGATTCTGGAGAACTTCTTATAATATTAACTTTTTTATATTAACCTTTATTTCTAATAACTATACTGAATCAATATAATAGTGATCTGAATTTCATTATATATATATATATATATATATATTTTTTGAAACGGCATATATATAGAATAAGGCTCACAAAGGCCACGGAAGGAGAACAAAACAATCGAGCCAACCACAAGAAGGAAGGCAGTGAAAAACAAAAGACCAAAGCAAAAGCAAAACACTAACTAGCAGAGAAAAGAGCCAAGCAAAACAACTGGTCTTAAAGTTCTTGATCAATCTTCATAACCCAAATCAATTTCAAATCCCTAATAACAGCCCCAAATCAATTTCAAATCCCTAAAAACAACCCCAAATCAATTCAACCAACCCTAATCTAACATCAAATCACATTAAAAAAATAAAAAAATTAAAAAAAAACAGAAATCATAACTGAAATCAAACAAAAAAAACTCAGTTTTGACTTACCTCAAAATTAAATTTCAACGGTACAAACTAGGGCTCGACAGACTCTGATCGACGGGGGTTCCATCTCCGGCGACGTCTCCTCCACGTGCACCGTCTTCACTCCCTTTCGCGGCGGTCTCTCCTCGTCGACGATGTTTGTGTTTGAGAGTGCTACTGTTTTCTTTCTGTTGAACGCATAAGGAAATAGAGAGTGAGGTTTTTATTATTATTATTTTTAAATGGATGGTTTTATAAAGGGGTATTACAGTAATAGCGCAAAAATTAGGTTATAAACAATTACAATTTGAAAGTAGGTTATAAACGATTATTCGATGTTTCAAATGGTTAGAAATGAAATTCTCCCAAAAAATTAAACAATCATGAAATCAAATAGAATGACATTAAGGTATACGATCCCAAACATTTGGAGCAGTTGCAGCATCTCGCTGTCAGTTACAAATTTATACACCATAAATTACAAGGAACTCAAAAACACTAGAATCGTGACATAAAATGTAATCCCATAGTAAAGATTCATAACAATGGACTACTAGTTTGACAATAGCCACTAAAAATGATAAACTTATTTATTAAACATCACACACTATCAAATTACCATAAGAGAATGGTATTTTACCAAGATCATCACCTAATAACAAATACAACTATGGAAGAATATTTGATTTTTTGTAGCATATCTTGATTACATCTCCAAAAACATTATTCTAGAATATTACGCATTTAATTTTGTAGAATATTGCCATAACTTTGACTATTCAAGTGATGGTAACAGAAAATAAAAAATCTATTTATATTATAAAATATATGCATGTGTATCTTGTACATATGTATCTGCATGTATATGTATGTATGTATCATCTTTCACAAGCTACTGTTTCGACGATAAAATAATAGGACAATCAACAATGCTGTAATAGCAAACTTGGCCAGGTTGTTATTCCTTTCCGAATACTTTGTTAAGTTCATCCCTATCTCCCACTCATTAATTTAAACAACAGGAAATCAGATTGTGGCTTTATCAGAAGAGCAAATTGTAGCCAACCTCCCTGAGGTTTGGCCTTTGATAACCAAAAACAACTTTATGTTTAATTGACAATGACCTCCTCTCACGTCAGTCAACGGACGTTAGATTTAACGTTTGACCGTGTGATAAAAATAAAAAGTCAAGAATACCCTTGACATTATTTAATAATGTTTATTTACTTTTATAATTTTAGAGAATTACAATTTTACCCTCCAACCTTTTACAATTTAACAACTTTACTTATTTTGATTGTCCAATAAAAAATGGACAAGTGTTATAAAACATGTTTTTTTTTTTCAAGTCATTCAAAAAATTAAATAATAAAAGAAAACTAATAAAATACATTAAAATAAATAATATCATATAAATATTACAAATGTTTTTTTTTATTTTTTAAATCTTATAAATGTATCAAAATATTAAAAGTTATTAAAAAAAACTATTAATTTTTAAAAATGAATTAAAAGGAATAAATATATATTTAAAAAAGGAAAAATATTTTTTTATTAAAATATAAAAACCAATTATTTCAATATTTACTTTATCCAACTCCCAGCAAAAAGTTATAATATCTGTTGATCATATTCATAATAGTACCAAAAGCTGCTTTGAATGCATTAAAACACAAGTTGGAATTATTGAAGAAACCCATGTTCAAAATCAAGATATCTTTGAATAAATAAATAAATAAAATAAAAAAAGCAAATCCAGTTACATTCAAATCATCACTTCCTATGTTTCTTCGTTATCGTACATCAGTTTGTTTTTTTTTTTTTTTTTTTTTTTTTTGATTTTTTTTTAAAAAGACAGATCGTCTTTTATTAGGATTATAAAAGTAACAATAATGCTAAACATCCCACCTAAAATCCCACTTTTTTCATCCCACTACATGTGGCATGTGAGGTGTCAAATTGTGAGTGGATAAACATGTGTATCCACTTACAATTTGACACCTCACATGCCACATGTAGTGGGATGAAAAAAGTGGGATATTAGGTGGGATGTGTAGCATTACTGTAAAAGTAAATAATCAAGTAATTTATGGATCTTAAGTTTTCTCAAGTTTTTTTTTGAGGAAATAGACAAAAATAGCACCAAATTGGATTGGTTTTGTGGTAATATCACCAACTTAATAAATTTTGTAGAAATAGCACCAAAGTATGTGATCTGCCCAAATTGCCCTCACTTATTCTTTCTTCCTCTCTCTCCCTTTCTTCCTCTCTCCTTTGTTTTTTTTTTTTCAAAGAACTCCATTGATCCATCAATGGAGGTCGGACAGACCTCAAATGGAGATTGAATGGAGGGCGAAAGACCTCCATTGGAGTCGAAATGACCTCGACCTTCATTGGTGGTCGATGAAGAAGAAGATTAAAAAAAATATATCTGGAAATAAGTCTCGGATATTTGGAAATAAGTCTCGCGTATTTAGAAATAAGTCTCGGGTAGGTCACCCGAGACTTATTTCAAGCCATTTCCAACTACCCGAGACTTATTTCAGATGCCCGAGACTTATTTCAAAATACCCGAGACTTATTTCCAGATTATTTTTTTTTTAATCTTCTTCTTCATCGACCACCAATGGAAGTCGAGGTCATTTCGACTCCATTGGAGGTCTTTCGCCCTCCATTCGACCTCCATTTGAGGTCTGTCCGACCTTCATTGATGGATCAATGGAGGTTTTTGAAAAAAAAAAAAAAAAAAAAAAAAAGAGGAAAGAGGAAGAAAGAGAGAAAGGAAGAAAGAGAGAGTTAAAGAGAGATTAGGGGCAATTTTGGCAAATCACCTTAATTGGTGCTATTTCTACAAAACTTATTAATTGGGTGACTTTTCCACAAATGGCTTTGGAAATAGTGCTAGAAATTTTAAGGACTCTTTTTTTTTTTCCTTTTCTTTTTTCTTCTCATGTTTTACTAGCATTGAGTAAATATTCAGGGACATTTTGGTATTTATAGCACCAAAATCCGGTCAATGGTTAAATTTAACCAACTTTGACTAACAGTAGGGGAGGTCATTGTCAATTAATAATAAAGTTGTTTTTGGTTGTCAAAGGCTAAACCTCATGGAGGTTTCTCTCTGCATTATGAGATATTTGTCGGCTGATCCTACCAAGTACCAACAAAGCAAACATTTTATGGCCCGAGACTAACAAACAACTAAGTCAAGGGGGATGCTATTAATTATCAAAATAGACAGGGTTTCCTGACATTTGCTCAAACGTAAGGACATTTTGGTAACTTTCTGAGCCCTAAATTGATGGTATAAAAACAAATTTGTAGTCTTATCTGTGAGATTGTGACCTGTGAGAGGAGCAGCAGCAGCCAAGAATAGAGAGTAGGCCATTTCATCTACTGTTTCAAGGTAATTATATTTTGCTCGAAAGATAGATCTATGATGATGAGTATTATTATTATTATTATTATTATTATTTTAGCGAATATAGATAATTTATTGATAAAAGAGAGTAAATAAATGCATTTAATTAGAGAAATGCTTGAAACACAAGTGCATTTATTGCAACATACAAACACTAAAAAAAGTAAAAAAAAAAACAGAAGAAGATGAAATGGGCTGTGAAGAAGATGAAAAATATGATTAATTTTTCTCTCTTCAAATATGACCGGTACGGGAGTATGAAATCCGACACTTTGATTCTTTTTATAAAAACACTCAATTAGAGGAAAGCTTGACAGCCAGTATATCAGTAATAACTTGATGTCCTATCCTAATTTGTATAGTCGAAATCTCATCTCATCCGAGAATTTAGATATTGGATTCGATCTGTACCACTTATTTTAGAATTCACATTTAGCTCAATCCTTTAATTATACCAAGTCTGAATATATATATTCGGACTTGGTACAATTAAAGGATTGAACTAAATGTGAATTCTAAAATTAGTGCTATAGATCGAATGGATGTAATAAGGATTGATAACTTATTACAATGCACATTTTAAACACCTTTGATGAAACTGTATGGAATATATTGAATCTTGATCTTGATCTGATTTTTTGTATGGATGGTCAAAACATTGAAATACATTTATGGAAAAAAATTAAAAAAAATCGGGTGCAATAACTAATTTTTTCTGGTTTTTTTTTTTAAGATAAAACATTTAAAAATACAGAAATATAAGAAAAAATAGTTCTTAAATCTTTAAAATTTCCAAATTTTTACCAAATGTTTATTTCTAATATGCTGCCTAGAATCAGGATTCTAAACCTTACCAACCTCGCAATCTTGATACTGAGTCAAAAAAGGCTTGCTCCAACCCAACACATTTGCTTGCAAAGTCCTGTCTTCGGAAGCCATGGCAAACTGCATTTCGTAAGAACCAAACCCTCCAAGCAATGACACAGAACAAGCCCAACTCCTCCTTATTCACCAAGGAAAACCAGTCCAAAACGAAATCGAAAAAACTAGACAACTTACTCCTTTTTCTGGCCATACACGGCAGCCACTCCCCACCAGTGAGAATGGATACTAATTGAGAGTATATGGGCACATATCTAAAATCTAGACCCTTTGCTGCTATCTATCTTGTCCCTATTTAGAGTATATGGTCAACTTTAATGTGTTTTAATACGGACTGAAAAACAAGATTTCTATAAACCTCTTTATTGTCACACAATAAGTTAGCTACTTTAGTAGTTGAATTCTCTGTATTCTGCTTCATCACTGGACCGTGCTACCGCTGCATGTTTTCTAGAACTCCATGATCTAATTATCACCAAGATTCAAGAAAGAGACAAATACAACTAGTGGAATACTTGCCCAATTTGCATCGGTGGCCCAATATAAATTAAGCTTCATTTTTTTGGCTGATTCTATGAATTTCCGTATGGAAATCCAAAACCCAAGCCGATCTAATAAATTTCAAGATTTGGAATCCAATCCAATCCAATCATGTCTTCGAATCTAATCTAATGGATTGGATCAAATGCAATGAATCTTATTGGATAGAATTGGATCATGCACACCCCTAGGTTATTGAAAAAAACACAATTTTTTTTCTTTTCAAAATAACAGAAAAAAAAAAGTCAAAAGGTACGTGGAGGAGATGGAGATCTCATCACCAGAATCTCTATCACGGTGGACATGAGATCCATCTTGGGTCTCCATCATTGATGGAGATCCCAACAATGGAGACCATCCTGATACATTGTTTCTACATCAATATCACTTATCGATATATTGCCTTAGCGTGTAAAAAAACATTTTTACTTCAGAAGTCCAAGTTTTGATATAAATAAATATTTGTGATTTAGTTTTACCATAAATAAGAACTATATGGAAAGAGAGGAGGAAAATGCTGTTGCAGCACAAAATGAGCAAAACGAAAGTGAAGTTGAGATCGTGGTTTCTCCTCGACCATTGTCTGGTAAGTGTTGTAATGCTCCACCCTCTTTTCTTTTTTCTTTCTTATTTTTATTTATTTATTTTATTTATATATATATATATAAAGAAAAATATATTGTTACTCTGAAAGTTAGTTGCATTGTTTGAGTTGTCATTGATTTTATTTAGAGTAATTGGCACAAATCCCCCCAGACTATACCAGTTTTTGCATGTTGCCCCCTAAACTATTTTATTAGGCACTAAACCTCTTGAACTATCACTTACTGGCAGACCAAAACTAAAGATGCCCCCTCAGGGGGGAAAAAAACCCAAAGGATTACTAATAAGTGATAGTTCAGGGGGTTTAGTGCCTAATAAAATAGTTTAGGGGGCAACATGTAAAAACTGGTATAGTCTGGGGGGATTTGTGCCAATTACTCTTTTATTTATTTCTTAAAACATTCTTGATTGATATTTTAGTTCAAATATCAACTTAGGTTCCGTTTGGAAGAGATAGCTTCTTCAATCTTTTTGAAGTACAGATAAAACTTTTAAAAGAAAGATCGACACACCTCGCAATAATTGTCTGGGTGTATATATACATTATTTACATATTTCTGGTCTATGCATGTGTATATAATATCAGAAATTGAATCAACGACACTTGTTCTCTCATTTCAATTTGGACAGACGTAACATCGAGAAATAGACGCGTGAAGTTGTATAGGGCTGCATTTAATGGTAAATGGGAAACAGCCACAGATATTTATGCGGGATTTCCAGATGATATTTCAGGCAGGATCACAGAGAGAGGCGATACTGCTCTCCACATTGCAGCTATTGGACAAAACATTTCTTTTGTGAAACAATTGGTAAATCGGATGAGAGAAGAGGATTTAACTTCGACAAATGAAGATGGACATACAGCTTTTTTTCTAGCTGCTGCTTCTAGTAATGTTGACCTTTGCAAGATAATGTTGGAGAAGAATGAAGACTTGGCAATGATCCGAGATTGGGATGATATGTTACCACTTCATTTCGCTTCTTTATCTGGTCACAAGCATATGACTCGATACCTTTATCGATTAACTAGACCTCAACTGAATTACAAGGATCGCGCTCAGTTGCTTGTCAATTGCACAAGCACCGATTTGTATGGTAAACTCTATACATCTTTAATCTATACTTTTGAAACAACTGCTCCGTAAACATTCTCACTTTATCTGATAGTGAAATTATTGAAAGTCTATATTTCACAGTAAAGAATATGTACAATAGATAGAATGTTGTGTTCCCAGATATTGCGCTAGATTTGGTGGATACTCACCCAGAAACATCCATTGGTCGTGGTAGAAATGAGGAGACAGCATTGCATGTATTAGCTGGAAAGCATCTGCCATCTTTAGACTTGAACAAACAAAATCAAAGAGGAATTCTGAAAAGCTGTTTCAACACATGTGAGTCCCCTAAATCTTTTAGATCTTTTAAACAAATTTTAAACTAAACCTTCTTAAAACACACTTTAATTATATATACTGCTTCTACTGGCAGTTTCAAGTATGAAGAAGGGCCGCAGCAAGCTGTATTCACAAGCACTTCAACTAACCAGATGCATCTGGGAAAAAGTCATGTTAATGTGTGATGACTCAGAAATTTCAGATCTGATTGGAAATCCTAGGAAACTAATATTTGATGCTGCGAAAGTGGGGAATGTTGAGTTTCTATCTATACTTATTAGTGACTATCCCAGCTTGATTTGGGAACGTAACGACTCAGGACATAGCATATTTCATGTTGCTGTTGAGCATCGTCAGAATGAAATCTTCGAACTTCTAAGAGAGTTGGGTTCAAGTAAGGATTTCATATTCGCTCGGATAGATAACTATGGGAACATTTTACATTTGGCTGCAAGATTGGGACATCCATCTCGACTCAATAACTTATCAGAAGCAGCATCAGGAACAGCTCTTCTAATGCAGCAAGAGTTGTTGTGGTTTAAGGTAATGACTAGTTTGGTCAAGTTTATTACATATGAGTTATAACTAGATTGTAATCTTGATGATGAGATGTCTTAAAATTTTGTTAGAGTGCTTAAATACAATTATTGGACTCTTTCTTATCAACTTAAGCTCTTAAGTCTGATGGTCACTAACATGGTATCATAGGAGTCTTGGGTTCGAGTTCCCCAACGTGATTATTTGAATTTGTTGTGTGTTTGTGTTTGGGATCGAGTCACGTGGTAAGCCCATTGCTCTTGCATGTGAGAGGTGTGTTAGAATGCTTAAATACTATTATTGAACCCTTTATTATCAGCTTAAACTTGCAGGTCCGATGGTTGGTACACATTTTAACTAAACAAAACAAATGGATTAAGATATCTGAATGAAGTCTTTCTGATGAAGCATTGTTATATATGCATTTCAAATTGTAGGCAGTGGAGATGATTGTGCGCCCTGGGGATGCTAAAGCTAAAAATAATAATGATGAAACGCCTTGGGAATTATTCGTTAGAGAGCATGAAGAGCTTAAGTTGAGAGGGGAGGGTTGGATGGAAAGAACTTCAAATTCATTAATGGTTGTTGCGACACTTATAGCCACCATGGTTTTCACAGCAGTTTTAACAATACCTGGTGGCAACAAAGGAGATACCGGAGTTCCGGTTTTCAATCAACAACTGTCATTCAAAATCTTTGCCATATCAGTTGCCATATCGTTGTTTTCTTCTTTGACATCAATACTAACCTTCATATCCATCCATACTTCATCTTATGAATATGAAAAATTCCTTTGGCAGTTGCCTTTGAAGTTGATGTATGGCCTTTTAGCTCTTTTCATATCGGTTGCGTCGATGATGGTCGTTTTTTGCACAACTTTTTCCATCATCTTTCATGAAGGACTGCAAGGTTTTGCTTTCTCTCTCAACATAATTGCTTCCGTTGTAGTGCTCTTGTTTATTCGGCAACAATACCGTCTTTTTATTGATGCACTTCGATTGACATTTAATCCTTTGTCTTACTTCTACCAAAAACCTGTTCTTCTCCGGTAAAAGAACTCTATCATACACTTATTATTATTATTATTTGAGACATTGTAATGATGAACGCCCTTACCACATTGGGCGGTGGTAACTCTACCGACTACCTGCAGTTAACAGTTAGTAGAATGAATCTAGTCCGAAGTTATAGTTCTATGGAATTTTCAGATATGTAATAGTAATGGTTTATTTTATTTTTTATATTTCGAATTCTGGTACGTTTGGAAGGTGTAGCATTGATATACTTTCTTTCTCCAAAATTGTATTGTATTGTATTGTATGTTTGATTAATGTAATTATATTTTTAGAAGATAAATCTGGACAGTACTAAACATTCCCATTAGTATATAATTAGATTTCTAGAAGAGAAAACATCAAATTATGTACCAGTTTTTCCCTTCTTAGCTTGCCATGATCATGATCCACTCATCCACCTCTTATCCGATTGATTGTGATTTGTGTAGGGGTCCAATCACAGATACAGTGCATGCATACAACATAGATTTTGTGTTATTTACCATTGATTTTTAATAAGATCTTTTTTTAAAAGCATTACACTATTACATAAATTTGAGGATTTTTGAGGAGGATGGAAGACTCGAAACCGTAACATCGTAGTGTAGGTGTGGGTTTTACCACTTTGACCAACCTTATCTTATCGATTTTTAATAAGATATAAAAATTGGGTTTATTTGGATTTTCGTATAAAAATTATCAATGGATGGATTGATTTTTAATAGTATCTTTAAGTAATTTGTTTTATAAAAATTTCGGATAAAAAATAGAAAATATGGGTTCAAAATACTGTTCAAATATGGGTCCGGTAAAACTCGAATTTTTTGTGGGTCATGTTCCGATACTAACCTGATGTACATACTGTAGGTTTAAATTTTTAATATGGATCTTTTGTTGATTTGATCTTGTTTTTGACCTCACCTAATCTCATGACACACAAACATTGCAATGAATATGTGGTTAATATGTGATTAGTTTCTAAAACTACTTAATTAACAACCAATCACATGCTTTAAAAATGTCAGGGAAAAGATTAGATCAGCAATGAATCCAAATCCTTAAAATTTACACACTTATTGTGGGTTTGGACCCACAATTTGTCAATTTAAAGATAGATTAGTAGTTTATTTTTTTTTTAATTTTTTTTTAATAGTAGTTTAATAACTAAATTTAATAAGAAATTGAAAGAAAGAAAATGCAGATCCATATACCGTATCTTCCTAAATTATTAAATGTTAATTAATCATTCACTTATTTAATAGATTTTATATATTTAGAATGTTGTTAATTTGTTTTTTTTTTTTGGAAATATTACAATAATTCGGGATTTGGAGAGGGAGACAGACTTGAACCCACAACCTTATGAGGTAGGTATGATGGGCAAACCACCGGTATCTAAATTTAAATTTGAGTAGCGATATTGACACCCCTTTACGACCGTTTGTACACTCCGAATTTATATATTTTCAAAATTCCAACATTACCCTTAAATTAGGTTATTAACATTATAATCAATAGATATTATATTTCTTAAAACTATTTTACTTTTTCGATTTTTTATTAACTAAACCAAATTAAAGAAAAACGTAAAAGTAAAATAAAAAAGAAAAGTAAAAAATAAAATCGAAAAGTGGGAGGGGGCCATGTGGCCCATGTCAACAACCTCCTTCATCTTTTCAAGTTTAGGAGAAGGCTTATACATATATATATTTCCTCATATATATATATATATATATATATATATATATATATGTGTTTCTGTTGTATATGGTAAACATCAAGAGATAGAAATTAATTTATAAACCTCAGCCACTCTTGAGAGCTTGATCTTAGAATGCTGTACCAGTTTAGTTGAGATTCGGTCATCTATTCAATTTATAAATCTAAGAGATTGTAAAAGCTTCCCGTGATGCGTTACTGGCAGTAAGACCCATAACAAATGTAAACCATATATTATGGGCTCATTGGCCAATCTGGGGAAGCTCATCAGTCGCTTTTGACCAAAAGCATCACATAAAACTGTTAGATGATTATTTAGATAAACTTTATAATTCACAAAGTGGTTATACTAAAAAGTAAAAACAAGTGATGAGAAAGTCCAACAACACATAAATTCACAAAGTGGTAAAATTCTTCAGGAAGGCCAGATATATATTGAACACTGATCAAAAAGAATTCAAATGAATTGAGATATATTCTGCACTTTTACATCGTGTTAGTTTTTGAAGAAACAACAAATGTATATATATCCAATAAACAAAAGTAATGTAAGTAAGCATGATCATATTGCTGACAAATACCAGGGCATAGATTCAGTTAAATATTGCTTACAAGATGAGAATTGATAATGTCCAGAAAATCAAGTGGCACAAATACAACTGCTGAATCTATGCCAAGAATTATCATTGTTCAAAACCAAACAATCACTCCTGCACACAAAGCTTTGTTTTTGAATCTAAGTACTGCTCACATCTACGGTTTGAGAATAATATGATAGCAGATTGAAGAAGACCACGGAACGTTCACAATATGGTATAACACTACAACTTAAGGTCCATGAAAAACACGAACAACATTCTTTCCTAAACTTGAAAATGTAACTCAACAACCACAATAAATCTCCCAAAGGCTTCAGGATAAGATAGTTCAACATCTTCAAACATAACAATTATTCACATAGATCCTTTTTTAAATATTTCTGGAAACATTTGTTGACCACTGCCTAGATGATTATTCAGAGATACTTGGTAATTGGTATTGAGTACAATTGCAATTTTTTAACTTGCTTCTCAAAACATCAGACAGGTAAACAAGCTTTTCGAGGCTTTATTATCAAAATATTTTTAAGACTGAAAAAGAAATGCCAGCATCATTACTTACACCACATTCTGCATTTCTTGAAAAACATTTTCTAGCATCATTCATCTGTCCATTCCAAGGACATCTATCTAACCACTTTATTTTAATAATGATCGAACTCTCCCTATCATGTATCTTCTAGAAATAAGAATTTCTAGCAAAGGACAAATCTAATAATTTAATGAGCGAGTCAGAGAGAAATTGAGAGAGAGAGAGAGAAGGAAACGAAATACAAATAATTCTTTAAGCCATTGATCCAAGTGATAGACAGAAGTCCCAGTTTCTTCAATAAAAAGTCATTAATAAAGTTGCAGATTGATACAGTTGGAAGAATGTGTAGATACTATTTTAAAGCATACAGTATTAGCATATTTGCATCTTGTACCGTGCTTGTGCAATACTCACTGCCCAGATGAACCTCTCAGGATCACGGGCAAGGCTTGAGGGGAACACCGTTATGCTGAATAAGGTTAAAATTGTTACGATACCAACCTTGTCATCCTAGTTAATTGTTAATAGACTTCTATTTCCTGTAAATGTCTATATTTCCTTATCATTATCTCTAGTAGGGTTTCAATGTTTTCCCTTGTTCATTATAAATATTCCTGTAATGTAACAGTGTTAATTAATCTGAAATACAAACTTTACATGGTATCAGAGCCTCCTGTTTTCTAACGAATTTTTTTTTTTTTTTTTTTTCTGATCCTTGCTTCCACACCTCGCCATGGCCACCACTGCTTCTTCCGTCTCCTCATCAGCTACTGCTACCTCGTCACCGTCGGCTTCTTCCTTCTCCTACACCTCGTCTCTTCCTGGTCCTACGATTGCTAATTTCCTCAAGCTTTCAGAGACCAACTATCTTCTCTGGACAGCTCAACTCAGACCGTTTCTTATTGGTCATGGCCTTTTTCAGTTTGTTGATGGCACGTCACCTGCTCCTCCTCTCCTGCTTCCAACCGCTGATGACGCTGCTGCTGGTCCTAATCCCGCCTATCTTCAATGGTTTCAACGTGATCAGCTTGTCGTCAGTTATTTGGTGGCTACAATGACAGAGCCCATGCTCTCCTTGATTGTTGGCAAGTCCACGGCTTTGGAGATGTGGCTATGTCTGAAGGATAATTTCTCCCAACAATCGGTTGCCAACGCCGCTAATATTCGATTTCAACTCATGGACATGTCGAAAGGTACAAAATCGATCTCTGCGTATCTCCAACATGCTAAAGCTCTCTCTGACTCTCTTGCAGCCATCTGTGAGCCGGTTTCTTCATCTGATCTTGTAACTGCTGTTCTCCGTGGTCTTGGCTCCGACTATGCCATGATTGTCACTGCGATCTTGAATTTCCCTCCTCTCCCACGGTTTGAGGATCTTCGGGCTCGTCTGCTCTCGTATGAGTCCCAGTTGCAACGTTCCCGGCCTGCTGAATCCGACACCTCCACTGCCCTTCTTGCCGCTCATTCTCCTTCTCCAGCCGCCAACTTGTCTCATGGTTCCTCCTATGGCCGTGGGCAATCTCGTGGTGGCCGCCATGGACGACGCAACAACTTCCGAGGCCGTGGTCGTGCCTATTGGAATTCTAATCCGGATTCTTTTTCTTTTGGTTCTGGCCGTGGGACTCCTTGGCATCAATATCATGGTCAAAATGGTGGTCGTGGTCTCTTGGGTGCTCATCCTTCTCAGGCTCATTCACCGCAGTGGTGCCCCACGTGCTCCACTCCTCAGCATTCTCTCTCAAATTGTCCTCATCGCTTTCATGGTCCTGAGTCTCTCACTGCTCCGTTTGCGGGCATGCATGTCGCTCAATATCCGCCTCCTCCTGATCTTACCTGGTATCCTGACACCGGTGCCACTCATCATATGACTAGTACTGCTCCTCCAGATTCTGTCCCATATTCTGGTAATACTTCTGTCCTACTTGGTAATGGGGCCTCCCTTCCCATTATCAATACTGGTAATATCCCTGTGTCTCTAGGTTCTCATACACTGTCTCTCAATAATGTTTTCCACGTTCCTTCGCTAAATAAAAACTTATTGTCTGTCGCCCGTTTTACTAAGGATAATTCTGTTAGTTTCACTTTCACTCCTTCTGGTTATATAATATCTGATCTCACGTCTGGTGTTCCATTATTTCAGGGCCAATGTAAGGATGGTCTTTATCCCTTTTCGCAGCCACAACCGTGTGCAATGGCTACGACTGCGTCCAATATTTGGCATCTTCGTCTTGGTCACCCGTCGTCTACCGTCCTTCGTCATTTAGGTTCCAGTTCTTTAGGCTCAAATTATTCAAGTAGTTTTCCTTTTTGTAATGACTGTGCAACTTGCAAGTCTCATAAACTCCCTTTCTTTTCGAATAAAATTCATGCTGTGTTTCCATTTTCTATAATACATTCTGATGTTTGGATGTCCTCCATTACTTCTGTCTCTGGCTTTAAATATTATGTGTTGTTTACTGATGAATTTTCACGCTACTCCTGGATTTATCCAATGCGTCGAAAATCGGAGGTTTTTACGCATTTTTGCACTTTCATTGCCATGGTTAAAAATCAATTTAAATCTTCTGTTCAAATTTTTCAGTGTGATGGTGGTTCTGAATTTGTTAATTCTAAATTTACTGACTTCTGTACTAATTTAGGCATCCACCAACGTCGTTCGTGTCCTCATACACCTCAACAAAATGGTCTTGCCGAGCGCAAGCATCGTCACATTGCGGACATGATTCGTACTTTATTGTCTACGTCTCATGCACCGCTTGACTTGTGGGTTGAGGCTGCTCTCACCGCTGTCTATCTCATCAACCTCCTCCCTACACCAACTCTTGGGTGGTCCTCTCCTTACTACATTCTCTTTCGTAAGTATCCCAGCTATAGTCATCTTCGCACCTTTGGGTGTGCCTGTTTTCCTCATCTTCGGTCCTATGTCTCCAATAAACTTCAACCTCGGTCTATTGAGTGTGTCTTCTTAGGTTACAGTTCGAATCATAAAGGGTATCGGTGTCTCGATCGGGTAACTCAACGGGTATTTATTTCGCGTCATGTTATTTTTAACGAGCATAAGTTTCCCTTTGAAAGTGTACAGGTGCAGCACCAATCATATCCCATGGCCACGTTGGAACTCCTCCAACTTCATGGGTCGTCTACTGCAGCTGCCTCACAGCCGTCGCCCACGGCTCCAGCTCCTATGCCTTCAGCTGCAGTGCTGCCGTGTTCTGCTCCAGCCGACCTTGCCCTGCCACCTGTCGATCTTGCACTGCCTCCAGCCGTGTTGGATCCTCCTTGCCCAGCTCCTGCCTCACCGGAACCCAGCCTGGTGCCGTCTGCAGCTGCCCTTGTTCAGCCGGCTGTCCCTCCTGTTCCATCGTTGCCTGTTCACCACATGACCACTCGGCTTCGTGACGGTATTCGACAGCCCAAAGTCCGCACCGATGGCACTGTTCGTTATCCTCTCTCTGAAGCTCATGCCTCGGTACTGTCTGCACCTATTGAACCGACTTGTTTTACTCAGGCTGTTAAATCTTCCGTTTGGCGAGATGCTATGGCTGAGGAGTTTAATGCCCTTGTCAAAAATGACACCTGGATTTTGGTTCCGCCATCCTCTTCTCACAATACGGTAGGCTGCAAGTGGGTTTTCAAAATTAAGCGTCACTCCGATGGCTCCATTGAGCGATACAAAGCTCGTCTTGTTGCCAAAGGTTTTCATCAACAAGCTGGCTTGGATTATGATGAAACTTTCAGTCCTGTTGTCAAGCCTGCTACTATTCGCACTGTCCTGTGTCTCGCTGTCACAAATTCTTGGACCATTCGCCAGTTGGATATTAAAAATGCCTTCCTGAATGGTATTCTTCGTGAGGATGTTTTCATGACTCAACCACCTGGTTTTATAGATCCGCATCGACCACATCATATCTGCAAGTTACAGAAAGCATTATATGGCCTGAAGCAGGCTCCCAGGGCTTGGTTCAGCCGGTTCAGCATGTTCTTGATGCGGTTTGGTTTCAAGCAAAGCAAAGCTGATCCCTCCCTCTTTATATATCGTCTTGACACTCACACGCTTTATTTATTATTATATGTTGATGATATAATTTTAACAGGCAGCCATGTCGATTTTATAACAATTTTTGTAGATCAACTTGGTCGTGAATTTGATGTGAAGGACTTGGGAGCATTGCGGTATTTCCTTGGTCTTGAAGTTAATCCTCATTCTGACGGTCTACATATTTCTCAAGTCAAATATACACTGGATCTTCTCCATCGAAATTCCATGACTGAGTGCAAACCGTGTTCCACTCCTCTTGCTGCCAGTGTGAAGCTCTCGGCTTCTGAGGGTGCTCTCTTACCAAACGCAACTGAATTCCGTCACTTGGTTGGTTCTCTCCAGTACCTGACATTAACTCGACCCGACATTGCTTTTGCCGTCAGCACAGTTGCTCAGTTCCTTAGTGCTCCTCGCCAACCTCATTTAGTTGCTGTGAAGCGAATTCTTCGCTACCTCAAGGGCTCCATTGATCACGGCATCCTGATTAGCTCATCTCCTACACCACTGACCATCCGAGCTTTCTCTGATGCGGATTGGGCGGGTTGTCCAACCACTCGTCGATCCACTACTGGCTATCTCATCTTCTTGGGTTCGACTCTTATCTCCTGGTGTTCTAAAAAGCAACCGACAGTTGCTCGTTCTAGCACTGAGTCGGAATACCGCTCTCTCGCTCACGCGTGTGCTGAAACTGTTTGGGTCAGTTTTCTTCTTCATGAGCTTGACTGTTCTGTGTCTTTTCCTACTTTGCTCTACTGTGACAACATCAGTGCTACTTATCTCGCTGCCAATCCCGTTCACCATGCTCGCACTCGTCACATTGAACTGGACTACCACTTTGTCCGCGAGAAGGTGGCACTTGGCAGTCATCGAGTTACTTTCGTCCCCTCTGCTGATCAACTTGCTGACCTCCTTACCAAGGGCCTTCATAAACGCCACCATACGCGTCTTACAGCCAAACTGATTCGTCCTTGGCCGTCCAGTTTGAGGGGGGGTGTTACGATACCAACCTTGTCATCCTAGTTAATTGTTAATAGACTTCTATTTCCTGTAAATGTCTATATTTCCTTATCATTATCTCTAGTAGGGTTTCAATGTTTTCCCTTGTTCATTATAAATATTCCTGTAATGTAACAGTGTTAATTAATCTGAAATACAAACTTTACAAAAATGACGAAGACTTCCGTTAGACAAGAGGTTAAATGGGAGCAAATAGTGATGCAATAAATGGAGTACAAAAGTCTTTATAATAGAATTCTAGCAAGAGAGCCTCACCAAAAGAATTAGCAATACATGTTTCTCCAACACTTGTCAATGGCTGCTTGAATTTTCTTAGGTTTGCAAAGCTCTCGAACTACTCTTTGCCAAGTAGAAGCTTTGGGTGACAAAAACTTTTGAAGCATCACTTTTACAATATTGATAGCACCTACAGTTCTTTTTCGTTTAAATAACCGACCTACAAGCTCATCTAAAAAATCTCTCCCATCTTGAGGTGTGTCATGTTGCACATGTTGCATGAAACAACGTCGGGATCACAACACCTGTCCATCATACAATTTAAAAGATCAATGGCACGAGAGACACTACTTTGCTTGCACAAAGCGTTGACAACATCAGGTTGAGACTTTGATTCCTGGCAAAGCATCTAATTGAAAAGTTTCAAAGCTTCTTCGATCGAGCCAGCATTGCAGAGGACATGAATCATTGAACTATAAGCAAAAACATCAGGTTTCCATCATCTTCTCAGCATTTGTGTCCACACCATTACCCCCCGCCCCCCAACAGACCTCAGTGCATATATAGTTACCATTTGACATCTCTTTCCAAATCTGAATAGCCTTATCACTTTTACCCATCTCAAAGAAACCTCTCATCAAGGAGCTAAAAGTAAAAGCATTCAGAATACAACCCCTGGTTTACCATTTCAGTGAAGATTTCCATAAACCAGTGTTTGGTTTACAGCCTTTTTCCGCCATTTCCTTCCAAAGTTTCAATCCATCCTCAGACTTCCTCCAAAGAAACCAGCAAACGAAACCATCAGTAGCTCTCCCTTGCTTAACTAGCCCATTAATAACAGTCCCATACTTAACTTCAGGCACATATTTGTTTGATACCATCCGATCCAAAAGACTAACCGCCTTATCCAAATTCCCCTTGAGACACAAACCATCTAATAGCAAAACTGCCTCCTCAATTCTATTCTATTTGCAAAATCCATCCATCAATGTACAGTAAGAATACAAATCCGGCACACATTTTTTTATCGGCATCTCCCTAAACACTCCAAGTGCAACATTCACCATTCCCAACTTACACATTGTCTTAATAACCAAATTAAAGCTCAACGTATTCATCAAAATGTTCATGTGTTTAGCATTAACATGTTTATAAAACTCCAAAGCACGATAATAGAGACTGTCTTGTATTATAACATTAAGAACCAAATTAAACGACTTAACACTCCTTCTACAATGAAATTCATCAACCATTTTACTAAACAAACCGATTGCTTCCTCAACTAAAGGGGCTTTACCATAAGCCTTAAACATCACAATATAACTCTTCTCTAAAAACACTCTCTTTTCACATCTCATTCGACACAAAACCATCTCTAGACCCACCCTTAAAATCACCGGAAGTCACATAGTTTTCAATGAGAGAATAAAAAGTTTTATCACCAGCTTTATAACAAACCAGTTTTGGACCAGAATTGAAGATTTGGTCCAGGATTGGTTGGTGAGATTCATCCTTGTTTTCAGGTTCAGTTTCCATATGTTTACTTGATGAAAATGAAGTAAGAACAGAAAACACCCGATGAGAACACTCACTCGGGATTGTGATTGAAGACTGTTTGTTGATGAGTGAGCTGGTGAAAAGGGTTTTTGAGTGATATATCAACCATTTTCGCATGGATTCAACTGGGTTTAGCTAAATTTGCAAAATTTCTCTTACATGACCACCAGAGCATCTTCATTTGCCTTCAACAACCACTACTCCTCTAAACCAAAACCCTTTAAAACCTTGTTATGTATGTCTCTCTGCAACTCCACCCACTTTCACTCATCACTCTTCACCCTAAATTTTCCTTCCTTTCGCGCAACAACAACAAAAATAATACCCAAAACCACCACAACATAATAAACAAGAAGAGAATAAGACGACCCAATAGACCCAATTCTCAAAATTTTCAAATCAACCCAAAACTAAAGCCAAGGTTTAAAGGATTTTGAGTGGAGAAATTGTTGAAGCCGAATGAAGATGCAAGCTTTGACGGCAAAAGCAGTTGGTGTATGCTCTGTTTCTACGATTGAAAAATAATAACGCTAGAGGGCCCAAAAAAGTGACCCAAATTTGGATCCAAACCTATGTAGCAACATCATACAGGACCTAAATTTTGGATCCAAACCTATATAGCAACATCACACACAATATGGGTCCACGTCACTCTTCTCAAAAATCTCATGTGATGTTGCCATATAGGTTTGGGTTCAAAATTTTGGTCACTTTTTTGGATCCTTTAGCATTATTGATTGATAAAACATAAGTTATGTTTAAAACATAACGGTGAGTTTAAGTGAGAAGCATAAGGAGGGTTTTGTGTTAGAAGTTTGTATATCTGCAAATCTTCTGGAGTGCATAAACCGTATAAAATGGTATATTGACATATTTCTTTTCGTTTCTTCTATCTTTTTTTTTTCAACAAGCATTCTTTGGCAACAAACGTTTGCGGTGCAATTTGTTTTGAACATGTTTTCGTTGACCGGAGAAGAATAACTGCAATTGAAATTTGTTATATGATCAAAGCCATTAGGGAAATTCCAACCATTGGATTCTTTCTCTAGTGAAAAAATCATACCGTTAAAGATAATATGAGTTTTTTCCTTCTGAAATATCATTGCCATTAATTCCTTATGTAAATGAGGATCAATTCCACGACCATTTTAATCAATTGGTTTGTCAAGAAAAAAAAAAGTTGATAAACTAAAAATAAAAAATGCTAAATTAAGTACCATTCATACATGTATCTAAACCAAGTACCATTTATACATATTAAACATTTTATACAAAATTACTGCCATGCCCATACTACGCGAATAAACTGGTTACATAGATAAGCAAAGATGAAAACAGATGTCTCAGAACAAAACTATGCGAATAAACTTTCAAGATACAATTCTCATATACGACGGAATTTAGAAACACACTAAATTCCAAGAAAATGAAACCAAATGATGAAATAGACTTTAGGAATCATGACAAAGAACCTATTTTGTTCGTGTTTGTCCTACATCACTAAGACTTATTCATTGTATTTATTCTATGCCTTTCATTATTTCTTTCTCTCTCAGAAACAAGAAGAATGCTAGAATGCAAAAGATTAATTAAAGAGAGAAAACCAGACTAAAGTAAATAAGAAAATGTTTACTTTTATGAAAGTTCCGCTGATAATACTCAACTGCAATTTTTTTTTTTTTTGTTGTTTTTTACATATCTCACATGCCTAGGGGTACCTTTAAAATAGTAAGAGTGTGTTTGGTATGACTTTTCAAGTAGAGCTTATAGAGTAGATCTTTTTAGTATCCGTTTGGGAGAGTTTGTTTACTGGCTAAAAGAGCTTTTTTAATTAAAAAAACTCTTTTTAATTTTAATTTTTTTTGTATTGTTTGGTTGTCACCCAGTAGAGTTTTTAGATGATTAAAAAAGTTGTTATACGTCCACTTGAAGAAGTCCAAATTTAAAGTTTTTCCAAGTAGATCTTCTGGAGTTTTTTTAATAACACTAAAATTTATAATTTAATATTTGCTAGAGTATTTTAGTAATTTTATCATTAAAAAAACTCTTTTTTAATTGACAACTAAGAGCATCTCCAACAGTCTACCTTGGAGACTCCCTTAAATAAAGGTGGATGTTGATGTAAGGGGCTATTAAGGGATACTCCCTTAAATGGTCTCTTTAATAATTTATTATTATTATTTAAATGTTTAATGTTGTGTAATAAATATTATATGGAGTTTTTAAGAAATAAAATAATCTTAAATAGGTAGAGCCCTAAAGAGGTCTAAAAACACCCCTTAATTAAGGGAGTGAACTCCACTTGAACACAATTAAAGGGGTCATTTAGGGAGTTGTTGGAGTTGTAAAAATATACATACTCCCTTAATTAAGCGAAGGGATGTCATTAAGGGAGTCTGTTGGAGATGCTCTAAACACTTTTATTTAAAAACTCTACCTCTAAAAGATCTACTTCTAAAAGATCTACTTGAGAAGCTCTCTCAAACTTACTCTTATAGTAGAGCTTTTAACAAAAAAATAAAAGCTTTTTATCATATAAATTATGAAAAAGGTGTTGACAATGTATTTTTAAAAAGAGCTTTTGGTTGTATAAATTACAAAAAAAGGTGTTGACAATGTATTTATAATGAAAGAGTTGTATAGTGGAATATCTAAAATTTATAAAGGGTAGTTAAGACAATTCATATATTTTTAAAATGCTCAAAAAAAGGCTTTTGGGGAAAGCACAAATTTTGAGCTTCTCCTAGAAAATATGTGTCCGTTTGGAAAAGCTTGTCTATTGGTTAAAAGAGTTTTTTTAATTAAAAAAGTTCTTTTTGTTTTGTTTTGTTTTGTTTTTTTTTTTTTTTTTTTTTTTTTTTTATATCGTTTGGTTGTCACTCAGTAGAGCTTCTGTATGATTAAAAAAGTTATATTATGTCTATTAGGAGAAGCCCAACTTTAAAGTTTTTCCAAGTAAATCTTTTGGAGTTTTTTTAATAACGCTAAAATCTCCAATATAACCCTATAATTTAATATTTGATAGAGTATTTTAGTAATTCTATCATTAAAAAGGTTCTTTTTGAATTGACAATCAAACGACCAATGTCTTTCATTTAAAAGCTCTACATCTAAAATATCTACTTCTAGAAGATCTATCGTAAGAAGATCTACTTGAGAAGCTCTTCCCAACATACTCATAAAGTAGCTTTTATAGTTAACACCATTCATATATTAAAAAGGTTGTTCAGAGTTTTGCCAAGAAAAAAAAAAAAAAAAAAAAACCTCCAAAACAGCTTCTAGATTTAAAAAAAAAATGTTTTTGATTTTTACAAAAGCCATATCAAACACACTAAATGTTACCATGTACGAAAAAAAAAAAAAAGACAAGATGGGGTTGGCTTAATGCCTTAATGTAATCCCTTAACATCTGTATCTATAAGGTTGTGGGAACGAGTTATATCTTTCCTCAATTTTGAAATATTATAATAGTTCAAAATAAGCCCTTAGGGGCGTAGTTCAACTGGTAGATGGACGAACTTGAGATTTAGATAAATGAGTCCTAAGTCAGTGGTTCGAATCCTATTAATGATAAAAGCTTCAAAAAAAAAAAAAAAAAAAAAAAAGAAATACCTTGTATAGATATCCAGATAGATAGATAGATAACCAGTCTTTCTATTATCAGTTCGAACTGATATAAAATATATCAGTTCTTTGCATGTGGACCATTGGATTTAAAAGATGCTTTGACAAGTGCATGCAACCAAGTCAAAGTATTTAAATTCAATAACCCACATGCAAGGAACTGATATATCTTTTGTCAGTTCGAACTGATAATAGAAAAATTGGATAGATAACAATATTCAAATATTCTCTCCTTGGTCCTTGTTTTTCCTTGGCATTCTTCAAGCGTAATTCAAATATCAAGTTGCATGAGAGAGAAAAAAGTGAACCAATTTTGACCATGTATTATGTATTTTGTATTTTGTATTTTGTATTTTGCTTAGGTGTCATTAGATTATGGAAAGTCAAGGAAAAACAAGCCAATGAGAGGATCTTGATCCGTTGGCTTAATGCCTTAATGTAATCTCTTAACATCTGTATCTATAAGGTTGTGAGAACGAGTTATATCTTTCCTCAATTTTGAAATATTATAATAGTTCAAATTAAGCTCTCAGAGGTATAGTTCAACTGGTAGATGTACGAGTTTGGGGTTTTGACAAATGAGTCCCAAGTTAGTGGCTCGAATTCTATTAATGATAAAAGCTTCAAAAAAAAAAAAAAATATACCTTGTATAGATATCCAGATAGATAGATAGATAACAAAAATAATAGTTCAAAATAAATAAATAAATAGATAACAATATTAAATATTGCAACTTGCTAGCATTCAAGGTGCTTTGATGGTTTACAATTTGTTTGACGTTTATGCACGCTTAGGCCTGGGTCCCATAAATTTTTTTTTTTTTTTTCTGGCACAATATTCATTCTCCTTACTTTTGAATTTTGCCTTTTTTTTTTATAAAAAAAATAGAAAATAAAAAATAAAATTGTCCCATCAAACAAAGTGATTACAAATAATCAAATTACCTTTACACACAAGTACACAACACAACCCCATTATTTCTTCTTATCGAACAATTTTTGGTTCCAATCATCTCCAAAAATCAAGAAGATGAGGAAATTACCCTCCCATTGGAGGTGACTGGTGAGTGAAGATTTTTACTATGAAGCTGAAGCGGTCAAAGATTGTTCGTGACAAAGATAGATGAGCGTAGTACGTCAATTTGGTGATAGAGCTTTAATAAGTCCAAGTTTTCTAGTGTCGACGTGGTCCAATAGTTTTTCCCTTTTGGAGTCGTCTGATAGATCCTTCGGTGGGGAAAGTACTAGGAGTGTGTTTGCGGTGAGGGAAGATCCGGAGGATGACGAACCGGAGGTATCACAACCGGGGCCTGTGGGTGGAGAGGGAGGACGACTTTTGATTGACCCCGAATCATTGATACCAGGACGAGAGGACTATGATGTTGGATACAACTCTGAGGAGTATTTCAGACATGACATGGATCACATACGGTTTGCGATAAACCAATTGCGGGAGAATAAAATGACATCGGCAAAAATTGGCCAGATTGCAACGGAGTTCTCGATCCCGGAATCAGTTGGTATGAGAATGCCACTAGCGGGGTAAATGGTTAGCAACCCGCATGGAGTTCCGGTGGCATTTCACCCGACATTTCTGGAGATCGGAGCTAGACTGTCTCTACACCCATATATCCGGAGGGTTCTTCGCGAATTCATGATTGCTCCGGCCCAATATTTTGGAGTTTTTTTAATAAAGCTAAAATTTAATATTTGTTAGGGTATTTTAGTAATTCTATCGTTAAAAATGCTCTCTTTGAATTGACAATCAAACGACGAATGACTTTCATTTAAAAGCTCTACATCTAAAAGATCTACTTCTAGAAAATCTACTTGATAAGCTCTTTCAAATGTACTCATAAAATAGCTTTTATAGTTAACACAATTCATATATTAAAAAGCTTGTTTACAGTTTTGCCAAAAAAAAAAAAAAAAAAAAAAACTTCAAAACAACTTCTAGATTTAAAAAAAAAAAAAACGTTTTTTATCCTTACAAAAGTCATACCAAACACATTAAATGTTGCCATGTACAAAAAAAAAAAGACGAGATGGGGTTGGCATAATGCCTTAATGTAATCCCTTAACATCTGTATCTATAAGGTTGTGGGAACGAGTTATATCTTTCCTCAATTCTGAAATATTATAATAGTTCAAAATAAACCCTAAGGGGCGTAGTTCAACTGATAGATGGACGAGTTTAGGGTTTGGATAAATGAATCCTAAATCAGTGGCTCGAATCCTACTAATGATAAAAGCTTAAAAAAAAACAAATACCTTGTATAGATATCCAGATAGATAGATAGATAGATAACAAAAATAATAGTTCAAAATAAATAAATAAATAGATAACAATATTAAATATTGCAACTTGCAAGCATTCAAGGTGCTTTTATGGTTTACAATTTGTTTGACGTTTATGAGTGCTTAGGCCTGGGTCCCAGAATTTATTTATTTATTTATTTTATTATTATTATTATTATTATTTTCTTTCTGGCACAATCTTCATTCTCCTTACTTTTGTATTTTGCTTTTTAAAAAAAAAAAAAAATCGTCCCATCAAACAAAGTAACTTTTAAAATTACAAATAATCCAAATTACCTTTACACACAAGTGCACAACACAACCCCATTATTTCTTTTCATTGAACAATTTTTGGTTTCAATCATCTCCAAAAATAAAAAGACTTGCGAGCAAATTACCCTCCCATTGGAGGTGACTGGTGAGTGAAGATTTTTACTATGAAGCTGAAGCGGTCAAAGATTGTTCGTGACAAAGATACATGAGCGTAGTACGTCAATTTGGTGATAGAGCTTTAATAAGTCCAAGTTTTCTAGTGTCGACGTGGTCCAATAGTACTTCATTTTTATTTGTCTGGTTGTTGTTACATTATTCACCCCTTTATTCAGAAAATATTCGAGTCATGACGTTTATGCGTGCTTCTGGGTCCCATAAATCCAATGCAGTGAATCCAATTCATGATTTCAATTCATATTATAATATAAAGTTAGAGAACAAGTTGGTTAAATGATTGACCAATGTCAATTACACATCACAAATAATAATCACTTACTCAAGCATTCAACACTAAACTCATAATTTAATTTTATTACATATGAATAGCATTAATAAATTGAAAGAAAAAAATTATTTACACATAGGAGGAGGCTACTCTAAACAATGGAGAAGGCAACTTTCCCAAACACCGAAGGTGGATTCCGGTGTAGGTCGAATTGATCTATTCCTCGAACAAATAGAGGAGCGGATCAGTCGTTTCTTTCTTGAAGAAGTAATAGTAATCAATTAATTAACAAATATTCTCAACCTCCGGCTGTTGGAGAAGAAGATTGTTTTGAAGAAAGACAGTATATTAACACAAAGAGGAAAGACAACAAAGGCTACCATTGAGCCTGATAATCTCCTTCCGAGAGGAGACGGCCAGGGAGACAAGGACATGAGCCAGCTATTCCCCATCCTGGAAATAGCATGGCACTTACAATTACCCACCTCTTTCAACAGGGCCTTGATTTCCCAAAAATCGATGAAATTATTAACAACTTTCAGTGGGCTGTTTAACATTCATTCGATGATTCCTGTCTGATTAGTTTATTTATTTATTTGTTAATTTAGTTTATAATGATGGAAACAACAGAAAATGGTAATTAATTAAACACACATTATACAAAAGCAAGCAACAACTAAAGATAAACATATGCATTTTCATAGCCAGAGAAACATATGCATAGCACAGTTAGATAAAGATAAAAGTAACAATGATAAACCCCCCATTAATTTTGCTTTTAAGACTCCGTTGACACCTTTTATACTAAAAAAAAAAACATTATTTCTGAGTGGAAGGAGGATTTTTGGCGCTGGAAGAAGTCGAATTTCCGAAGGTTTCAGACAACACCCTGCGGAAGACCTGCCCTCGTCGCGGCTGATGATTGCCGAAGGAAGTGGACGGAGACGGAGGAGGAGACGGAGCCGCTCCGGAGCTTCTTCTTCTATCGTCACTCATTCTACTATTTTAATTACCTTCACTTTCAGAATCCAGATAGCTATTGACTATAGTATTATATATTTATATTTGCGGTATGTGCTTAGAATTGCTAGACTGACTAGTAAGTGTATCACTTACCGGATGAGTATATGACACGTGTCCATTATTTTAGGTCATATTACAAAATCGCTATTTCTAAATGGAAATATAGAATAGTGCTTGAGTACTGATCGGTCAATACCCAAAACACTGACCCTACCAATGAAAGTGTAGAACGTGGTCTTTTTTCTTTTACTTTTACCTTTATCTCACAAATTAGACCATGTTCTACATTCTCATCAGTAGGTTAATATTTTAAGTACTGACCGATCAGTACCCAAACATTATAATTTTCACTTATGTAACAACACTTCAGTCGTCACACATACATCACTTGTGACCGTTTCTTGCTATTGTCATGCTGATGACGCGTTTATTTGTTTTTTTTTTTTTCTTAAAAATAAAAATTTGACACCAATTATTGATAATAGTGGATTTCCCACCGCCTAAGTTTTGTCCGCTTGACATCCACCGCCTGTGTTTATCCACTTAACTGAGCTTTGCTTCACCTTTAAGAGCATCCCTAAAAACTCTTTTAATAATATATTTGTTAAAGTTAAACAAGTCATGTCAGCATATTTGGTTCCAACGGACTATTCAAATGAAATTCTTCAAATAAGATGTTGCTTCTCTCTCTTCAATATTGAAGAGCAACTTCTTTTTCTTCAAATATTATTATATTATTTTTTATATCACATCATTATTATTATTTGATATCTATTTCATTTTTATCTTTTTAATTAAATTCAATTAATTTATAATAAGTTTTAATTTATAAATTTAATCATCATAAAAAATATACCATTAGAAAGGTCTCATATAGATCTTTAAAACGAGACTAATATTAAATATTTAATAATAACATATTAATAATTTAGAAATTAGAAGGTCATTTAAATTATTTTCATATCCATTTAAAAATAATATTAGTTTATTTGAAAATTATTATTTCTAACTTGAAAAAAAATAGAGGATAATTAGATTTGTTGGCGGGAAGGGGGGAGTTTGAGTGCTTTCAATAAAATAATATAAACCTATTTTAATTGAAGAGTCTTTTGGAAGGAATATTCTTTTTTCCTCCTCAAATTGTTACATAGATAAACAAATAGATACTTGAAGAGTGAAAATAGAAGAGTTTTTGTATGCTCTAAGTAATTATGCAAGTGGGGGAATCAGTCAGCATATTTTGTTGACTTCATTAAGCAAGTGGTATTTCAAAAGTCTATAAATAGAGACTCTTATTGTAAATTGGCTGACCTATTGAAATCAATACAGAAGAAAATATATTCTCTCGTCTCTCTCATCTCTCTCATCTCTCTCGTCTCTGTTTCTTTATTTGTTAATGGTATATCTCTCATCTCTCTCATCTTCTTTTCTTTATTATTTATTTCATTTATTTACAATACGTTATTAGTATGATCGTATGTGAGTAAAAAGTATTTCCAAGTAAGTGATTTACTTACAGCTTGATATTCGTGTATGTAAGTAAAAGGGATCTTCAGGGAAGTGATTTACTTATATTTCATTATTCACATTATATATTTTATACGAAATGTATGAGACCGGCTTATGCTGTGCCATCGGAACCTATAGTTTTTGATTTATTTATTATACTTTTTAAATATTCACATTTATTTATTTATTTTTATTTTTTTTAAGACAGTAAATTTCATGTATAATTTCTGTTTCACATTTATTTATTTATACGCAATATATAAGACTGGCTATGGCTATGGCTATGTCGATAGAGACTGGTTATGACTGTGTCGACAGAACATTTGTATAGTTCTGGATTTATTTATTATGCTCTTTAAATATTCGTATTTATTTATTATACGCAATATATAAAACTGGTTGCGGCTGTGTCGACAAAACCTATATATAATTCTGGATTTATTTATTATGCTCTTTAAATATTCCTATTTATTTATTATACACAATATATAAGAATGACATATTACCTGAGTCCGATGCTAACTTTGTGCTTAAAGAAAAGAAAAGATTTGAATTAACAAAAAAGAAAAACAAAACAACTAGAATAGAAAGGATAAGAAAATCCCACATCCCACATCGGATAAATAAGAAAAGTGAATAGTGGCCTAACCTATATAAAAAGAAGAAGAATGCAAAGGAAAATATATCTACTTGGACAAAGGTTATGGGCCATGGTTAAATACTCTTCAATGTCATTTCTCTTTTAAAGACTTTATTTTTATAAATAAAGTGTTATTTTTTTATTTTTTATTTTTTTAAAAGTCAAGAATCGTTGGTTTGAGCCGAACCGGAACCGCCAGTTCCAGTCCGATTCGAACTGGGCGATTCCTTTAGAAATGGAATCGGAACCAAAACTGCCCTAGTCCCGGTTCCGGTTTTGATTTTTTCGATTCGGTTTGGCAGTTCGAACCAAACTGTCGCCAAGTCTAGGTTGGCTACTACCACCGGCTCCTGAACCCTCTCCTCTCTTTGACCTCCCTCCAAAGATTCTTGTTATCTTTGCCATTAAGATGCTTTAGATGTATCTATTGCCAAACGATAATCATCTCGTTCATCAGGAAGCATACCTTCAGGATAATGATAGATATCTTCTTCCTCTTCTATATCAAGGAAATTTCCCCTCAATTCTTGTTGAATTTGTTGAATCTCCCTTGTAGCTTATTTATTTATTTATTTATTTTTTGTTGTTTCTATATATATATATATATATATATATATATATATTTTTGCAATTGAGATATTTGAAATTTAACTTTCGGTGGCACATTTGAGCATACTTTTACATTTTTTATACAACTCATTACCGGTTAAATGAAATTTAAATTGGGTAATTCCTCCACTTTGCATTGTGTGACCACAAAATGTGCATATAGTATCATTTTTATTATTTGGTATTGGTCTGCAATACTCTCATGTTGGATCATTTTTAGTACTAGACATCTTATGCAATATAATTCCCTATCAAAACAAAATTAAATTTTGTACCAATCAATTTATAAATATGAAAATTCTAATGAGTTTTAGAAACAATACAATACAACATCTAAAATTTGCATACAATTATAATATCATTATTTTTTATAAATTTTTTTTATCAAAGTAAACATTTACGTACTTGATTATTTGATGAAGATATTTAGAATTTGAGATAAACTTGTGATGTAAAATTTCCTATGTAAAGTGTAGTCATGTATGATGAAAACTTGAAAGAGAAGAGTGAAGATTATTTTATAAATGAAGTGAACAAATAGATGAATAATTGAAGGAGATTTTCATTGTTGCATTCATTTATATTCGCTGCAACGAATAAATAATACATGATGCATAGGCATTCATTTTTTTTTTTTTTCAAAATTCTATTATTATTATTCTTTGCCATATTATTTTTCAAAATTCTATCATTATGATTCTCTGCCATACGGCCCATACCAAATAATTGTGTTCTTATTTATTTATTTATTTTGATAAAATAATTGAGTTTCTTTAGATTCTCTACTCAAAAGAAACAATTGTGGGTTTTTACACGTTTTGCACAAATAATTTTGAGATTCCTT
This sequence comes from Acer saccharum, assembly GCA_030490815.1. Classification (NCBI taxonomy): domain Eukaryota; kingdom Viridiplantae; phylum Streptophyta; class Magnoliopsida; order Sapindales; family Sapindaceae; genus Acer; species Acer saccharum. The sequence continues at coordinate 27,581,798 of CM059877.1, read as the reverse complement.
TATTTGGAATGTCGGCACAAAGTTACAAAAAAACCAATTCTACATATTTATAAATTGATTGATATCCCGAAATATCCCAAAATTCCTGAAATTTCATGGAAGTCCATGGATATTTTGCATATTATTAAAATATATATTTTTTAATCCTAAACAATTAAATTATTGTTAAAATAATTTAGATTGAAAATTATTTTAGAAGAAAAATAACAAATTTATAAAAATTTCCAACATAATAGTCAATAGTAAAATTATTGAGGACTTGAAGTAAAATTGGATAAAGAACCAAAGAGTGGACGTGTAAAATATGTAAAATTTTGTGAAAGCAATATTAAAAAAAAAAAAAAAATTGTTTGTAACTCAAATGTGTAAAACTAATTCCAAATAATATTAAATATGTATCAATCAATTTATAAATATATAGAATTGATTTTTTTTTGTAACTTTGTGCCGACATTCCAAATAAAAGAATCTCAAAATTATTTGTGCAAAACGTGTAAAAACCCACAATTATTTCTTTTGAGTAGAGAATCTAAAGAAACTCAATTATTTTTTATCAAAAAATAAAATAAAAAATAAATAAGAACACAATTATTTGGTATGGCCCGTATGGTAGAGAATCATAATTAGGGGTGGGCAAAAAACCATTGAACCGAACCGATCCAATCAGTTTTTTCTTGTTTACCGGTTCGATTCAGTTTGTTTTTTAAAAACCAGATTTTCCGGTTCAGTTACCGGTTCTATGGTTCGAACCGGTGAACCGAACCAAGAACCGGTGTATATAATAAAAAATCCCTAAATTTTTTAACAAAGCCTGAAGCCTTTGCCTCTTAGCCTCTCTCTCTCTCTCTCTCTCGTCTTCGTCTAATCCCTAACACAGTTACCCTAAATCTCTCAACTACACCGTCTGCCGTCCGTCGTCCTCCGCCGTTTGTCTCTCTTGTCCGCCGTCCTGCCTATTTGTTTCGCTACTTCGTCATTTTTGGCTTTTTGCTCAGGTTGGTTAAACAAAATCTCTTCTCTAAATCTACTCTAATCTCTCAAATCTTTCCACTTTTTTATTTACTCCATCAATCCTCTTCATTCGTTTCAGCTTAGATTTAAAACTCTTTAATTTCTTCATAGATTTAAAAGCTTTTATTTTTTTTAAATATGCGAACCGGATGTTTATTTATTTTTGTTTTTCTATTTTTTCTATTTAAAAGCTTCTATTTTTCTAAATATGAGAACTCTTTAAATATCTTCTATTGTTCTAAATGCGAGTTTTATTGTTTATTTATGCTTGTTTAATGTTTTGCAGTGAATATGCGAACTGGATGTCTGTTCTGAATTGAATCAGATAAGAGATAGGTGCACAACAGGCAGTAGCCCAGAAGAAAAACTATTTCACTTCATAGAGATATTTTATTTTTACTTTTATTTTTATTATTGATAGATTTATTTTATATTTTGGCATTTGGGTGTATTGTATTTGTTGGGATCTAGTGTAGATTTCTGGCAATCTCTTATTTTTGTTTTTACTGTATCTGCTAATAAGATAGAAGTAGAACTTAGAAGTAATCTAGGATTTTCTCCAATTGAGCATCTGGATTTTGATTTTCTCTTATTAGAAGTAAACTTGAATAATGGTGTTTGAGCTCTGCTTTTTCTCTTGATTTTTGGCAATCTCTTGTTTGTTGATTCTATTGATCTCCGTTTGTCTGTTGTTTTGTTTGTTGAATTTATGTTCATAACTCCATAGCTGATTTTATAAATAAAGGCCCAGTAATTGGGCCCAATAGGCCCAAAATCGAAAAAAACCGAACCGAATCGAACCAGTCCAGTTTAATCGGTTGACAATTGTATATTTTATCGGATCGGATCGGATCATTTTTTCAAAAACCGAATAGTATCGGTTTTTTATCGGTTCACTCTAAAAGTGAACCGATCCATTAAACGCCCACCCCTAATCATAATGATAGAATTTTGAAAAATAGTATGGTAGAGAATAATAATGAATGCCTATACCAAATAGAAACAAAATGAATGCATATGTATCATGTATTATTTATTCGTTGCAGCAAATATAAATGAAGGCAACAACAAAAATCTCCTTCAATCATTCATCTATTTGTTCACTTCATTTATAAAATAATCTTCACTCCTCTCTTTCAAGACATAGCAAATTTTACATTACAAGTTTATCTCAAATTCTCAATATCTTCATCAAATAATCAGATACGTAAATGTTTACTTTGATAATTTTTTTTATAAAAAATAATGATATTGTATGCAAATTTTAGATGTTGTGTGGTATTATTTCTAAAACTCATTAGAATTTTCATATTTATAAATTGATTGGTACAAAATTTAATTTTGTTTTGATAGGTAATTATATTGCATAAGATGTCAAGTACTAAAAGTGATCCAGCATGGGAGTATTGCAGAACAATAACGAATAATAATGATGGTACTATATGCACATTTTGAGGTCACACAATGCAAAGTGGAGGAATTACCCGATTTAAATTTCATTTAACCGGTAATGAGTTGTATACAAATGTAAAAGTATGCTCAAATGTGCCATCGGAAGTTAAATTTCAAATATCTCAATTGCAAAAAAATAAAGATACAAAAAAAAAAAAAAAAAAAAAGCTGCAAGGGAGATTGAACAAATTCAACAAGAATTGAGGGGAAATTTCCTTGATACATAATAGGAAGAAGATATCTATCATTATCCTGAAGGTATGCTTCCTGATGAACGAGAAGATTATCGTTTGGCAATAGATGCATCCAAAGCATCTGAATGGCAAAGAGAACAAGAAGCAAGAATCTTTGGAGGGAGGTCAAAGAGAGGAGAGGGTTTAGGAGCCAGTGGTAGTAGCCAACCACCACAACAAGTACGTTGCACTCAAAGTGGACGAGAGCCGCGTTATAAACTTCTAGTTGCACCTTCAATGTACAAATCATCATGTGCAAACCAAAAAAATATTAAAGATATGTTCAAGGGGGGTAGCATTAGAGAAAAAATGGGGAGGCTAGTATCGAAGTTTTTTATTTATGATAATGTGCCCCCACATAAAGATGGCTCTCATCATTTTAAGAACATGATTATTGGTACTCAAGAATCAGGTATTATTTTTTCTTAAATAATAATGTTTTTTGAAAATTTTGATATGTTTTTATTTTTTATTTCATAATTAAATTTAACATGCATGTGAATATAGGTGTCGGAGTTCAACCACCATCAGCATATGAAATTAGACATAAGTACTTAGACATCGAGTACAAGGAAATGAAAGAGTATGTTTTTAACATCAAAATTAAATGGGAGAAATATGGTTGCACCATAATGTATGATGGGTGAACGGGACCAACAAAATTGTCGATAATTAATTTTATGGTGTATTGTAAGGGTCACACAATTTTCCTAAAATCTGTTGATGCATATCATCAGTATATTTATGGATTGCTCAAAGATATGGTGAAAGAGGTCAGTGAGAAGAACGTTGTGCAAATTGTCACAGACAATGGCTCTGTATCTATGAATGCAGGTAAAAAATTGATGAAAAAATATTCCTTATTTTGTACTCCTTATGCAGCACATTGTATAGATTTGATTTTTTGAGGATATTGGAAAGAAGGACATTGTTGCAAGTGTCATTCATGATGTTAGGGCTGTGACAAACTTTGTATATAATCATGGATGATTACTATCACAAATGAGGGAAGTTTGTAAAGGGGAGATAGTGCGGCCTGGTGCAACTTTATTTGCGACCAATCATATTGCCCTTGATAGTCTCTCTCTCTCTCTCTCTCTCTCTCTCTCTTTTTAATAAAAAAAAAGACCAATTTGAAACAATTATTTACCAGTGATGCATGGGTTGCAAATCGATTTAGTCGAACATTAAATGGAAAAAGAATAGAACAACGTATCTAGATTTAGAGTTTTGGGATAATGTGGCTTCTGTAGTTAAAATATATGAGGAGGAGGAGTGTTCTAAGATGGTTTGCCAGTCTTGGTGTGATGTCAGTGGTAGGGACAGTATGCAAGTGATGGTTAGTCGGCTGGATGCTTGTGCAAAGAAACTGCTCATTTGGAACAAGTGCAACAAGTGGAAAATGAAGAGGGAGAGTGTGTTGAAGAAGAAAGAGCTGGCTCGGTTTGGAAATTTGCAGGGGTCTGGTGAGTGGAGTTCATTTTGAAAAATGGAGAAAGAGTTGGATGATTTGTTAAAATGCGAGGAGGTCTTTTGGAGACAACGATCCAGAATTAATTGGTTGAGAGAGGGGGATTCCAACACAAAAATTTTCCATGCTAAAGTAGCCTCTAAAATGCATAGGAATCACTTGCTCAAGTTGTTTGATGTGCATGGTGGGTGGAGAGATAAGGATGAAGATACGGAGGCTATCATTCAACAATATTTTTCTTATCTTTTTACTAGCTCTCATCCCTCTTGTGCCCACCTGAACCGTGTGTTAGATAAGGTGGAGTCAAAAATTTCGGTGCAGATGAGATCCTTTTTGGATGTAGATTTTTCGGCAAAGGAGGTTAAAAGAGCTTTATTTCATATGAGCTCTTCCAAAGCTCTTGGGATTGACGGGTTCCCAGCCAATTTCTATAAAAAGTTTTGGGATGTGGTGGGTGGAGATGTCACAAAGTTGTGTTTGGACTGCCTTAATAATGGAAGACTAATGGATATGATTAATCATACTCTTATTTGTCTCATTCCAAAGATGAAAAAGGTGGAGCGGATGTCGGAGGTGAGACCAATTAGCCTCTGTAATGTTATCTACAAGTGCATTGCTAAGGTGTTGGCAAATAGACTTCGGATGGTCCTTGTTGGTGTTATTAGTGAGACCTAAAGTGCTTTTGTCCCAGGGAGAATTATTACAGATAACATAATAGTGGGGTTTGAGTGCATGCATGCACTGCGGAATAAGGCTAATGGGAAAAAGGGTTTTATGTCCCTTAAATTGGATATGTCAAAAGCTTATGATAGAGTGGAGTGGTATTTTCTGGAAGGTATGATGCATACGATGGGTTTCTCGAAGGTCTGGATTTCGAAGATTATGAGATGTGTATCAACGATATATTACTCTTTCATTCTTAATGGTAATGTTAAGGGTGATATCCGCTCTTCCTGTGGCTTGAGACAAGGTGACTCATTGTCACTGTATCCCTTCATAATTTGTGCTGAAGGCCTCTCTAGCCTGATCTCGAATTCTGAGAGATGTGGTGTGTTTTTTGGTTTCCGTTGCAGTCGGTTTGGGCCAAAGATAACGCACCTCTTCTTTGTTGATGATAGTCTTCTGTTTACTCGGGCTTCAATGGAGGAGTGTGATAATATTAAGAGTTTTTTGAATGATTATTCGGAAGCTTCGGGCTAAACTATTAACTTCAATAAATCGGCTGTGTGTTTTAGTAAGAAAATTCCGAGTGGTAAGAAATTGAGGTTGGCTAATGTGTTAAGCATGAAGATGGTGGATTCTCATGATCGTTACTTGGGTCTCCCTTGCTTAATGAAAAGAAGCAAAAGGGTTTTGTTTGATGATGTCAAGATGAAGGTTTGGACCAAGTTGAATAGTTGGCGAAATCGTTTCTTTTGAATGGGGTCGTGAGCTAATTGATATGGGTACAAGGTGGAGGGTTGGACATGGCAGATCTTTACGTATTTATGAAGACCAATGGGTTCCACAGGTTTCATCTTTTCGAGTGCAATCCCTGCCGGATCTAGGTGCCTTAGCCACGGTTGACAATCTAAAACTGCCCTCAGGTGCTTAGGATAGTGGTTTGATTCGGCAGTCTTTCTTCCCTTTTGAGGCTGAAGCGATTCTGAGTTTGCCTCCTAGTGGCTTCGATATGAATGATAGCCTGCTAGTTCATTACCATACTTTGGGAAGCTATATTATGTTGAGTGGTTATTGGGCTGCCTTATCTTCAGCTGCTAATCTGGGTGTCTCTGGTCTTAGTTCGACTGAATCTTGGTGGAAATGTTTTTGGCGTTTTCGATTACCTTTGAAGGTTAAGCTCTTCATGTGGAAAGTTTGTTATAACTGGATTCCTACTCATATTAATTTTGCGAAGCATGGGATTCAGCTGGACTCTTTGTGTCCCTTTTGTTTGAAGAAAGAAAAAACAACTTTGCATGCTCTGTGGTTTTGTTCTTCTTTGTGGGGGATTAGGGAAGGGAGCTGCTTGCGGAATGGGGGTGACGAGAAAGTTCTAGCGTCAGCTTCCTTTCTGGATTTCATTCTTTTTTTGTAGGAGTTATGTTGTTTGTTCTGATTTTGAGCTTCTTTGTGTGAACTAATGGCGCATTTGGTATAGGTGGAACCAAATGGTGCACTCTAAGGTGGCTCTCAAGAATGGTGAGGTGCTTGACTGGGCCATTTCTTTTCTGCAGGATTTTCGTGATGCTTCTACTAGAAGGAGTCCCAATCTGGCATTGGCTAGGGATTCTCCAAAGTGGAAGCCCCTTAATGAGGGTGTGTTCAAAATTAATACGGGCCTTAAATGTGGAAGAGTTTCAGTCTGGTATTGGTGTGATAGTTCGAGACCATCAAGGAAATGTTATGGCTTCTCTTTGTCAACACATTGATGCTTGCTATAAGCCAGAAGTTGTTGAAGCTATGGCCATCCTTAAAGGGATTTGGTTGGCTACTAGTTCAGGACTCCTACCAGCTATCTTGGAGTCTAATGCCCTTGCAGTTGTGGAGATGATTTGCTCGAAAGAGACTACGTGCGCTGATGTGGGTGTGGTTATTAATGATATTATCTACCTTCTTCGTTTGGTTGATGTTTCCCCTGTTAGTTTTGTTCATATATTAGCTAATAGTGTTGCTCATGCGTTAGCTAAAATTGCTTTGAATTCTGTTGGTGATTTTATCTGGTTGGAGGATTGTCCCCTGAGTGTGGAGAATTTGGTCCTGGCTGACTGCCAAACCTCTCTATAACCGTTTTTTTGCTCTAATGAATTTAGTTTTCTTAAAAAAAAAAAAAAAAAAAAGTTTTAAACTTGTGATTTTGTGCAAACCCTTAAATAAAATTCTATTACTTGCTTTCACTAAAATCAATGACTTTGACACGTGATTTAAAGATACTGTCGCTAAAGACATATTCAATGTATATCCAAAATTTTCTTTAATTTGGAAAATGGAAATAGAATATTTTAAGAATATTTTATCTCCATAAATTTACTACTCTAATTATTATCCATTTTATAATATTTAAATAATAAAATATTTTTATTTTACTTTATAAATTAATTTTCAAACATTTATTTAACAAAATTGTTTTCTTTTAATTATTTTAGATAATAACTTACTTACTTAATTGACTCACACCTAAAATTGTCTTCTTCTTTTTTTTTTTTTTTTTTTTAATTTGTCACACCTAACTATTTTTTACATCTATCTAATATTTAAATTCTTTCATCTAATTTTCCACACCTAATTTGTTTTACTGAATTATTTAGAGTTAATTATTATATTAAATGTTAATTATATATATATATATATATATTGATGCTTTGAATAAGTTCATTGATTAAATGGATGTAATAAATACAAAATTTAAAAATAAATAAAATATATTCAATAATATTTTCGGTTAAAAGATCTCAACTAGATCTTTCTAATGGTATAATTTTTATAGTAATTAGATTTATAAATAAAGTTATATTAAATAATTGTGTTTAGTTAAAAATATAAAAAGGAGGTGCCAACTGAATAAATAGAATAGTGTGATCAAAGGAGAATACTAAAATTAAAGGAAAAAATAGAATACTAAATAATTTAAAAAGTGGGGTATAAATAGGCTAGTAGAGGGGTGCCAATTGCCAATAGCACCACTTGATGGTTTCAAAAACCACATACCACAGCAAAAGCGCAATGGTATCTTGGGTAACCAAATTGTTTTGATCAAAACTTTAGCCGGAAACACTATAGTTATATTGAATTAATACATAGAAGGAAAAAAAAAAAAAAAAAAAAAAACTTAATTACTTGGTTGAAGTCATTAAGTCGATCTTCAATCTCTTTGAATCCTTAGCTCTTCCACACCTAGTCTCCAACACCAGTTGAACGGACATGTGGACGTCTACGGGAGTCAAGAATGATCACACACTCACTTTCTAGAATCCTGTTGTGATCTCAACACATGAGAAAACAGGAATAGAAATCTCTAGATTTTTTGTATCTTTTTTGAGTCACACATAACTCCATGTTATAAATCATTATTTATATATACTACATGGAGAGAACCCTAATTTTAAAATCAGATTTTAATTATTTAATTATTTAAATTCAAAATTTAAACAATCAAATCAATAATTAAATTGACAACAAGGAATTTGTTTCACTATCTCACCCGACTTCCTGACTTGTCTCTTATCTCAAAATTCAAAATAATTATCTATTTGAATAATCCAATTATTCAAAGTTAGATAATTGTTTGATTTTTTTTTTTTTTTTAAAGGCTGCACAGAAAATTCGAGTACTATAGTGATAATATCTCTATAGTAGACACAGACAATATGGTCTCTACCATAATGTGTCATCCAATTTAAATAATCAAATTATTTAAATAACCTCAATTAATTCAAAAATAATTGATTGGGTTCTTTTAAATAGTATGTGTCACATAATTATAGAGTGTGTATTAATTTAAAATTCAACAATTCTAAATTAATCATAATAATCCTTTCAATTCCTCATGTTCGATATAGTGTTGATAGAGATGACATAGGGACCTATGGACCTATAATTTCAAGCTCCAATAAATTTGATAATTAATTAAACTCTTTAATTGATTTAACTCTATATGCTTTCCCCTCTTATAGCTTCTAGGTTCTTTTGAATTTGCCACCGCTCCACTGTTGTCACAATAAAACTTAATTGGTTCATTCACATCTAGAACTATTTCCAGACCAGTTAAGAACTTCTAGAGCTAGACTGCTTCTTTAGCTGCTTCACAAGTGGCTACATATTCAGCCTCCTTAGTAGAATCAGCAATACAAGCTTGTTTGATGCTTCTCCATACCACAGCTCTTCCACTAATAGTGAACACTGATCCAGACGTCAACATTCGAGAGTCTCTATCTGATTGAAAATCAGAATCATTGTATCCAATAGGAATCAAATACCTTCTAGAATAAACCAGCATATAGTTTCTCGTTCTCCTAAGATACTTGAGAATATGTTTGATCGCCACCCATTGATCCAATCCTGGGTTTGATTGATACTGACTGACTACTCCCACTACATAGCATATGTCAGGCCTTGTACACAACATGGCATACATAAGACTTCTAACCATATACGCATAGGGAATTCGTCTCATATCTTCTTCCTCCTGAGGATTCTTAGGACACTGCTCCTTAGAAAGATGAACTCCATACCGAGAAGGTAAATTACCTTTCTTAGAGTTCTGCATCGTAAATCTGATAAACACTTTATCAATGTACGATGGTTGAGATAATGCTAACAGCTTGTTCTTGCGGTCTCGTATGAGTTGAATCCCAAGAATAAAGTTTGCCTCTCCTAAATATTTCATTTGGAATTGGTTAGCTAGCCACTTCTTTATACTTGATAATAATTCTACATCATTCCCAATGAGTAGAATATCATCAACATAAAGAAGAACCAAGAAGACCACCTTCTTTTCTTTGATGAACTTGTAGACACATGGCTCATCAACATTTTGATCAAATCCATAAGAATTGATAGCCTCATCAAATCTGATGTTCCATGATCTATAAGCTAGCTTAAGTCCATAAATGGACCTTTACAGTTTGTAAACTTTTTGCTCTTGGCCTTTTGCTACGAACTCCTCTGGTTGCACCAGATAGATGCTTTCTTTAAGATGGCCATTCAGAAAAGCCGTATTGACATCCATTTGCCATATTTCATAATTATAGTACATGACAATGGATAAGAGAACCCGGATAGACTTAAGCATGGCTACTGCCGAGAAAGTCTCTTCACAGTCAACTCCCTCTTTTTGTGTAAAACCCTTTGCTACAAACCTAGCTTTGAAAGTCTCCACTTTCCCATCCAATCCTCTTTTTCTTTTGAAGATCCATTTACACCCTATGGATTTTACCCCTTTATGTAGAATAACAAGATCCCAGCCATAATTGGAGTACATAGACTCCATCTCAAGGTTCATCGCCTCTTGCCATTTCTTATTATCATAATCATCCATTGTAGACCGATATGTCAATAGATCATCTTTGCCATCATCAGAGATAGCAACATGTGCTTCTTTAATTTCTCTGAAACGATGAGGCAGTCTCACTGCCCTCTCACTACGATGAGGTGGTAAAGCATCCTAACTTTAAGTTGTGGTCTTCTCACTTTGTCGCTTGACAACTGTTGTCGATGATGGTCTGATCCCATCAGAAAGTAAATCCTCTAACACAGCTTTGCTTCGAGGTTTGAAGTCTGTCATATAGTTGTTTTCAAGAAAAGTTGCATTTGTTGATACAAATACTTTCTTATCTCGAGGACTATTAAATAAACCTCATCTTGTTCCTTTTGGATATCCCATAAACAAGCATACCTCAGAACGTAGTTCTAGCTTCCCAGTCTTTCCTTTCAGCACATGTGCTGGACACCCCCATATGCGAATGTATTTCAAACTAGGTTTGAGACCATTCCACAACTCTAAGAGTGTCTTGGGTATAGACTTAGATGGAACTAGGTTTAGAATGTATATAGCAGTTTGTAGCGCATATCCCTAGAACGAAGTGGGTAATGATGAGTAACTCAGCATGGATCTCATCATATCAAGCAAAGTCCTATTTCTCCTTTCCGCAACTCCATTTTGTTGTGGTGTTCCAGGTGCAGTAAGTTGTGACAAAATACCGTGCTCAATTAAGTGATCCAAGAATTTAGCATTAAGGTATTCACCTCCTAGATCCGATTGAAGAGTCTTAATTGATTTACCTAATTGTTTTTTAGCTTCCGCTTGGAATTCTTTGAACTTTCCAAAAGTCTCAGATTTCCGTTGCAATAGGTATATATAACCATATCTTGAATAGTCATCAATAAATGTGACAAAGTATTCTTAACCGCCTCTTGCTTGTATATTCATAGGACCACAAACGTCGAAATGTACTAACTCAAGTGGTATCTTGGCTCTTTGACCTTTAGCCGATAACATTCTCTTGGTCATCTTACCTTCCAAACATTACATACTGGAAGAGTGCCAGTCTTTCAATCATGTTCAGGTTTATATGACTTAGTCTAAGATGCCATAGATATGTGTTATCATTATGAGAAATCTTTTACTTTTTAGACATTGGTTCAGCAACTCTGACCATTTCAGTGTTTAGTAGTGATTTAGATATAGGTCTCAAAAAATAAAGTCCATTATCCAAATATTCAGAACAAATATTTAAACCATTTCAAGAAATAATAACTGTTTTATTATCAACAGAAACTTTTAAAAATTGTTCATATAATCTAGAAACAGAAATTAAATTTCTCATAAAACTAGGAATAAAATAAACATTGTTCAAAACAATAAATTTATTGCTCTTAAATTGTAGTCTAACTACTCCCACTGCTGTTGCCGAAACCAAGGCCCATTGCCCACTTGCATCGTGTAGTCGCCATCGACAAGCTCCCTCGGAGAACTAAGCATCTGCAATGAACAACAAACACGGTTAGTCGCTCCTGAATCTAGTATCTAGGGAGACAAATCATTCTCTACTAAACAAGATTCTAAATCAAGTAAATTAGATTTACCTTAATTTTCTTCTACTTTAGCTCATCGAGATACTTTTTATAGTTTTTCTTCTAGTGACCATCTATACAATAGTGGAAACAGTTCCCTTTGGCTTCTGGTCCGAGCCCTTAGCCTTGTTGTTGTTGTTGTTGTTGTTCTTCTTCTTCTTCTTGGCCTTTTTGTTCTTTCCTTTGACTTGGCCTTTCCTTCATTCTTAAATTTCCTTTTGTTTTTCTTGCTAGAGGAATGCTGATCTTCAGCAACATTTGCCTCACCTTCTTTTCCTTTCATAATGGACTCGAAGGTTTGAAGTTCATTAAGAAGTTCAATCAAGTAATACTTCAGCCTATTCATGAAGTAGTTGTTGAGATTTATGCCCTAAAGCTTGTAATTTGTAAATATTATAAATTCAATAATAAAAGAAGTAGTTATTTCATTCAAATAAATTAACTCATACGTTTATATTATATATGCTAACATCCAAAATTGTTAGATATAATCTCAAACTAAGTATATGCATGTCATCTACAGAGGAATTCAGTTTGAGATATGTAATCTAAAGAGTCCGTAGAAAACAAATAAAGCTAGGTACTTTATTTGTGGTTAATCTATAGCTATGGTCCATTCCGTATTGTACGGTGGTCTAATTCTAGACTACTCATATAGTGTTATGAGAATGGAGGCACCTTATATGATGTGATCATATAGGACTGGGTCATGATCTATATGAATCTATCACTAAGATCCTTTAGTTGAAAAGATTCATACATGAAACTAATTATAGCGTGTCTAAACAACCCAGAAGGGGGTGAATACCAATTTTTCGGATTAGTCAATATTCAAAAATAAACCCAAACACACAACAATATAAATCAAGTGTAAAGTGCGGAAATTAAAGAACATTTGATTTTTTACGTAGAAACCTTCAACAAGAAAAAACCAAGTAGCATTCATACATGTATTACCACATATTAAACTTTTTATACAAAATTGCTGCCATGCTCATACTGTTTAAATGCATGTTATAATAGAATTGAGATTCCAATGCATATTTCTTGATCAAACCACTGTTTGATGTCGTCCTCAAGTCATGAAAGTATTTAAGGGTAAGGAAACCATATAAGATTCTGAAAAAGCTCTTCTACTGCTGCAACTGCCACCATTCAAATAACTATTACAATCATCCATTATAGACTGTAAGGACAAAAAGAGTAGCCTACCTTGAGAAACTGTTTTTGAGATTTGTTAAGGACGACTTTTTCCTACTTGTAGTCTTTTTTATCTTCAATAAAATTTTCTTGTTTCCCTTCAGAAGTCAAAACCACTGGATTGACCTAGAATTCTAACTTGACAACAAATTGGAAACTTCAGAATTATGGATAAGACATCAAACAAGCTTCAAATGCACGTAAGTGTGTATGCACAGATATGTAACCGAATAGTTTTACAAAAAAAAAAAAATGTATAGAGGAACCTGTTAATCTCAAATCAAATATCGTCTGGCTATAACCTGGACAAAATAGAAAGTGAAACAACAACACAAACAACACATTAGAAATCAAAACAGGAGAACCGAGGCCCGTGTTTGACACGGTGTCCTTAAGACAAATTCGCTGTACAACACCGTATGTGTTAAGTGATTGTCTCCCAGGATACAACGATTCAACAGTGGAAGTGCGAAGCACAAACCACTCTCAGCGAACTCAAATCGGGTTCAAACTCACCAAAGAACAAGAAAAGGAGAATAAAGAAGTATGCTACTGTGTATTTTTGGAATGAATGAATATGAGCAGAATACCTAGGGTTTTATAGATAATAACGAACCACTAGGGTTTCTGGGATTAATGTGGAACATCTTGGTTAATAAGTTTTTGATTCAAATAAGGAAATTGATTTAATTAGATAATAATCTCATAAGAGATTCACTCCTAATTAAAAACCGATTCCGTATTCTTAGTGATCAAGTAAGAAATTGGAATCCAACCAATAAAAGCTTTCCTTATTCTTCACAAACCAAAAAACGTTGACTTAGGGAAGTGGCAAAAAGTCAACTGGACTCTCACGGTCCAATCAGAGCGGCATTTGTGTACGCGGGTCGCGCCCACACACGAGTCGTGCATTCGAAGGTTCGAGGTCTATGATTTGCACCTCCCCTGCGCGCGCGAGAGAGAGCCTCTATGCCACACACTGTTGATAGCTTATATCACACATTCACTTACATACTACATATAAATGATTTCCCTAAGGAATGTGGGATTCACTTTCATCCCTACATAATGGGTTCACTTTGAGACTCAATTTCTTATTCACCCATTAACCATTTTGTGAATTTGAGTATACCATTTCGAAGCTCTCACGGAGGAGAATTCGAATCCACTTTAATCTTCCATTTCCATGGAATTAATCATACCCAAATAATGCTCTCAAACCATGAGTTTGTCACAAAATTTCCAACAATCCCCCACATGAATGAAATTGACCTAGGAGACACAAAAGATGATGTTTGGTAAGTTCAAACGGTCGAAACCTGCATAGGATAGGTAGGTGTTACCCTTTGAACCTTCCCTTGTAAAAGTATGCTTACTTTACTGGCTGATCAGTAGATGTGATATCCTTGAACTGTTCTGCCGTTTTGTGTAAATGATCACCCACTTCACACAGGTATCTTCCAGACTCGATTTGGTTCTCATTGTTATGTTCGTTTTGGCCATGAACATGCGCCTGGTTCTGTGAGAGTCTCAGGAGAATATAGCCCTTCACTATTCTCTTTTAGAAGCGGCCCTACTTCTCTCTCACATAGGTGATTTCTTAATTAAGAGTAACCTGCATTACTCTGCTCGGATTTCCATAGCTTGGAATTTCGACGCATAAGAATCATTAAAAACTTAGTTTAACCTTTTTCCTACGGGCATCACTGTTTCATCATAAGAATGGACTTGAAGGTAACCCTCACAGTGATCCAAACTCAGTCTTACAACTTGGTTGTCCCATTGAACCAAGATCTTGGGATCTCCAGTCAACTAGGTTGGGTGTCTATTGTATCGACTTTTTATCTAATGGGCTTTAGTCCCATTCCTCTCGATGATGTCTCAACTAAGTCTCTATTTAACCCTTTGGTTAGCGGATCTGCAATGTTATCTTTTGACCTTACATAGTCAATAGTGATAACCCCAGTTGAGATTAATGGTATTATGTCTTCGACGTATATGTCTAGACTTCCCATTATACATGTTGCTCTGTGCCCTTCCTATTGTTGATTGACTATCACAGTGGATGCAAATCGCCGCACAGGCTTTGGCCATCTTGGAATATCCTCTAAGAATTGGCGTAGCCATTCAGCCTCCTCACCACATTTATCTAATGCTATAAATTCAGATTCCATAGTGGATCTGGCTATACAAGTTTGTTTGGAGGACTTCCAGGATACTGCTGCAGCTCCTAGTGTGAACACATACCCACTAGTGGATTTTGAATCTTTCATATCAGATATCCAGTTTGCATCGGTATATCCTTCTAGGACATCAGGATATCTAGTATAATGCAGTCCATGATTACGAGTGAATCGTAAGTACTTCAGCACTCTTACTATTCATTTCCATTGATCGGTTCCTAGATTACTCGTGTATCTGGTTAATTTGCTGACTACATTAGCTATGTCTGGTCTTGTACAACTTGTTAAGTACATCAGACTTCCTATCACTCGAGAATATTCTAGTTGAGAGACGCTCTCACCCTTATTCTTAGATAGGTGTAGATTTGTATCTACTGGTGTTCTGGAAATTCTAGAATCATTTTTGTTGAATTTCTCAATAATCATGTCAATATAGTGTGATTGACTTAGTATGAGTCCGTTAGATGTCTTTGAAATTTTCATTCCCAACATTACATCAGCTGGTCCCATATCTTTCATATCAAATCTTGACTTCAACATATCCTTGGTAGGTTTGATCATCTTATATCACTACCAACAATGAGCATGTCATCAACGTAAAGGCACACAATGACATAGTCAACTTCTGTGTCCTTGACATAAACACATTTGTCACATTCGTTGATTTTAAATCCACTTGACATCATAGCATTGTCAAATTTCTCATGCCATTGTTTTGGTGCTTGCTTTAAACCATATAAAGACTTCACCAATTTACATACTTTCTTTCCTTGTCCTGGAGCAGAAAAACCCTCAGGTTGTTCCATATAAATTTCTTCATCTAAGTCTCCATTTAAGAAAGCTGTTTTCACATCCATTTTGAAACAAATTATAGCACGGTGTGTATAAAACTATCTAGAGGGGGGGGGGGGGGGGGGGGGGTGAATAGATTTTAAGCTTATTACCCAATTTTTCGTATTAAGTCAAAATTACGAAATTATCCCTAACTAGATAAAGCAACAAATCAAGTATAAAATGCGGAAATTAAATAAGACTTGATTTTTACGTGGAAACCCTCACGGGAAAAACCACGGGCTAGTAAGTAAGCCACACTCGAACCTCGAATCCACTAAATGTGTAAAACGATTACAACCTAATCCCAGAAGTAATCACACACCTACCTAATCCCGGTATGAGTGAACCTAGTCCAATTTGCTTGCGATCTAAGCAACCTAATCCCGGAACCTACACACAAGACTTACTTTCTCTATGAAGAGAATACAACCCTAAGTGAATATATGGATATTCAAATGCAACATAGAGCAAGGGAAACCCTATATGCTTATCTAAGATGATTAATATGCAATTAGAACAATCCTAGATATCAAAACTAAATGACATGTCAAATAGTTTAGCTAATCAAGATTAAGCACAAAACCTAATTAGCTATCACAATACAACTTCTCAAACATACATCATACTAATCTCAAACTTGTATTCAAAGTATATAAAATAACATACAAGTAATTAATTGAGATTGCTTGTTAAGAGAAACAAAAAATATGTAAGATATTAGTGAAAAGCTTACCAAGCAAAGTATGATGAAAAATCCATGCAAGATGACATCTAGATGATCAAAGATGATGCTAGATGATGATTGATGATCATGAAAAAGTGTTTGAGTAATTACAAATAAGTTCTTGGAATTTTTCTTCTCTTTGAAAAATATCTTAAGTATGAAATCTGAATATGAACTCTTGTTGAAACTAATACGCGGTGTGTACTAATATAAAACTAGAGGGGGGGGGGGGGGGGGGGGGTGAATAGATTTTAGCTAATTATTACCCAATTTTAGCGTGCATGTCAATTTTACGAAAATACCCCTAGCAAGTCAAATATACAAGCAAGTGTAATAAGATGCGGAAATAATAAATGACACTTGATGTTTACGTGGAAACCCAACCACTGGGAAAAACCACGGGCTGTTTAGTGCGCCACACTCGGAACTCGAAATCACTAATTGAACTGAAGTTTACAACCTATGTAGACCTCGTCTAACACTCCGGTCTGTAACCCCTCACTTCTACCCAGCGGGCCTTTATTAGCAACCCTATTCCAATTTGCTTGATCCTCGAAGTCACTACTTGTAATGATGTTTACAGCCTAATCCCGGTCTGTAACCCACCACTACTACCAGCAGGCCTGTAATAGCAACCCTAGACCAAGACTTCAATCTCTCAACAGAGATGCACAACCCTATGTGAATATGCAATGATATCCAAATATGCAATATAGAGCTAGGGTACTCTAGATGCTTACCTAGGATGATGAATTTGCAATTAAAGCAATCCTAGATATTAATGGCTAAATGACATGTCAAATAGCATAGATAATCATAGATTATAAAAACCTAGATATCTATCAAAAACATCACTCAATCAATACATCACAAATAATCTCTTTTCTTGTATTTAGCATATGATCTAAAACATACAAGTAATTTAAAAGAGATGGCTTGGTATTTAAAATACTAAAATAAGATGAAATTAATCAAAATCTTACCAAGCAAGTTGTGATGAAGCAAACCCATACATGGATGCACTCTATATAGACATAGAAGATGCAATATGAAATTTGATGCAAAAAGGGTTTGATTTGAGTGGTTAAAGGTGAGTTCTTTTTATTTTTCTTCTCTTGAAAAATATTCTAAGTGTGAAGAATGAATATGAACTCTCTTGGACGACCTAAAATCATAGAAGACTATATATAGGCAACTCTAGTAGAGTGAGGTCGTTTTGAAAAATTGCACCTGATTGTGCGTTGTGCGCTGGTCAGCTTGCGCTGGACGTCCAGCGCACCACCAGCGCATAGACCATTTTTCATGGGCGCTGGTGGGCTGCGCTGGTCGACCAGCGCACGACCAGCGACAGACCACTGGGCGATCTGCGCTGGTGGGCTGCGCTGGTCCGGCGCTTGACGACCAGCGCACAGCAGAGCCCACTCCTTTGAACCCAAAAACACATGCAAGGGTAAAAAGGTAAAACATGATGCATCCTAAAAGCCTAACATGGTATGACATTAAAAACACAAGACGCAATCAATATTTATGCAAGAAGAGATGTTGAATACACAATTAAGCACAAATCACACAAAATATAAACACAACATTCAAGAATAAGAGTTATGCATGTTGTGTGTGTGTGCAACTAATCTCTTCAAAGCAAAATCAAGCACTAGATATACCTTTGGTGCTTGTCCTCTTGAGGTCTTGGAAAGGGTCTTTGATCTTCAACAAATCACCTAGACTACCCTTACAACCAAACCCCAACATGTGGTTTGCCCACGAAATAAGCCAATCAACAAAACGGGAATCCTTACACTTGTAATTGACCTAAAGTCAAAGTGGCATATATATAGGAGGCCAAAACAAAGTGTGGTCGTTTTGATAAGTTTGCCTCATATTTTGCCTTGGGCGCTGTACGTAGAGCGCTTCTGTACAGCGCCTGTACAGCACCCTTGCTCTGTTCTCTCGGGAAAAAAGAGTGGCGCTGTACTTAGAGCGCTTTGTACAGAGCCCCAACAGCGACCCAACAGCGACCGATTAAAATCGATCAAGTCTGAACAGCGCTCAATGGGCGCTGTTCGTACAGCGCTTCTGTAGAGCGCTTTTGGGAGCGGCCAATGCAAACATGCAATTCTAAGTCTAAGCAAGACAAGGCAATTGGATATGCAAGATGCAATCAACATAACATGCAAGAAGGGATGATAATGAGCATTAAAGCACACAAATAAGACACACAACATACAAGGATTAAACATATGCATGAGTTGTGAGTGTGTGCAACTATCTCTTCAAGACAAGTAAGCACTTAGAGTATTACCTTTGGTGCTTGTCAATAATGAGGTCTTCAAAGGGCCTTAGCAATAACACCTACATTTAAGCTACCCTTACAAAGAATCCCCAACATGTGGTTTGTCCACGAAATGAGCCAATCAACAAATGGGAACCTTACACATTTGATGTACTTCAAGATTTCGCAGAGCTGTGATTGCAAGTATCATCCTAATGGAGGTTATTCTTGTCACTGGAGAATATGTATCAAAGTAGTCTAGGCCTTCTCGTTGATTGTACCCTTTAATTACAAGTCTAGCCTTATACTTATCAATTGATCCATCTGCTTTCATCTTTCTTTTGAAAATCCATTTGGATTCTAGCGGTTTACATCCCGGAGGAAGATCCACTAATTCCCAAGTATGATTTTGAAGGATGGAATCAATTTCGCTCTTAATAGCCTCTTTCCACAAGAGTCCTTCTGAAGAGCTTACCGCTTCTTTGAAAGTTCGAGGTTCAGCTTCTCGTAAATAGGTCATAAAATTCGGACCAAAAGATGTTTCCGTCCTTGCTCTTTTGCTACGTCTAGGTTCATCCTCAACTTCATTTTCTTGTTCTTGGTCCTCACAACTATCAGCATGTGTTTGTTTTGACGAACTTGCTTCATCATTGGATTTACATGGAAATACATGTTCAAAGAACGTTGCATTTCTAGATTCCATTATCGTGTTTTTGTGTATATCTCGTATGTCAGATTTATAGACCAAGAATCGATGAGCACTACTGTTTTGTGCATATCCAATGAAAATGCAGTCAACAGTTTTCAGACATATTTTCACCTTCTTAGGTAAAGGTACGGCTACTTTGGCAAGACACCCCCACATTCGTAAGAATTTATAGGAAGGCTTTCTTCCTTTCCATAGTTCATAAGGGGTCTTGTCTTCTTTCTTTTTGGGTACCTTATTTAAAAGGTAATTACTCGACAATATAGCGTCACCCCACATGTTCTAAGGCAATCTAGAACTTATCAGCATTGCATTCATCATCTCTTTCAAGGTACAATTTTTACGTTCTGCAATGCCATTTTGCTGAGGGGAATATGGTGCAGTGGTTTGGTGTATGATTCCATGTTGTGCACAGAATTCACCAAACGGTGCTACATACTCACCACCTCGGTCACTTCTTAGTACCTTGATTTTCTTGTTGAGTTGATTCTCAACTTCAGTTTTATAGAGACTAAACTTCTCTATAGCTTCATCTTTGTTTTTTAACAAGTATAAATAACAATATTTGGTGCTATCATCTATAAACGTGATGAAGTACTTGTTGTCACCTCTTGTTTGAACAAATTTTAAATCACATATATTTGTGTGAATTAAATCAAGAGGTTCAGATTTTCTTTCAATAGTTTGAAATGATGACCTTGTTAGTTTTGCTTCAACGCAAACTTCACACTTATGTTTATGATCAATCTTAAACGTGGGAATATGATTTAGGTTAATTAATCTACGCAAAGTATCATAATTAATGTGTCCTAGTCTACCATGCCATAAATTGGAAGACTCAAGCAAATAAACTGAAGAATTATCTTTATTGATAGTTCGTTTAACAATAGATACATGGAGCTTAAAAGCCCTTCAGTTACATATCCCCTACCCACATAGGTACCCTGCTTAGTCAAAACTACTTTGTTTGATTCAAACACCATCTTGACCCATGCTGATTTAACAACGAATCGGACACCAAGTTCTTACGAATTTCAGGTACATACAGCACATTGTTCAAGCTCAGGGTTATACCAGAGGTCATCTTGAGAACGACTTGCCCACGTCCCTTGACGTCAGATGTGGCTGAGTTGCCCATATATAGCTTCTCCCCATTCGCCTCTTCTTCAAACGTATTGAACATCTCTCTGTCAGAGCATATATGACGAGTGGCTCCAGTATCCAACCACCACTCCCTTGGGTTTGACCCGACCAGGTTTGCTTCTGTCACAACTGTAGAGAGATTGATCTCGGATACATCTTTTGAGATCCCAGTTACCACGTTTGCCTCGTGGTTCTTTTTCTTCTTTGGCAACCTGCACTCAGAAGATTTGTGACCCAGCTTGTCACAGTTGAAGCACTTCCCTTGGAATTTTGGCTTCTTAGAGACTCCTCCCTTTGGACCCAGTTTGGACCCTTTCCCAGGCTTGTTCTTCTTTGGTTTAGAACTTTGCCCATGCTCAACAACATTGATCTTCGCTTCAGGCATATTGACATCTTTCTTGTCATACTTCCTGTGATCTTCTTCAATACGAAGCTTGAGAATCAGATCCTCGATCTTCATCTCCTTTCGCTTGTGTTTGAGATAGTTCTTGAAATCCTTCTATGAAGGAGGAAGCTTCTCAATGATTATAGCTACCTTGAAGGTTTCACTCAGGGTCATCCCTTCGGCATGTAGCTCATGCAGAATCACCTATAGCTCTTGGACTTGACTCATAACTGTCTTGGAGTCCCCCATCTTGTAATCAAGAAACCGGCCCACAACAAACTTCTTGGAACCAGCGTCCTCAATTTTGTATTTTCGGTCTAATGACTCCCACAGTTCTTTGGCTGTTTTCTTTGAAGAATAGACGTTATATAGCGAATCTGACAGCCCGTTCAGTATGTAATTATGGCATAGGAAATCCGAATGGTTCCATGCATCAATCGCATTCCATACCTAAACATCTCGCTCTTCACCATCATTAGGTTTAAGAGCATCTTCAGTCAAGAACCTAGCAAGGTTCAGTGTGGTCAGATAAAACAACATCTTTTGCTGCCACCGCTTAAAATTCGGTCCACTGAACTTATCAGGCTTCTCCATGTGATTCATCGGTAATGGAACCGAATTCATATAGGGGTTTGCCGTTGGAACATTCCCTTGACTCACAAATTGACTTAGCATCGGATCTGGGATGTTTGTCACAAAGGAACTGCTACCCGGAGTCATTGTAGCCACGCTTGGCAACACTATAGGCACCTCGCCCACAAGCACAGAGTTCACAGCCGAAGCAGATAATCCCACAGTTGGATTTACGTTCGGAGTATCTAATGGAACGCTCGAGTTCACGTTAGAGGTATTCACCATAATATCTGAAACAAAAACAAAATTGTTTTAGAGTGACGAAATAATTCCAGATTTCTGAAAATAATTACAGCGAATGAAACTAATTCCAGATTTCTAAAAATCACAGTGAATCAATAACGATTCTAGATTTCTGAAAAATCACTATGAATCAAAATGATTCCAGATTTATGAAAAACCATAACGAATCAAAAACGATTCCAGAATTCCAAAGGAAATCACAGCGAATCATACGATTCTAAATTTCCTTTCAGAAAATCATAATCAGTGTCTAGAAGTATAGACCCGATTATCCAAATGAGATCCGTGTCCAAATAGACCAGATTTCCGAATAATTAAACTAGTAAATGGTTTGAAATCAGTGTCTTAATACAGACCCAATTTCCATAGTCGCTCGATTTAAAACGTGGTGTTTGATTAAACTGTGTGCGTTAAAACAGAGTATCCACAATCAGTTTTAATTCCAGAAAAACCAGAAAGTTTGTAGAAAGAGAAATCAATTTAGAAAATAAAAAATTTGTCTTAAGATTGTTAATCTCAAATCAAATATCATCTGGCTATAACCTGGACAAAACAGAAAGTGAAACAACAACACAAACAACACGTTAGAAATCAAAACAGGAGAACCGAGGCCCGGGTTTGACACGGTGTCCTTAAGACAAATTCGCCGTACAACACCGTATGTGTTAAGCGATTGTCTCCCAGGATACAACAATTCAACAGTGGAAGTGCGAAGCACAAACCACTCTCAGCGAACTCAAATCGGGTTCAAACTCACCAAAGAACAAGAAAAGGAGAATAAAGAAGTCTACTGCTGCTGCTGCTGTGTATTTTCGGAATGAATGAATATGAGCAGAATACCTAGGGTTTTATAGATAATAACGAACCACTAGGGTTTCTGGGATTAATGTGGAACATCTTGGTTAATAAGTTTGTAAGTGCATACTTATTGATTGGCTTATTTCATGACAAACCACATTGGGATTGATATGTAACGGGTAGCTTAGGTTATTGTGGTTAATAAGCTTCCGGACTTCCCAAATTGACTTCAAGATCAAGAGCTTTAAAAGGTATACCACTTGACCTTGATTCTTGAAGAGATTAGGTGCACACACACACTTGCATGCATCTTTATATATTGTGTATTAGTTACCATGCATGTGTGTTTCATTGATTAGTGCATCTATGTCTTTTAGCACACACACACTTTCAATGCATTTATATGATTGCATTTGTGTTTCTCATAATTGTGTGCTTATATGCTTTATCATCATACTTATGCATTTTCATATATTGCATATCTTTTGTGTGTCACATGCTTGGTGATTATTCATGATGTTATCCATTCCCATGCATGTTTATTTGATTGCATCTAGTTTATTGAAATGCCATGACATGTTTAGGCATTAGGATGCAAAGCCATGAAGTCTCTTCATGCATGTTTAAATGATTGCATCTTGTTCATGCAATGCCATGTCATGTTAGGCATTAGGATGCATTCACATCCCACACTTGCACTTCATGTATGTTAGTCTTAAATGTGGTGTAATTCGTTTCCGTTTGTGTGATCGAAAACGTCCGTGCTTGCACGATGGTGTGCATGCCTTAGCGCGATGGTTGACCACTTGAGAAGGTCTCATTCTTCTCTTGGATAAGTGTTAGATTTGGTTTGGTTATTTGGAGTAAGTGTCTAGTTTCAAAAGATTGGATTTCAAGGTTTTAAGTGTTTTCAAAACTGACCTTTGTATGGTCTTGTGACCATAACTTTTTATGAAAAGATTGAAATTGAGTTTTGTAAAATTCTGGACAAACTAGACTCTCATACCTTTCCAACGGTATATTATTTGTAATATTTCATGACCGTTTGGATTGGTTTTGAAATTTCCAAAGTGACCACTAAAATAGGGCATCACAGCTGTTATCCGAATCTGACCTTTGGTCACTCAAATAACCATAACTTTTTCTAAAGTTATCCAAATCATGTTTTGTTAATTGGAGTAGAAAGTAGACTTCCATACCTTTTCAACGGTATATTATATGAAAGGTTTCGATGTCGTTTGGTCATGTTTTGAGTCGCTTGAAAATCAAGCTTTGTGCTGTGATGCTTAGCCGCGGTTTCAATGCTGCGATTTGTGACAACGGCATGCTAGCGACAGCAATTTGCCGTGGTCCAAGTGCCATCTTGGTTGATAGCGGCACCTAGACTACGGCAGGCTTGGTTCCCGACCCTGTTTCGTAATTTTGCCATATCTCACTCATTTGGAGTCCGATTTGGCTCATTTTTGTTGGGTTAGTCACGAAATTTATAGGGCTACCATTTTAGCACTATAAATACATCTCTTTCTCTCATTTGTATTCAAGAAAAAAAAAGATACACAATCCTAGAGAGAGATTAAGAGTTTTCTAGAGAGAGAAAGCTTCATGAAAGCTTGATTGACTCTCCAAACCCAAAACCCATCTTCTTCATGCATCATTGAACATCTTTAAAGCATGGGTCTTCTTGGTTTCTTGACTTGTGAAAATACAAATATAAGCTCGCGTGCGTGTCTAAACAACCTAGAGGGGGGGTGAATGGGTTGTTAATCGATTATTACCAACTTTTCGATTAGTCAAAATTAATCACAATTAACCCAAAACACACATATAATAAAATCAAGTACAAAATGCGGAAATTAAAGAACACTTGATTTTTACGTGGAAACCCACACAGGGAAAAACCACGGGCTGATATGTGCGCCACACACGGTCAACGAAATCCACTATATGAAAAGGAATCTACACCCTCAAGTGATTCTCGGACTCTCACCCTAGATAACCTCAGGCTATGGACACTACCACTCGCCACTCTTGGTTCAATCCCTAGTGATATCCCCTGATACACTACTCTTGGCGTGAGCAACCCCTAATCTACCCAACGGGCCTGTTACAGTGGCACTCGACCAATTGCTTGAGCACTACACACGGGTAGCCACAAGACTTTCCTTGCTTGTGAAACTTCACCAAGAAGTCACAAGACTTTGACTCAAGAAGAGAATCAAAAAGTCTAAGTGTATCACAATGATGCACAAAAGCAATGAGTGCTAGACTAAACACTATATGCTTAACTAGATGTTATAATGCAAGTGAACATCCTAGTTATCAACAAAGTCCACATGAATGTGCATGAAGACTCAATTAGGTGCTGAGAGACATTAGCAACCTAATTGTCAACAAATAAAGCCAACTCAACCTAAGTTGTCAAAAAGCATGGCAATGACAATAGATATGCAATAATCAAATGCAATCAATAAATTGTCAATCAATCAAGGCCAATCAACACAAGTTGTCAATTAATAATGGCAAGGCCTAATAGCATGCAATCAACTAATGCAAATAACCAAACAAAATGCCAATCAACTTAAGTTGTCAATGAACATGGCATAGACTCTAAATGCAATTAACAAATGCAATCAAGAAGTCCTACACATCAATGTCTAAATGAAAATCATATAGACTTAGCTAGATGTTGTCAATCACAAAACAATCATAGCTATCATAAATAAAACATCTCAATCACACAATGAGATTAAATTAGCTAGATGGCAAAAAATGGCTCTAGATCCTAGCTATCAACATACAACCTATCTCAACCAATCAATAATGTCTCAAACATGTTATAAATAACAATGAGCAAAGAGACAAGCATTTAATTAACAAATAAATGCTAAATCTAGGTTTACATGTCATAAATATGAAATTAGAAGTTTTAGGACAAGTAGAAAATACCTAGTCAATGAAATCAACACACTCCATGCTTGAATGATGCTAAGAAGAAGTTAGATGCACATGGGAGGTGGTTTGGTTGAGTAAAAATGGTTTCTTGGGAGCTTCTCTCTCTAGAATATGAGTTTCTCTCACTTGGTTTAGTTTTTGAGCTCACTTAAACGAGCAAGGGAGAAGATGATACTTATATATGAGGCCAAAATGAAGTGATGTCGTTTTTGAAGAAAACGATTCAGCTTCTCTCGGGCAACCGTTGGGCGTACCGCTCAAGAGGCAAGGTGCATGGGCAGCAGTACATCAGGCGAGAAGACACTGATGTGGCTCGCTGAGCGTACCGCTCAAGAGGCAAGGTGCCTGGCCAGCGGTAAATCGCTGACAGTGCATCAGCTCAAGTTTTGAGCGCCCCAAAATATGACCAAACGACATCGAAACCTTTCGAATAATATATCGTTGGAAAGGTATGGAAGTCTACTTTCTACTCCAATTAACAGAACATGATTTGGATAAATGTAGAAAAAGTTATGGTCATTTGAGTGACCAAAGGTCAGATTCGGATAACAGCTGTGATGCCCTGTTTTAGTGGTCACTTTGGAAATTTCAAAACCAATCCAAACGGTCATGAAATATTACGAATAATATACCGTTGGAAAGGTATGGGTGTCTAGTTTGTCCAGAATTTTACAAAACTCAATTTAAATCTTTTGATAAAAAGTTATGGTCACAAGACCATACAAAGGTCGGTTTTGAAAAACGTTTAAAACATTGAAATCCAATCTTTTTAAACTAGACACTTTACTCCAAATAACCAAACCGAATCTAACACTTATCTAAGAGAAGAATGAGTCCTTCTCAAGTGGTCAACCATCACACTAAGACATGCACACCATCGTGCAAGCGTGGACATTTCCGATCACACAAACGGAAACGAATTACACCGCACTTAAGACAAACATACATGAAGTGCAAGTGTGGGAAGTGAATGCATCCTAATGCCTAACATGACATGGCATTTCAATAAGCTAGATGCAATCAACTAAACATGCATGGAAATGGATATCAACATGAAAAATCACCAAGCATGTGACACACAATTAAGATTCACACAAATGCAATGAATGTGTGTGTGTGCAAAAAGACATAGATGCACTAAACAATGAAACACAAGCATGTGAACAAAAGCTCAATATATAAAGATGCATGCAAGTGTGTGTGTGCACCTAATCTCTTCAAGAATCAAGGTCAAGTGGTATACCTTTAGAAGCTCTTGACGTCACCTTGGGAAGTCCGGAAGCTTGCCAACCACGAAGTCCTAAGCTACCCGTTACATACCAATCCCAATGTGGTGTGTCATGAAATAAGCCAATCAAAAGTGAGGCAGTTACAATCTCCCCCTTTGGTTATTTCATGACAAAACACCACTTACATAGAAATCCTCACAAAACACAAAATAAAGCTATTGTCCATCCTGAGTGTATTCTACGTTACAAAAAGAGATACTTAAGAAACGAAGTCTTCAAGGTCTTCAATCTCTTCGTAGATCATTGAACCTACACACAATAGCAAGAAAGCACTTTCCAAGAACAAGTGCATGTGAGGTGAACAAACATAAAAAGCATTTGCACTCAAAAAGAACATATAAAATAAATGCATGTGCAATGCTCCCCCTAAATGGTTACTCTCTCTCAAACTTCTCTCCCTAAAGCATGCACAATGCTCCCCCTATATCTCAAGACTTCTCCCCCTTTTTGTCATGAGATAGGCAAAGGAGCTCCCCTTATCGGGTTGCTTTAGCAAAGAGAGCTATTAGCACAAAAAGCATTTGCATAATCATATAAACAAACTTTATGCAATTCAATTAATTGAGAGAGATTCAAGGAGTTTTATTTAAAGAAAATGTGTGACAAAGATGCTTTGCATGCAAGACATGTTGCATTCAAGTTCAAAATCAATGGTATTTGGCAAAGCAAACATCAAAAGGTTTCCAATAGAATTCAAACCAATTTCACCATTTGTCATGGAAAAAGCAAGGATATAGAATTTTTAGCATTTCAAAAATAAAGAGCAACTATATCCAACTTTATAGGCAAAACAAGACATGAGTGACTTTGCACCCTATTTGATTTTTCCGGGTGAGATGCCCGTATGATAGTAGCCTTGTTTTACAAATAAAGAAAGAGAGACTTCGGATTTTAAAATCCTTTAACAATTTAAGTCTCAATATTTGCTTTTGCACACACATTTTTTGCATTTCAAGCAATCAAAAGCATTTCATGCATATCATTTTAAGCATGTTATTTAAAGAATCATCATGTCATAGGAATCAATTAAAGGTCATTCAAAAAGTACTTCCAAAGTACATCTCCTATTCCAAAAATGCATATTTGAGCATAAATATGACATGGATTGCAAGTAAAGCAATTGTGCACACTTATTAAGAAAATACATACAAGCAAATATGTGCAACCAACAATCTCAAGCAATTATCAAAAGAGCATAAACTTAATCAACTTTTTGCATATGACAATTCATGCAAGTTTGCTCTCTTTGCTTGAGCTCCCCACAAGGGGTTAATTACAACCAAGTCAAAGGGAGGCATGATCCCTTATAGACTTACCAAGTCCATTGGACCTAGTAGCATCTACGGGTATCCCATTGGCACAATGGCAAGCGGGTTCATTCTTTCTAACCCTCCTAGGTTCCACTTTATCAATTTTAGTTGTCATAGGCATGTTTCTAAGATCCCTAGGTTCATGCAAACCTGCCTTCTTTTTCAACCGTTTTTCTTTCATGCTCTCTAACCTACACCTCTTGATGTAATCAAGGCAATTTGGTCTTAAGTGACCAATCATACCACAAAAATGACAAGTAGGTACAAAGATAGAGTTTATACCATTGCATTGAGATCTCATCGAGGCATTGCCATGTTGATGAGGTTGTCTTTGATGGTGCATCGGATTGCTTCTCTTTGGAGCTTGAGCCGATTGGTGGCACCTTTGTGGTCTAGCTTGTTGAGGTGGTTGAGCCGGTTGAACTTGCTTCCTTGGTTGTGCAAAGCTTGGGTGTTGAGCTCAGCTTGGGTGTTGAGCTCTTGAATGTTGAGATTGAGCTTTACCCTTTGTTGGCATCTTCACTTGGCCATTCTTGGATGACTCTCCAAGATAAATCTTCCTCCTAGGGTGTTGAGAGGGTGAAGCTAAGAATTTTCCTTGAGCTTGAGGTTGCTTGATCTTAGCCATCTTCAAATCTTCTAGATGCCTTGTCTCTTTGTCCTTGAAAGTCTTCATATGAGCACTCTTAGAAGATTCACCCTTTTCAAGCATCTTCTTGTGATAAGAAGATTGAGGAGCCAACTTAGGAACAATTTCCTTCACAAAGGTTGTCTTGTTGGATGACAGTGTGACTTCCTCATCAACAAACCCTAGTCCTCTCTTGTCACTAGGCATCTTTCCACAACCTAGCATAATGTTGAGCTTTTCCGTACCCGAAGTAAATTTAGCAAGTGACATCCTTGCTTCTTCAAGCTCTTTCTTCAACTTGCCCTCATTTACTTTGACAAGATTAACTTCCTTGTCTAAGAGAATCACCTTTTCTCTTAGTTGAAGGTTATCTTCTTTCAACACAAAAATCTCCTTCTTTTTCATCTTCAAGGAGTCACGAAAGAGTGTCATTAGATCCTCATAACTCATTTTTTCATTGTTGTCAAGATTCTCCAAGTTGGAGCTATCATCTTCACATGAGTATAAGCAACACTCATCACTTTCAAGGCTTCTCCCACTAATGCTTGTGAGAGTCGTATTATCAAGGCTAGCTTCTCCTCTCTTCTCACACTTCAAGTTACCACACATGGAGGCTATGTGATCAAGTCTACCACATTCGAAGCATTTTACACCCTTCCAAGCTACCATGCCTTTTCCTCTCTTCTTCTCCTTCAAATTAATACACATGGGAGCTATGTGACCAAATCCTCCGCATTCAAAGCATTTAGTGATATTTCTTGAGGACTTGTCTTGAGTAGCTTCTCCATTCTTGAGAGATGCCTTCATCTTTACCTCCTTTTCTTTGGAGTTCATACTATTCTCCTCCTTCACTTTTGAGGTCACATTCTTCTTGTGAGATTTTGTGATTCTCTCAAGATTCTCCACCATGAGAGTCATTTCTTCATCGGAGACACTTCCCTCATCAAGGTCATCAAACTTGTCACTTGATGTTATACAAGCAACTTCCCTTTGCGTAGCTACATCAATCACACTCCTAGCTACCATTTCATTTACTTCTTCTTCAAGGTCACAAATCAAGGCAACTTGACTATCTTCTTCAACTTCTACATGAGTGGCTCCAAATGCCATGTAGTTGATAGCAAGCGCTTCATCACTCGAAGCATCTTCTTTACTCTCATCTTCACTCCATGAGGTGGCCATCACCTTTTCTTTCCTTATATCCTTCAAGCTTTCACATTCCGGGAAGATGTGCCCGAATTCTCCACATCCAAGGCAATTAGTCCCCTCTCTTGAAGACACCTCTTGGTTTGGCTCATCATTCTTGACCTTGGTCTTCTTCTTCTTGAAGTCATCACCCTTTGAGCCATAACCCTTCTTTTGAAGACTTAAAAACTTCTTGAATCTTTTAACAACTAACGCCATGTCTTCATCATTCAAGTCATCCTCCTCCTTGTCATGCTTCGAAGTCTTCAAAGCAACATTTTCCTTCTTCTTAGGAGGATTAATCTTCTTCTCCTCTACTACCGTAGAGATCATCTTTTTCTCCTTCACGATACCTTCGTGGGTCACTCTTAGAATCTCCCATGCTTCTCGAACATCTCGAGTGGTTTGGATGAGTTTGGCTTGACTCTCATCCATGGTACAAGATAAGGCATGGATGCCCTTTGAGTTCCACTCTTCACCCTCGAGCTCGTCATTGGACCACTTGGACTTAGGCTTAGGCACACAAGTCCCATTTTCAAGTCTCTCTGTGGGAGGTGAGTATCCTTCTTCCACAAACATCCACACATGCTCATCAATGTCCTTTAGAAAGAATTCCATTTTAACTTTCCATGAGGAATAGTTATCAATGGTGAGCAATGGTGGTTTGGAGAGTAACGCACCCTCTAGCCTCACAAATCCACTCATAGTGTTTGGGTGGATGTATGCAAATGAATGCAAATGAATGTAGCAAACAGAATGCACACAAATGCAAGAAACGCAAGCAAGAGCAAGGATCACCTAATTATGTCTAGGAACCCGCTCTGATACCAATTGAAAATACAAATATAAGCTCGCGTGCGTGTCTAAACAACCTAGAGGGGGGGTGAATGGGTTGTTAATCGATTATTACCAACTTTTCGATTAGTCAAAATTAATCACAATTAACCCAAAACACACATATAATAAAATCAAGTACAAAATGCGGAAATTAAAGAACACTTGATTTTTACGTGGAAACCCACACAGGGAAAAACCACGGGCTGATATGTGCGCCACACACGGTCAACGAAATCCACTATATGAAAAGGAATCTACACCCTCAAGTGATTCTCGGACTCTCACCCTAGATAACCTCAGGCTATGGACACTACCACTCGCCACTCTTGGTTCAATCCCTAGTGATATCCCCTGATACACTACTCTTGGCGTGAGCAACCCCTAATCTACCCAACGGGCCTGTTACAGTGGCACTCGACCAATTGCTTGAGCACTACACACGGGTAGCCACAAGACTTTCCTTGCTTGTGAAACTTCACCAAGAAGTCACAAGACTTTGACTCAAGAAGAGAATCAAAAAGTCTAAGTGTATCACAATGATGCACAAAAGCAATGAGTGCTAGACTAAACACTATATGCTTAACTAGATGTTATAATGCAAGTGAACATCCTAGTTATCAACAAAGTCCACATGAATGTGCATGAAGACTCAATTAGGTGCTGAGAGACATTAGCAACCTAATTGTCAACAAATAAAGCCAACTCAACCTAAGTTGTCAAAAAGCATGGCAATGACAATAGATATGCAATAATCAAATGCAATCAATAAATTGTCAATCAATCAAGGCCAATCAACACAAGTTGTCAATTAATAATGGCAAGGCCTAATAGCATGCAATCAACTAATGCAAATAACCAAACAAAATGCCAATCAACTTAAGTTGTCAATGAACATGGCATAGACTCTAAATGCAATTAACAAATGCAATCAAGAAGTCCTACACATCAATGTCTAAATGAAAATCATATAGACTTAGCTAGATGTTGTCAATCACAAAACAATCATAGCTATCATAAATAAAACATCTCAATCACACAATGAGATTAAATTAGCTAGATGGCAAAAAATGGCTCTAGATCCTAGCTATCAACATACAACCTATCTCAACCAATCAATAATGTCTCAAACATGTTATAAATAACAATGAGCAAAGAGACAAGCATTTAATTAACAAATAAATGCTAAATCTAGGTTTACATGTCATAAATATGAAATTAGAAGTTTTAGGACAAGTAGAAAATACCTAGTCAATGAAATCAACACACTCCATGCTTGAATGATGCTAAGAAGAAGTTAGATGCACATGGGAGGTGGTTTGGTTGAGTAAAAATGGTTTCTTGGGAGCTTCTCTCTCTAGAATATGAGTTTCTCTCACTTGGTTTAGTTTTTGAGCTCACTTAAACGAGCAAGGGAGAAGATGATACTTATATATGAGGCCAAAATGAAGTGATGTCGTTTTTGAAGAAAACGATTCAGCTTCTCTCGGGCAACCGTTGGGCGTACCGCTCAAGAGGCAAGGTGCATGGGCAGCGGTACATCAGGCGAGAAGACACTGATGTGGCTCGCTGAGCGTACCGCTCAAGAGGCAAGGTGCCTGGCCAGCGGTAAATCGCTGACAGTGCATCAGCTCAAGTTTTGAGCTCCCCAAAATATGACCAAACGACATCGAAACCTTTCGAATAATATATCGTTGGAAAGGTATGGAAGTCTACTTTCTACTCCAATTAACAGAACATGATTTGGATAAATGTAGAAAAAGTTATGGTCATTTGAGTGACCAAAGGTCAGATTCGGATAACAGCTGTGATGCCCTGTTTTAGTGGTCACTTTGGAAATTTCAAAACCAATCCAAACGGTCATGAAATATTACGAATAATATACCGTTGGAAAGGTATGGGTGTCTAGTTTGTCCAGAATTTTACAAAACTCAATTTAAATCTTTTGATAAAAAGTTATGGTCACAAGACCATACAAAGGTCGGTTTTGAAAAACGTTTAAAACATTGAAATCCAATCTTTTTAAACTAGACACTTTACTCCAAATAACCAAACCGAATCTAACACTTATCTAAGAGAAGAATGAGTCCTTCTCAAGTGGTCAACCATCACGCTAAGACATGCACACCATCGTGCAAGCGTGGACATTTCCGATCACACAAACGGAAACGAATTACACCGCACTTAAGACAAACATACATGAAGTGCAAGTGTGGGAAGTGAATGCATCCTAATGCCTAACATGACATGGCATTTCAATAAGCTAGATGCAATCAACTAAACATGCATGGAAATGGATATCAACATGAAAAATCACCAAGCATGTGACACACAATTAAGATTCACACAAATGCAATGAATGTGTGTGTGTGCAAAAAGACATAGATGCACTAAACAATGAAACACAAGCATGTGAACAAAAGCTCAATATATAAAGATGCATGCAAGTGTGTGTGTGCACCTAATCTCTTCAAGAATCAAGGTCAAGTGGTATACCTTTAGAAGCTCTTGACGTCACCTTGGGAAGTCCGGAAGCTTGCCAACCACGAAGTCCTAAGCTACCCGTTACATACCAATCCCAATGTGGTGTGTCATGAAATAAGCCAATCAAAAGTGAGGCAGTTACAACTTGGTAAGTAGAACAAACATCACTTCTTCATTTATTGTTCTATCTTAGTCAAGACATGTCTTTGATTGCCTAGTTTAGCAAATCTTCACTCTTATTGCATATTTAGCGAAGTTATGATATGATTGGGTTTTATTTGTGATAGCTTACATGATTAGGATGATTTTCCCTAAATATCTAACCCTAGAACATTCTTGTGAAATTGGTTGATGATTAGGTTGATAGATGTATGTTTATTTATCTAGTCAAGTTTTATTGAATGTTCTTGAGATTTTAATTGAGTTCACATGTATGGACATGTTGACATTGTTTGATAGCTAGGATTGTTTTGTGATTGATAACATCTAGCTAAGTCTATATGATTTGCATTTAGACATTGTTGATTAGGACTCATTGATTGCATTTGTTAATTGCACATTTATAGTCCTTGCCATGATTATTGACAACTTGTGTTGATTTGTCTTTGTTTGTTGACAATTAGGTTGTTAGAAATCTCTACAATTAATTGAGACCTCATGTATGTGCATGTAGGCTTTATTGATAACTAGGATGTTGATTTGCATTATAACATCTAGTTAAGCATATAGTGTTTAGTCTAGCACTCATTGCATTTGTGCATCATTGTGATATACACTTAGACATTTTATTCTCTTCATAGAGTCAAAGTCTTGTGGCTTCTAGGTGAAGTTGCACAAGCATTGTACTAGCTCCTCTGTAAAAGGCCTGCGGATAGATTAGGAGGTGCTCACTTGAGAGTGTAACCTTCTCTTCATATAGAGGTTGTCTAGGGTTGGTCTAAGTTTGCTATAAAAGGCCTACGGGTAGTAGTGGTGGATTAGTAACCGAGAATGGTGTGACTAGAGGTCAACCTAGGGTTGTAATCATCATTACATATAGTGGATTCGAGGACCGTGTGTGGCGTACATAACAGCCCGTGGTTTTTCCCGTGTGGGTTTCCACGAAAAAATCAAGTGTTCTTTACTTTCCGCACTTTACACTTGATTTTCATTGTTTGTTGAATTGGGTTAATTGTGATTAATTTTGACTAATCAAAAAATTGGTAATAATTGATTAACAACCCATTCACCCCCCCTCTAGGTTGTTTAGACACACGCAAGTATTGTATTTTCAAAGTTTTTGATTCAAATAAGGAAATTGATTTAATTAGATAATAATCTCATAAGAGATTCACTCCTAATTAAAAACCGATTCCGTATTCTTAGTGATCAAGTAAGAAATCGGAATCCAACCAATAAAAGCTTTCCTTATTCTTCACAAACCAAAAAACGTTGACTTAGAGAAGTGGCAAAAAGTCAACTGGATTCTCACGGTCCAATCGGAGCGGCATTTGTGTACGCGGGTCGCGCCCACACACGAGTCGTGCATTCGAAGGTTCGAGGTCCATGATTTGCACCCTCCCTGTGCGCGCGAGAGAGAGCCTCTATGCCACACACTGTTGATAGCTTATATCACACATTCACTTACATACTACATATAAATGATTTCCCTAAGCAATGTGGGATTCACTTTCATCCCTACATAATGGGTTAACTTTGAGACTCAATTTCTTATTCACCCATTAACCATTTTGTGAATTTGAGTATACCATTTCGAAGCTCTCACGGAGGAGAATTCGAATCCACTTTAATCTTCCATTTCCATGGAATTAATCATACTCAAATAATGCTCTCAAACCATGAGTTTGTCACAAAATTTCCAACAATCCCCCACATGAATGAAATTGACCTAGGAGACACAAAAGATGATGTTTGGTAAGTTCAAATGGTCGAAACCTGCATAGGATAGGTAGGTGTTACCCTTTGAACCTTCCCTTGTAAAAGTATGCTTACTTTACTGGCTGATCAGTAGATGTGATATCCTTGAACTGTTCTGCCGTTTTGTGTAAATGATCACCCACTTCACACAGGTATCTTCCAGACTCGATTTGGTTCTCATTGTTATGTTCGTTTTGGCCATAAACATGCGCCTGGTTCTGTGAGAGTCTCTGGAGAATATAGCCCTTCACTATTCTCTTTTAGAAGCGGCCCCACTTCTCTCTCACATAGGTGATTTCTTAATTAAGAGTAACCTGCATTACTCTGCTCGGATTTCCATAGCTTGGAATTTCGACGCATAAGAATCATTAAAAACTTAGTTTAACCTTTTTCCTACGGGCATCACTGTTTCATCATAGGAATGGACTTGAGGGTAACCCCCACAGTGATCCAAACTCAGTCTTACAACTTGGTTGTCCCATTGAACCAAGATCTTGGGATCTCCAGTCAACTAGGTTGGGTGTCTATTGTATCGACTTTTTATCTAATGGGCTTTAGTCCCATTCCTCTCGATGATGTCTCAACTAAGTCTCTATTTAACCCTTTGGTTAGCGGATCTGCAATGTTATCTTTTGACCTTACATAGTCAATAGTGATAACCCCAGTTGAGATTAATGGTATTATGTCTTCGACGTATATGTCTAGACTTCCCATTATATATGTTGCTCTGTGCCCTTCCTATTGTTGATTGACTATCACAGTGGATGCAAATCGCCGGCACAGGCTTTGGCCATCTTGGAATATCCTCTAAGAATTGGTGTAGCCATTCAGCCTCCTCACCACATTTATCTAATGCTATAAACTCAGATTCCATGGTGGATCTGGCTATACAAGTTTGTTTGGAGGACTTCCAGGATACTGTCGCAGCTCCTAGTGTGAACACATACCCACTAGTGGATTTTGAATCTTTCATATCGGATATCCAATTTGCATATACCCACTAGTGGATTTTGAATCCCCATTAGTGTGAACACATACCCATTGCTCTATCGTGATTCACCAGTATCTCTTCATGCATTCTCATACGCGGACCGGGCTGGAAATAAAGATGATTATTCGTCAACAAGTGCCTACATTGTTTATCTTGGTCATAATCCTATCTCATGGAGCTCAAAGAAACAAAATACCATTGCCTGGTCGTCTACAGAGGCGGAATACCGCACTGTTGCCTCTACAGCTGTTGAACATAATTGGGTGTGTTTTCTCCTAAATGATCTTGGTCTTACATTGTCGACAGTCCCAGTCATTTATTGTGACAATGTTGGTGCTACTCAACTGTGTTCTAATCCGATTTTTCATTCACGAATGAAACATGTTGCCATAGACTTCCATTTTATCTGTGATCAGGTTCAATCTGGTTCTCTACGAGTGGCACATGTTTCTTCCAAAGATTAGCTTGCGGATGCTCTAACAAAGCCCCTATCGCGTTCTACATTTCAGACACTCAAATACAAGATTGGCCTCTCTTGCCGTGGCCTATCTTGAGGGGGCATATTAGATGACAAACTCTTTAGTTATATTAAACCTCTATAATTACTGTAATTATCTTTATGATCTTTTGATTATTGTATTTTAAATTGTATTCTTATCTCATGAGATATCTTATCTCTATAGGTAGTTGTTGACGGTGAAATTTGGATTACCACATGACTAACAATTAAATCAAAACAAAAGTCAAACAAGAAAGAAAATCAGCACATGCAAGAGATAGATTTACGTGGAAAAACTCTTGAATGGGAAAAAACCACGGCGTCTCGGAGGACAGGAAAATATCACTATAATTCACTTGTTTCGGTTACACACTCAAATCTCTCGAGTTCTTGCTTTTCTCTCTTTAGGTTTTCGAACCCCCTCCTCGTGGGATAGGTGGTTCTATTTATACATAATAATTAGGGTTTTCCCTTGATCTTCGCCATGTTGGTAGTAGGATTTCCTCTTGGACTTGTATTGGGAATCCCACGTTGCTACGGGTTAGGATTTGCTTCTTATCCTTTCCTTCTGTGATTCCCTATCGCTAGGGATCTCCCGGTAATAAGGACTTTATTCCTGTGTTTCCACCGAGTCGGTTTGTGCCTAGTATGCTGATGCAGCGAACACCTCCACTCTTTGGTATTACCATTCGGCGACCACGTTTCTATCTTTGGCGAGTACATATCTAGCTCTGGCGACCACACCTTTGACTTATTGACTTAAGACGTGGACATACTGACTAGTCCCCGTTTTCTCCTTTGACCTGGTCAACGGGTGACGTGGCAACTTTTTTATCAGCATTTATTGACTCCTTTGATGGCGTGTCATTTTGGCGAAATTATACATACAATAATACCCCTATAAATACTTCGAGCCGAGCGAATGATTTGGCCTTCCAATTCGTTTACCTCCGCGAGCAGTATTTATATCCATGCTTTTAAGATTTCGGCGCGTTTCGTAAATAATTCCCCTCTTTTTCACTTTCACCACGTGTTGAATTTGTTAGTTGATTCTTCCGGTGCAAGCCTTTATTTTTGGCCACACAACCTTTGACGCTTCCACTTAATTGACAGGTGAAAATACGTTTTGACTGCTTGGTGATCCCCGAGGTGCCACATGTCTGTTACGTGGTGGATGATGTTGCGGCTATTCACCGTGACCGTCGTTTACCTTAATAGCTTTCCACTTTCTGATTTTTTGAATTTTAAAATTCCCCCTTTTAACGCTGAAACATTTCTTCTTCTCTATTTCAATCCTTCCATTTATACTTCCTTTGTTTTCTTAGAGCCGAAACAGATTCAAATCTTTGTTTCTATCTACCCTATTTTCCTATTTCTTCGAGTATTTGCTACGACTTTTTTCTTGTGTTTTCCATTACCAGACGGCTCTCCGAACTCGACTGTTCTTACTTCTCAACGTCTCCAAACCTTCTGCACATTTCTACGAACCTAGGGTTTCTGGTGAGTTCCCATGGATCCTTCCTTGCGTTCTTCTCTTTTTAATCAAATGATGAAAGCTTTAGAACTTGGTGATAAATGCACTGCAGACCGAATTGAATCCTTGATTCGTAACTTCCATCTGGATTCCCCATCTCCGACTTCTGTTTATATTCCTTCCTCTGAGGAAAATTTTGCTCCTAACATCCCTTCTCCCTTGTCTTTTGATAGTTACTCTCCGATGATGATGAGGTCTTCCAAACTAGGTGGCAGTAGACGACGAGCTTCTAAGGCTCCCCGAGGGTCTCTGCTGGATGCTTAGACCACCGTGGATTCAGATGTTGAAGATCACCAGAAGAATAGATTACACTTCACAGCTGACCGCCCGTGTTCTTTTGATTGTGAAGTAAATGTGGTTGGCGAGGAGGAACTCCGCAAATACAAAAGTCGCTTTGAAATCCCAGACGTTGTGACTTTGGCTTTACCGGGTGATCGAGCTGCATGGAACCCTCCTGAGAATGCGGTCACCATCTATGGCATGATGCTTAGTTATGGGGTAACTCTTCCTCTTCAGCCCTTCATTGCCAGATTCCTCACGGAGGCCCAGATTACGCCTGCCCAACTCGCCCAAAACAGTTACAGGATCTTGATGTGCCTGTGTTTGATGTGGAAATTGAAGGGCTATGGGCCCCTTACGCCCCGCGAGATTCGCCATTTTTATACTTTAAGACAAGCGGGCAATAGTGGCACGTATTTCCTTCTCTCCTCAGCAGTGGAAAATTGGATCCCTAAAGGTGTGGCGAACCCTAGACAGGTGGAAATCTCCAGCGATGAGAAAAAGAAAGGCTTCATTTGGGGTTTTCCCTCTTCGAACAAAAGGTGGAAAAATAGTTAGTTTTTCACTGGTGGTGAGTGGGGCAGGGATGTGCCCGCCAGCGTGAGCCATAGTTTTTTGGCGAAGAAGGTTCCTAGGCACTTCACTTCTCCTGAGGCTTGGTTGAAAACAAACCATGTCCTCCTTGATGCTGAGATTGCTCATCTCGCCACGGCATCTGTCCTTCCGTTGGACGAGAGAGTTAGATCTTTCCTCTTGGACGAGGGGAAGATGATCGCACAACGAATTTTCACACGCCTACCTGCTAGGCTTCCTCGTCGTAAGTTTTATCAGCCTTCTTTTTGATATTACTGTTTATTTTATTCTATTAGTGACGCTTGGCTATTTTTCGTAGTGTATGACTTCGATACAATTTGCGATTTGCAAGCCTGGGCAGTAAAGAATTCTGATGCTGCCAGTAGAAGACATACTGCTGGTTTGGCTAAGGAAGGAATTGCTAGCCCAGATGGTGGTGATCCCTCAGATGGTGAGGAAGTTGGTGATGTTGCTGGGGGAGGTGTTGAGTCAGGGCAGCCCCTTGTGCATCCAGAGATTGCTGCGACTACTCCTGCTGCAACTACCCCCAGTCGCAAGGGAAAAGAAAAGGTTGGAGTTTCAGAGGCGGTTAGTGACATCCCTATTTTTGATGCGGATGTCCCTGAAACTCCCCCGGATCCTGCAAGTAACCTGACCCCCAGAACTGGTAGAGGCAAACGCCCGGCTAAGGGTACCCTCGATCATACTGCACGACCTCCAAAGCGGGCATCAAGAGTTGTGCAGTATGTTGTTTCCTCGGACGAGGAGGGCACTGATGGACCTGTATTCATCGGGAGTCCCCCTAGTCAAACAACTGTCCCTGAAGTTCCTGTTGAAGGGGTGAGTGCAGTGGTGTCTCCACTCCTGAAGGGAGTTAACGAGTTGAACGCTTCTACCCCCACCCCGACCAGTGCAGCTTCTCCTCCGGCGGCTGCCGGTGAGCCGAATGTTTCCTCCGCTGGTCAACCTAGGCCATCTGGTCGGCCAGGGCCAACTGATAAGCCGGAGTCATCAAAACAACCCGGGGCTTCTACATCTGGTTCCGGCGTTGCCCATGAAGCTCCTCCCGTTGGTCCAACCGAAGCTGGTGAGGGAGTTGAGTCTGTTTCCCTTTCGGACTTCACAGCTGAGGAGATTTGCTCATACCTCATCAACAACGACGTTTATGTTGGTGAAGGTTGGGAGCATGTGAAGAGCAGATCTTGCAACAGAAAAATGGAATTTTTCTTCAACTGCCACTCTCTGGTGAGTTTCTTGTAGTATTCATGTTATATTTTCGTTCACGCGTTTGTTGGCTTGTATGTTTTTTTTTGTTTTTTTTTTTTTTTGTTCAGATGATGTCTGAGTTGGCTGACAACTACAGGCGCGGTGATTTCCTTTCCAGGGATGTAAAGCGTCTACGAGAGCAGGCCTCCACGTTGGTAGCTGAGAAGCTTTCTGTTGAGGAATTCCATGCTCAACAACTTACTCAGTTGAGGGAATCCGCAGATGGTTATCTTTCTGCTCAATTGGCTGCTGAAGAGAAACTAGCCACTTGCTGAGGAAGAGATTCGCTCGCTGAGAGAGCAATTGTCTGCTAATCAAGAATCACTCGCAGCGCGCTTGGAGGCCGAGCGACTAGCTGAGGAGGCTAGAGAAAAAGCTAAGCGTGAGGTATTGGATTTACGCAACCAGTTGTCTTCGCGTGATGTCATCTTTAACGACTTGAAGGATGTTTTAGAGGTTGAAGCGGTTGATCATTTTAAGAGATCCCCTGCCTATGATGCGCTTTTGCTTCGTGAATTTGAACGAGGCATGAGGCAGTCGAAGAAGTTCTTTGCCATGAAGGATCATTCGAATGAAAAGGCTCTAAGGCGTTTCGACAAATCCCTTAAGTTGCATATGGACAGTGCAGTGGGTTCGATAAAGGAACAGAGAAAACGGTGGAAAGCCGACTGTCGTTATATGAGGACTGAGCCTCACCCGATGCACTTAGAAGTTCCTAACAAACGCGCCTTTAATACTTACTATTTTGGTCAGAAAGGCAGCTTTTCTGGTTCTGGTGTTGAACCCGATTTGGGTCCTATCGCTGGTAGGTAGACCTGACACGGGTCCGGGTCCGGGTCCGGGTCCGGTTCCGGTTCGGGTTTGAAATCGGCGGTTCCGATTCCACGGTTTGATGGAACTAGAACCGGAACCGCTATATGCCAGTTCCGGTTCTAGTTCCATTGGAACCGGCGGTTTTGAACCTTTTTTCTTTTTTTTTTACAAACAAAAAAAAAGACTTCTCTAATAAAATAAAATATATAAATGACAAATTACAAAATTAAATTAAATTATAAAATTAAATTACAAATGACAATTTATGGGTTATGGATGCTTGAACCATGGTTGCAAAATAAAAACAATAACAACTAACCACTGAGACCACATTCAATTCTAGTATAATATTTCAATCAAAAACTATAAGTAGTATAAATATTTATTTTAAAACGTGTCCATTTACACGAGGCCTGACTTTAAAGTAATTCTCCGGACCAAGACGGGCACGGATGTGGTGTCGGATCGAGAGGAAAAGGTTTCTTACTAGGTTTAAATGAGGTTCGAAATGGACACGACACTTAAAAACACTTTTTTTTTTTTTTGATGAAAAAGGGGTTTTTGGGGCCGAAAAAGTGGCCACAAGCCTTTTGGGCTTGCTCCCATTGGATTCCTTGCATCATTCTATGCGATTTCAAAAAAAAAAAATCACCCAATTCGGACATCCGAGCACAAAGTTATGGCCTTTCAAAGTTGAAGGCATATATAAAAATATTTTTACCGCAATTTTTTTTTTTGAGGCAAATTTTTTCTATTCTCTTGTTGTCAACGGCAATTTTTCTACTAAGAGTTTGACACTTTGTGTTCTCTATTCCATTCAATACTCATTGTTTACCAAAGCTGAATACCGTCTTCAAAACAATTACAAAATGAAATAAATATTAAAA
The DNA here is from genome assembly GCA_030490815.1 of Acer saccharum. Classification (NCBI taxonomy): domain Eukaryota; kingdom Viridiplantae; phylum Streptophyta; class Magnoliopsida; order Sapindales; family Sapindaceae; genus Acer; species Acer saccharum. Next base: position 27,539,518 of record CM059877.1, on the reverse strand, counting down.
ACCTTGGAAACTTGGAGACTTGGAGACTTGAGAGTGTTGGAGAGAAATTAGAATTAGAGAATTGAGAAGAAATTGGTGTGAGGAAAAATGAGAGGGGGGGGGGGGGGGGGGGGGGGTGGTATTTATAGAAAATATATATATATATATATTGTGCGAACCGGCGGTTCGAACCGAACCGGAACCGTCGGTTCCAATCCGGTTTGAACCGTCGGTTCCAATCCGGTTTGAACCGACGGTTCGACCAAATCATAGAACCGGAACTGAAACCGGCCTCCTCCGGTTCAGGTTCCGGTTCCTGAACCGGTTTCGGTTTCGGTTTCGGTTTTGTTTTCGGTTCCAGTCGGTTCCGGTGGTTCCAACCGGAACCGTGCCAGGTCTACTGGTAGGGATTATGAGCCTTTTATGCTGGATGGGGACAAAGAAATAACCTGGCCTTCTGAAGATGAGATTGAAGATGATGAAGACAGCGAGGGTCCTTCTGCAGCTAGTTGAAATTATGCCTTACTTCAGTTGTATATAACTCTCCATATCTTTTTGTAGCTTCAATTGTAAATGACTTTTTCTTTTTATAAATTAATTTATAACTCCTTTAGCTTCATTTTTGTTCAGCTGCCCTTGTTGAGTTTTCGGCTTACTCAGTGTTTGTCACCAAGTTTTTAGCACATTATTGTTGTTTATTCAGCTGCCATTGCTGAGTTTTGGCGTACTCAGTGTTTATCACCAAGTTTTTAGCATATTATTGTTGTTTTATTCAGCTGCCATTGCTAAGTTTTGACGTACTCAGTGTTTGTCAGGACATATCCGACTATACACCAAGTTTTTAGCATATTATTATTGTTTATTCAGCTGCCATTGCTGAGTTTTGGCGTACTCAGTGTTTGTCAGGACGTATCCAACCATACACCAAGTTTTCAGCATATTATTGGGACGTCTCCCTCTTTTGCTTTTTGCTTTATGCTTTAATCGCTCTTTGTTTTCAGTTAGCTTTCTCAACCCCCAGCGTTTGAGATTCCTCGTGTACGCTTTCAATTGGGTGTTTCCTGTGTCTTTTTTGGGATCTTGTTTTTCCCGCGGCAGCAACCACCGATCTTTATGATAGCTTTAGGCGTAGTTGCCTTTGGCCCGCCTTAATTTTGGGGGTCATCCCGCTTGTTTTCGTTGCTACGAGTATTAGACCCGTCTTTACGCAACAGTAATTTATGATGTATGACGGCGAGTACTTTTTGTAACTGGTTCCTTTTAGTGGCGAGTCAAGTCACGGGTTCTTAGTAATAAATTACTCTTTATTGAATACTTCCTGTAACTTTTGTCAAAATAAAAACAGAGAAAAAAATGCTAAAACGAAAACTGCCTAAGAATAAAAACATTGAAATAAATCCTAGAAGCAATGAAAAAGTTAAGGGTAATATATTTTCAGGTATTGCACATTGCATGGTCGAGGTAGTTCGCCCAAACCCTCTCGAGTAATGCGATATGCCCCATGACCAATTATGCCTGTAATTTGATAGGGCCCTTCCCATTTTTTTGCGAGTGATCCTGCAGCTTTGTCTCTGGTTCCTGGGTTCACCCTTTTCAGCACCAAGTCGCCGAGTGCGAACCTTCTTTCACGCACATGTGAATTGTAGTACCTAGCTACCCTCTGTTGGTATGCAGCGTTTCTTATTTGTGCGCGTTCTCTTCTTTCTTCTAACTCATCCAGACCGTATTTTAGCATATCAATATTAAGTTCCGGTTGAAAGAGTTGTACCCTTGGTGAAGAGAAAGATGTTTCCACGGGAATGACAGCTTTAGCTCCGTAAGCCATGGAATATGGGGTCTCACCTGTTGAACTTCTTTTTGTGGTTCGATATGCCCAGAGTACCTGTGGTAATTTCTTTGCCCAGCTTCCCTTCTTTGCGGCCAGCTTGGCTTTCAGGTTGTGTTTTATGATTTTGTTCACTGCTTCAGTTTGGCCATTTGTCTGTGGATGTGCCGGAGAGGCATAGTAGTTGTTGATGCCATATTTGTCACACAGCTCCCTGAATTTCTTACCGTCGAATTGGGTCCCATTGTCAGTGATGATGGTGTTTGGTATCCCGAATCTGTACAGGATATTTTTCTTCACAAAGCTTATAGTGTTTACTTCTGTTATATGCACCAATGGTTCGGCTTCTACCCATTTCGTAAAATAATCCACGGCTACAATAGCGTGTTTCGCTCCTCCGGATGCTGTTGGCATTGGGCCGATCAAGTCAATTCCCCACATGGCGAATGGCCGAGGCGAGGTAATACTTTGCAAGAGTTCAGGTGGTTGGTGAATGTTGTTTGCAATTTTCTGACACGCCTCACACCTTGCTGCCACCCTTTTAGCATCGGCAAATAATGTTGGCCAGTAAAAACCCTGCCTTAATGTTTTGTGGGCTAGGCTGACACCTTCAGCGTGATTCCCATAATTTCCACTATGTATGCTTCTCAAGATCCCTTCTGCTTCTTCAAGCCCGACACACCTCTGCAGTGCCCTTGAGTACCCCCTCTTGTACAGTTCTCCATTGAGTACTGAATATCTCGTAGCTCTGTACTTCAATCGTTTTGCCTCTAATGGATCGCTTGGGAGTACGTCATTTACGAGGTATTCTTTGATTGGTGTAATCCAGCTGTCTGTCTCGCCAAAGACTGCCCCAACTTCCTTCAATTTGACTATACTCGACTGCAGTAGGCGGATCATAGGAATAGTTCTGGGCCAGATATTGATTGTGGCGGACGCCAATTTGGCCAAGGCATCAGCTTGCTCGTTTTTTTCTCTAAGGACCTGGACAATTCTGTATTCTTTGAATTTTCCTAGCAGCTCCTTTGCTAATTCCAGGTAAGCGATCATGCTTTCATCTCTCGCCTGGTATTCATCTAGCACCTGATTTACAACAACTTGAGAGTCGTTGAAGATTTCCACCTCATCTGCTCCTAGAACTGTGCAAACCTTTAATCCTGCTATGAGTGCCTCGTATTCAGCTTGGTTGTTAGTAGCTTTGAAGTCAAAACGCAAGGCACATTCGACTGAATCTCCTTCCGGGGTTGACACCACTACCCCTGCCCCGCTGCCGTGCTTGTTTGACAACCCATCAACGTGGAGTTGCCACTTGAATACTTTTTTATTTTGCTCCACCATCATTCTCGCCACCTCTATGCTTGGCTCGGTGAACTTTGCCATAAAGTCTGCCACCGCTTGGGCTTTAATTGCTGTCATTGGAAGATACTCTACGTCGAATTCACTTAATTCGATCGCCCACTTCGTTAATCGGCCGGATACTTCTGGTTTCTGTAGAATTAATTTCAGTGGGCAGTTGGTGTATACTCCGATTTTATGAGCCTGGAAATTCCTTGCTACCGTTATTAGAGCGAGTGCCATTTTTTCGGCTGGCGAGTACCTGGTCTCAGCTGGTAACAGTGTTTTGCTGGTGTAGTATATTGGTTTCTGGACTCCATCCTCCTATCTTACCAGCACGGAACTTGTGGCTGCTTCAGAGACGGACAAGTACATATACAGCGTTTCTCCCGTTTCTGGTTTTGATAGCATTGGTGCTTGCCCGAGGTAATCTTTCAAAGCCTGGAAAGCCCTTTCACAATCCTCGTTCCACTCGACTCCTTTGCCCTTCTTTAGAGCTTTGAAAAATGGTAGGCATCGATCTGTTGACTTTGCTATGAATCTATTTAATGAGGCCAAGCATCCCGTGAGTCTTTGGACGTCCTTCAGGGTCTTCGGGGAGACCATTTTGGCTAATGCTTGAATTTTTTTCAGGGTTCACTTCTATTCCTCTCTGATGCACCTGGTATCCGAGGAACCTTCCAAATGGTACGCCGAACATGCATTTTACAAGATTCAGCTTCATTCCATACCTAATCAACACATCAAATGTCTCCCTCAAGTCATCTATATGCTTATCTGCTGTGATGCTTTTTGTCAACATATCGTCAACGTACATCTCCATATTTCTTCCTATCTGTCTGGCGAACATCTTGTTGACTAAGCACTGGTAAGTTGCTCCAGCGTTTTTCAAGCCGAATGGCATGACTGTGTAGCAGTATAACCCTTGATCCGTGGTAAATGCTATCTTCTCTTCATCTGGCTTGTGCATTTTGATTTGGTTATAACCTGAGTACGCATCCAGGAAGCTTAGCGTCTCGTGTCCAGCTGTTGCGTCGACCAACTGGTCTATTCTTGGCAGTGGGAAGCTATCTTTAGGGCACGCTTTATTCAGATCGATGAAATCTACACACATTCTCCACTGGTTGTTCTTCTTTTTCACGAGAACTACGTTCGCCACCCATTCCGGGTACTTAACTTCTCTGATTGATCCTGCGGCGAGCAACTTCGTCACTTCCTCTTTTATTGTTGCGCTTCTTTCCGGGTTAAAGCTTCTCCTTTTCTGCACCACCGGTTTGCTTTTTTCGTTTACGGCTAGATTGTGCGAGATCACGCTCCTACTAATCCCTGGCATGTCTTCGTGGCTCCATGCAAAGATCTCCTTGTACTCTTTCAACAAGTTTGTCACATCTCTCTTAACTCGTTCAGCCAGCCTTGCTCCGATCTTGACTGTTTTGTCCGGTTCTGCTTCGTTTAGAACAATCGACTTAGTTGGCTCTTCCTTTTCTCTGCTCGCTTTGTCCCTTGGGTCCAATTCGAAAGTTTCCGGATTTTCTTCCTGCACTTCCTTATCTACCTCGAATATGTTTAAGGTTTCCACCCCTGCCTTATCTTTGAAGATTGAAAGGTTGGCGCGGCGAGCCATCTCCTGTGACCCTTTCAGTTCTCCGACTCCAAATTCTGTAGGGAACTTTACTTTCAACGCGTGGGTAGAAGTGACGGCTCGGGCTTTGTTAAGAACTGGTCAGCCAAGTAAAGCATTATACGGCCAATTATGGATGTCGACTACAACAAAGTCCAACATGATTGTTCGCCGGCATGGTGCTGTACCAAACCTCACCGGTAGCTTCACAGGTCCCAATGATATCACTTCTGCACCCCCGAAACCTTTCAACGGTACATGGAAGGGTTCTAAATCTTTTCTGTCCAGTCGCAGCTCATCGTATACCCTAGCAATTAAAATATCAGCTAAACTCCCGTTGTCTATCATTACCCGGAGGACATCCCTGTGTGCTATTTGAACCCCTACTACGATTGCATCATTAGGCTTTGCATCAATTTTGTCTGAGTCTTCTGCTGTAAACGTTATGGGGTCATGTCCTTTTCTTCCTTTCTTGGGGTTTCTTTGTACAGAATTAATCTCCATATTTCTGCTCTCATACATTACTTCTCGGACTTCTGACATCCTTTCTCGATTGCTTCTCCCAGTATAGGGCCCGCCAAAAATGGTGTTTATAGTTGCGTTAGGGTTGTTTCTCCTTGGACTCCTCCTTTCCTGCCCGTTTCCTTGGCGGCTGTCCTGGCGACCACCGTGCTTGTCTCCTTTCAAAGTAAAATCTTTCAGGTATCCATCTCTGATCAAGCTTTCAATATGATCACACAACTGGAAACATTTTGAGGTTTCATGCCCATGATCTTTGTGAAATCGGCAGTATTTGGTTGTGTCTCTCCTGGCATTAGCTGACTATTGCCAAGGGTACTTGGCAAGTCCTTTATCTTCTACCACAGAAAGTATTTCCTCCTGATCGCCAGTTAGAGGAGTTTAATGGTTGTGACTTCCTCGAAACCTACTGGCTCAGGTGTTTCCCCTACTTTCCCTTGGATGCCCCTGTTGGCCCTTCTCGTCTTTCTGGCGATCACGCGACTGCACCTTCTTGTCATCCTTGTGTTCTGATTTTGAGTCAGGCTTGTGGCCATGTACATAGCTACCCTCTACCCCCTACGCTACTTCTTCTTCTTCTGCTAGTGCATAATCGCCAGCTATTTCCATCATCTCCTCATAAGTTTTTGGCCTATCTCTTCGCAGGTTAAAGGATAGTCGCCCACTCTGTAACCCATTGGTGAAAGCGGCGATGACAGCTACATCACTGGCGTCTTCAATTTGAGCGACCTCCTTTCCAAATCTTGCTAGATACTTCTTGATCGACTCATTGCGTTCCTGCTTCAGGTTTGATAGATGGGCGAGTGACTTTCTTCTCTGCACACTTCCCATGAACTGTCTTATGAATGCTTTGCTGAGGTTTGAGAAACTGCTGATACTCCTGGGCGGAAGTCGCCCAAACCACCTGGAGGCGAGGTCGCCTAATGTTTGTAGGAAGGTGAGGCATAGGAGTCCGTCGTTGGATAAGTACTGGGCCATAATATTGCAGAATCGGTAAATATGCTCCTTCGGATCTCTGTTTTCTTTATACTGTTCGATGGTTGGCATTCTAAATTTGTCTGGGAACTGAGTGCAAGCAATGTGATCGACAAACAGGCTGTCTGACTCATCATTCGAAGACACGTTGCGACCATATCTCCGAGCCATTAATGAAACCTTCCTCGACAGCTCTTATAAGGTAACATCTCGATGGCCAGTTGGTTCTCCTACTGGATCAAGTCTACTCTTGATTGTCATTCTCCCATAGTTATCTTTATCATTCAAATTCCTACCAATCTGATCATCTGCGCTCTCAGACCTTCTTCGCCGTACACTTTTGGATGGTAATTCTCTTCTTTGTCGAGGACTTCTGTCTTTAGATGAGATAGAGCGGTGTCTCCGCCGTCTCCTTTGGTATGTGTCATTGGAATTTGTCCCATGTATCCGCCCGTGGTCTCGCATCTCCAGGGATTCATCACTCACCACACATTTTCCCTTTCTATGTTTTCTTCCCTCGAAACCTTCAAGGTGGTCGTGGGGGATTTCTTCGATGGACTGTCTTACTTGAGCGTCGGGGGTTGCAATGTGGACTTCTGACCGCATTCTCCCAAGCGACTGGGTTCCAGGTGTGGTTAATTCATAGGGAGAAGAGACTCCCAGGCCTATGGGAAGTGAGAGTCCTATTTTGTTAGCCTCGCTGATCAAGTTCATCAACGCAGTTTGGAAGTGCTGTAGAGTTCCTGGGTCGGCTGTCCTAGTTCCTGGCGTTGCCGCCGATTGTTCCCCGATCGTCACTACCCCTTCTCCTGTTGGTGCAATTGCTTCAGCAATTTGATCTCCGCTGGAGGTGCCATCCTTGTCGATGTTCATGTTTTCAATTCGCAAGGGTGGGGTTCGAAGTTTCTGTTCAACCCCCTCCTTCTAGCGCCAATTGTTGACGGTGAAATTTGGATTACTATGTGACCAACAATTAAATCAAAACAAAAGTCAAACAAGAAAGAAAATCAGCACATGCAAGAGACAGATTTACGTGGAAAAACCCTTGAATGGGAAAAAACCACGGCGTCCCGGAGGACAGGAAAATATCACTATAATTCACTTGTTTCGGTTACACACTCAAATCTCTCGAGTTCTTGCTTTTCTCTCTTTAGGTTTTCAAACCCCCTCCTCGTGGGATAGGTGGTTCTATTTATACATAATAATTAGGGTTTCCCTTGATCTTCGCCGTGTTGGTAGTAGGATTTCCTCTTAGACTTGTATTGGGAATCCCACGTTGCTACGGGTTAGGATTTGCTTCTTATCCTTTCCTTCTGTGATTCCCTATCGCTAGGGATCTCCCGGTAATAAGGACTTTATTCCTGTGTTTCCACCGAGTCGGTTTGTGTCTAGTATGCTGATGCAGCGAACACCTCCACTCTTGGGTATTACCCTTCGGCAACCACGTTTCTATCTTTGGCGAGTACATATCTAGCTCTGGCGACCACACCTTTGACTTATTAACTTAAGACGTGGACATATTGACTGGTCCCCGTTTTCTCCTTTGACCTGGTCAACAGGTGACGTGGCAACCTTTTCATCAGTATTTATTGACTCCTTTAATGACGTGTCTGCTTGGCGAAATTATACATACAACAGTAGTTTAGTTTATCAGTTCTCTGCAAGCTGTATTATATATTGACTCTTATTCAATGAAAGAGGTGTGGAAAACACTCACCAAAATCTCTCGAGAATTCTATAGAAGGTGGATGGCTTCCATCACCCGATTATGCTATTGTGAACATGGAAGGCTCATAACATCCCTTACCTTTAACAGTGTTCGAAAAAATAGTCCAGGCGGCCGCCTAGACACTAGGCGGCGTTTTGGAGTCCCGAATTGCCCAAGTCGGCGGAAAAAAGCGGTCAACGCTGGGTCAACGGTCAACGGTCAAAGCCAACGGTCAACGCGTAAAAAGTCGGCCGCCTAAATCGGTCCGGGCGGAGTCAAAGTCATTGACTCCACCTAGACCGTTTTTTTTTAAAGAAACCGGACTGTATAATACGGCGGCGTTTTGATTCTTTTCTAATTCTAATTTTCAATTTTTTCTCTCCCAAATATCTCGATTCAGCTTTCTTCTCTCGTCTCTTTCAATCCCAAACGAAACAAATCCAAATTCCATAGCCCTAATTCCCTTTCAATCTCTTTCAATCCCAAACGAAACAAATCTAAATTCGAAATCCCTAATTCCCTTTCAATCTCTTTCAAGTTTCAATCCCAAATGAACCAAATCCAAATTCCAAATCCCTAATTCCCTTTCAATCGCAAAAGTACAAAACCAAATCGGGAAATCGACTTGGAATCTTCTCGGTTCAGTTCTCCATTTCTCCGACCAAACTGGGCTCCTCTTGTCGCCGCGACGCCGCCAGTCACTAGAAGCAACCTCCGTCGTCGTTCGTCGCTGCTGCACCGTTCGTGGCCACCGTCTACTCATCTAAGGTTAGTTATTGACTTACTTCTATAATCTATTCTTTGCTTATTAGTTATTAGTTAATAGTTATACTTAATTAGTTATTAATAGCCATATTGTCAATTTGTCATATTGACTGATTGAATGATGATTGATGAATCCCTGAATCCTGATTGAATGATGAATTGTCGAATTGATGATCTGATAATCTGATATTTGAAGTTTTATTTTAAATTTTAAGATAATAAAATTTAATTTTTAGTTGTTACTTGAATACTTGTTAAGTTGTTAGTTGTTACTTGTTAGTGTTTTTTTAATTTTTAATTTTTCTTACAGTAAATTACTGATTGCAAGTTACGACAATGAACAATTTCTTCTTTTCTTTTCAGTTTTGAGTTTTGAGTTTTGTCACTTTGAATGTAAATTACAGTTTTGTGTACTGGACTTCTGGTTTGCTGCTGATTACCAACTTGACATGTTTTAGACTTTTAGTTTTAGTGTTGTACTGTTGTTTCTGTGAGAGTGTGACTGTAGACATGTGTGAGTAACTGAGTTTATTGCTCTGTTAGTGACAGTTTTAGACTTTTAGTGTTGTTAATTTGTTAGTTGTTATTGTTGTAATTTTGTTAAATACTTAAATTAATAAATCATTAAATTGTAAATTTGTAATGCACTAATGCTTAATGCTCAATTGCTTATTGTTGTCATATTTTTATTTGATATCATTTCAGCCTTTAGAGAATCAGAATTTCAGTTTAGAGTTTAGAGTTTACTAGTTTAGACTTTAGACATGACTTTAGAGCCCAATAGTAATATCGTCCCCAACGTCGTCGGTAATTCATCTTCGGCTGCCTCTAACACCAATTCAGGGTTCGGAAGGAAACGAAAATCAAATGATGTTAGGTGGGAGTTTGGGATTTTGATTGATGAGAAGAATCAAGACAAAGTGCAATGCACATTGTGTAAAAAGGTGTTTTCTGAGGGAGTTTATCGTTTGATAAAACATGTTGCCAACATTCAAGGGAATGTCGCGCCATGTCGGATGGCAACAAATGATAATCAACTTAGGTGTAGACAAGCGATCGCAGATGCAAAAAACAAGAAAAAAAATAAGAAAAAGGAAGAAGAAGTGTTAAGAGCTGAGGTGAATATTGGTGATGAAGAAGAATTAGAGGAGATAGAAGGGTTAGGGCCAAGGAAAAACCCTAAAATTCTTGGCCCTATGGATAGATTTGCTAGCCCTATCACCCCCGATTCCTCCATCTCTGGAAAGAATATGTAGCAACGGACCCTAAATGATACGATTGTTAAGGAAAGGACACATTCTACGCAAAAATATGTGGCCAAATGGGTGTATCAAGCAGGGATTCCGTTTAATGCCATTGACAATGACTGTTTCTTGCAAATGGTTGAGGCGATTGGTCGATTTGGACCGAGCTTCAAACCACCAAGTCAATGGCAATTGAGGGAACCATTTTTGAAGGAAAAGTTTGAGTCAACCAAAGAGGCCCTCAAAAAACAAAAAGAATCATGGAAAATTGATAGGTGCTCAATTATGACGGACGCTTGGTCGGATAGGAAAAGGAGAAGTATTATGAATTTATGTGTGAATTGCAAGGAAGGCACCACTTTCCTTTCCTCCAAAGAAAGCTCTGATGTGGCGCATACCGGTGAACACATTTTTAACTATGTGTTGGCCGCGATTGAAGAAGTTGGCCCTGAAAATGTTGTGCAAGTAGTGATCGACAATGCATCCAACAATATGGCTGCGGCAAAGATGTTAAAGGAGAAGATGCCATCTATATTTTAGACCTCGTGTGCTACTCACACCATTAACCTTATGCTTGAAGGCATTGGAAAGCTACCAAGGTTCAAAAAAACACTTGATTTGGCCAAGAGTTTAACTATCTTCATTTATGCCCACCACACAACATTGGCATTAATGAGGACATTTACAAAGAAGAGGGATATAGTGAGGCCGGGAGTTACTAGGTTTGCCTCGGCATTCTTAACATTGCAATCTATATTGGAGAAAAAAGATTGGTTGAGGGCAATGTTTACTAGCTCCGATTGGGATAAATGCAAATGGTCAAAGAGTGTTAAGGGGAAAGCGGCCTACTCAACTGTATTGAGTACCGTGTTTTGGAATGGTGTGAACTATTGCTTGAGGGTTTTCGCTCCTTTGGTGAGGGTGCTTCGATTAGTTGATGGGGACCGAAAGCCATCAATGGGCTTTTTATATGGGGAGCTGAAAAGAGCTAAGGAAGAGATTAGAGAGGCGTTGAAAAATGTTGAGAGTAATTACCGGCCAATCTTTGAAATTATTGATGTGAAATCAAAAGGTCGGCTTGATTCTCCTTTACATTTGGCGGCCTATGTATTGAATCCGTACTATTTCTTCAAGGGCCCAACTTCAAGCATTTATACTAATGAAGTTTCTGATGAGTTTTGTAATTTTGTGGAGGTTTTATATCCCGATGACCTTGAAAAGCAAAATCTCTTTGTGAATATCGAGTTTGGGAAGTATTTGGACAAAGAGGGTTCTTTTAGAAGGCCATTGGCAATAAAATGATGTGAGTAATAAATATTTAAATAATAATGATTATTGATTAATGAATACTTTAGTTTTTAGTTTTTTACTTTTTTAGTAGTTAGTTATTTTTTAAAGCATATGTATTTTTGATTTTTTGATGTAGTAACTTGGTGGACTAACTATGGATCTCACACACCAAACTTGCAAAGAATTGCAACAAGGATCCTTTCCTTAACCACTAGTTCATCCGGGTGTGAAAGAAATTGGACCACGTTTGAAGGGGTAAGTGATAACTACTTAACTAGCAACTTAGCAAGTTACTTTTAATTTTAAACATTTAATTATTTATTTATTTTACATTTTTACTTTATGTATTGTAGATACACACGAAGAAAAGGAATCGATTAGATACGACTCGATTGAACAATCTAGTGTATGTCCAATTTAATTCTAGATTAATGGACAAGAGAAAAAAGGGGACCGAGAAAAAAATAGATATATTACTAGCAAATGATGCTAGTAATGCACAAGGATGGATTGTTGAAGATGGTGATGATGAAGTTGAGCCCGACATTGAAGCGGTCAATGAAGTGAGAGATCTTGAAGATGAGTTTGAATCCGACAATGAAGCGGTCGAAGAAAATGTCGAGTTCGAATCCGATGATGATGGTGTCTTTGAATTCGAAGAATATGTAGTAGAAGACGAAGAATTAATTAGTTAGATACTTATATCATTATATGTCTTTTGAATGTCACTTTGTTGGATTTGCTTTTAGTCTTTTACTTGCTTAGTTGCTTTGCTTGAATTTGTTGGAAATTTTGGAGTTTGATTTGCTTTTGAGATTTGCCTTTTGATTTTTGTTTAAATGTCGATACTTTGAATGGAATCTTGGATTGTGAAATGTGAAATGTGTGGATTTGAAATAGATGTTGATGATTTTCAGATTTTGATTGATATATTATTATTTGAAATTTTGAATATTTGTTTTACACTTTAAAAGGTAGAAAAAAGTAACTCAAAAAGTCAAAAAACCAAAAAAGAAAAAGCTGTATGATGCCTTGTTGTTGGCTTGGCAGTTGTTGGCTTGTTGCAGAACATAATGTAGACTAAGTTGGTTACTTGGTTGAGTTGTTGTATACTGCTAATTTGCTAAATAAGCTGTTTGATTAAGCTTGGCGATTGCTTTTAACTTTGCTTCAACAATTTGTTATTTCATTTCATTTGGTTTGTGTGGATTTGGACTAAATATTGATTATTTTGAATGAATTTGTTCATAATATGAGTTTTAATATTGGTTTTATAGGTGGGAAAGACGAAAAAAAAGCCAAAAAAAAATCGGCCGCCTAGAAATCCGCCTAGGCGCTAGTCCACCGCCCGACTAGCGCCTAGCGTTTACTAGAACACTGACCTTTAACCACAGTTTACCACCGACTGCAGCCTATTGAAGTTCCACCGCATACATTTCTTCAGGCAATTTTTGGTCATGAGTGCCCTGTAAGTCCAGAAATTGCTAATTTTAAATTTGCTTATAGCGTACGCATGAAAATCTGAGTGCCTAACGGTTTACTGACACTGAAAGTCCTCGTTCTGCAGTTGCATTTATTTTTACCCTTCTGAGTTTCTCAGTTCTGTTACAATTGTTGATATTGTTCTTTGTTCTGTTTTTGAAGGTTGGTGTGCTTGATGAAGAGAAAGTTATTCCTTTGGGGAAAAATATCAGTGCCATCGGCATTTGTAATTTTAAAAATGGAATTCCTGAGATCAAGTCTTGCGACGATCTTCCCTATTTTCTGTAAGGGGATTCGTTCCAAGATAATATCAACTTAAAGACAGTCTGAAAGAATTTTATTAGCTTCCTTGAAGATGTATTGGCGAGTTAGCTTAAATATATCCTAGTTTACATAAACCTTTGTTACTCCTTTGATCCAGGCATCTATTTACCAAATTTATACACATCCATGCTGTCGATTTATGGAGGCTTCGAATTTAATGGAATACGGTGTTATGGCCTTTTGCAGGACCGAAATGACTACGGATCAGGTGGTAGTAGATCTTGCTGACAAGACAAAAATACTCTTCTAGGGTGGTATAGTTATCAGTTCACTATCACTCGGTATCCTTGGTATCCTCAGCTATTCCATTTTCAGGTACATTCAGCTATTTAAACCAAAATGCATTCTAGCTACTATGATTATAACTTGTTCGGTTTTTTAACATATCAATCAACGATTGTCTCCAGGAACTGGAATAGATGGAAAGAACTGCTACCAATCTACCATATTCAAAACATTTTCCACCTTTTTCTTTTTCTTCTTTAACAGCCTTTTACTTTTATCCGTTTCTATATATACACGTATATGGTGCTCTATTTCTCTACTACTTGTTCATGTATGCAAGGGCAAGATCAGACCCCGGATATTTACTTTCACAAACCAAGAGAAAACTTTCCATACATGTTTATAAAATGTGTATGGTGTACCACCAATGGAAAAGGAGATGCACTACCACATGTGCTAAGAGGTGATATACGGATGATATCTCATATAGATCACTTGAAAATGAAGAAGCATATATATATAAGAGTGTGAGAGTAATGTGAATATATCGGGTTAAAAATCACCCATCACTAGTCCATTTATTTGATAATGAAAATGATAATACATCAACATATATAAACCACCAGGATAACATCAATTATAGCAGTATTATTATTGAGTTACATTGTTGGATTTGGATAGAAAATAAATAATTATTTTATTTCTTTAATGATGGCTTTGTGAATGAGCAATCCACCCTTCCATTTTCCACTCCAAACTTCATAGAGACCAAAGAAGAGCTTATTATTGTCTGGAGCATTAGCATTATTAGGAACTAGAATGGTCAATTGACTATTTGTTCCTGGGATTGAAAAAGGAGCAGTACTTGTTCTTTTTTCATCAAGTGTGGTGATTGTTTTCCAAATATATTTTCCCTTTTTGCCAACCTTAGCCATCAGAAAAACAGGACGACCTCTCCAACTGATGCGGCGGATCAACTGGCATTAGATTATTTGGAGGGGTGGGATTTGAAACAAGCCAAGTAAGGCTAAACCCGGGCGACGGAATCAGAATGACTTGAAATTTTGACAGCTGATGCGTTTCAGCGTTTCCGGAACTACTACGCAGCTTTGCTGCGTAAGCACGTCCTTTTTTTTGCCAAATTCCGTCGTTTAGGCCTTGAAGTGGGCGTTTTTGCCGTTTTAGGAAAGTTTCGTTTTAGCAATAAATTGGGTTTCCCAATTCCGTTTTGACTTCCGTCAATTCTGGAGTGTTTAGGAGTCTCAACAGATTTAGTTTTTGCTTTAATCTCGTTTTTGCCTTTTTTGGTAATTTTTCCTTTTTAGGTCGTTTTTCTTGCTTTCCAAGGAATCCGATTAGGTTTAGGATTTATTTTGCTTTAAATAATGATGTAGGCCGAATTGGCCATTCAGCTTTTGATTTATAAAATTTTAGAGTTTTCTCTAATTATTCCAACTTCGGTATTCATCTTGAATCAACGAATTGAAGCCTAACTTTCCGGTATTTGTGCGCAAATCAACGGAACTTTAGTAGGTTGTTTCTAATCGTTTTACGCAGGTTTTTCTCGACAGAGCTTCCGCTACATCAGTTGGTATCAGAGCCGTGTTCGTTCGGGACGACATCATCATGCCGCCGAGAAGACGACCAGACCAGATTCCTGTAGACCTAGCCATCGAACGTGACCGTGTGATACAGTTGGAGCGACAGGTGGAGCAATTAACGGCGCAACTTGCGGCGTCAAGAGCCAACCAAAACCCGTTTCAGGCCTTACATCCTGAGACAAGTAGTGACGAAGTGGAAGGGGATCCACGACCACGACGTCGACAGAGAGCGCCTGTGACAGATGACAGGGCTAACGACAGGGCTGATGACAGAATAGAAGATGTCAGGCGATGGGAGTCAGGGATGCGGACAGAGGTGCCGGAATTCCGTGGAAGCATGTAGCCAGAAGAGTTTCTGGAATGGATTGGAATCGCTGACAAAATTCTGGAATTCAAAAGAGTGCCTGCGAATGAGAGGGTGGCATTGGTGGCCACGAGGTTTCGGGGAAGAGCCGCGGCTTGGTGGCAACAATTTAAACTCGCTAGGAATCGCGCAGGAAAGCCCAAACTTTCTGACTGGGAGAAGATGAAACGAAAGTTGCGTGAAGAGTTTTTACCTCATAATTTTACGAGATTGATGTACCAGAGGTTGCAAAATTTGCATCAAGGCATGAGGTCTGTTGATGAATATACAACCGAATTCTATGAGTTGTTGGTGCGAAATGATATAGAGGAGACACAGGATCAGTTGGTGTCGTGCTACTGTGGTGGGTTGCGTACACAAATCCTTGATATGGTTAATCTTTTCGATCCCGTGACAGTAACTGAGGCGCATCAGAGGGCTTTACAATTGGAGAAGACATTGTCGCGAAAATCTAATAGTGGACAGACGCTGAATTTCGGAGGAGGAATGGGCAGTCGAAACAGAGCAAGTAGTTCCAGCGAAAATACTGGAAGTCGACCAGGTGTTAGTGCTAGCAGTGGTTCATATTCTGGTCCACGAAACCCAACAAACAACGTTCAAACTCCCAGGGCAACCACGGGCGGATTTCGGTGTTTTGGATGTGGAGAAACGGGTCACAGGCTGTCTGAGTGTCCAAGGCCAGCAAAGAGGGTGTTATTTATTGACCTGGCAGAATTTAATGAGGAAGATGCAGAAATAGTTGAAGAACCACAATCAGAAGCAGAGGAAGTGAGTGAAGAACTGGTAGATGGTGACACCGGAACGATGTTGATGGTGCGACGTACCTGCTTGGCCCCGAGAACTGGAGAAGGAGAGTGGCTGCGAAATAACATCTTTCAGTCTACTTGTACCATCCTTGGCAAGGTGTGTCGATTTGTCATAGACGGGGGAAGTTGTGAGAATATTGTGTTAGTCGAAGCGGTACGAAAGTTAGGGGTGATGACAGAAAAACATCCAAACCATATAGGCTAGCTTGGCTGCAAAAAGGGGGAGAGGTGACTGTATCGCAGCGGGCGCTAATTTCGTTTTCAATGGGAACCAACTACAAGGATCATATGTGGTGTGATGTGGTGGACATGGATGCATGTCACTTACTGTTAGGGAGGCCGTGGCAATATGACAGAAAAGTGTATCATGATGGGTTTAAGAATACCTATTCTTTCGTTTTCCATGAAAAAAAAATTGTGCTCCTACCAAGCAAACCATCTGAGAAGATTAAGGCGCATGGCGATAATACTAACCTGTTATCATATGCAAAATTTGAGTTGGAGATAAAGGAAGCGGAAACGGTGTATGTGTTAATGGGAAAAGAAACACAGGCTAAGATGGAGGTTCCTAGTGCGGCAGCTCCTCTGATTTCGGAGTTTGCTGATGTGTTTCCGGAAGAATTACCTGAAGGACTACAACCTCTACGTGACATTCAACATCATATCGACCTAGAGCCAGGAGCTATGTTGCCAAACAAACCCCATTACAGAATGAGTCCCACTGAGCACGAGGAGTTACGAAGGCAGGTTGAGGAACTTCAGTCAAAGGGGCATATCCGTGAGAGTCTAAGTCCATGTGTTGTTCCCGCCTTGTTAATTCCCAAGAAAGATGGAACATGGAGGATGTGTGTCGACAGTCGCGCAATTAAAAAGATCACAGTCAGGTATCGCTTTCCAATTCCGAGACTAGATGATTTGTTAGATCAATTGAGTGGAGCACATGAGTTCACCAAATTGGACCTGAAGAGTGGGTATCATCAGATTCGTATTCGACCTGGGGATGAATGGAAGATAGCGTTCAAGACGCGAGAGGGGTTATATGAATGGCTAGTCATGCCATTTGGGTTGTCCAATGCACCTAGCACCTTCATGCGAGTGATGAACCAAGCTCTTCGACCATTTATCGGTAAGTTTGTTGTTGTTTACTTCGATGATATCTTAATTTACAGTGCAAACCCCGAGCTGCATCTTCAGCACATTCGGGAAGTGTTATGTGTGTTGCGTAGAGAAAAATTTGTTGCTGCAGCCAAGAAGTGCGTTTTCATGACACCCAAGGTGTTATTTTTGGGATATGTTATTTCTGGAGAGGGTCTACAAGTGGATGAGTCCAAAATAGAGGCAGTGAGGCAGTGGCTGCGACCGAAAACAATTACTGAGGTACGGAGTTTCCATGGATTTGCATCATTCTACCGCCGGTTCATCCCGCACTTTAGTAGCATTATGGCACCTGTTACTGAGTGTATGAAAGGAGTCAAGTTTCAGTGGACAACCGAAGCTGAAGAAGGTTTTCAGCAAATCAAAGAGAAATTGACAACAGCCCCTATACTCGTTCTACCAGATTTTTCTCAACCGTTTGAACTGCATAGCGATGCTTCCAAGGTGGGCATCGGAGCTGTTTTGAGTCAAGGAGAGAAACCGGCGGCGGATCAACTGGCATTAGATTATTTGGAGGGGTGGGATTTGAAACAAGCCAAGTAAGGCTAAACCCGGGCGACGGAATCAGAATGACTTGAAATTTTGACAGCTGATGCGTTTCAGCGTTTCCGGAACTACTACGCAGCTTTGCTGCGTAAGCACGTCCTTTTTTTGCCAAATTCCGTCGTTTAGGCCTTGAAGTGGGCGTTTTTACCGTTTTAGGAAAGTTTCGTTTTAGCAATAAATTGGGTTTCCCAATTCCGTTTTGACTTCCGTCAATTCTGGAGTGTTTAGGAGTCTCAACAGATTTAGTTTTGCTTTAATCTCGTTTTTGCCTTTTTTGGTAATTTTTCCTTTTTAGGTCGTTTTTCTTGCTTTCCAAGGAATCCGATTAGGTTTAGGATTTATTTTGCTTTAAATAATGATGTAGGCCGAATTGGCCATTCAGCTTTTGATTTATAAAATTTTAGAGTTTTCTCTAATTATTCCAACTTCGGTATTCATCTTGAATCAACGAATTGAAGCCTAACTTTCCGGTATTTGTGCGCAAATCAACGGAACTTTAGTAGGTTGTTTCTAATCGTTTTACGCAGGTTTTTCTCGACAGAGCTTCCGCTACATCACCAACCAAAAGCATCTGGTTTCATGGACACTTGAAACTCAATAGCATATGTCTTCCCAGCCTTTACATCTACTGATCCTGTTATTTCAAGCCAACTCACCTGCTTTAACTCTGCTACCTCCGTCTCCTTATTCCTACAATTAATACACATAAATACTATATGAATTTAAACACTCTAATAATTCACCCCTCAGGTGCATGTGCACGTGCTCGACCGGTATAAATAGTATTTAAATATGGATTCAGATCCTCTGTTGTGCTGATCTTTATAATGACCTAAATCAGTTAAGAATAATATAATGCATTTAAAGACAATAAATAGAATAGAATAAAATAAATCAATATCAGCCACTGAATACCGATGTCAATTATATATCTACCAAGCTCAACCGAGGATCTCAATTCTTTGTCAACAGATCTACCAAGCGCAGTCGAGGATCTCAATTCTTTAAACACTAGATTTGACACATGGACCAAACTCAAATATATTTACATATTGCAGAATAAATACAGAAAAATATTTATGTCAAAAGACTCGAACCTAGGACTCTTTAGGTTAAACATGGCACCATCAGCAATTTAACTATAAGTCTATAAATTAAAGGAACATTTAAGGAGAAAAATGAGCATATAATAATTAATAATTAAGATGCTCTTCTTACTTTTCAGGTAGTTGCCAATAGCGTGTGTCGTTGCCCCAAACAATGTTAAATCCCCGAGGTCTAATTGTGATCTCAGTCTCATCCGCCTGGTCATGTAAGCCTCAAGATTAGAATGAACGAATGAATAAATGAGAAAAAAAAAAAAAAAAAAAAAAAAAAATTATGTAAAATATTGGCATATCAGCATCGTCATAATGCTATATTGCCTTTTGATTCAAATAATTGAACAATGGGATTTTATAATTAAATTCATGCGTAATCAACTACAATCCAGATGGACCCAACCTCTTGAAATTTTGGGTCATTATGAAAATAAATAGGCAATATTTTCAAAACATAAAACACATATTTTCTAGATGAAGAAAAATTTCGGGGGTGGTCTTGGCTACTATATGTGGATATGCCTAAGGGCTTAGTTTGGGAGGCCATGGCCCCATCTACACGTGGCTTAGGCCCAAAGATGTCAATAGCAAACCAGATTTTACTTTGCGGGCGAGATTTTTCCGGTTCAGACCAGGCTAAGCCCTCACAGTAATTTATAAAAGTCCAGCCCTTATTCGAGCTTTAGAATATCAAGCCTAGACCATGTTCGGAATATCTACAAAACCGAGCCGGACTGGGCTTGGACCAGGCTGGACTAGTCCAGCCCTTTTGACATCTCTACTTGGGGGAGAAGAAATTTAAACTTGGACCTCAATATTTGCTGTGGATCCATATAGTTATATCATTTGGGTACTTATTATTATTATTATTATTATTATTATTATTATTATTATTATTTACGGTATTTATATATCCACCTATCTAGACCAAGTATATTTTTTTGAAGCTTTTGCTATTGTAAAGATTCTAGTCATTTACATAAGTCATAAGCTCATCCATCTACTAGCTGAGCTATGCCCCCGAGGGCATATCATTGGGTACTTAAATATAATAACAATTACAACTAATATGATTTTTATTATTATTATTATTGTGAATTTATCACCCGAAAAAGTTTATGTTCAACACAAACAATTCGCATCTAATTGAAAATGTTATATTTTTAAAATCTTTTCATAATAGCCTATATCAATTCTATTGAAAAAAAATATATAAATCTACAAGTGCAAATGAGATATAATTCATCACACATAATAAATAAATAAAAACTGATTATTAAACTAAGAGATGCTATATAAAATAAAAAATTAAAAAATTAAAAAATCACACAATAAATTTCTATGAAAAATGATGATTAAATAACTCAACATGACAACGACGGTGAAAGTTGATTGATAAACTTGTAATTAAATGTTACAAACTTTAGGCTTTAGCTGTAAATTTATTTTTTATTTTTTTTATTTTTTTATTTTTTTTAAGTAATGTTACTTTGTTTAAATTTGGAGCTCAAATGATGTGGTATCCCTAAAATCAAATAATTTGTATCATAAGATTCTAATAAAAAGAAATCAAGAATGTCACATCATTTGAGTACCAAATTTGGATAAATAACATTATTGTTATATATATACTCAATTATTGATCACAATAGTTATTTAAACGAGTTTAAATTAAATTATAAATCAATTAAAAAATTTAAGTCTTGAAAAGTATTTTTAAATTTTTTTAAGAATTTGTTTTGGCCCAACAAGGGCTCAAGCCTCAGCCCCCAAGGCTGGGTCAACTCTCACTATACATTTTAATTAGTATGTGTGGGTCGATAACATACAGACTATACAGTTTTTTTTTTTTTTTTTTTTTTTTTTCAACCATGATCTATTTGGTGTCAAATTTAAAAAAGAAATGATGCTTCTTAATTTATAAATTCCTGAATACACAATACATACCAAATAAACATTAAATGATTAAAGAGGCATTTGTTTGACCCTTCAAATATAATTCATTTTATTATTATTATTATTTTGAAAAATTCCTTTTATTATTATTATTATTATTAGTTCAAATTGTATTAAGAATCAAACGTTGCAAAAGCACTAATATAATTTCATGAAACGAATAATAATAAATCTATTAGCAATTAATTGAAAAAGAAAAATCAAGACTGGCTGATTTTTTTTTAATATTAAAATTGGTTGATTTGAATTTCATTTATGTAATTGAATTTGTTTGAAAAAAAAAAAGAGAGATTAAAATCTAAAAATTAAAAAGGATGGGAGGAGCAATCTTACATTTTTGTCTACTTCGTTACTTTCAGGCTCATGATGTGACATTTTGAAACTACTCAACTTGTTTCTTGAGGAAATGAGAAGAAATGTGAAGCATTATGTTCAGAGCTTGGTCCTGAGGTTCTTGAGGCACGGGGCGAAATGATAGTCAATAAAACACAGATATCTAAAATAACAAACTAACTAACAATCACGGTGAAACACTAAAACAAAACAATAAAATCTGTCAAGCATTCAAACAACTGGATTCAACAAGTCCACCAGTCTGACAGTTCCACAATGCCTAATTGCCTATCCCGTGAGATTGATTTTTTTTCTTCTGGAAAATACAATATAAAACAATAGTATAGATGTTGAATTGTTGATGATGGGGTTTGATGGTGGTGATCAGTGAGAAGTTGATGAAAGAAGATGATGGGGTCTGATGATGTTGAAGATGATATTGGGGTTTTGATGAGAGAGGCGGTGAGAGGAGAGAAAGAGTAGAAGCTTGAAAACTGGTTTTATGAAGCAAAACATAAAGTTCTTCAAAAAAAAGAAAGAAGCAAAGCATAAAAGAATGGTATTAGGACCACGCCCATGGCTTTGTTGAATGGAATCTTGTCACTTTGTATAGATTAGTGGTATCCCACTATCCCACTCATCTATTCTTTTTATATTTTAATTTTAAATTTACATTTTTAACCTTTACCATTAATTACAAAAAATGTCCTCAATTATGAGTTGATCTGATTTCAGGCTCCGACAGATCTTTGATCCGATTTCATTTTTTTTTAATAGGTGATGCATGATACTAACAGGAAAGGGCAAATAGAATTGCTTGAGTAATTGTTGAAAAAAGATGCAAACCCAAATATTCCCACCTTAACTCAGGTAAATAATTTAATTTAATTAATTTGTTTACAATCTTCACAAAAAATTAGTTTACAAAAAAATAAAATTTGATTGATGATTTTTTAGGGTTTGTTTGGAAATGTTTTTACTGGAAGAAACTTTCGAATATAAATGTTTTTCATAGAAGCATTTGAAAGTATTATTTTTTTATATTGCTATTTAAAAGCATTTTCTACAAAAATATATTTAT
Source organism: Acer saccharum (assembly GCA_030490815.1). NCBI lineage: Eukaryota > Viridiplantae > Streptophyta > Magnoliopsida > Sapindales > Sapindaceae > Acer > Acer saccharum. Next base: position 27,517,284 of record CM059877.1, on the reverse strand, counting down.
TAAGTGCTTTCTGTTTTGCCTATAGATAAGCACTTTCTGCTTTGTAAACATTCTTGATAGTGTCAAAAGTACTTCAAAAAATGTTTTGTATTGTACATATTTCATGGATATATAATGTATGAAAAACAAGGTTTTTGATTAGCTGAAAACAATTTTGAAAATACCAAAAACACTTTTGAAAAATGTATCACTTATAAGATTTTATTTTGGGTGAAGGAAACATTGATAATTTGGGGCGATCAGGACAAAGTTTTTCCGGTAGAACTTGCCCATCAAATGCACAGGTAAATCGGATTTTTAGCTAACAGATTTATCTAATTTCGAAACTGTATGATTGTTTTTCGAATTTTTGAGAATCACTGGATTCATTTTTAACAATGGTTTTAATGAATTACAGGATTTTGAGATCAAAATCAAGATCGGTGATCATCAAAATTGTAGGCCATGCTGTAAATATTGAATCACCAAATCAACTCAATAATCTGATAAATTCATTTGTCTTGGGTGATTAATTACTAGCTCTTCATTGTTTATGCATATTGTTTAGAGATTCGATAGAATTATAATTGGTTTCTGATAAATTAATTTCAAGATTATTTCAGAAGAATTTTTCAGGAAGCATCTGATAAATTTCCTTGATTCAGAGTAGGTTTATGATATGTTTGTATTTAGTCTATATTGTACAGAGATCTAGGAATTGATAACTTTTTTTTTTTTTTATTGTTATGATATGCATGTGTGCTTGATTTCAATGGTGTAAATTATGTACTTATATATATAAAAAAAAAAAAAAGTTCAGTTTCAAATGATATGAAAATTGATTTATAATTACTATAACAGTGTGCTGGTGTCTCCTGAGAGTAGTGACAAAGCTGTTATCATTCAAAGAACACAACCCGTTCTTTGGAAGATCTTGGACAAAAAGAAAATCGATACAATGAATGGAGGGGCGTTTTTGGATGGTGTACTGATATACGTGCCATCTTTGGAAGATCTTGGACAAAAAGAAAATCGACATCTTTAAGAACGGTAAAGTAATAACTTATTTCCATTAATTTATCTGGATATGTCGACCGTTTAAATTATGTCTTAGTCAGAGAAATGCTATAGAGGCAAGCGATACTTACTTTTTCATCTGTATCATAGCTACAGGTTCCTTTTGTTCTTGTTGAAGGTGGATGGCTTCCATCACCCAATTATGCTATTGTGAACATGGAAGGCTCAGAACATCCCTTACCTTTAACCACAGTTTACCACCGACTGCAGCCTATTGAAGTTTCACCTCTTACATTTCTTCAGGCAATTTTTGGTCATGAATGCCCTGTAAGTCCAGAAATTGCTAATTTGAAATTTGCTTATAGCCTACGCATGAAAATCTGAGTGCCTGACAGTTTACTGACACTGAAAGTCCTCGTTCTGCAGTTGCATTTATTTTTACCCTTCTAAGTTTCTCAGTTCTGTTGCAATTGTTGATATTGTTCTTCGTTCTGTTTTTGAAGGTTGGTGTGCTTGATGAAGAGAAAGTTCTTCCTTTGGGGAAAAATATCAGTGCCATTGGCATTTGTAATTTTAAAAATGGAATTCCCGAGATCAAGTCTTGCGAGGATCTTCCCTATTTTCTGTAAGGGGATTCGTTCCAAAAATAATATCAATTTAAAGACTGTCTAAAAGAATTTATTAGCTTCCTTGAAGTCGTATTGGCGAGTTAGCTTACCTAAACCTTTGTTACTCCTTTGATCCAGGCATCCGCTTACCAAATTTATGCACATCCATTGTGTCGTTTTGTGGAGGCTTTGAATTTAATGGAATGACTGGTGTTATGGCCTTTTGCTGGACCGAAATGACTAAGGATCAGGTGGTAGTAGATCTTGCTGACAAGACAAAAATACTCTTATGGAGTGTTATAGTTATCAGTTTACTATCACTCGGTGCCCCCAGCTATTGCTTTTTCAGGTACATTCTGATATTTAAACCAAAATGCATTCAAGCTACTATGATTATAACCTTTTCGGTTTTTTAACATATCATTCAATGATTGTCTCCGGGAACTGGAATAGGTGGAAAGAATATAGAAGATACAGATAGTCGCAACAACCAACCCAAGCTCGTGGCAGTGATGCTGATTCTCAGTTCGATGAAGAGGAGGAAGTAGATGGAGATATTCCAGACGGGCAGCTGTGTGTTATCTGCTTGCTGAGGAGAAGGACATCTGCATTTAATCCGTGTGGGCATCTTGTTTGTTGCTATCATTGTGCCATATCAGTCGAACGCGAAGTGTCACCAAAGTGTCCTATATGTCGTATGGCGATCCGGAGTTCGATGCGGATATATACGTCTTGAGATCCGTTGGAGATCCGGCCACCATCTCGTGTTTTGGTTTCAGTTCTTATGTACATATTTTAACTCAAAAAGACATCCATGTTGATGGATTAGAGTATATGAGAATTTTTTCTGTTAATATATTGAGTATAGATTTTTGTACATGGTTAGAAAGCAATTGGAAATGTATTCCATTTTATCTTTTCCGTACATTTCATTTCTAATTTTTACTAAGCTGATTCTTTTGTGTACTTTGATTCTTCCATTTCTTGATTCCTACTCCATTTCTCGTACTTGCTAGCTTTTCTAGAGAATACGTTTTTCGTAGGAAGATGCTTATTATGTATACATTCCCATTGCAGAAGTTATTCATTACTCAGAATTATTTATCCATTCTATAACAGTATTTATTCACTGTACTTTCCAGTTAGCTTTCTCTCCTTGTTTTTCTGTTATTAAACGGCCTCCAAAGTCAGACCTTACCATTTCAAATTACATCCCCTGTACATTGGTTCAGTCGTTATCAATTAGCTTCAAAAGTTCTTGGGTGCTTTTCTTATTATAAGGTAAGCCAATTAATTTATTTTGATTGGAAAATTTCTATGTTTAATGGCCTCATGTGTACATTGGTACATATAAGAATTCAAATACATACGTGTGTATATATATATATATATACCGTAGGAGATACTGGGTAGTTTTATCTATGGTACCAACTGCAACAATTCATTCTAGCGTATAATGTTAATTTTTGGTCAAATTTGTATGTACATCTTTATTTATAGGATATTCCGAATTCAGTATGTCAATTTCGATAAGTTTTCTACTGCTTGCTGATATATATTTTGAAAGGAAGAAATTACCCTTTAATTTCGGACTTGCTGATACACCCAAGCTGTAAAATTTTGACTTGCTGATACACCGCCCAAGCTGTAAAATTTTTGACTTGCTGATACACCACCCAAGCTGTAAAATTTTGACTTGCTGATACACCCAAGCTGTAAAGTGGCTTCCAAAGTCGAAAAATGAAAAAAATAAGGGTTTATTGAAAAGTAACCCTTTTGGGGAGCAAGAATTGAAAACTAACTCATTTTTAAAAAAATTGCAAAACTAACTCCTTTTTCAAGCGAAAGTACCATTTTACCCTTACTTACTCAATTTTCTCTTTTATTCCTTCTATACCTATTACTCCTCCCATTCTTTTCTTCACTCACTCTTTTCTCTCCTCACCACATTCGACAGAACCATTTCTCCTGTCAACTTTTTTTTTTTTCTTTTGTTCTCTCTTCCTTCATTTGTTGAAATTAATCAAATCCAACTTGAAATTACCATAGATTGTGTTGAAAGCTTTGGTTCATCATCAACCACAAAGGTTCCTTCTTTGAAGCTTTGAGGTGAGTTTTGTTTTTGAACTTTTATACTTTAATTATTTCGATTTAGTCTTCAATCTTCGATTTTATTGATTGTGTGTATTATTTTTGTGAAAATAGTTTACATTTACATAATAAAGCATGGGTCTTGTGTGAATTTGATATTGTTGTGATCAATTTAAAGTTTATACATATATTTAAGGTTGATTTCTTGTTGGAATGTCTTATTTACTTAGATTTGTGTATTAGGGTTGTTAAAATAGTTTACATGAAGGTAATAGAGTATGGGTCTTGTTTCAATTTGATTGTTGTGGTCGAATTTCTCCATTGGTATTGAATCTGAACATTGACAGTATTTTCGTCCAGTTTTCCCAACGGTGTTTGGAATTCGCATCAGTGTTATGGGAATTCCTAACTGCCGTTGGGAATTCCTAACGGCAGTTGGGAATTCCCAACTCCGTTAGGAAATTCCCAACGACAGTTAGGAATTCCTAATGGCAGTTGGGAATTCCCAACAGCCGTTAGGAAATTCCCAACTGCAGTTGGGAATTCCCAACATCCGTTGGGAAATTTCCAACTGCGTTTGGAATTCCCAACTGCAGTTGGGAATTCCAAACACAGTTGGGAATTTCCCAACTGCGTTTGGAATTCCTAACTGCAGTTAGGAATTCCCAACAGAAGTTGGGAAATTCTCAACAGTGTTAGGAATTCCTAACGCCCGTTTGGATTCAGAATATTTTATAAATTCAATGTACCATGAATTTAGAATATTTGTTTATGAATTTAATTATAAATTTCTTATGTATTTGAAAGGTGGGTTGTATGGATAAAGTCCGGTTTGTCGTTTTATATGGCGGTGAATGGATTAAGAGTGGTGAGAAGTTCAAATATCAATATGGAATGTCTAAAATTATTTCAGTTTCAAGGGAAACCTCGTATGAGTCATTACATGACATCATATCTCGTCTTGTTGAAGCCAATCGAAACGAGTCCTCTATCAAAATGAAGTTCATCTTTAATTCACCTGAGGGTTTAGCACCGTTTGAAGTTGTGAATGATGATGATGTGCAAGTATTCTTGTGTGAAAATTCCGATGTGAATACAAGAACCTCTTTATGTGTCACTGTAGACCGAAAAAGAAGAATAATTCCAACCACACAAGGTCCTGACAATGAACTTGTCAACGAAGACATTGCCAATGTTTTTGAATCGGACAATGGCAATGGAGTTGGTCTTGATAATATACATGAAAGTCTATTGAGTCCAAATGACTTTCAAAATGTTGATGTATTTTCTATTGGGGTTGACAATGATGATGAAGCTAGAGATAGTCGGCCATCAACCTCAGAGGTACCCTCAAGAAGATCAAGGGTTGCGAGATCTCAGGCAATTGGGATAAAATCATCAAGAATACATGGAAGTTACACATCCTTGGAGAGTGTAGTCAACAATGTTAAAGAAGTTGGGGTTGGTGATTTATTTCCTAATAAGGAAGAGTTACATATGAAGATGCAATTGTTGGCAATTGGTAATCATTTTCAGTTCAAAGTGAAGAAATCCACCAAAACTTTGTTGGTTATGTCATGCATTGTCGAAGATTGCAAATGGCGTGTCCGTGCAACAAAGCTTAATGATTGTGAATCATTTCGTATACGAAAATACTCGCCCGATCACACATGCTCTCTTGACACCCTCCACTTTGATCATCGACAAGCAAGTAGCAAATTGATTGGACATTGCATAAAATCGAAGTTTGAGGGAACTTCACAGTCTTATAGACCGAACGACATAATTGATGATGTGAAAAAGCAGTGTGGAATGACTTTGGGTTATAACAAAGCATGGAGGGCTAGAGAGGTCGCCTTGGGTTTAGCTAGAGGTTCACCAGATGACTCATTTACTATTTTCCTTCATATTGTCACATGCTTGAATTGAAAAATCCAGGGACAGTCACATTCATTGACACCGACGCTTTAAATCGCTTCAAGTATTTTTTTATGGCATTAGGACCTTCCATTGAAGGGTTTAAAAGTTGTATTCGTCCAGTGGTAGCTATTGATGGAACTTTCTTGAAATGCAAGCATCAGGGTACCCTGTTTATTGCAACAAGTTTGGATGGAAATAACCAAGTCTACCCATTGGCCTTTGGTATCGGTGATTCAGAAAACGACCAATCATGGCATTGGTTTTTTACAAAGTTACATGGGTTGATCGGTGAAATGGATGATCTTGTATTTATCTCTGACCGAAACTTAAGTATTGCAAAGGCAGCTGCAGGTGTGTTCCCTAATTCATTGCATGGTATATGTATGTATCACCTTGGTCAAAACATGAAGGCAAAATTTAAAGGTGTTGAAGTCCATGATATATTTTACAAGTGTTCAAAAGCTTATCGTGTTGTTGAGTTTAATCAGATTATGGCTCAAATAAGGGGTATAGATGCGAGTGTTGCACAATATTTGATAGAGGCCGATCCTACAAAGTGGGCTAGAAGTCACTTTGATGGAAGAAGATATTGCATAATGACAACGAACATTGCAGAGTGTTTGAATGGAATTTTGAAGGATGCACGAAAGTTGCCTATCACAAAATTAGTGGAACATATACGTGGTTTACTGCAAAAGTGGTTTTGGGAAAGACGTGAAGCTGCTGCAAAAATGAGTACTCCAATGACAAAGTGGGCTGAAAAAAAGCTACGTCGTAGGAGTAATAAATCACGTTGTTACCGTGTGCATCCTATCAATCTATATGAACATCATGTCATTGACGGATACTTAAATGGATTTGTTAACTTAATTGAGAAGACCTGCACTTGCCGAAAATTTCAGTTGGACCAACTCCCTTGTAGACATGCATTTGCTGCATGTAACCTTCGTCGTTCATCATGTTATGACTATTGCTCCCATTATTACCACAAGGAAACATTGGCTACAGCTTATGTAGTTCCATTTACCCCGTTGGGCCTATGGAAGAGTGGGATGTTCCCGATGATATACAGAGTCGTGTTGTTCTACCTCCAAAAGGCCGCAAACCTCGCGGACGTCCGGCAAAAAAAACGCAAACCATCTCGAGGTGAAGAAATTGTACAACGGAAGTGTGGTAGATGCGGAGTAGTAGGACACAATAGGCAGAAGTGTAAGGCACCAATTCCTTTATCCGATCATAATGGAAACCCTTAAGGTACAATAAACATGTTTTATATTGTGGTAATAATTGATGCTATTTAATTTTGTACATTGAAATAACTATGTTCACTATGTATTTTTATGTTCTCTCATTTTTGTTTCCTATTAATTTTACATGTTTATTTGTAGGTGGCTAGATGGCACGGGATGTTGGTTATATAGTTTTGTGAAGTTTTACAGTGTTGTGAAGTCCTACTAGAAGTTTTGAAGGAAATGGTTTTAATTGTTTTCAATTGCCTTGTTGTTATGGATTGAATTGCTTGAGATGAAACAATGGTGTTTCACTATGAATTTTGTATTGTTATTGAATTGCTTGAGATTGAAAGAGAACAATATTAGTAGGTAACAATATTTTGATGGTTGAACAGAGAAATTTTTACTTTAATCACAAATTTTACTTTGATATGTAAATTTATATATACTTTGATATGTTGTGAAGTCCTACAGGAAGTTTGAAGGATTGATGGTGCAGCCCCTGTATTTTAATAACAGCAGCCCCTACATTGTACTTTGATATGTACATTGATATGTAATCTGAACTATTGATGATGCAGTCCCTATATTTTAATAACAGCAGCCCCTGTATTTTAACTAAGCAGCAGCCCCTACATTGTACAAACAAGAAAAAAAAACCCCTGCATTGTACAAACCCAAACAGCCCCAACATTGAATAAATGCATAAAAACACCTGCAAGTTATATTCTATTCAAGATACCTGTTGATGGTGCAATTATGCACTTCTGTTCATATATTTTGGTCTAATAAAACATCAAACACATTGCCATAAACATCCATATTTATATACATGTCAAAATTAGTTCACTATGAAAGAGTTAACTCTGTACAAATATAAGTTATACACATCCAAAAAATTGCAGACAAAAACAGCAGCAGCAGCCGCCCCTGTATTTGAGCAGCAACCCCTGTACAAACAAAAAAAAACCCCATGCATTTTACAAAGAAAAAAGCCCCTGCATTTTATAAACATTGAAATTCAGAAAAGATAAAAAAAATACAATATATGGAATCATAATATATCTTCAAAAGACTACTAATTTATTATCTGCCAAAACCATGCCATACACATCCCAAAAAATAGACCCTATGAAAATTCCTGCTGGCTGCCAAATTCCTGAACTTTAATCATTTCTACCCTTGACAAAAGAAACAGCCCCTACAAACAGCCCCTACAAACAGCCCCTATGATGTACAAATTCCTAAAATAACTATGAAGGCAAATTAAGGGATATTCTAGATCGCCACAGATTTAAACATAATTGTTGTCTGAAATACGCTGCTTTTTTCTGCTTTGACCGAGTCGATGGACTCACCATGTATCAAATGCTCAGCAAACTTGATGACAAAAACTCCGCAATCACACTTTTCTTGTTGCGGCACATTAGCACACCGCTCAACTATCCAATGCGTCATATCTTCCCTATGCTGAATTTCGGGCCTTTTGGAAAAAAAAGTCAATCTTGTGAAGCAATGAGGGAAGTAGAGTAGACAATGGTTCCATAAACTTTTTGAATTTCCTCCCTGATCCTATGAAATTAACTTCAGAGTCGAACACAATTATCTTCCGTGCAATGAGGTTAACTTCAGCTAAGATCCAATGGTTGCTCTCATAATTCAATGGGATATACACCTATAATATCGAAACATTTGGGAAAATGTTACAGTGCTTTAGCAATCAAAAATAATTTCATTAAAAGCATTCAAACCACTAAAGGTAAAACTTACTTTATCAACTCCTATCCAAGGATCTGCAATGCGTGGGGATGCGCCATTAGCGTAATCAAACAATCTGTCTTTTTCGAATCACAAATCTTCTTTTTTAATATACCGTTCAAACCTTGCATCTAAGTGTTGCTGTTTTTTGAGCAAACATTAAAATTAAAAGCAGTACAAATATTTTAACCATTAGCGTAATCAAACATCTAAGTGTTGCTGCTTTTTACCTGGAAAAGAACATCTGTGGTGGTGCAGATCTCCATTTTATTCGTGGGAGACTCAAATTTGACTTTACGAATCCAGTACAATGCAGAATCTATATGCTGAAACAACCATAAAAAATTAAAAGCAGTACAAATATTTTAACCGAAAAAGCAAACATCACTAAACCTAGCAACTAATACATGCTTGGACACTACGGCTATGCTAACTTGGCAGTAGTTCTGAATCACTTTGATCAATAAAGTAAACTAGATAAATTTTTCAATGTAATACATACCTCGTCATTCAACCAGTTGTCAGGCGTATAGAGGGTTTTGAACCAAGCCCGAGTAGCTCGACACAGTGGTAGTTGTACAACATTCTTGCTGAAATGTCAAATAACTCATTGTTAGGCGCACACAATGGCAAAAAAGTCCACAACAGTCCTTAATCCATAACAGTCCATAGCTGTCCTAATTTAGCATTACTGCATACAAATATACCAAAAATACCAGACGTACTCCAGGCATTTTGGACGCCAATCCTTCTTGTGTACCTTGGTGGTCCAGACACCATCACATCATATGCCTTGGAAGACAACGAGTTATGGTTGAGACACTTTAACGGGCTTGTTGTACAAATTGGAGTGGCATATTATGTATTCTTCGTATCCTGGAGTATGTTGGATATGGCTTGAATTACCAAATGGATACCAAACAATTGTTTATCCAATGCGGAGACTTTTGGAGACGTGAGAACGTTTGGGAGTATGAGGTTATGTTTGAGGGAGGTTTGGAGGCGAAACGAACTGAAAAAGCGGAGAACAGCCGAAACCGCTGCCAAGCCGCTGTGGCTTTGGCAGCGGTCATGGCAGCGGTAGGACACCGCTGCCAATTGTTTGGCAGCACTACGGCAGCGGTCTCATTCCAGTTTGTACCGCTGCGGTGACCGCTGTGGTCATGGCAGCGGTCGTGATGAATCTTGTTGACATGGCGTATGGATCACGGTTTTCTGAGTGGTCAAATTCAACACGGTTTAGGAAGCGGGTGGCCAACTGCAACTTAAATCGTAGTCAATCATATGCACGCATTGAATCAGGAAATATTCATGGAAGAGGAAATAGGTTGCTTCTTGAAGTTCGAATAGGAAAAGGATTTCTCCTTGAAAGAAGACTTGTCTTAAATAGGAAATAGTATTTATGTGGAACAAGTATTCTTGTATGACTATGAGATAGATTTCCTTGTTAGTTTATACTCCCTGTAATACATATAAATAGACCATAATAATTAGGTTATTAGTGTGTGAAAAACACCTGAGAGTGGTGGAGCAAAATAGCAAATACTAGAGAGATCTCAAAGTGAGCATTGGGTGTAATTGAGTTTGGGGTATTATTTAGAGAGAGAACCTGAGTGTGTTGTTGTAACAATTTACTACATATTGAAACTTTCTCTTGTCGTCCTGACAGCCGTGGTTTTTTCCCTGATTTGGGTTTCCACGTAAATTCTTGTGTTGTGTGTGTTTGGATTTAAATTTCTCTTCATCTTATCTTTTCTTTGTGATTGTTTGTTTTGTGTTCTATCCGGCAACACTTCCGAGCGTATTAGTGAAAGGTTTGTTCGCTAACAGAGTAACACTGCCTTGATGTTTGTAGCCATTCCAATGTTTATCATAGGAATAATCAAGTATGGAGAGAAGACTTCGGTGCTCAGGTCTTCAAGCAATCAGCATTATAAAGATTCCTTGTCCTCAACTCCGGATTTGTGTGCAGAATTTATTAATTACATAGACAATGAGACTATAATCCCAAAAGATGGGATTGATCCAGAAGACCATTATCTGGTTCAAGAATATTTTTATTCAAGAAATTAGAATTTCTTTTCACTGGTAGAGTTCTTGGAAACTTTGAAAGGGGAAACATTTACTTCGTCATTGAAAAAAAGTCTGCAGGAGATGCCTTTGAATTGGTAGCAGTTCAATTTGGATTCTTGTATGATATACTCTACACCAAGGCCACCATTGTGTATTCGCGATTGGGGATCTTTTTTCGCTGCATGAGCTTATTTTCCTATGTTGTCGCTTTAGTAATCTTCTCAATCATCATTGATATCCATGGTTTTTTTCACATTGACATTTTTATAACCTACCTACTGCTGGCTGGGGCTGTTGTGGTGGAGGTCTATGCATTCATTATACTCTTTTCCTCAGACCGGACAAAGCTTTGGTTGATTAAGCTCAAAACCTCACAACATAATCTTATCTCAAGAACACTGATAAATCATTTATGGAAGTTTGTCAGTTGTTTGCATTCTCTTTTGACAAATCGCAAGAGGTGGTCAAGGTCCATGGGACAATACAATATGTTAAGCGCTTGCATTAAAGATGTGCAAGCTACTGGCATGGGAGGAGTAGTTCAGAAGATTCCTTACATCAGTAAATTGTTGGAGTATAGGCATTTGACGTGGGACAATGTTAATATTGATTTTCAAAAATGATATTTGATTATCTAAAAGAGAAAGGCAACCATCTAATTAAAGATGAAAATCTTCTTACCGATTCTTTCTTCAAGTCACGCAATGAATTGTTGGCTACTAGAGGCACTTATGCACTTGAAAAGTTTTTCCTTCTAATATTCGATTAGGGTGGAGCATAACCGAGGTAGAATACGATCATAGTCTTGTTATTTGGCACATTGCTACTGATCTATGCTACCATGGCGATCTTGATGATGTTCAAGGAGATGCTAATAAACTTGACCCGAAATGCAATTAGCAAATGTTTGTCAGATTACATGTTGTATCTGCTAGTTTTTATCCATCCATGTTGCCCAAAGGGAATAGTGAGATAAGGTATGTACATACCTTTGATGAGGCAAAGAGATTTTTTAAGCCAAGGTTTTCCAAGGAAAGAGGTAAGATACAAGCATCTACAGGAAGACGTTTATTGCTTGAAGATGCTCGTGTAAACCAACCTAGTTTAGAATTAGTAAAAGACAAATTGTCTGTGCTACAGGATGGATGTAAGCTTGCTATGGAATTGCAGAATGTGGAAGTGGAATTGGAATCGCAGAATGTGGAATCATTTGAGCATAACTACAACAAATGGGAGATAATAAGCCAAGTTTGGATGGAAATATTGTCATATGCTGCTCATGAGTGTGGATGGAGAGAGCATGGTCAACAACTTAGGAAAGGTGGAGAGCTACTCACTCATGTATGTCTTCTTATGGCACATTTTGGCTTAAGCAAACAGTATGTCAATTTGTTTTTATTGTAAGCGCAAGTGAAAAATTTAAATTGGAATTCTTATTTGTTTATAAAGTGTTTCCGTGTGATAGACCAAATTTCTTTCTTTTATGTTGGGTCGTTGGGAAAACAACAAAATCTAGATGAATTTTATCCTTATTTTGCTTATGTTCTGATTTTGTTCTTCTGCGAGAGATTGTGTTTTGGTAAAATTAAGTTGATGGTTTATTTGATGTTTGTAATCTTGTTGGGTTATTATGCATTTTTCTCATCTTTATTGAATATAGCTACAAGCCTAAATCACTTCATCAACTTCAGTGCTAATATTATCATAAAATGCATTATTGCTTGCTTCTAGTTGTTATAAATTGTATAAAATTTTAAGGGACCTTGCAAATATAGCCTATCCCAACATTCACTTTTAGGAAATAGCCCATTGGGAAAAAAGTGCATATCTAGCCTATCCTGATATTTACTTTCTAGGAAATAACCTTTCTAAGACAATAATGCCCTCCACAATTAAACCGTGCAAAATGACTAAATTACCCTCTTACAATGTGTAAGGAATAAACTGCCCTTCTCTTCTTCTCCTTCAGTTCACTGAAGAAAACCAAAACTCATCTTCTCCATCGTTCTCCTATTGTGGACCGAAATCCAAAATGAAGAATTCCAGTAACTATCTCTCTTCTGTTTTTTCTAAGAACATCGTTTGGAAGATCGAGAAATCGAAGGAAGAATTAGTTTAACGAGTTGAGTTGAGAGAGGAGAGACAACTTACAAGTATGAGGCATGAATGAGAAGAGCCAGCAATTGACGTCGAGATGTTAGGGTTCGAAGATTGATTAGAAGAGAATTGAAGAAATTGGGGATCCAGATTCCAGAACACTAGTCGTTGCAGTTGGGAATTGGGGTTCAAGTTTGAAATCGAGCTTTTTTTAGTCAATGTAAATCTCGTAATCACACTTAAGTTTCCAATTTCATTGAATCTCTCGGTCTTTTATTGTTGTTTAAGTTTGAGACGTTTTTGATAGAATGAGGGATTGATGGTTTTGGATTTGTTACCCATGAATTGGGGTTTGTATATGTAGTATTGTTGTTAAGGTGTTTGATGAAATGCCACATCAAGCTTTTAAGAGGGGCAGTAATGTTGTAGTTGAGGTATATATAGTATTGTTGGTTGCACTCGTCCTCATTATCACATGAATAACTGGAAGAAATGTACTTTGGTGAATAGTGTTGTATGGTTTGTTTTCACGTTTATTGTGTTGTATGGTTTGGTGGGGAAAAGGTTTAGGGAATTTGTATGTGATTTTGTGAGGGTTGATGGTGTATGTATATTTGTTTGTGTTGATCGCTGTTGAACCAAAACAGGTTTAGGATTTTGCTATTGTTGTTGGTTGATGGTGTATGTATATTTGTTTGTGTTGATGGTGTATGTATATTTGTTTGTGTTGATCGGTGTTGGTTGTGTTGGTTGGTTGAACTAAAACAGGCGCTGTTATTAATTTTGCTTTTGCTATTGGCTACTGTTATTTGATTGTGGAATTGAAAACATAAGATAAGCTAAGCTCGGGAGAAATGTTGTAGGCCTGGGAACCATTCCTAGGCCTAAAAGAATTGTTCTTAGGCATTGACCTAAATTGAATGACAGTAATTGTTATACTGTTATTGACTGAATTTTTTTTTTCAAGGTCTAAGGATATCATGTCTTGGGTATTAGTTTAGTGCAGTGAGCATTGGAAGGGTAACGCATTTACCGGTCCTATTTCGTTTTCAGTACGTCTAACAAAAAAAGACAACGGAGCGTACGATGAATTGGTGAAAACGATATACCAGCGGACAGGGGTTAGTAGAGACCAAATTCAGTTGAAGCTAACTTCGCATGTGAAACGGGGGTTGATAAAGTTACATTGTCTGTTATGAGTGATGACAATGTAGAGTTTGTGATTATTCATAAGGAAAAAGGTTGGGTCACAATTGATGTTGAATTCGTCAACAAACATGAATTTCGACCTCCACCAAATCCAATCCAATCAGAATGTACGGTCTCTCCTGTTAAACCCACCGATATTCCACAGTCTCTGGTGGGTAATCCAAACTATAAATCAGTTAGTGGCAGCAATATTTCGCTTGCATCCCAAACTTCACCTGGATTTACGTCAACAGGTAATGACCAAGCGACGCCAGCATCCACTACCAAGCATGCAGTTGTGGATAGTTTTGAATGCATAGAAACTTCTGGAAGGTCTGATAGTTCTAAAACCAGTGATACAGAAGATAAGAGTGGTGGTGGTGATGATGATGGTGGGCTAGTTGCAACTGTTCTTGTAACAGAAGAACGAGGGGTGAGTGGAACACCCAACAGTTCTTCACCGTCCCTGAACACACGGTGGACAGTATCAGGTTCAGAGCTTTACTCAATACCAGCCGTTCGATCAATAGATGTGTTTCAAAATTCAGGTGACCAAGGTCCATTATACAAAGGACAGATGTTCAATGACAGATGTTCAAGGACAAGCTTACATTGAAGCAAGCTGTAGGGTCGTACGCATTTGCAGAGAGGTTTGAGCACATGATTTCACGATCTGCTAATACACATATATATCTTTAATATATCTTATTATACTATTTAAAAATATTTTTAAAATATTAAATATTAATTAAAAATTGTTATTTTCTTTAATATTAATTTAAATATTTTTTATTTTAATATATATATATATAAATAATTAATTTATTTAAAAATAATTAAATTTAATTTTATATTAAGCAATTTCACATTGTATTAAATATCAATAATGCCACTTTGCCCAAATTTGGTACCCAAATCTGGTGCTTAAATGATATGGCATCATTGTAATCCATTAATTTAAATTGTATTAGATTTGCATTATTTAAATGAATGGATTGCAATGTTGCCACATTATTTAGACATCAGATTTGAGCATCAAATTTGGACAAAGTAGCATTACTCATTAAATATGTGATAAAATTATATTTTTATCCAATCTCATACCATACCAAACACGAGATAAGACTATTTTAATCCAATTTCATACAGTACCAAACACATCACAGCATTAATTTAAGTCCAATCATATCCAATTTAATCCCATAAAAATAATCATATCGTATCACGTACACCAAATGAGCACTAAACCAACAATTGTCCTCGTGATGTTATACTTATAAATCACTTATTCCACAAAGTGGTATATTTTGTGAATCAAAAGAGTTGCTTATATGGTCAAGTCTAGCTAGAATCGTTAAATTCCACGAATTGATATGTTTTGTGAATCACAAGGGTTGCTTATATGGTCAAGTCTAAAATAGGTAAGGAGTTTCACATTGCGCAATCATTAAATCTAGGGTTTTATTGATAACTAACCCTTTTGGAAGGCTGCTGTTGAAATCTAACCCATTTTTGAAAAAATTGCAACACTAACTCTTTTTTAATGCGTAAGTACCATTTTACCCTACTTACTAAATTTTCTCTTTTACTCAATATATCCCTCTTATTTACTTCTTCTCATCACTTCTTTATGCCTATCCTCTCCTCCTCACGTCAGACTCATTCTTCTCCCTCTCCAAATTTTTTTTCTTTTGTTCTCTCTTCCTTTGCAAATACAAATTAATCAACTCCACCAGTGAGCAACTCCACAAGGGTTCCTTCCATTGAAACTTTTAGGTGAGCAACCGGATTTAACAGCAATCGCAACTCCAACGGCAGGAATTGCCTCAAAAGCCCAAATCTAATTGTTAAAAACAAACTGTCAATAAAAGTAACAATTACAAATGAAAGCATTGCGTAGTTTACACTTTAGATGCACTAACCTGAAATGCATAAGGAAACTCATGCAATGGATATTGTATGATACATTCCTTTTCCTTGTTGGCTTGACGCTTCCTTTTTTTTCCCTGATACTATCTCTCTCGAGGTTGTATGATACTCCTGGGACATTCTTCTCAAATCCCTCTTAAGACTGTTCAAGGTTGTCTCATAGCACTTTCGACCCCAAGGGTACTTGTTAAAGGTTTCTAAATCTTCCAACAGTTCAACATGATGGGCCCCGATATGTACTTTCTGATCCTTGCCAAACAAAACCGTCTCTAAAAAATAAAGTAAAGCAAGCTTCACCATGTCTTCATCATTATCTGAAGAAGCAGCTTTGAACATTGCTTCCAAAGTTTGTTATTGAATCGCACTTCCCCATTCAACATTGACGACCGAAAACTCCCACTACCATCCCCTTTTTCCTGACTTAGCACTGGCGGTTCAAGGCCACACTCTAAACCCGTGATCAGGCAAAATTCTTGAATAGAAAACCTAAGTGTCTTGCCACCTACTGCAAACCACATCTCAGATTTAACAGGAGACTGTATTTGTCTAAGTAAGAGATTATGTACCAGCTGCTCGGAAAACTTAAGGTCATTCATCTCTATAAGTTTCCCAAAGCATGTTGTGCGGAAGAGGGATAGTTGCGCCTCCGTCAACTTTTCCTTAATGCACTTTACAGCAGCCGTTGACGAAGTGCTGTTTATCTTCGTCGGGAAATGTTCTGCAGCCTTAACTAACAATTCCACCTCTTATCCTATTTAATTATCTTGAAATATAGCATAAAACCATCAAATATTTATATTAGTACAAATGTTTAAACCGAATAAGCAATTTAAGGTGATATTTGTTATTGTAGTTCAGAATTCAAAACTGTGTTGGAAACTCCCAACAGCAGTTGGGAGTTCCAAACTACTGTTGGGAATTCCAAACGGGTGTTAGGAAATCCTAACGGGTGTTAGGAATTTCTAAACAGGTGTTAGGAATTTTCTAACACCCGTTTGGAATTTCTTAACACCCGTTAGGCATTCCTAATGGGTGTCAGGAAATTCCTAACGGGTGTTAGGAAATTCCTATCCCCCATTTGGAAATTCCTAACACCCGTTAGAAATTCTTAACACGTTAGGATTTCCTAATGGGTGTTAGGAATTCCTAACACCCGTTAAGAATATCCTAACACCCGTTAGAAAACCAAAATGCTACTCAGAATACCAAACCTACACAACCACTACAAAATCTAATCAAAAATAAACATCACTGAACCTAGCAATATAGGAACTCGCAAATAAACATCACTGAACCTAGCAATATAAACATCACTGAACCAAAATGCTACTCAGAATACCAAACCTACACAACCACTACAAAATCTAATCCAAACAAATAAACATCATAATTGATTAAATCAACCATAGCATAACTGGCAATGTTTTCCCCAATATTAAATGTACTTTTGTCGTATAAAATTTCACTTAAAAATGGGTGAAGAATGAGTTTAATGTGTGGCAATATCAGCACCCTTGAACAAAATATTGCAAGTTAAAACATGACACTTTGTCCAGCAACCCATGAATGTACCCATTGAGCCCGTTTTCAATTGCAAATGTGTTCGACAAACTTCTATGACTACAAGATGAATGAAAAGAAATTTTCCCATGAACATTCAAGCTTCAATACTTTCCTTTACTAATTGCTTTAGTAATCAGGAGGACAAAATGTTACATAAACCAAGAACGAACCAAAAAGTATCAAGCAATCAATATATGAACATTCGTTAGCAAGGAAGGCCACTCCCTGTGAAGCTGCCACAATGAAGTATCACAAACATTGTAATTATAAGTCTAGGAAAACACATGTACTAATGCCCTAACACACAGTACTAAAATGGTGACCAGAATAGAAAATGAACTATAACAAAATTAATGTCATTAAAATGAAATAAACTACTACCTCAACAAAAAACCAATAAGCAGCCTTCAAAACTCCTTTCTAATGGCCACCTCTAAACCAGTGAAAAATCCAGTGTGATTTATAACTTCATGACGGGTGTAATAAACTATACATAATATAGTATGAATCTCCAGTCCAAACTCTTTAAAGAATCAAAAGTGAAAGTATTCCTTTGGCACATATTCCAACCCAAACTTATTATCAGTTTCAACTCCACATTCCGCAATTTGATAACCTACTTCTTCCAATGACTTCATAGATATGATTCAAAATAATGCCAAAACAGACAATCAGTCAGGCATATTCTCCAATTCAGTATTGTTACTTGATCCAAACTATTCTTAACATTAAACCAACTAAATAACATGTCAACATAGCTTCAGACTTAGTATATTATCCTACAATAATCTGAATCTGTAGTCGTAAAAGAGAAGGCAAAGGAGATAAATTGATTGAACCATACCATAGCATAACTGGCAAAAATCAACAGAGAACACACACACACACAAAAATTTCGAAAAATCATATCAGAAAAAAAATTAATAATAACAAAGACTACTTGAAGCATAACAAGCAAAAGGGTTCAAGCAGCAAACCTTGGTTCAATAATGTGGAAATTCTTCTCATTAATTTTTAGAGGCAACCCAAAAGTTCTGCTAGATAGTCCTGCATTAGGAAAAGCATTTCACATATAATTACTTCGTATGCACACACATATACATACGTACATGACACGCGCACAATAGCTCAACTAATAGATAAATAAAAAACTCTTACTGCAGAATTTAAAAATATTAACACCTTCTAAACTCTCGAGCATGAGTCACTGAATAACCCGACTGAGTCAACTCGAGCCGAGACAAGATTTAACTCAAATTAGGGGTTAAAGAACTCAATAAACCATACATAACAGCAAATTAAGCTAAAATATAAACTGGGTCGATCCCTAAAAAGATTGGCAATGAAGTTTCATGAATCAAAACGAACAAGATTGTGATTACCAATTGTTGAAGAATCACCATAAGAACTTACCAATGTAGTAATACATCCACTGTTTTAGAGTCTTTTTTTAGAGTGGAAATTATCAATAAGAACAATAATTCTTATCTAAACAAACATATATAATTCACCTTCAAAGCACAATAATTCAAAATGTCCTTGCAGATTTCAGCATCTAGCAAGACAGCAGTACTCCAAGAAAAAACAAAAACAATTCATTTTAGTGCATATATATACATCCATTAATGTGATAATGTTCTTGAATTTGTATATTTGTTCGGGTGACTTGGCCTAAACAATTCAAATGTGTCTACAAATCTTGTGCTTTGCTTTTTTATCACCGTATTGAGAGGAGGTCAAAATAATGATTCATTAATTAATGAAAGTAGACAAGTAGTATTAATTTGTCTTAACAGATCTTCCATAACAAAAATTAAATAACTGATTCCGTTAAATTCAAAAAAAAAAAAAATTAGGGTTCAAATTCAAATTATGGATTTTTCAAACTACACAAATTGAAGAACGATGGTTGAAGAACAACCATTCACCTTCAAAACACAATAATTCAAAAATTAAAGAGGGATTCACCTTTTTCTTGAAGCAAAACGAAGTTGACGACGTGTTCAAGCTTTTGTCCTTCAGTGGTCGTCTTCAACCTTCAACCGCGGCGTCGTCGTCTTCGACCTTCAGCCGCACCATCGTCGTCGTCTTCAACTGCGGCCCTTCAAGTCAGAGACAGGGAGAGATTACATAGAGAGGTTTGGTGAAATCTGGAATAGATTAGGGATTTAACATTTGAGTGAGGTTTGGTCGATTTCAAGAGGAGGGATTTGGGAATTTTAGTTAGGTTTTAGGTCAAATTTAAGAGGAGGGATTTTGAGTGTTTTGGTTGGGGTCAATTTCAGTTTTCAAGGGATTTGGGCAAGTTTGGTCTATTTGAACTTTGAAGAGGAGGGATTTTGAGTGTTATGATTGATATGTCATTTTTACATTTTAAAAGGGTAATATTGTCTTTCAACAACCCCAATTGAGTTAGTTTTGCAATTTTTTCAAATATGAGTTACTTTTCAATTTCACCTTCCCAAAAGGGTTACTTTTCAATAAAACCCTTAAATCTATGGTCTTCCTTGAGGGCACTTTTTTATTGTATTAGATTGTATTTGACTATATTGAAATGAATTGTATTGGATTGGACTATATTATTCTTATATAATCTTGTGTTTAGTGATATTGTATTAGATTGTATTAGGTTGTATTAACTAATACAACATATATCTTTACTCTGTATTGGCTAATACGACATCCACCATATTAGACCAATTAAATGTATTAGCTAATATAATACAGTAATCAGAGCTATTGAGAAAATCACACAGTGCATTTGGCGGTGACCATTTCAAGCAATGGGCCAAATAGCAATTGGAGCTATTGAGAACACTCATATTCCAACAATGGTAAATCTTTTTCTAGGTATCCAACAATAGTTGAAGTGGGAGGTTTTTAATATTAAACCAAATCTTTAAAAGTATATGCACTCCCAAAAAAAACAAAACAAAAAAACAAGTCTATAAAATCTTTGAAAATCTAAATACACTCAATACCAACCAAACCATGTTTAATGTGTTTTGCTTGATTCTGTAAAGCAGAGGCCAGAGGTGTCCAAGCAGACGCGGAATCTGACGTTTAAGCATTGTTCTCGTTGTAATACATTCTAGCTGCAATGAGTTGGAAAAAGACCACCTGATTTTTCTCATGAGTCTCATGAGTTACCTAGGAATGTCATTGAAAATAGGACCCCCAAGTCTTATGACTTTTGGTAAAACGTGTAGCACAAATTAGTCCACAATGCTACAACTGACATTCTACTTGGGACAGTGGAGAGGCCTAAGGCTGGTGAGCCCTTGTATGCTTCCCTCGAAAACCTTTATTCCAGTCTACACTTTTAGTTCTAGCTTGGACCATGAACTGTGTATATCTCTATTTCGCCAGCATATATCCATGACAAGTTGGCATGGTTGCTGTTTAGAGAGGTGCTGGATCCTTCAATTAATACCTTATATTTGATATACATGAAAGAAGAGACTGTCCAAAATGGGTGTTCATATTCCTCCTTCCCTTTCTCAATTTTATATTCACTTGATCAATGTACATTTGTGGATCACTTTTAATGTACATAAATTATATTGGTATTTGTAATTAAATGGTATCTTCGAATTCATCTGTCCATGATTTAGCCATATTAGCTCGTGTCTCCATTAATGGGCCATTGTGATTAGAGGCCACCTTTCTGTAAATACAAGTTGTTATCAGTCATTATCATTGAGATGGATTCATAAATGATAAATTGTTGAAAGATTAAATGTCATTTTAAATTTTGGTCCCTTGGTGACATGTATTGTCTAGGCACTTTACATCCAGAGGCATGTTTATCATTCAAGTTTTGGTACCTTGGTGACATCTATAATTTGATTGAGTTTTTGCAGCTGAACAACATTGTTCCTCTGTATTTGCAAAACAAAACTTTTTTAATTTAGTTTTATAACATTACATTATATTATGTACCTTTACTCTGAACTTTGAATATCTCCAATTTGTTTTTGATAGTCCAAATCAATAGTCTTAATTGTTGAACTAAATTTCGTGGCTTGTTGAAGTTAGGTGAAAATTCTTTGGACTATACTATATAACATGCAATAAACATGTACACGAATATTCGATACAAGAGTCAATGACTAAAGAGTAATGACTATAAAGTCATTACTAACTATTTTGATTTATTAACTATTGTTTCTTTAAAAGAATATTATATTTTTATAATAAAATAAAATATAATAAAATCATATATGAATAACTTAATATGATATAATATAGTGCATCATCAAACACATGTTTATAGTAATAATAATACAGTTCAAAACAATACAATTCAATACGGTGTGTCAAACGAGCCCTAAGTAATATAATGATAATATTTTAGGGTATTGGTATAAAAAAACTAGTATGCAACCCGCACGATATACATACAGCATTATAAAATATAAACTGAAAAATCACATAAATTGGGCATATCCTGATTCAGAACTTTAATCTGTCATTTTTTTTTTCATATTTTATTTATATATAAATTAAAATTTCCACCATTATCGATTGAAAAACAATAATCATCACTCTTATTTATATTGGTCAGGGAAAATATATCAAGTCAACTAATTCACTATATCAACATCATGAACCCGATGTAACTTCAAGCACACAATTATAACTCACTTATTCGTTTAAAATTCAAAAAGGATATTTGATTCCTGCTCCAAGAATAGTCTTCTTCAAACTATTTTTTTCCCTCATCTTGAAACAAATCATTCCCTAAAATATTGAGAAACAATATCCACCATAGTAGAGAAATCTAAATATAAAAGATCCAACCTATCTTCTATGAGAAAGAAAAACGATTAAATTTCAATAAAGTCAAAACTTTTGCTAGAAATTCAATATTTATCAATTCTTTAACTTTTTCATAAATCATAATTTATCCAGAATGGACTCATATAATTATTGGAAATAATACAATTATTCTAATCTTATGATTTACAAGATGTTGATACCTCATGTGCCACCTCATTTGGGAAAGAATTTGGAAAAAAAAACTTTGGTACATCTAGCATTACTCTTTCAAATTATTCTAAATCAGTTTCGGGTACCGTCTGATTGAAGACCTTCATGAAATCCATGGTGGATCAGCAAGAAATATTTGAGAAAAGTATAAGATCAAAAATTATATTTATGTGAGGGCATAGAAACACTACTATACCGTGGTCTTTTTCACTTTCAATTTATTAAAAGGAAAAGAGACAATCCTCAAAAGATATTGTGGTCTTTTTCTCTTTCCTATTCAATTTATTAAAAAATAATAATAATAAAAACCACTTTTAATTTATTTATTTTAAATATTACACTGTTACATAAGTCAGGTTTGGGGAGGGAAGATGACTCGAACCTGCAGCTTTATGGTGCAAGTGTGTGTGAGGGGTTTTATCATTCAACTTCGTGGTGCAACTTATGTCACGTAAAACCATTTAATTTTATATAATTAAATTAAAACTTTAAAAAGTAGAGCATAAATACTTCAGTGATGGGGGTGCTAATAGCACCACTCAATATATATTGAAATTAATGCATTTATAACAATTTCATTGTTTTTATGATTTTAGTATTAAATTACTAAGAATAGAGAAGTGTGGAAGAAATGAGTTAGCAGAAGAGTAACATTATCTTTGCATTTAATTAAAGAATCAAGCCATTAGGACAGTGTGACTATTTATCGGGTTTTGTTAATATATATTGAAATTAATACATTTAAATCTAAAGCTCCCTCACAGCAACACTTGGTACTTTAAACTTTGAAGATCAACTTTTATATATGATTGGCGACTTCACTTTACATTTCACATATGAAGCAGGAAAATTGACTTTAAATGAACTGATTATTGATTACTAGTTGACATGGACTTTGTTAGACTGAAAAAAAGGAAGAAAATAATAGAAGACGAAACAAAAGCAAAAGTAGCACTAACCACCCCATTATTGTCTGTTTTGTTAGCTTAGACACATCTTTTTGACTATTGAAATTCGCTTTTTTTTTTTTCTTTTTTTTTTTTTTTTTTTGAAGAAGAAATAAGTGCTGCATTCTTACTATGGATGATCAAATTCTTAACGTTTATGGGAAATTATTACTATACAGCTCTACTAAAATCTTCATAACTAATCAATATATTGGTGAACGTAGGACCTGCATAAGCTACAAAGTGTTTGTGAGATATTATTCGAGATTTTGGGTTTTAAAAATATTCTTATAAAGGTTAAAATTGAAATTAACCATATAATTACTGGAGTTTTTATTTTTACCCAACATTATTGTTTTGACTGTTTTTAAACTTTTCACTAATGAGACAAAAACATCCTTAATGATTTCTCAATTAAACACACTGGTTTTCTTCAATTAAACACACAACAATCTTCTTCAATTAAACACATCAGTTTTCTTTAATTAAACACATCATCTGTTTTCTTAAATTAAACACACCATTTTTTTCAATTAAACACACCACCGCCAACAGGAGCGTACCTTAGCTGGTAGATGGACGAGCTTGGGGTTTAGGCAAATAATTCCTAAGTTAGCGGCTCGAATCCTACCAATGGCGAAAGCTTTCAAAAAAAATACCCAGTCCCGGATTAATAGATATTTTCAAAATAAATAAATAAACGCACCACCGGTTTTTATCAATTAAACACACCGCTAGTTTAATTCCTAACGTTTTTAATCTATGTGTTTAAGACTCGTTTGGTACGCAGTATTGTATTGTATTGGATTGTATTTGATTAGGTTTGATTGTATTATATTGTATTAGACTATATTATTCTTATGCAATTATATGTTTGGTGATATTTCGTATTAGACTGTATTAAGTTATACAATGTTTTGATGTGATTTTTGTTCCTCAATATTTTATTAACTAATAAAATTGATATATTTTTAGAATAAAAATATATACTATGAAATATATATTTATATTTTATTTTTTAAAATAATAATTAATATATAATTAATAATTTTATTACATAAATTATAGTAACAAATATCAATAAATTTTGACAATTATTTTTAATATTTTATTTAACTAATATAACTTTTAGATATATAATATTAGAATAATATTTTATATTTTATTTTTATTTAATTAAATTTACATAATATTTATTAATTTTAATTTTAATTTTAAATTTAATATTACAATAAAATTATTTTATTTTTGTATTATATTTAAAATTATTATTAAACATCAACATTATTATTATTAAATATATAATTATTGTATAATATTATTATTATTTTTAAAATTTATTATTATAATTATTAATTTTATTATAATGATTATTATTATAATTATTAATTTTATTTATTGTTATTATTTTTCTTTCCCCTTTGTATTAGCTAATAAAATCTCCACACTTTGTATTAGTTAATACAATATATATCCATTGTATTAGAGCAATTAAAATGTATTAACTAATACAATACAATACAATGCATATTACAAAATAAGCCAAATATTGTATTGTATTATTATAATACATTTTAAACCTTTGTATTTAACCTAACAAACATCTGTTCAAAAAAAAAAAAAAAAAAACCCTACAAAAGATGCCCTTAATTCCTAGTGTGTTTAATCTAGTGGAGGGGTAAATCTGTCTCTCCAATGGAAAGTTTAGTACAAACAATAAAAACACTAATTCTGAGTAAAAATAGAAACCCATTTAATTTTTTGGTTAAAAAGTGCTATTTCCTCTTCTTTCTTGTAATTAATATATATTATTATATTTCCATTTATTACATATTGAATTAGGTAGTTACTTATTTCCGTTTGTGGCGTTGTGTCTTATGAGTCTAGGAGTTTCAATTTTAGTTGTTTTCTCAATTCTTTCTTTTGTTGGAAAAATTGTTTATTTTATTAAATTTCGGATTTCCTAGTGTTTTTTGGTTTTTAGGTTTTTAGGTTTTCAATTTAAAGGTCTTTGTACCCTGACACGGAGTGAGTTGTTGATTGATTAATAAAATTTTAGAGTTTTCTCTAGTTTATTCCAAGTTTCAGCATTTGATGTAGGACATATTTAGTGGGTTCATTGAGAGGGGTCATTTGTGTAATTTTATCTTTCTTTCTGTCAATTAGTGTCATTTCGGTATTTATTTTCATTTGCAGTAAATAAGATCTTTCATAAAGATATTTAGGATTTTTATTAATTCCGTTACTTGGAGTGTTCATCAAGTAACTTGGAGTAGTCAAATATGATTTATTTTGATTATTGGATTTTCCTAATATAGCTAAACTCAGAGTCCAAGTCAAGCTGGGAATCTCCCATATATAAGATTTGAATTCTATTGTTTTCTCCTTCAATTCATCATCAATAAGAAAGTTTTTCAAAACAATTGTGTGTTTTCTTTATTTATTGATTTTTACTTCGTCAAGTGGTATTACGGTGTGGTTTTCGTTGACAATATTCTAAATTTAAATCTATTCACAGTTCAAACTGAAAAAATCAACCAACAAATCAGAATTCGTCATTTTGGATTAATGAGATGATCAAGTTTTGAAATTGATAAATTAATTAGAGAAATCAAAATGAATTTTTTTTTATTACCCAAATGGAGAGCTATGCAACTCGTCCCTGCAACTTGGACGGTTCCCCAGAGAAGGATTTGAGCCGGTACTTAAGTGGGTACTCCAAGGCTTGCAAGGCTTGTACTTGTGAAATAAGATTTTTCTACTTGCATGTATTTACTTATACAGACATACATATATACATATAGTAAACTTTTCTCCTCAATGCGTACTGATAACTATATATCAGTGTCTTGCATGTAGACCATTAGATTCAATTGATTTGACCCGGTCTGTATACATTTGTCAATGCTTATCCATAATCTATGGTCCAATCAATTGAATCTAATGGTCCACATGCAATACACTGATGTATTTTATATTAGTTCACATCAAGGAGAAAAAGACTATATATATATATATACAGAAATTCTATTATCAGTTCCTTACATGTGGGCCACTGGATTTAAATACTTTGACTTGACTGTATACACTTGTCAGTCAAAGTATTTAAATCCAGTGACCCATATACAAAGAACTGATATAACTTTTGTCAGTTCGACTGATAATATAAAGACAATATATATATATATATATATATATATATATATATATTTATGAGCATCAGTTTATTAATGGCATTAGATACCTAAAAGTTTAGGTATAGGAGCATCTATTTATTAATGGCATTAGATACCTAAACTACCTAAAAGTTTAGGTATAGGAGCATCTATTTATTAATGGCATTAGGTACCTAAAAGTTTAGGTAGTTGATCAGTATCAATATTATCATTAAATATTATATAATTATATGTTTTATCCTTTTTATAAAAAAATAATTACAATATTATATTATTATATGATTTATCTTTTTTTTAAAATAAATAAAGACATTTATGATAAATGTGGCGGCGCCCGATGATAAATCATATATATATATATATATATATATATATATATATACAGTGGTTCTCTCATAAGGGATCCCTTATTTTAATTTCGGTAAGGACCACCATGAAATCATATCGATTTGAATGAATTTTAATCTGAATTTTTTTGTGAATGATAAATTCATTGAAATCTACCTATGAATAAAATTTGAGAATTTTTCAAGCACGAAAACTATTTTTACCGATTTTTTTAAATACGATCATTCACAAAAAAATTCAGATTAAAATTCATTCAAATCGATATGATTTCATGGTGGTCCTTACCGAAATTAAAATAAGGGATCCCTTATGAGAGAACCACTGTATATATATATATATATATATATATATATATATTATATATAAAAATAATAAAAATAATAATAACAAATTTAATAAAGGACACGTGTCATAACCACATAAAAAGTAGGAAAAGACTATTATTATTTAGGGTTAATATTAAAAACATCCCTTCACCTTTAAACTATTATTGGATGTATAGTTACAAATGTTTTTATTTTATAAACCTTTCCTATGGACTAACACTGTTACAGCATCTCCAACCATGCTCCCTAAATTTTTGCTAAATTTTAGCTATTTTAGCTCAAATGCTATTTTAGCTAGCAACTATTCATGAGGTCACTCCAACCATGCTCCCTAAATTTTTGCTAAACTTTTGTTTTAAATTGTATTTAAATAATCATGCTCTCATGATATCATTTTTTTAATAACAAAATCAATTTAAAAATATTAAAAAATTAGGAAAGAGAAAATAGGGAGCTCCCTACATTTAGAGAGCCACCAAAAGGCTCTCTAAAATAGGGAGCCCCTTGGAGTGCAAAAAAGCTAAATTGGCTACCTATTTTAGCTAAGGAGACCATTTAGGGAGCCCCTTGGAAATGCTCTTAGCATTCTATTTATGTTGACTGAGTTTGACTATTTAAAAGTCTAAAATATCTCTATTTAAGCTTCAATTGTATGAATTGACCATTATACCTTTATACGTTTACCAAATAAAAATTAATAAAATGATACAAAAGGGAGAAATGTTAACTTGTAAAGAAGAAATTATTTTGTAGAAAATTTTATCTTTAAAAACAATAAAATTACAAATAAACCAAATGTATTAAAAATAAATCAGAATATGTATTTATTTCTATATTTATTTGTCTTTTTTATAAATCCAAACAAATGCTCATTTTCAATACCTTTGGTTGATTTATAATTTTGTTATTTTAGGGGTAAAATTGTTCATAAAATAACTTCTCTTTTGCAAGTTAACATTCTCGCCTTTTGTATCATTTTATTAATTTATTTGGTAAAAGTATGAGGGTATAATGGTCAATTCATACAATTGAAGCTTAAATAGAGACATTTTAGACTTTTTAATAGTCAAACTCAGTTACACAAATGGAATGCTAACGGTGTTAGCCCATAGGGGAGGTTTCTAAAATAAAAGCATTTGTAACTATATATCCAATAATAGTTCAAAGGTGAAGGGATATTTTTAATATTTCTTAAATAATTTTGATATTTTAATGATAGTATTTAATGGAAATGGAAATTTATTTCCTTTTATAGGAATAGGATAAAGAAAGAAGTACAAAAAGAGAAAAATGAAAAAAGAAAAACGCATTAGAATAGAGCCTGTTTAGAGGAGTATGAATGTGTATGCATAAATAGGCAATGATAAAAAAATAAAATAGGCAAAGAATGAATGGGCGCGCGCGTGGCGTGGAGCAACCAATTTGGTGGTAAAGGTTAGTTGACACCTGTGACCTGTCTTAAAGATCTCATGGGATCGATTACACAAAATCAGCAATGGTGGGATCCATTTTTAAGAAACAAAAAAAAAGGAAAAATAAAGGGACCAGATTGAATTAAGATGGTGAAACTTTTGTATTGAATAACGCACATGATTAGCACTAAATGTTTGAAGACAACAAATTAGTGGAATACAGATTACAGAATCAGACAGACAGACTCATGTTACTCATATGCCATATGATGTTACAGTTTTTACAGCCAACTACTTCTTCACTATAAATAAACATTAAACAACATCCTTTTAAATGGAGTTTTAAATAAACAAAAGCAGCAACCACCCACAAATCCCCTTTCTATTGGCTTCTTCTTCGTTCTTTCAAGATTATCACTTTTTTTATATGTACCATTTTTGTATACATACGTTTAGAATTTTATATAGCTACTGCTAGAGAGAAGAACATTTTTTTTGTTTTTGTGGTGGTGAATGGTGATGATGGAGAGGAGGGAAATGAACATCTGGGTGGTGTTGTTGTCGGTGTTGTTTGTTTTGGTGGAAGGGGTTGTGAGCAAAAAGGCTGGTGGTGGTGGTGGGGTTAACATATGGCCAATGCCTGTCTCTGTGAGTTATGGTCATCAAAGTGTTTTCATGAGTAAGGATTTCAAGTTGAAGACTGAAGGAAGCAACTACAAGGATGCCTCTTGCATTTTGAAAGATGGTTTCTCCAGGTTTCTTGATGTTGTCAGCTTGGCTCATGTTATTGAGGGTGATTTCTCCAAGTTTAATGCTTCCACCATTCTCCAGGGGCTCAATGTAGTCATTTCCTCTCAAGATGATGAGGTCTCTATGTCTTTTTTTTTTCTTCATAATTTGGGGATATATCAATTCTTGATTATGATTTGGGTGATTAATTGTTTTCTTAATTAAACAAAATTTGATTTTGTTTTATAATGCAAATAAATGAGAGACCTTTATGTTTTGCTTTTCTCTGCAGCACTCAATAAGACTTCTGGATTTTTATGTTGCTTTAATTCAATTTTGGCTTAAATTTGCCTCTTTTCATTGCATTTGATAACATCTTTTCAATTTTGGTTTATTTGCTTTAGTAAACTAGTACCAACATCTTTTCTCTGAAAATTTTCATGTTCTTTGCAGTTACAATATGGCGTCGATGAGTCATACAAGTTATTGGTCCCTTCTCCTCAGAATCCTGCTCTTGCACATCTTGAGGTATGCATGATTGGTCCTTTTTAATACTTCTTCACCATCATGAAGCTGTATTTTTTTTTTTTTTTTTTTGCCCAATATATAGCTCTGGAAACGAAAAAGCAAAATACGAAAATGTAGCTGGAAATTAATTTTGATTGATGGATAGATATTTACAGTTTCTTTATAATTGGTAAACTATTGGAAGACTTTCTGGGTATCAGGTTGGAGTATAGCATATTTGGCATGAATGAATGTAGTTAAATGGTCATGTTACCTGCTTTCATGTGGTTTATTGGGCGCTCGAGTGACATTGTATAAAATGCAGATACATTTCATAATCTGGAGTTTGTGTTAAGTTTTTGGCTATCAATTTGCGACTCGCTGATCGATTCTGATTATTATGGAAACTATGCAGGCAAAGACAGTTTATGGGGCTTTACACGGTCTTCAGGTTAGGTGCTATCATTCGTGATTGCGTATCAATGGTGGTTTCACATTACTACCAAAATATGAAGTTTTCAAAATAATTTTATTTATTCAACATTGCAGACATTCAGCCAACTGTGCCAGTTCAACTTCAGCTCCAGGGTAATTGAAGTCTCTAAGACTCCCTGGACCATTACTGATCAGCCAAGATTCTCTTTTCGTGGGCTTTTAATTGGTGAGAAATGTTTACACTCCCGATATGGCTTTTTTGAGTGGTTTTTTTTATCACATTATTAACATTGATTTAAATGAAATTGTTGCAGATACATCCCGACACTATCAGCCACTGCCGACGCTTAAGAAAGTTATTGATTCTATGGCCTATGCGAAGTTGGTATGTAATTCAGAACTGATAAACATGGAATCGGGAATTTGTTGTCACTTTATATGATAAAACCACCCCTTGCATGTACAATTTATATTACGGTTTTAGATACAGAACACTCCATGTTCTATTTATATACATTTTCAAAATTCATTCTATTGTTTTATAGAAGTAGAATTTCATATGCTCATTTAATATTTATGCAGAATGTGTTTCACTGGCACATTGTAGACACACAGTCTTTCCCTCTAGAGATACCTTCATATCCAAAACTTTGGGACGGTGCTTATTCAATTCAAGAACGATATACAGTGGCTGATGCTGCTGAAATTGTAAGGCAAGTGATCTCCAGCCCTATACTGCTTGCACCACTTGTTTTCTCCAAGTTCCATAGCTCTAATATATGTATTATAAACTTTTTGCAGATATGCTCAGAGACGAGGATTAATGTATTAGCTGAGTTAGATGTTCCAGGACATGCTCTCTCTTGGTAATCTTCACGTCATTTTCACAGCAGTTTTTCTTTATGAGTTATGACAAAGATATATGTACCTTCCATTCAAAATTTAATTTTCTGGCATGGTTGGTTATATATTTAATTATAGGGGAAGGGGCTATCCTTCTTTGTGGCCATCAAAGGACTGTCAGCAGCCACTTGATGTCAGCAATGAATTCTCATTTAAAGTGATAGATGGGATTCTTTCAGGTAGGTAAATACATTTCTTTTGAATACATAGTAGAAGGAACCCGGTAAGAGAAATTATCTCATATTTATTGAAACTCTTGTGTTTTCAGATTTCAGTAAAATCTTTAAATTCAAATTCGTTCACTTGGGAGGTGATGAAGTTGATACAAGTAGGTTTAATATTCTTACACTTCACTCTTCAGTCTTGCCAATATTGTGATTGTTATTTTTATTTCCTAAGCACTACTTCTAAACTGCACTACAACGATACTACTATTCTTTTTATTAAACATAGCTTTTCTGGCTGCATCACCATTATGCAAACTTGTTCTGTCTTCGTCCTATTGTTTCTTGATTATTACTTTTTTTTGTTCTCAGATAAATTATGATCTTGGGTGCTTTTATTTTGTCTACTGATTAGTTAGGCTCAACATATTAGTCATGACTATTTATTTTAGAACACATTACATGGTGGTTAATGTGTTCTTCCGTTGTTGATTATACTTTAAAATATGGTTGCTTGTAGCCTCTGATAATGGAAGAGGTTTGATAATGTTTTGGTGATAATTTGTTATAATTCCAATGTTGCTTTCAGGTTGCTGGAAATTGACTCCTCATGTGAGTAAATGGTAAGTATCTCAACAAGTTTTCTGTTCAATTTGCCTTCCTACTGATATAAAAGTTGCTTACGGTGGTCATTTGTTTTCTTTCTTTGATTTATCTGCTTGTAATACTACAACCTTTTTGGTAATATTACCATCATGTCTTCATTGTCTCGTGTCATCTCATGCATGTCATCATGTCCCTTCTCTCTTCGTAGGTGTTTTTGTGCTGAGTTATGGACTCAAGTTGTAAATTATGAAACTAAAACCAGAAATATAGAGGAGAAAATCAACTCTAGTCTGCACAAACTGATGTTTTGATATTTAGACATTAAATATACATGTTTGATTCTGACTATTCTAATATACAGGTTAGAAAAGCGTGGAATGAATGAAACACAAGCATATGAATACTTTGTCTTGCGAGCCCAGAAAATAGCTCTCTCTCACGGATATGAAATTGTCAACTGGTATGAGTCTTATAAATAAATTTATATAGTTAATAACATTACTTTTACATCTTACCAATCCGTGAAGGTGAAATATAACAGGGAAGAGACCTTCAACAACTTTGGCGATAAACTGAACCCAAAAACTGTGGTGCACAACTGGTAAGTCTTTCTCTGCCAACTTCCAACTGTGGTGCACAACTGGTATGAGTCTTGTCCCATTTCATAGTAATTCAATTAATTTCTGAATAATGTTTCCGTTGTAGGCTCGGGGGTGGTGTTGCCCAAAAAGTTGTTGCTGCTGGATTAAGGTGCATTGTAAGCAATCAGGATAAGTGGTATTTGGACCACTTGGATGCACTATGGCCAGATTTCTATATGAATGAACCACTCACAAACATCACTGACCCAAAGCAGCAGAAACTAGTTATCGGCGGGGAGGTATGCATGTGGGGTGAAACAGTGGACACATCAGATATTGAACAAACCATATGGCCACGGGCTGCAGCAGCTGCAGGTACTAATTCTTAATTTTATCAATGTCAAAATCAATTGGTTAAGAAATATTGAATTCCCCAAGCTGCATATTCAGGAGTTGATCCTCTACTGACGTTTTATTTTCAACTGACAAAATTGCTCGTCTTGTTTTCTATCCCTCGCACCGAAGAGCGGTTATGGACACCTTATGACAATCTGGCAAAGGATCCAGTAAAAGTTATTGGAAGGTTGACAAACTTCAGGTGTTTGCTGAATAGAAGAGGAGTTGCGGCTGCTCCATTGATTGGACTAGGACGCAGTGCTCCGGTAGAACCAGGTTCTTGCTATGCTCAATAACAAGATAAAGCAAATTCACAATTTTAATGGGTGAAATACATGAATTGTTAATATCATGAAATAAAATAAGGTTGTTTATGGTCTTATAGAATCTGAAAGGTTACAAAAATGTCTCACAAAGTTTGTAATGTCAATGTCCTAGTTGAGGATTGTTGCTTCATTAATATAAGCTTTTCCCTCTTAATTCAAGCTTCATTAATAATGCATCACAAAGTTTTTTTTTTATGTTTTATTTTTTATTTTTTTTTGACATGATTTCTTAAACTTTTGTTGATTGTCCTGCAATTTGCAGCACTCATTGCCTTTTGATGTTTGGTTGCTCAAGGGCATGAACGTAGATAAAAATACGAAATATGAATACAAGCATATGAGTATGTATGTGTAGAATTTATTTCATAGTCCCACTTTCCTACACAAGTGAACATACCAGGTGTTTCTGCACAAACAAGAGTGACAGAAAAGAAACACAATTCTAGAAACACAAGAAGAGTGTGCAGGAGGGAAGCTCTAGATTCAAGGCTTCCACGGTGCTGGTGCTGGTGCTGGGGGGGCTGGAGAGCTCTGTGGGAAGAATGGTGGAATTTCTGAGAAAATGGTGTTTTTATCGATGCCATGTCCTCCACTGCTTGTCAAGGATACAAGTGCTGCAACCAGTCCTGCATTGCCTGCTAAAGTCGGCTCAGTGTAGCTATAGTTAGTGCGAACATCACGGAATTGGTCAACTGATCAGGTCCCCCAACCATAGCTCCTATAATGTTATTAGGGTCGGGGTTGCGGTTATCCCGCCATTTCCATCCGCCTGTGCAGGAGTACTTTTTGTTGTCATGAGGTATTGATGCACCTCTATGATGCACATGTCTTGGGAACTTGTTCCCAAATCCCACCACATAGCTCATTTTCATGGGGTTCTTACCAAGTATGTAGTCCATCTGTAGTAGAGACAATACAAATCACATGATTAGTCAAGAGCTTAAAGGTTAATCAGTCTGGATTCAAAGAAGATTTGACTGTTAGTTAAGCCTATAATTTGCAAGTAAGCCGACTTGTAAGAGAAAAAGAGATATACCTGGGAGGTTGCAAATCTCTGAAGCATATCTAAAGAAACAAAATTTGGACCACAAAAGAATCCTGGAGCACCAGTGGCATTCATATAATCAACAAACAGAGATGCCAAGAAGGCAGCATTTGCCACATATGGTAGTGGCTGTGGCCTTCCATGGTTCAGTTGAATCATTCCCCCTATAAATAAAAACATTGAGAATTTAGTTGCTTGTGTATCATAAAAATACATAATCTAATATGATTCTCATGTGACTGAAGAGATTCGAGTACCTCGAGTCCAATTGAAGACACTGAACAGTTTATATAAGAGCACATAGTAATAGTAGTCATGTTGTGGTACGTCCCAACATGTCCTCATAAGGATATCCCGGATTCAAGAATATCCTTATTCTAGTCAACAAGAGCATGGATGCTGGTAACTTCTTGTCCCAATTCAGTACACTCAGATCAAGATTCCCGGAAAATGCTTTTGAATTCCTAGGCATGCCAGGATGGGTTGCCAATGAAATGTAAGAAACATTTCCTGTGGCATAGTACAACCAAGCAGCACCCCACATGTACTCATCAAAATACCCAGATGAGTTATAAATTAATCCAATATATGGGTTCCCTTGACTATACCGTCATCTTCTGCCGACATCCCTTGCAAAAGAAAACACAGTTTGAGCACCTTTGATGAACTTTTGGAGTAAGCAGTATTGTCTCTAAATACAATGGAGGCTGCTGCTAGAGCTGCAGCCATTTCTCCAGCAAGATCAGGCCCTGCAGCTATAGCTTGGACAGGTCGTGGATAGTCCATGTCTTCTGGTCTTTGCCAACAATAATGATCATCTGGTACTGAATAATCATTCAAAGATCCACCAACCTATATATATATGTACACCAAATGGACATTTTAAAATACCAAATACAATACAATACCCTTGGAGTTTTATAAGGAAGTTACCTGGGCATGAATTTGGTAAATCTTGGTGGCAGAGGAATTGAAGGTCAGAAGCAAATAATCAGTACCCCATTTAATGTGTTCTCTTATGTGATCGTATTCGCCAATGGCCTTGTATTTATGATTATATTCAATGAGACTCCAACTTAGCATAGTCATAGCATATGACATTGGAAAATGGAACTTTGCGTTGTCTCCAGCATCGTAGTAACCTCCAACCAGTCCTCCCTTCACATCTGTTGTTGTATTTCCATCATTGAGTCCTGAATCTCCTCTCCAGGGTATCCCATTGTTGTTGGGCAGTTTCCCAGCTACACCATTTGAATTTGATAACATTTCAACACACAAACTTACTTAAAATTAAGGCTACCTATAAAGTGAATGAAAAAGAGACTTACATTTCTGGGCATTGAAGAAGAGGAGGGCTTTGTGGAGTCCAAGAGTGTAAGTGTCAGGCAAAGTATCCTTGGCAATGGTTATGGAAAGTGCTGCATTTGCCAGAAAAGCAATAGCAATAATAGACTAATATAATGTCTAGTGATTTCTTCCATACTTTTTTTATTTTAGTTTGCAAATACAAGACTAGTTAGCTCCTTTTCTCCAACAACCGAAAGATATTGTTGCTTCATTAATTAATGAAAGATTTTAAGCAATTGGAAGGGCTTCCTCACCCAACCCAACTTACTCAAAATTGTAAATGGTGAATCTTTGCATACCTTATATGTGTATAGCTGTTCTGATTTGCCATTAAGGTCGCTTCCCAATACCATTCATCCTCTGTTTCTTCCAGCTGCTCCAAGACATCTTTTGCTCCGTCTTGCTTACGGGCTCCTTGAGAAATGATCTTCACATTCGTACATTGACTCACAACCATGTGCTGTAAGGGTGGGACTTTAATAGCATAATTCCCCGAGTTGAAGACGCACGGTAAGGTTTGGTAAACATGGAAGTACCAAATATTTCAATTTCTTAAACATGATCTGTTTCTTCCACCTCATCTCCCGCATGTACTCACTTACTGATTTATACACACAATGTGAAAACAGACCAGAAAAATCAATAGCAATTAATGCATAAACTCCAAGGTACTAATAACATGACAAAACAAAATCAAGAAACATAAGTCATGTAAACTCTTCTGAATAAAAAAGTAAACCAGTGAGAATACCAAAAACAGAAACCCTCTTCCTTATTTTCCTCAATCAGTATATATTTAGCTCTTGCAAATCAAAAACTTCTTCGAGTGATTCACAATTTCTTACATCCAGCTTTTCCAAACATAGCTAGGTAGCTGACAGGAAGTTGGTCATGCCATATTTCTTTAAGCTGGAATATTCATAGAGTCTCTCAATCTCAAATGTTGTTAGGCCACGCAACACAACATTGAACCTACAAAGACTAAAACAAAGAAGAGATATATGTTGATATACATTAATTTGCAAATTTTAACAATGAAGATATATGTCTGCTGGGAATAGTACTACTTGTTATGCTGATGAAGCAACTAGTTTTTTTCAGAAAAAATGGGAAAACAACAATAAATAAATCAATATACATACATAATATTTCGGGATTGGGGGAGGGGATATGACTCAAACCCACAACCTCTTGGATGTGAAAAAAGATTGTTTGTTCAAGTTTATTGCCCCACTCAACTTCCAATTTAAAATAAAAATAAAACTAAACAACCATAACAGAATGAACATACTAAAATCTAGTGAATCGATGCATACCATGTCTTCAATAATTTCTGTATGGTCATATTAAGACTGCCTTCCCAAGACTCTTCCCAAGACCCTTCGTCGTCTTCGTCGTCTGCTTCTGTTATTTGTAGTTCGTTCAGCTTTGGTGTGCTTAAAACTCCTTGAGAAAAAATCTTCATATTTGGACATTGTATCACAACTACTTTAGCAAAGATGGAAACCCAATAGTGCTATTCCCAGAGTAGAAGGCTGTAATGCTTGGTAAAGAATGGAGTTCCAAGTAGTTCAATTTCTTGAAAATAATATGATCTTCTACTTCATTTCCATCATGTGATATGATATTTTGTATCATCTCGCATTCAACTATTTTCATACTTGTAAGATGCACCAGACTTTTAGCTGTTGAGACGGCCACCAAATTGAGCAATGTGTTGCACGTCAATACTTCCAAAGTTGTCAAATTTTGGAAAGACACGAATGATGGCACTAACGTTTTTAAGTTGCCAAGTTCTACTACTAGTAAGTAGTCACATTTTGAAAAACTTTACAAGGTAGAGTATTCTCCTCCCACATGTGCGACAAGTCCTCCAATCTAATAAGGCTCAAGTGTCTCAATTTACTAGGTGCCTCAACATGTTGTTCCTTACAACCATATCCTTCACATATGAATATTTTATCGAGAAAACCATTAACAACATAAAGTTCATCAAGATTAGGTAACGTGTAAAGGAAACAACATGGACAAACAGTAGTTTCCTTATTAGTGGAGTGCAACCCGAGACTTTCTATTTGCACCAGTAGTTTGAAAAATTTCCACTGGACATCTCTTTCACAATGCAATTCCACTCCAATGTCAAAATTTCTAGGTTGGGGAATGCAACCTGGAATATGAATTAAAGTTTGGTTAGTGTAGGTATTAGATATGGTGCAATAAGAGTGAACTTGGTGTAATTAAGTGAAAAATCATCAGTGGACTTGTTGTAATTAAATAAAACGAATTGTATATATACAAGAATGAATTGTATATATTCTTTAAAAAGCTCATTATTTTTACTTGAATTCGTATTCATGATGTGGAATTAAGTTAATAAGTTTAAAAGTAAGAAGTATTAACAATTGTTGTTTATGATTAACATAAAATGTAATAATAATGGTATTTAATCCACTACAATTAAATTGTGTATTTAAAACGGGTTATCAAGAAACAATTCTGTGATTATATCACAAAAAAAAAAAAAAAAAAAAAAAAAAACAATTGTATGATTGATGCCATTTGTAAACACAAAATTGAATTACAAATTATTAAACACAAAAAATATTTCTGAAAAACAATTGGAAATGGGAGAGAAACAGAGACTTTCAACCACCTCTTTACAGATATAAAGGGATAGTTCCTAGCAGAGACAACATTACTGTATTATAATCTATCATTATTTTGTTTATATGTCTAAAAAAAAATGTCTATAGACAACAATTTGAAGTTTTGATTAGGTCATTCCAAAACATAATCAATATGTTAATTTATTTATTGAATGTCAGTTATGACTTATGAACACCAAAATTGAATTGCAACATTTTATTGAATGTATAACAATCTTTCTCAAGACTTTGAAACAGAAATTACTATAAATTTGGATTTATCTTCATTTTATTCTTTGCAACCGGCTTCTTTGTGTCCCGTATAGGAGAAACTTATGGGACTTCTGACGTATTATACAGTTAAAGGAACATAAAGAAGTTGTTAATATATTTGTTTATGAAAGTTGTCATTCATTAAAATGGTATAATTGCATGTATTTAACTGATGAATAAAGTACTTAGATCGAGTTCGTACCTTGTCAACGAAGAACATAGGTTGCTGAATATTTGTCATCTCATTTCGGCACAAAAGTTCTGAAGCAAGTAGTTTACCACATTTCAACAGCACTAAGTCACTTAATAGTGGCCATTCTGAAATATACGAATCTGGATAGAAACTTTTAAGTGTTGATAGTTGTGTTAGTTCCAGGGATGACAGTTGAGGAAACACAAACCTAGGGACTGCCTCTACTTGTTCTTCTTCCTTGCCAACAATTTCCTCCACCATGCTACAATTGTTTATCCTAAGCCGTTCGAGTTGATGAAGACCTCTCGCTATTGAGGTTGGAAAGATGCTTTTCAGACTGTGACAGCCTCTAACACCTATTGAAAGTAGATTCTGAAAGGATAGAAGAACTTGGGAGTCCATATTCCATACATGCTTCAGGTTTGGCAAATTAAATAACATCAACTCTTCCAATTGATTGGCTGTTATATCTTGTGATTTCCCACAATTAAAAGCTTGAAGTTCAAATATCTCTTCAATTGAATCACAGTTTAGTATGACCAACTGCTTTAGTTCTTGGAGTCTTCCAAGCATATTAGATGGAAAAAGGCTCACCACTTCATTACATGTATCCACCATAAACGTACTTAACTTGCAGAATGAGTTCGGAATGAGCTGATCGTGCCATATTTTTATCAAGTTGTCCATCTTTCTATTCCCAAACTGCTTAAATTAGGGAGTCCAACCTGGATGATTCATAAATTATAAGATTTCAAAATATGAAAACAAAATGTAGAGAGAGAGAGAGGAAAGAAACAATACCTTATCATCGAAAAGAGGTTGTATGTGTGGAGGGAGGTTCACCTCTGAATTCATTTGTTCATCCTTGCTTGCTGGCATATCTGCACATGGAGAATTAGTGACAAATTTATGCATTTTAGGACAATTCTCAATCAACAAATTGGCCAAGGAAGGCAATTCAATCAAATTTCCGACGATATTGCAAAAGCTTGTGAGTTCCGGAAGGTGTTTGAGGTTCAGCTCACGCAATTTAGAGAACTGTGTGATACATGTTCTTTCTGCTCCTTCAGTGATGATTACCCTTTCCATGAACTTACAATTGGAAATCTCAAGGAACGCGAGTTGGATGAGACTTTCAACCATAGAAGATGAAAATACATATTTTAAAGTATCACAACCATCCACAGTAAGTTTTGTTAAATTTTGAAAGCACGAACATATCGCCTCAAGTTGGTTGTGCCATATGGTTTGGATACCGATGGATGACACATCCAAGGATTTCAGGGTGGGTAATACAACCTGCATGCATGCAGAAAAAGTTCATGTGTAATTAAAAACTTGTTCAAATATCTATAATATATGATTTTATATAATAATTCTCTTATCAAACCAATACTAACAAAATAATTCAAGATCAAAGTTTCACAATGTCACATAACTTCGATCTTGAAAGACCTAATAGAGAAGGACCCTCTCTCTCTCTCTCTCTCTCTCTCTCTCTCTCTCTCTCTCTCTCTCTCTATATATATATATATATATATATATATATATATATATATACACACACAGTATGGGAATCCCGCATGTTTTTTATTGGTACTAATTGGGATCCCGTAAGAAAAAAACGTATGGGATCCCGCACCTAATAATTATATATATAATAATTCATGACCGAAGTTATGTAACGTTGTTGAACCGAATCCACAACAATATATAACCAGTTCTATAATGTTATGTAACTTCGGTCCTGAAATTTGTATTCGGT
The DNA here is from genome assembly GCA_030490815.1 of Acer saccharum. Taxonomy (NCBI): domain Eukaryota; kingdom Viridiplantae; phylum Streptophyta; class Magnoliopsida; order Sapindales; family Sapindaceae; genus Acer; species Acer saccharum. Next base: position 27,476,713 of record CM059877.1, on the reverse strand, counting down.
TCCGACCTAACCATAAAAGAACCATATTTAAAATATGATCATCTCAACTGTTCTGTCCATCAGGTTTGAGAAATAGTAGAATTGACCGGGTAACGTAAGTTCTGAATACTTTCGAACAAAAGTATAGAAAAACAAAAAAGGTGAAGAAACAAAAATTACTGGTTGGTGATGAAACCAGACGATTGACTATCACAACTGGCTAGCCATAACCGGACTATTTTTTATTTTTTGTCAATTTGTTGATTAATACTAATAAACAAAATTATCAATCATTTTAAATTATAGTATTAAAATATTTAATTAAATATATAAGATATATATGTTTAGTTAATTTAAATTTATTACATATTGTGAATGATAAAGTTGGAACCTACTAGTTATAAAGAAAAATTTACAATCAATGGTAATAAATTTAAAAATAGAGATTGACCGGTGGTTATTTCTCTCTCATCTACACCATGTTGATTCAAATTGTGGTGTCCCTTCCTTAAACCCCGAATTTATCGTAGTAGTTTAAAAAATTAGAAAAGTAATTATAAATTAAAATAAATTATCAAATCTTTATTAAAATGTAACTTATTTTCCTAAAATTAATAAAAATTTAGCTAAAAAACTCAATTAAAACAAATGAGTAAACCTCCTCATTCGTTTTTATAATTTTTTTTTTTTAAATATTTTGAATTTTTTTTCTGATGTTAGCAGCTTTTCCTTTTTCAGTTTAAGATACAAATTTTTGGTTTTCTGTCGTCTTGAAGTCTTCAACCAAGTGAGGTACAAGTGATGTGAATATAAAAAATAATAAAAATTCAACCAGTTGGACTAGAGAATAAATTATAAGTCACCTTTTCGCCAAAGAGAGGATGTGTGTCCACAGATGTAGAAGTAGAGAAGAATGTCTTCAAATTCGGGCAATCCTTGATGAATAGTTGGGTCAATGAGGGGATTTCAACTGAATTTCCAGAGTAACCAAATCGTGTAAGTTTCGGAAGACCTTTGAGCTGTAGGTTGATTAGTTTAGGAAAAACCATCATACTTATTGTTTCTTCTCCACTTAATTCTTCTGTGTTGATTATTTCTTCAATGGACTTACAGTTATGTATCTCGAGCTTTTGTAGTTCCACAAGACTTTGAATCACAGAATATGAAAACAGATATTTCAAATTACCACTACATTCCTTCAAAGTCAAGCTTGTTAAAGTTTGACAGCAAGAACAATTATTGGAAGTTGATCGAGCCACATGCATTCAATGTTAACCGAAGACAATTCCAACATCTCCAATCTTGGGAGCAAAACCTGCAGAGATGCAATTCTATATTTTACTTGATGTTGAAACATGAAGGCCTATGAAAACTTACTAATGTACCTTTTATACATAACAAATTACATACCATACAATAAACAAAAAGAAGAAGAAGAAGAAAATACATACATTTTGACTGAAAGGTAGCATGAAACCACCTACAGGCTCATCTTCAGCAACAATTTCTTGAGATCCAGCATCAGGTGTGACCGGATTGAAGCCAAAACTTGTGAGCAGTGGTAGGCATTTTAGTCTCAGAGTGCGCAGTTGAGTGAACTCAATTGTACTAATCCTTTCAGTTTGGTTGAATTGAAGTTCCTCAGTTTCTTGAAAAACAATCTCTTCTAGCTTCTTGCAATCAGTCACTTCGATTTCTCGAAGCTGCAAAAGGTTTTTAGCCATGGAAAATGTCAAGAGATGCTTCAGTCTATCACATTTTCTAATTGTCATGATTCTTAATTGGTTGAAAGAGACCGTAGCAAGTTTTCCATAGCATATCTTCTCCAAGTTAATCAAATTAAGAAGATTCAATGACTCTAGCTTGGGAAATACATTGTATAGACCCCAGCCAATTGAGTTAATAATATACCGAGTCTCAAGAGCATTTTGTACATGAAGATGCTTCAATTGCGGGAAACCTTCCTTATTAAGTTCAAAAACAACATTCTTAATCCCTTTCAATTCATCCAAATAAAGCTCTTCACTTCTATTCAACAAAATTTTAATCCCATTGCCCAAATAAACACTATTATTCAATTTCAGTTTCAACACCCTTAATGTTTCAAATTTATCGGACCAATCCCACACATCTCCGATAAATATTCGATAATCTTCCAACTTCCCAAACAATAAGTCATGTGGTATGATTTGGGCATCAAGAATAAGTATGTCAAATTTTGTTAAGCGAGACAATAGCTTCAGCTCAACAAGACTAGCATTACTTCGCCCTTCAACCTCCCACCCAATAAAACTATTACCCAAATGGAGCTCTTCTAACCGAGTCAAGCTTGATAGGACATTCGGAGCGATGACTCTAAGTTTTGAACAATTACTCAAATTTAACGACATTAACCGAGTCAATTGCCCAATTTCTCTAGGCAATTTTTCTATATCAGAGGATCGAAAGGTAAGAATTTTTAATTTCTTTAGCTCACCAATGATCGCTATATCTTCAAATCGACAACCGTCCAAACATAATGTTTGAAGGTTTGTTAGCTGACGAAGTGATGATGGTAGTGACAACAAACGAACTAAACTCAAATGTAAAACATTTAGTTCTTTCACCCCTTCAAAAAATGCATCTGGAATTTGTAAAGAGCAATTTTTCATAAGCAACAAAAGTAACTTGAGTTTAGGATATTCCAACCTTTCAGGAATCACAAGGATATCTTTATAAGGCAGAGAAATAGCAATTGTATCTTTTGGCAATTTCTCCTCCAGTTTTTCTTTCAGCTCAGTGACATCTTGGATATTAAACATACGCTCATCTTTGGATGCAATTGAAACGGCAACAGCATGAATAACTTCATGCATTCTAACAAATATCTTTGAGTTACTGTCCAAAAGTAGGCATGAAGCTTTGAGATCATCGATTAACTTGAGTAGTCTATTTCTTCCTTCTTCCAGTGTATTGATATCTTGAAGCAAACCCAGACCCATACTATAATACAACAAGTCTTCAATAAATACATTCCAACCTACATTATGAAGACTACAAAGCAGAAGTAGTGATTTTGCTTCTTCACTTTCCAAAAAATTGTAACTCAATTCTATGACAGAGTGCACGTTTGCATCCCTTCCTCCAAAGTTTCTTAGATTATACTTTCTTAACTGATCCAATGCATTATTCCAATGCGAAAGGCCCTTATGTTTCAACGCATTAGCAATTGTTGCAATGGCAATTGGCAGGCCAGCACATTTTTGAATTATTTCAACAGCAATACTACTCAAATCCAATTTTTTTACTGGATCACCAACAATCTCCCAAAACAGTCTCTCCGTTTCTTCATAAGACAAAGTATTGATCATGAAATTCTTCTGAATATTCATATCATTGCGTAATACATCTAGATTTCTAGACGTCGCCAACATTTTGCATTGCCTCTGATTAACGACATTTTGCATTCCTTGTTGTGTGAAGGTTGCTTTTTCGTCATCCCCGAAAGAAATTCCAATAGCACCCAAGTCATGGTGTACCCAAATATTGTCTAATATTACAAGGACCCTTTTTTCTTTCTTCAACCTATCACGTAGGCGAGAACCTCTTCCAGCTAGACTCTCCTCGTGAAATTCCAAACCCAGTTGATCAGCAATTTGTCCTTGAATTTCTTTAATGTCAGAGGTCTGTGATACCTCGGCTAGAACCACAACATCAAATAAGTTGTCTTCCTTGGCTTGCCAAGCAACTTTCTTGACTAGTGTGGTCTTGCCCACACCACCCATCCCATACACCCCAATCATGTTGAAATCACCATCCTTTAGTGCCACCATAATATCCTGAAATATTGGCATCCTCGAATCAAAATCCTGATAGTCTCTGATGTAGAAGGATTTTGTTCTCTGCGGAACAGGACGATAGGAAACAGGACGATAGGTAACAATAGCAGCAGTTTCTCTGTGGAGATTGACACCATCCTTCACCGCATTTGCTGCCTTTTTGCTGAAAGAGTAACGAAAAAGCAAATTTGGGCAGAGACCTTTGAAACACCGCTTCTTTGCTTTGTCTTCATCATCAATGATGGGTTTTGCTACAGTTTCAGTGAACTCATTGACGCGGATCAGCAATTTCTCAACATCCTTGTGAATCTCCTCCCCTCGGTTTTTAGCAACCTCAACAGAACGTTCCATCCTTTCTCTTTCATCTGTCAGATCATCGACTTTCTTCTTCAGCTGTTCCATGTTTTTCTCGTACTCGAACGCATAACACATCTTCTGTTTGATGGGATCAACGAACAACTCTGCAACTTTTGATACAATGCCGGACAATACAGCCAGACCTGTCTCCACCGCCATTGCCTGTGCCCAGACAATTAGACAAATAGCAAATAAAAAACAAGAATTAATTTTTAGGAAAGTACTAGATACAAAATAACAGAAACTGAAGCACAAAGCCACAAATAAATGACAATAACAAAATTAAAATAGTATAAACAAAGTAAAACAAAAAGAAAGGTTTTAGAGAAAACGGACCTCTGTATTTCTCTTAGAAACTGCTCTCAAATTTCCTCTGCTTCAATATGAACAACGAGTAATGGATGTGCTGATAGGATTAGCGGTGATATTGTGATAAGATAAAGAAGGGCAAATTGCACATACCCCCTGAGTTTAGGCCTAATTGGAATTGGATGGACCTTTGGAATAAAGTTGCACAAAATTAAGATGATGTTACCTGCATAAAAAGTTAATGGCTTATTGTCAAAATTGTCTATTTCAATTCATAATTACTTATTAAATAAATAATTAAGAATAAATAAAATGGATCTCCTCCATCATTTAACAATCAATTTTGGTCGTGGTCTAATCAAAGGCTCCATATACGTACAAAGCGTAAATCATTATTTAAGAATTGTATCAAGCAAATGTTCATTCTTCAATTATTATTATTATTTTTTTTTGATATGGTAGATAAATATTTTTGTTTTTCTTTTGATATTTTATGAACCAGTATGTGAAAATAAAAAAGGTCAAACACTTTCTAATTATACAAATTCGCAAGGATCAAATCTACTCATAATGGAGGAGTGATTTACTCCACCGACAATAGAGATCCTCCACTGTTGATAAAGTGACTCTATTTTTTATTTTTGAATAAACTTTTTTGTATCATCAACTTAAATGGGTTCTCACTTCTCAGATTGTAATGTGGTTATTACTTCTTATTTTGTTCGACCCAACATGTAGTTTGGCAGATAGTTGTCTCATAATTGAAAGTGATAAATGAAAATTGGATGGGTTGATGATTCCATCCATAATATTGTATTATATCATATCTATTAAGAGTTTGTTTGGTTGAGCTTTTGAAAAACCTCTATTAATAAAAAATCTACTTATAGTAGATCTATTAGAATAGTTTTTTTTTTTTTTTTTTTTAAATTTTTTTAAATATATTTATTTGATTTAAACTCTACTAGCCTGTACTCAATTTAAAATAGACAATCTCAAAAACCCAACCAAACAACTCTAAAAAACTTAAATAAACGTTTATAGACCTTTGAAGTAGTAAAAAGCTCAATCAAATAAGCACTAAATCATTTATTTTATAGTAATAATGATTTATAATAATAACTAAAGTATGAAGTAATTTAAATATTTCATGCTATAAGTATGATCAAAAGTATAGTCACCTAAATCATTTATTTTATAGTAATAACTAAAGTATGAAGTAATTTAAATATTTCATGCTATAAGTATGGTGAAAAGTATAGTCAACCGTTAATTTTGATAGAAGTCAGCTAAAGACAGGGGAGTTTGTGTAATTTTGAGTAAGTGGTTCATCAATCTGCAATTAGATCTAAAATCAGGGGAATTTATAAAATTTACCGAAAAAAAAGTCTTGCAGAGTTGCAGGTTTGATTTTCCAAATTAGCTGCGGTATTCTTTTCACTTTTGACTTTTTAAATTACTTTAATGATAGTTTACTATTCACACGTCTGTCTGTTTCATCCTCTCATGAGTCTCATCAAACAGCAACATTAGTAATTACTAATTAGTAAACTACTACCGAAAATACAAATAACGTTTTATGCATTACACTTTTTATTTTTATTTAAATTTCACGTAAATTCTTGTTTTTTTTTTTTTTTTTTTTTTTTTTTTTTTTTTTTAATAGAAGGATTCGAACCATAACCTTGTAAACAACCTTTTCTCTCAATTTGTCCTACGCATTACAAATTTTGCAATCTCACTTTACCTTTTTTTTTTTCTTTTGCATTTCCTTGTAAGTTTTCTTTCGATGTAAAAAAAAAAAAAAAAAAAAAAATTGTTAACGATGATTTTTGGATCGTAGACAGATCAGCTGCCAACAATTACATGTAGGCAAGTCGATGCTTAGATCGACTGAGAAGTTTATACAAGGGCGAATCCATGATTTTCTATCCAGTGAAACTGAACGAAACAATAGTTATAATTTTTTTTAAACAGCCTTAGTAGGAATTTCATTAATATATAAAAAGTAAAATACACAACGAGTCATGAGATATAATAAATGTAACCCCTCAAAATGTATATTTTAACAATAGATAAAGTCAAGAAAGAAAAAAACATACAATATAATGTAAATACAATCAAAGAATTTTAGTGGAATTCACATCTACGAGACTTCTTATCGAACTCATCTATTATAGAATCCACATCTATAGAATTTGCAAACTCAATCTCAAATATAAAAGGTTTTTTTTTTTTTTTTTTTCAATTAGTGAAAATAACAAACAAATTATAATTATTTATTTTGTTCAAAATAATTTTAATCACCAAATAGTAAAAAAAATGTTCCAACAAGCTAACACACAAATAAATCACAAACAAATTTAATTAAATCAAATTAATCATAAATCAATTTTAATGTAATAAGTACTCTAACAAAATGAAAAAAAATAAGTAAATAATAAAATAATATATAAGTAAATAGAAAAGAATAAATATTTTTACCATGTAAGGAGAGAGTTTTTACAAATGTTGTCCCAAGATTATTTAAAAAAAATTTCAGAATGGGATTAAAGAATGCATAAAATGATAAAAGAACTTAGAAAAATATTAGAGAGAAGAAGAAGAAAATAAAGAAAAAAATGAAGTCCGATGGAGTGGTGCTGTGGTGGGACCTGGGAAATGGGAATAAAGGGACACACAAAAGTCAAGACATGCACATGGTGGGTCATGATAATGGGCTACACGATAAAGTGGATACTGTTGTAAATAAATTGAAGAACTAAAGAAATAAATAAAGAATAAAATGAGAGACACAGAGAAAGAGAATATATCTGTATTCATTTTGCCTTTTGAGAGTGCTTCAGGCCTTCAGCTGATCCATCAACAATTACAATAGAAATGGTTTATATATGTATACTGTCTTTCCATTATCAGTTTGAACTGACAAACTGACAAGTGCATACAGCCAAGTCAAAGTATTTAAATTCAGTGGCCCACATGCAAGGAACTGATATAACTTTTGTCATTTCGAACTGATAATAGAATTTCTATATATATATATATATATGAAATGAACTAAACAGGAAGAACATAAGAACATAAAAAGAAATTAAGAGATAGACATCATATAATATGATATTTTATTCACTTCTCAATGATGTTTACAACTTAGTAAGACCCCCCTTTTATAGACTTACAATGTAGTAGTTATAAACTTAAAAGACACTAGCAATAAACTTGAGAATCAATGAAGCCATAAACTTGAGAATAAATGGTAGAAGATGAAGGATCACAAGTTACATTGTGAGATTGAACATTCACTTATATTTTCATAGCACTTCCCTTTAAATAACCATTTTACATAGAATATGTCTCGTTAAAACCTTTACTAAAAAAAAAAAAAAAAAACCTATGGAAAAAAAATACTAGTGAAGGAAAAAGAGTACATTATTCATATATATCTAAAAAACAATATTGTAGGTGATAAGAACTGCCTCATTAAAACCTTACTGAAAAAAACCCTATGGGATAAAAATTCAGTGAAGGAGAAAAAGTACAGTATACAGATTTTCCTTTAAAATAATTACTCTCCCTCATCAATATGTTCATTTTGATGTTGCTGTCTCAATTGTTTGAGAAATACTTTCAATAGCCACATCCCAATATTATGCACTAACTTCACGAATGTTGTGGTTGGCAACGCTTTTGTGAATAAATCTACAAGATTTTCACTTTAACATATTTTTTGAACATCTATTTCACCGTTCTTATAGAGCTCATGTGTATAAAAGAATTTTGGTGAAATGTGCTTAATTCGATCACTTTTAATATATAGCCTCCTTTAATCTGTGAATGCAAGCAGCATTATCTTCATATAATATTGTGGGACTATTTTTATTAAAGACAGTCCACATGTTTCCCAAATATGTTGTATCATAAATCTTAACCAAATAGACTCCCTGTTAGCTTCATGAATTGCCAATATCTCCGAATGGTTTGAGGAAGTGACAACCATTGTTTGTTTAACAGATCTCCATGAGATAGCAGTATTTCCACAGGTAAATAAATATCCTGTTTGTGATCGGGCTTTATGTGGATCAAAAAGGTATCCAGCATCCGCATATCCGGATAATTGTGATTTTGATCTCTTCGAGTAAAATAATCCCATATCAATTGTTTCACAAAGATAACACAATACATGCTTAACACCATTCCAATGTCTTCTAATTGGTGCATAACTATACCTTGCTAGTAAATTGACTGCAAATGCAATGTCAGGCCTTGTACAATTTGCAAGGTACATAAGTGCTCCAATTGCATTTAAATATGATACTTCAGGACCAAGGAGCTCTTCACCAACTTCTTTTGAACGAAATGGATCTTTGTCTATATCAAGTGATCGAACAACCATTGGAGTGCTTAATGGATAAGCTTTATCCATATAAAAATGCTTTACGACTTTTTCTGTATATGCTGATTGATGAATAAATATTCCTCTTGGTAAATGCTCGATCTGCAGGCCGAGGAAAATTTTTGTTTTAACCAAAATCTTTCTTTTCAAATTCATCTTTTAAGTAAGATGCACTTTTTGTGAGTTCTTCAAGATTGCCAATGAGATTTAAATCATCAACATATACCGCAATGATAGCAAATCCAATTTCTAATTTTTAATGAACACACATGGGCAAATTGGATTATTTGCATATCCTTCTTTAATAAATATTCACTTAAGCGATTGTACCACATGCGCCCAGATTGTTTTAACCCATATAAAGATCTTTCTAGCTTAATTGAACTAAGCTTCTATGTTTTAAATTTTCATTCATTTTATATCCTTGAGGGATTTTCATATATATATATATAACAGTATCATATATCCATACAGGTTTGTTGTTACTATGTCCATAAGACGCATATCAAGCCCTTTTGAGGCTGCAAAACTAATAAAAAATCGAATTGTGATTGCATCCATCACTAGGAATAAGTCTCCTCATAGTCAATACCTAGTTTCTGCGAGAAACCTTGTGCTACGAGTCGTGCTTTATATCTCACAATCTCGTTTTTCTCATTTCGTTTTCTAACAAAAACTAATTTATACCTGACAGGTTTGACATCTTCAGGCATCAGGACAACCGGTCCAAAACTTCACGTTTTTCGAGCGAATTTAGTTCTGCTTGGATCGCTTCTTTCCATTTTAGCCAATCTTTTTTATGTCGACATTCTTCCACTGTTATTAGTTCAACATCTTCATCATTATTCATAATCAAGAGCGACAGCAAATGCAAATTTATCATCAATGTTAATATTTCTTCGATCCAGGAATTTCTTAGAACCAACATAATCTATTGAGATTTGTTCATGAGTCTCATCTGGGGAGATTAAATTTCTTTATTTTGTAAATCTATCGATCATTTTGTTCCTCTTGAAGGGAATTTTATATTTCCTTAGTTGTTGGTACATATTCTTCAGGAGTAATTTGATCAGTTTCAGATTGATTAATTTTTGCTGTCTTATTTTCGATGATGGCTTCTTCAGGAGTCACTTTTATTTTGAAGCTTCATTTGTATTCTCCTTTTCCTTGGAGTTAAGTCTTTTGCACCAATTGGTCTACCACGCTTCAAGCGTGGTTTAGTTTCATTTACCTTATCTAATTGTCCTTCAGGAATATCAACTCTTGTTGGGACATTTTCAAAAGGTATATGTAATTTTACTATTTTCTTTGAATCGGTAAATGCATCTGGAATTTACAATATTTTTGCAACTCGCAAGATCGCACTTGCTCACCTAGATCGGATCCGGAAATGACGCATAGAAACACTCGCTAAAGATACCATTCCAGTTCCTTTGAGGATAGCAATCGAAGGTTGAGAAGGAGATTCTAGTCAGAAAGAACTAAACAAAGGAGGTCGGAAAGTATTGAAGACTCGAGATCTAAGGGTGGTAAGGACGTCGAGATAGAAAACAAACAACGCCGAGGGCTAACTATTAGGAGTTGACTCGGCCAAAGCGGAGAGTCGATTGGCAGACATGAGGTTACTCTATAGGAATTGTCGAAGAAGGTCCAAGAAGATCCCAACGATGGCTTGGAGGTATAGGCACAATATGTTGTCAGATGATGAATTAGATAGCCCATTCGTTGATCGAATTGTTCATACCCCATTCCTGGAGAGATCCAAGATGCATACCATCGAATAATACAAGGAGGCCAGAGACCCGAAGGAGCATGTGAGGCGATTCTGGAATGTAATGGCACAATACGCATCAAAAGACGGACTCTTATACCTCACGTTCCCCCAAACGTTTGGCGACCTTGCTTTAAGATGGTTCGGGCGATTACCACCAAGGAGCATCAACAGTTTTTCAAACTTCAACAAAGCATTCATAAGACAATTCATGGGAAGCGTGCATATGAGAAAGTCGCTCACCCATCTATCCAATCTCAAGCAGGAAAGAAATGAGTCCCTCAAGAAGTAACTAACGAGATTTGGGAGAGAAGTTGCTCAAATTGAGGACGCAAATGACTTGCTGTCATAGCAGCGTTCACTAATGGTCTGCAAAGCAGCTGACTTTCTAGATATCGGTTAGGAGTATAGCATATTTGACATGAATGAATGTAGTTAATGGTTGTGTACCTACTTCCATGTGGTTTATTGGGTGCTTGAGTGACATTGTATAAAATGCAAATACATTTCATAGTCTGGAGTTTGTATTAAGTTTTTGGCTATCAATTTTTTACTCACTAATCGATTCTGATTGTTATGGAAACTATGCAGGCAAAGACACTTTGGGGCTTTACACGATCTTTAGGTTAGGTGCTATTAGGGCCAGCAAAAATCCCTGACCCGCCCCAAACCTGTGGGGCCCTGGTCCATTTGGGGCAATAAAATCGGGTAACAAGGCGAATTTAAGGCACATTTCTTGACCCCGGTCGGGTTACCGATCGGTATGGGGCGGTCCGTTTGACCTGACCCACCCCGTTTGACCCGGAATATATATATATATATATATATATATATATATATATTTTTAAAATATATATTTTAAATATAAAAGGAAAAGAAAGAAGGAACTTTGCTATAGGATATTAATATCATGCTTGTTTTCAAGTAGACAGAGTGATGGTGAAGATGTTGGATGGATTTTGTTATTGGAATTTTTTATGTTTAAACTATTTTTGTGAAGATGTTGAATGGATTTTATTGATATCGAAATATTGTATGTATTTTGTATTTTTGTTCAAGTCATTTTGGGATTTGCATTTTGTACTATACGGATGAATTTAATGTTCATTAAACTTAGTTATTGTGTTATTAAATTTAAATTTACGTAAATGATAGGATCATTTGGGTCAGGTTTGGGGCACCCTTGACCTAGACCCGGCACGGTTCCGGTTGGAACCGCTGGAACCGGCCATAACCGGAACCGAAAAACCGGAACCTGAACCTGAACCTGAACCGGAGGAGCCGGTTCCAGTTCCGGTTCTATGATTTGGTCGAACCAGCGGTTCGAACCGGATTGGAACCGACGGTTCCGGTTCTGGTTCGAACCGCCGTTTGCACAATATATATATATATATTTTTCCTTCTATAAAATACCACCCCCCCCCCCCCCCCCCCCCCCCCCCCCCCCCCCCCCCCCCCCCCTTCATTTTTCCTCACACCAATTTCTTCTCAATTCTCTAATTCTAATTTCTCTCCAACACTCTCAAGTCTCTAAGTTTCCAAGGTTTTTAATATTTATTTCATTTTGTAATTGTTTTGAAAACGGTATTCAGCTTTGGTAAACAATGAGTATTGAACGGAATAGAGAACACAAAGTGTCAAACTCTTAGTAGAAAAATTGCCGTCGACAACGAGAGAATAGAAAAAATTTGCCTCAAAAAAAAAAATTTGCGGTAAAAAAATTTGTATATATGCCTTAAACTTTGAAAGGCCATAACTTTGTGCTCGGATGTCCGAATTGGGTGATTTTTTTTTTGAAATCGCATAGAATGATGCAAGGAATCCAATGGGAGCAAGGCCAAGGGGCTTGTGGCCACTTTTCGAGCCCCAAAAACCCCTTTTTCATAAAAAAAAAGTGTTTTTAAGTGTCGTGTCCATTTCGAACCTCGTTTAAACCTAGTAAGAAACCTTTTCCTCTCGATCCGACATCACAGCCATGCCCGTCTTGGTCCAGAGAATTACTTTAAAGTCAGGCCTCGTGTAAATGGACACGTTTTAAAATAAATGTTTATACTACTTATAGTGTTTGTTTCAATTATTAAACTAGAATTGAATGTGGCATTATTGGTTAGGGTGTTATCATGGTTCTTTTGCAACCATGGTTCAAGAACCCATAAGAACCCATTTTTCTTTTTCTTTTGTCATTTGTAATTTTATTTTATAATTTAATTTAATTTTGTAATTTGTCATTTATATATTTCATTTATATATTTTATTTAATTTTAATTTTAATTTTATTTTATTTGTCATTTGTTAAAAAAAAAAAAAAAAAATCCGGTTCAAAACCGCCGGTTCCTGTAGAACCGGAACCGGAACCGGTTTGAACTGGTTCCGGTTTCAGTTCCACTAAACCGTGGAACCAGAACCGCCGGTTCCGAACCCGAACCGAAACCGAAACCGTGCCACTCTACCTTGACCCAACGATCGGTTTGGGTGGAAATTGAAAACGCCTTCGAATCAGGTCGAGTTGGACAACCGTTGAAAACCATGTTTCGGGTTGGCGCGACTTGACCCGCCCATTGCCATCCCTAGGTGCTATCATTCGTGATTGCGTATCAACGGTGGTTTCACATTACTACCAAAATATGAAGTTTTCAAAATAATTTTATTAATTCAATTTGCAGACATTCGCCACTATGCCAGTTCAACTTCAGCTCTAGGGTAATTGAAGTCTCTAAGACTCCCTGGACCATTACTGATCAGCTAAGATTCTCTTTCCGTGGGCTTTTTTAATTGGTGAGAAATGTTTACACTCCCGATATGGCTTTTTGGAGTGATTTTTATCACATTATTAATTTTGGTTAAAAAATTGTGTTACATGTAATGTAGGATCCAAACCTTTGAAAATAGGCTAAAAGACAATAAATTTAACATGTTAGAGCAATTCCAACATACTCGTTAATTGAGATTGTTGGAAAAGTTAGATGAGCCACATCAGCAGATGTGGCTCCAATAGAACTGGTCAAATTGTATTATTCAATTGAGAAAATCTTTCTCACTCTTCAATATTTCCAAGTAATTTCTCACTCTTTAGATTTTATTTTATTATTTTTTATAACCATCATTTTTTACTATACCAACTGTCTTAACAACTTTGTCTGATTTTAAATTTAAACAACTCTTTCTAATTTCAACAATTTCAATAGCTCAATTTTAACAACCTTTAACAACAAATAGCTATATTTTAACAGCCCTATGGAATTTTTTCACCCAATAAATATCATTAAATCTAACTAAAATTTTTACCATAATTTTTATTATTTCAAATTCATTGATTTTTTTTTTCACTACATTCAAATGGATCAATTTGATCATCCATAATTTTCGACACAATATCCAAATGAATGAGATTTGATCTGGTTGGTAATAGTATTTAATAATTAGCATAATATGTATTGTTTTGATACAGTGAATGATTTAATTAAGTAATTAACACAAACAAAAAAAACAAAAAAAAAAAAAAACAGAAAACTTTCATAATAAAAACAAGTTATAAATAAATTTTAATCTTGTTTTTTTTTTATTATTGAATTTGCAACAAGTTGTTTCAAATCCTGTATATGATCTAATTGTGTTATTTGATTAAGATTCTTTCAAATCTTTGTTTTGAAAAATCTTTTTAAATTTTTGTTTAGAAAAATCTTTTTAAATTTTTTCTCTTGAAGCAGGTACACACCACTACCATTAGTGTTCTAAAAAAAAATTAAACTGATTTTGTCTGCAGAATTTAGCTTACGTAAATTAAATTGAGTTAATTATTGTTGGGGACACAACAATCAGTGATAGAAAATAGAAAAAGAATAGAAATTTTATACAACAAAATGTATACATCAACTTTCTATATATTGATATTTCAATGTAGAAATATTACTGCAACAAAATAATAACAAAAATAAAAGAAACAATGCAATAAAACTAAAATACTGACTTGTATCTGCAATGATTGAAAGAAGATAGAGGCTTGCAAACTTGCAATGTCCTAAAACGGTATTTCATCCCTAGCGGGCTTTGTAGGTAACTGTTTCCCATGATACAACTATCTGTATTCTAATTTCTAGCACTAGAAATTATAACCCTAGCAAGCTTTGTATATTTCCTCTTAATGCAGTGAATGTTTAATTTGTGCAGAAAACTAACTCACAAAAAACACTTCTTTCAAACTTTTCTTAAACTCCTGTGTTTTGGAATGATTTTCATTCTAATTTATAGACTTAGATATGTCTCTTGGTAAAGACACATCTTATGGGAAGAGTTACATCTCTTTTATGGAGAGACACAATTTTCTATTTTAAAGACATGACTTTTGTGTTGTTCCACTTTGATCAGACACAACTTTTAATTTGTGTCTCTTGAATTTCATTCAAAACTCCAACAATACCCCACATTTGAATCGAAATTCAAGATCCTATATATATCTATGATACGACCATAGACTACTAAGTGAATGCATTTGAGAGGAACAGAAGTGTTATGCATCGGGAGAAGTGTCTTTTGGACTTGAACTTACCCTACTGAAGACACATTGGATTTACTTGGTGACGCAATGATATAGATGATCTTCACATAACACAACTTAATATATGTTAGTTCATACGTTTTTGTTCATTTTGGTCCTGAACAAATCTCGGTTTTCTTGATAGCTCTAGAGAATTTAGCCTTTTTTATTCTCATAAATGCGCCCCACATTTACTATCATATAGGTGACACTAATTTAAAGTTTTATGCTTAACTCCTCTTGATAACAAGATAGTGGTGTCATTAAATGCAAACCATATCCTTCACATCCACATACAACACCAACCATCATAGGAATGAATTAAATTGTGTGTTCTACAATTTAAGTCTTACCAAACCAGTTTGCCTATTGAACCTAGACCACGGGATCTCCAATCAACTAGGTTACGTTTCCACCCGGTTCGACTCATTAAGTTGCTTTAAATTCATTCCTCTCGATATAAATTTAATTTGCTCTATGTAAGCCTTTTGTCAAAAGATCTACAATTTTTCCTTTTAATTTTACATATTCAATGGATATAACTCAATTTCAGAGCAACTGCTTAATAAATTCATGATGTATATTAGACAACATCAAATTTAATAATTAAGAGATATGTTGCACTTGTGTTTGCAAATTCTATGAAAACATAACCAACTATCTTAGGTTTTAGTTTAGTTCTAAAAGAACTTCAGCTTTTGCAAGGCAACCCCACACTTTAAGGGTCATATAAGTTGGAATCTATCTTTTCCACGCTTAGGATTGTATATATTTTAAATTTGGCAATAAACCTATGTTTACTGTTTCATGCAATGATTGGAAATTTATATTTCCAAATTTTTCATGCCAAAAATTTAAATATTCAACAAAGTAAATGGAACCCTTATTAACTTTATTAATAACACTAGTAACAATTACATTAAGTTTGAATATACCATCAGTCAAACCACCATTTCCCACATGAATTCATCATATTCATGAATTCAAAGTTCAAATAAATTAATTTCTTCCTCATACTAACTTGAGACTACAATTTGTCTCACATAACTGTATATCTGCCACAAATATATGGTTACATGCTCATTACAAAGCTGTATCATTATCATAAATGATAATTAATGAGGCAGGTTTAGGCCATCGAGGCATTTATTATAAATTCCTTAACCACTCTCTCTACATGGTGCCATTATAAATTCAGCAGTCACGTTGGATCTGATATGTATATATACTTCCAAATGTGAAATGCCTATTTATTCACAAGGCCTAATCCCAATTCTTGGGTAAAATAATATTGTGCATTAACTCACACAATTCATAAAAGGCAGGAGAATTCTCAGTGCATGTATCATGTATACTACATTGTATGCACACATCTCCACTTTTTTAATTGGCTTATTAATTCCAATTGAAAAATAGCTCCAAACAAGTTTGACCATTGTTGACTTGATCATCTATCATGATGACCGTTTGTTTGGTACTTGAAGTACACTACAGGTTTCACACAAATGCATATATCATAAATATAATTTATGCATTGCAATGAATCTAGTTTAATTTCATAAAATAACATCTCTAGATTCCTTAAAAAAATATCTTAAAATTACTGTGTTCAGCATATCCTACAATATGTATTCTTTTATTTTTACTTCTAAGATTATAAACTTAGAATGACATGCATTTCATATAATTTTATAAACCAATTTGCACTATATGAATCATATTTGCAAAATCATCAAATAAAAAATAAAAAATTTACTTACAATTTTTGAACGGAAATCTCAAAACTCACTGTTCTGCTTTTCAAATTCTGTTTTTAATTTGACTTAAGCATTTTGCTCCATGAAATATTTGGATACCACACAATTTATCAAAATCTATTTGACAGTGATTACCCAACATTGTCCTTGTGAATGTTTGAAAGTGTACAACACCTAAATTACACATTCATTGAACCAATCTCTCCTACCATTTTCAATGATTTTGAAGATGAGTAGAGTACAATAATTGGCCTCAAATTTCCAATTATAATCGGGAAATTTTGCCAATATCATATTTTCTTATCACAACTTTTTATGAATCACACTAGAGCAATATAGTGTGCAATTCTTGACTATCGAATCACACTATAGAAGACACCGTTTAATCTTTAACATACATGCTCAAACTCACTCTGGTTCGATCAACATACATTTGAGTGTTTGATAGTGTACACAATTCGACTATCACTTACATGAGGCAAAATCAAATTTTATAGTTCAAATGATTTGCCTCACACACATGCTTCAAGAAGGCTAAAATTATATGTTAACCGATTTCATCACTATGGATGAGTTCTTTTAAAAAATTGTCTGCTACTTGTAACAAACAAGCTTCACATTTGCCAACTTTTGTGCCTTTCAAAATACACTCAATGTATTTTCATGCACCTCTACAATTCTATTCATAGTCACTGATTATGAGCCCATTTAAAAAAATTACTGTTTAGATTGTTGGGGACACAACAATCAGTGATAGAAAATAGAAAAAGAATAGAAATTTTATACAACAAAATGTATACATCAACTTTCTATATATTTATATTTCAATGTAGAAATATTACTGCAACAAAATAATAACCATAATAAATAAAAGAAACAATGGAGTAAAACTAAAATACTAACTTGTATCTGCAAATCTGCAATGATTGAAAAAAGATAGAGGCTTGCAAACTTGCAATGTCCTAAAACAGTATTTCACCCCTTCTATTGTGCTTGAAGTTCTGTAGGTGACTGTTTCTCAGGATACAATTATCTGTATTCTAATTTCTAGCACTAGAAATTAGAACTCTAGCGAACTTTGTATATTTCCTCTCAATGCAGTGAATGTTTAATTTGTGTAGAAAACTAACTCACAAAAAAAACTTCTTTCAAACTTTTCTTAAACTCCTGTGTTTTGGGATGATTTTCATTCCAATTTATAGACTCAGATATGTCTCTTGGTAAGACATATCTTATGGGAAGAGTTGCATCTCTTTTATGGAGAGACACAATTTTTTATTTTAAAAGACATGACTTTTGTGTTGTTCCACTCTGATCAGACACAACTTTTAATTTGTGTCTCTTGAATTTCATTCAAAACTCCAACAATTATTATTATTATTATTATTATAGATTATGAATGCAAAAATACTGTACAAAGAAATCATCAAGTCAAAAATTATATTCGAGCATTGTTGGAATATATTGAGATATCATCCAAATGGTTGAATGATATCTAAGCAAAAAACAAAAAACAAAAAACAAAAATTTAATTAAATTTGTTGGAGGGAAAAATTAGGGTTCAAAAATTTTTTGTCACTATTTGGGCCTGACTTTGTAGGACTATCACCACTTTACTAATTCAAGTTTAAAAGGCACCTATTTAGGTGGCTAGACAAAAATACCCTTATTTTGTCAGTTTGTGTCTTTTGAAACGTAGAGAGAAAAAAGTTGAGAGAAAGAGAATAGTGGAGAGAGAAAGCATCAGGTGCAAGAAATCCGCTAAAAATCTCACGGCAAACTCACTGGCAGTGACACTACAGTCATGAAGTCGACCAGAATCTGCAAGACGATGAAGATCTGGGTTTCCGAGCCTTTTAACACTTTTTCCGAGCCTTTTCAAACAGTCTTCGATCTTTTAAATAGTAATCCGAGCTTTTTTAAGGAACATGAATAGGTTTGTCAATTTTGAATCTCCGAGCCTTTTCATACACCGTCCGAGCATTTTCAACACTAATCCGAGCTTTTTCATTTTTATGAATAGGTTTGTCAATTTTGAATCTCCGAGACTTTTAACACTGTATCCGAGCCTTTTCATACACTTTTCGAGCCTTTTCAACAATAATTCGAGCATTTTCAATTTTGGATCTCCGAGACTTTTAACACTGTATCCGAGCCTTTTCATACACTTTTCGAGCCTTTTCAACAGTAATTCGAGTCTTTTCAATTTTGAATCTCTGAGACTTTTAACACTGTATCCGAGCCTTTTCAATAGTAATTCGAGCCTTTTCAATTAGTCTCCGAGACTTTGTAAATAGTCTTTGAGCTTTTTCCGAGCCTTTTTAACCATCAGCTTTTTTGTTAAATTTGTACCTCCGAGACTTTGTAAATAGTCTCCAAGCCCTCAACGGGGAGCTCGACCCCCGAATGCGTCTGTGTAACGTCACAAAACTAATTATCCAATGAAATTGTATTGATAATGTTATGATGTTTAACCTCCATTGGAGGTCTGTTATAGAGGAAGATGAAAGAATAAAATATCAGAAAACTTCAAATTAAGAAAGAGAATGTGTAAAGTAAGGGCATTTTTGGAAATCACTTACTTTAGTGCCTTTTAAACTTAAGTTATTAAAGTGATGACTTTCTTACAAAACCTGGTCAAAAAGTGACATTTCCCACTATTTCCACGAAAAAATTAAATGCTTTCATTAAAATAATATAATGAAGAGTCTTTTGGAATGAGTTTTCTTTTTTCACTCTTTAAATTGCCACATAGGTAAGCAAATTGATATTTGAAGACTGAAATTAGAAGAGGTTTTGGGTTGCTCTCACTATGTCAACCAACTTGCAGATTGAATGCTCTCTCTTAAATATGAACTAAAACACAAAAGCAGATTGATTAATTTTGAATAATGTTTCCGTTGTAGGCTTGGGGGTGGTGTTGCCCAAAAAGTTGTTGCTGCTGCATTAAGGTGCATTGTAAGCAATCAGGTAAGTGGTAGTTGGACCACTTGGATGCACTATGTTCAGATTTCTATATGAATGAACTGTTAGGATTATGCTCAATAGCAAGAGTGTAATGTTGTAATTAACAATCTTTTTCATATTAATAAAGTGATTTCTGGTTTAACAAATGGTATAGCAATTTATAGTTTAATATTATAATTGTCAAAGTAAATAATCATAAGGTCTAAAGACTATGGGAAAAGAAGAGTTGTTCGTACATCTGGATATGTATGTGGTAGACACAATTCTTTAGTTAGTCTTGAATAATGTTCACAACTTAAGTTAAAGGTTGGGCACCTTTATCTTGTTAAAGTTGTAGAATTCTTTTGCTAGCATTTGAGTGGGATCAAATGAGATATGATGAGTCTAAAATCATCAGAGTGTCTTCGAGCAAAAGGATCTAGTGCACTGGGTGCATTGAACTGGATCACAATGAAAAGCTTTATCTAGAACCGTCAGTAGATAAAAGTCTTTTCATTATCAGGACAATCAGAGAGTCTATCTTAATCCTGAGATAAATGATGGACTTATGGTTGCAAGTGATATCATTGAGTTATCAATGAGTACGATTATATCGCATAGTCTATCCTCGATAGTTTGGTGATATTCATTTGTTAATCGATAGAGGACTTCATTTATAGATATGGACATCGTGGCTCCATTTAATTAAATGAGAGTATAAATCATCATATGGATGTTTTGAGGTAATTGGATATTAAATCTCAACGTTGAGTTTTCGATAGTGTCTATTGAAATCATGGCTTCTGGACAAGTCAAAATATCCAAGTTCAAAACGTGGTCATATGAGTAAATATGGTAACTTGGAGAGTTATAGGCGGTCTATGAACTCTTGGCAATTACTGATATTAATCACGAGGATACACTATCTCCAATATGATTGTCTAGGGTATGAATGAGGAGCATCTTCCTTTTCTATATTTATTTAAGAGTTCAGTTTTAGCTCTTTAGTGGAATGAGTTAAAATTAATGGATCGAACCTAAGTGAATCATTTGTTGATTGTGATTAGGTTATGTCTATTGAAGCTTAAATTTAGATGGCCCGCCAAGATCCCCAATCCCACGGACTTGCATGGATCACTTGATATATTCTACCGGACAATTAAGGGTCCATCTAGAATTGCATTTAATATATTAAGAATATAATTTGCACATTATTTATGTAATGGGCTGCTCAATTATATTAATATATTAATGAAAGACATGGGTTGTTTCTTTTAGTAAGAATGGGTCTGGTTCACATGTGGGCTTTTTATTTAAAGTCCAATGGATTAAATGAAATAAGAAAATAATATTAGGCCCAATTCTATTCAAGTGGGGCGGCAAGGTTAAAGTTTTAACCTAATATATTATTTGTTTCATTTGTTTTAATTAAATAAGAATTAATTAATTTATTAATTAATTGTTTAATTAAAGAAACAAATCTTTTCTAATCAGGAAATTATTTCCTAAAAGTAAAAGACTTTTTGATAGGAAAAAATAATTAATTTTATTTATTTAATCAAATAAGGAGTCTTTTATTTAGTCAAAAGAATAGAATAAAATATCTATGAGTTAGATTAGGGTTTGAAGTCTAAAAGTTGAAAAGAATTAGGGTTGAATTTCGGTCACCCTATATAAGTGACATGATCAAATTCGGCCAACCCTAATACACAACTACATAGAATTCGGCAACCCTAAAAGAAAGAAAGCAAAATTCGGCAACCCTATTATTCTTGCTATAGGGTTCGGCCACTACACACATGTGTTCATGAGATTATATTTTCTTCTTCTCTTCATTCATAGAGAGTTTTTTATTCTACTAAGACAAAAAGGAGTGTTAGATTATTCTTTGATAGTATACTATTTGCTTAATCATTAATAAGCTTGTGTATACGATATCGATCTAGGTTCACGCGAGTTTCGATCATTAGATTGAGAACTCAAAAGTGACCGAAATAATCTTAGACATCTTTTAATTGTTTTGTGACTAACAAAGAAAAGAAAAGTTTTGTTTTGTCCATTCACAGGTTTGCAATTCAAGAAAAGGGAGACCACGCTCCTAGGTGATCCACGTTCGTGCTAGGATTGAAGATCTTGCGGATTACCATCGACGTAAGTCAATCGGATCACGCGACAAAGGTAATCTACTTTTTGTTATTGTTATGCATGTTTAATTAATAAAGGGTTTAAGGTTCATAAAGGAAAAATTTTTAAAACATACTGTTGTATGTATAAATTCGCTAACTTGACACGTCATCAAAGAGCTAACAAAAGACTGCCACGTCATTCATTGACCGGGTCAAGGGAAGAAGTCTGACAAGTCAGAATGATAGAATAGCTTAAACCAGAAGGAAGTCAAAGACATGGTCGCCGAAGCTAAATACCTACTCGCCGAATATAGAAGTGTGCTCGCCAAATACGCAATACCCAGAAAATAAAGGTACTCGCTGGACCAGCACACTGGGCTTGAACCGACTCGGCAGAAACACAGAAGTAAACCCTAAACTTTTAGAAGACCCAGAGCAACAAGGAATCATAAAAAGGAAAGTAGACCTAATCCGTGACAAGAAAGGATCCTAGTACAAATCAACAAGGGGAAACCCTAAGTAAACATGTATAAATAGAACCACCTATCCCACGAGGAAGGGGTTCAAAATCTATAGAGAGAAAAGAGAGCAATTGTGAGAGATCTGAGTGTGTAACAAAGCAACGAAAACCTAGTATTATTCTTCTGCCCTCAGGGGCGCCGTGGTTTTTTCCCATTCAAGGGTTTTCCACGTAAAACTTGTCTTTTGCATGTGTTCTTAATTTTCTTGTTTTATATTAAATTGATATAATTGTTGAGTGCGTGGCAATCCAAATTTCACCGTCAACAATTGGCGCTAGAAGGAGGGGGACTTTGAACAGAAAACTTCGAGGGACCCTTGCGAATCAGACAGCATGAACAACGACAGCGACAGAGATGGTAACTCCAGCGGAGATTTAGTTGTTGAACCAACTGCGCCAACGGGAGACAGGGCAGTGACAGTCGGGGAACAATCAGCAGCAACGCCAGGAACTAGGGCGGCTGATCCCGGGATTCTGCAGCACTTCCAAGCTGCATTGGTAAACTTAATCAGCGAAGCCAGCAAAATAGGACTTTCGCTCCCCATAGGGTTAGGAGTTTCATCTCCTTACGAGTTAACCACCCCTGGAATCCATCCACCCGGAAGGCTACGGTCAGAAGTTCACATCGCAATTCCCGATACTCAAGCAAGACAATCCACTGAGGAGACCCCCCAGGATCACACCGAGGATTTCGAGGGGAGAAAACAAAGGAAGGGAAAAGGTGTGATGAATGAAGAATCCAGGGAGGAACGAGACCAGGTGCGAACACATGGGGTCAATTCCAGCGACACATATCAACGAAACCGGCGGAGACACCGGTCCATCTCATCTGAAGATAAGAGTCCTCGTCCACGAAGGGAGTTACGATCCAAAAGAGCGAAGCGAAGGAGATCCGAGAGCACTGAAGATCGAAGAAGCCCGGATGAGAGAGGCAATCATGGTAGAATGACAATCAAGAGTAGACTCGATCCAGCAGGAGAACCAACTGGTCAGCGAGATGTCACCTGCAAGAGCTATCAAGAAAAGTTTCAGCAATGGCGCGAAGGTATGGTCGTAATGTATCCTCGGATGATGAGTCAGATAGCCCATTCATCGAAACTATCGCTCGCACCCAATTTCCAGACAGATTTAGAATGCCAACCATTGAGCAGTATAAGGAGAACAGGGATCCAAAGGAACATGTTCCGATTCCGCAATATTATGGCCCAGTATTCATCCAATGATGGGCTGTTGTGCCTCACCTTCCCGCAAACATTCGGCGACCTCGCCTCCAGATGGTTTGGAAGACTCCCGCCCGGAACCATAAGCAGCTTCTCAAACCTCAGTAAGGCATTCATAAGGCAATTCATGGGAAGTGTCCAAAGAAGAAAGTCACTCGCTCATCTGTCAAACTTGAAGCAGGAACGTAATGAGTCAATCAAGAAGTATCTAGCCAGGTTCGGGAAGGAAGTAGCTCAAATTGAGGATGCCAGTGATGTAGCTGTAATCGCCGCTTTCACCAATGGGCTACAGAGTGGACGATTATCCTTTGACCTGCGAAGAGATAGACCTAAAACTTACGAGGAGATGATGGAAATAGCTGGCGACTATGCACTGGCAGAGGAAGAAGAAGTAGCGCAAGGGGGTAGCTACGTGCATGGGCACAAGCCTGACTTGAAAACAGACCATAAGGACGACAAAAAGATGCAATCACGTGATCGCCAGAAAGATGAGAAGGGCCAAAAGGGATATTCAAGAGAAAGCAGAGGAAACACTCGAGCCAATAAGTTTCGAGGAAGGTACAACCATTACACCCCTTTAACTGGCGACCAGGAGGAGATATTGTCTGTGGTAGAAGACAAAGGACTCGCCAAATACCCTCGACAGCAATCAGCAAATGCCAGGAGAGATACAACTAAGTATTGTCGATTCCACAAAGATCATGGACATGAAACTTCAAAGTGTTTTCAGTTGCGCGATCACATTGAAAGCCTGATCAGAGATGGGCACCTGAAGGACTTTGCCTTGAAAGGGGACAAGCACGGTGGTCGCCAAGATAGCCGCCAAGGAAACGGGCAGGACAGGAAGAGTCCAAGGAGGAACAGCCCTAACGCAACCATAAACACCATTTTCGGCGGACCTCACACTGGGAGGAGCAATCGAGAAAGGATGTCGGAGGTTCGAGAAGTAATGTATGAAGGCAGGAGCATGGAGATCAATTCTGTGCAGAGAAACCCCAAGAAAGGAAGAGAAGGACATGATCCCATAACATTTACAGCAGAAGACTCAGACGGAATTGATGCAAAGCCTAACGATGCAATCGTCGTGGGGGTTCGAATAGCCCATAGGGATGTCCTTCGGGTGATGATTGACAATGGAAGTTCGGCTGATATTTTAAGTGCCAGAGTATATGATGAGTTGCGGCTGGACAGGAAAGATCTTGAACCATTCCATGTGCCATTAAAGGGATTCGGTGGCGCAGAAGTTAGGTCGTTAGGAACTGTGAAACTGCCGGTGAGATTTGGTACAGCACCATGCCGGCGAACAATCCTGTTGGACTTTGTCGTGGTTGACATCCATAATTGGCCGTATAATGCTACTTGGCCGACCGTTTCTTAACAAAGCTCGAGCTGTTACTTCAACCCATGCGTTGAAAATAAAGTTCCCTACAGAATTCGGCGTCGGAGAATTGAGAGGGTCACAGGAGATGGCTCGCCGCGCCAACTTATCAATCTTCAAAGATAAAGCAGGGATGGAAACCTTGAACATATTCGAAGTAGACATGGAAGTGCAGGAAGATAATCCGGAAAACTTCGAACTGGACCCAAGAGACAAAACGAGCAGAGAGAAGGAAGAACCGACTGAGTCGATTATTCTAGATGAAACGGAACCAGATAAAACAGTAAAGATCGGAGCAAGGCTGACTGAACAAGTTAAAAAGATGTGATGAACTTGTTGAAAGAATATAGGGGGATTTTCGCTTGGTGCCACGAAGACATGCCAGGGATTGATAGAAGCATAATTTCTCACAATCTGGCTGTGAATGAGAAATGCAAACCGGTGGTGCAGAAAAGGAGAAGCTTCAACCCAGAAAGAAGTGCAGCGATAAAAGAGGAAGTGTCAAAGTTGCTCGCCGCAGGGTCAATTAGAGAAGTTAAGTACCCGGAATGGGTGGCGAATGTGGTCTTAGTAAAAAAAAAAACAATCAATGGAGGATGTGCGTCGACTTCACCGACCTGAACAAAGCCTGCCCCAAGGACAGCTTCCCGCTACCAAGGATTGACCAGTTAGTCGATGCAACAGCCGGACATGAGACGTTGAGCTTCATGGATGCATATTCAGGATATAACCAGATAAAGATGCACAAGCCTGACGAAGAGAAGACAGCGTTCACCACAGATCAGGGGTTGTATTGTTACACAGTCATGCCATTCGGCCTGAAGAACGCTGGGGCAACTTATCAGCGCTTGGTCAACAAAATGTTCGCCAGGCAAATAGGGAGAAATATGGAGGTCTACGTTGACGATATGCTGACAAAAAGCGTCACCGCAGATAGACATGCAGATGACCTGAGGGAAACGTTCGACGTACTGGTCAAGTATGGAATGAAGTTGAATCCAGCAAAATGTGTATTCGGCGTACCGTCTGGGAGGTTTCTCGGATATCAAGTACACCAAAGAGGAATAGAGGTGAACCCTGAAAAAATCCAAGCACTAGCGAGAATGGTCTCGCCAAAGACTCTGAAAGATGTCCAAAAACTCACGGGGTGCCTAGCATCGCTGAGCAGATTCATAGCCAAGTCAACAGACCGATGCCTACCATTTTTCAAAGCTTTAAAAAAAGGAAAGGGAATCGAGTGGAATGAGGATTGCGAAAAAGCCTTCCAGGCCTTGAAAGATTACCTTGGACGGGCACCACTGCTAAAACCAGAAACAGGAGAGACATTGTACATGTACTTGTCCGTCTCTGAAGCAGCCACAAGTTCCGTGCTAGTACGACAGGAAGATGGAATCCAAAAGCCAGTATACTACACCAGCAAAGCACTATTACCAGCCGAAACAAGGTACTCGCCGGCAGAAAAAATGGCACTCGCCCTAATAACAGCAGCAAGGAAGCTAAGACCATATTTCCAGGCTCATAGAATCAGGGTATACACCAACTGCCCACTGAAGTTAATCCTGCAGAAACCAGAAGTATCCGGTCGATTAACAAAGTGGGCGATCGAATTAAGTGAATTCGATGTGGAGTACCTCCCAAGGACAGCAATTAAAGCCCAGGCAGTGGCAGACTTCGTAGCAGAGTTCACCGAACCAAGCATAGAGGTGGCGAGAATGATGGTGGAGCAAAATAAGAAAATATTCAAATGGCAACTTCGCGTTGATGGCTCATCAAACACGCACGGCAGCGGGGCAGGGTAGTGCGTGACAACCCGGAAGGAGACTCAATCGAATGTGCCTTGCGTTTTGACTTCAAAGCCACCAACAATCAAGCTGAGTACGAGGCACTCATAGCAGGTTTAAAGATTAGCACAGTCTTAGGAGCAGACGAGGTGGAAATTTTCAGCGACTCTCAAGTTGTTGTCAATCAGGTACTAGATGAATACCAGGCGAGAGATGAAAGCATGATCACTTACCTGGAATTGGCAAAGGAGCTGTTAGAAAGATTTAAAGAGTACAGAATTGTTCATGTCCCCAGAGAAGAAAATGAAAAGGCTGATGCCTTAGCCAAATTGGCATCTGCCACGATCAACATCTGGCCCAACAATATCTCTATGATCCGCCTATTGCAGCCGAGTATAGTTAAAACAAAGGAAGTCGGGGCAGTCTTTGGCGAAAGGAACAGCTGGATCACACCAATTAAAGAATATCTCGTCAATGATATACTCCCAAGTGACCCATTAGAGGCAAAGCGGCTGAAATACAGAGCTACAAGATACTCAGTACTCAATGGAGAACTGTACAAAGGGGATACTCGAGGGCACTGCAGAGATGTGTCGGACCTGAAGAAGCAGAAGGTATCCTGAGAAGCATACACAGTGGAAATTGTGGGAACCACGCTGGGGGTGCCAGCCTAGCCCACAAAACATTAAGACAGGGTTTTTACTGGCCAACTCTGTTCGCCGACTCCAAAAGGGTGGCAGCGAGATGTGAAGCGTGTCAGAAAATCGCCAATAACATCCGACAACCACCTGAGCTCCTGCAAAGTATTACCTCGCCTTGGCCATTCGCCATGTGGGGAATAGACTTGATCGGCCCAATGCCAACAGCAACTGGAGGAGCAAAGCATGCCATAGTAGCCGTGGATTATTTTACAAAATGGGTAGAAGCCGAGCCGTTGGTACATATAACAGAAGCAAACACCATAAGCTTTGTGAAGAAAAATATCCTATACAGATTCGGGATACCAAACACCATCATCACGGACAATGGGACCCAATTTGATGGCAGGAAATTCAGGGAACTATGTGATAAGTATGGCATCAACAACTACTACGCTTCTCCAGCACATCCACAGACGAATGGCCAGACTGAAGCAGTGAACAAGATCATAAAGCACAACCTGAAAGCTAAATTGGCAACCAAAAAGGGCAGCTGGGCGGATAAATTACCACAAGTGCTCTGGGCATATCGAACAACAGAAAGGGGTTCAACAGGCGAAACCCCGTATTCCATGGCTTACGGAGCTGAAGCTGTTATTCCCGTGGAAACATCATTCTCTTCACCAAGGGTACAACTCTTTCAGCCAGAAATCAACATTGATATGCTAAAGTGCGGCCTAGATGAGTTAGAAGAAAGAAGGGAGCGCGCACAAATAAGGAATGCGGCGTATCAACAGAGGGTAGCCAGATATTACAACTCGCATGTGCGTGAAAGGAGGTTCACACTTGGTGACTTAGTACTGAAGAGGGTGAATCCAGGAACAAGAGACAAGGCTGCAGGATCACTCGCAGACAAATGGGAAGGGCCTTATAAGATTACGGGGATAGCTGGCCACGGGGCATATCGCATTACTCGAGAAGGATTTGGCGAGCTACCCCGTCCGTGCAATGCGCAGTACTTGAAGATATATTATCCTTAACATAAGGGACAAGTCAGAATCTTTTGAATTCCTTTTATTTTTTCTTAGAGCAGTTGTTCGTTTTAGCATTTTTTCTTTATGACTATGTTAACAAAGTTGCAGGAAGTATTCAATAAAGAGTAATTTATTACTAAGAGATTCTCGATTCTGACTCGCCAAACGCAAAAGGCATTCGCCATCACACATGCTATCATCACATAAAAACGAGTTTTATGCTCGCTGCAGCGATGACTGGCGAGAAATAAAAGCCGAAACTCAGCAATGGCAGCTGAACAAACAAAAAGCATGTTAAAAACTCGGTGCATGGTCGGATAAATCCTGCAAAACACTGAGTACGCCAAAATACAGCAACGGCAGCTGAATAAAAGATATAAGACATGCTAAAAAACTTGGTGCATGGTCGGATACGTCCTGACAAAACACTGAGTACGCCAAAATACAGCAACGGCAGCTGAATAAAAGATATAAGACATGCTAAAAAACTTGGTGCATGGTCGGATACGTCCTGACAAACACTGAGTATGCCGAAAATACAGCAAAGGCAGCTGAACAAAGCTATAAAATATGCTAAAAAGAACTTAAATAAAAGTTTATAACTTGAATAAAAAGTATTTACAAATCAAAGAATCACAAATAAAGGTACAAAAGAAAGTAAAGTATACAGTCCTAGACAAAAATACTCAACCGACTGCAGGAGGGCCCTCGCTGTCCTCTCATCCTAATCTCCTCTTCTGAAGGCCAGATGACCTCCTCATCCTCTTCTGGCATGAAAGGCTCATAATCCCTTCCAGCAACAGGGCCTAAGTCAGGCTCAGCACAGAACTAGAGAAACTGCCTTTCTGACCCAAATAGTAAGTGTTAAAAGCCGCTTGCTGGGGATCTCCAGATGCATAGGATGAGGTTCGTCCTATTATAACGGCAGTGGGCTCTCCATCGTTTGTCTGCTCTTTAATCAAACCCACCCCATCGGCCATGTGTTGTTGAAGAGACCTATCGAAACGCCTCAAAGCTTTATCGTTGGAGTGATCCTTCATAGCAAGAACTTTTTCGCTTGCCTCATGCCCTTCTCAAACTCGCGCAACAACAGGGCATCATAGGCAGGGGACCGCTTGAAGCGATCAACCGCTTCAACCTCCAACACAGCCTTTAGATCGTTCAAAATAACTTCTGGCGAGGTTAACTGGTTGCGCAAGTCCAACGCCTCGCGTTCAGCTCTCTCTTTCGCCTCCTCAGCCAGTCACTCAGTCTCAAAACGTGCTGCGAGTGACTCTTGACTAGCAGAGAGTTGCTCTCGCAGCAAACGAACTTCTTCCTCAGCAGCACCTAATTTCTCTTCAGCAGCCAGCTGAGCTGAAGATAACCGTCCGCGGACTCTCTCACTGAGCAAGCTGCATTATGGTTTTCCTCCATAGAAAGCTTTTCACTGCTAAAGTAGAGGTTTGTTCCTGCAGCGCCTCACGCTCTTTTGATAAAAAATTTCCCCGCCTGTATTAATCAACCACTCGGACAGCAACTGAAAAGACAAAAGCAGAAGTCAGGAAACGCAAGAACAAAATATTTAAAATCACAGCAAGAAACTCACCAGCGAATGACAGTTGAAGAAAAATTCCATTTTTCTGTTGCAGGATCTTTTCTTCAGCTCCTCCCAATCCTCGCCAACATAAACGTTATTGTTCATTATATATGTACAAATCTCAACAGCTGTAAAATCCGAAAGGGAGACAGTCTCTACTCCCTCACCAGCCCCAGTTGGATCAACGGGAGGAGCTTCATGAGCAACGCCTGAACCAGACGCAGTAGCCTCATCCTGTCTCGACGACCCCGGTTTCTCATGGGCTCCCTTCGACCAGGTGGTCCAGGCTGACCAATAAAAGAGGCACCCCCCATCCGCGGTTGCCGGAGGAGGAGTCGCACCAGCTTGGGGAATGGTGGAAGCATCAAGATTATTTGCCCCCTCCGGAAGGGGAGACTCCGCCGGATCTGGTTTTTCAACAGAAGCCCCAGGAACAGTCGTCTCAGCAGAAGGAGCCTCGGCGAGCACAGGCTCCTCAGCGACCTCCTCATCTGAAGAAACAACGTACTGCACGACCCTTGACGCCCGTTTTAGAGGTCGAGCAGTGTGGTCAGGCGCACCCTCTGCCGGACGTTTGCCTCTACCAGCTCTGGGGATCAGGTCGCTTGAAGGGTCTGGAGGGATTTCAGGAACATTTACGTCAAAAATGGGGATGTCGCTAGCCACCCCTGAAACCCCCACCTTCTCTTTTCCTTTACGATTGGGGCTGTGGCAGCAGGAAAAGTCGCAGCAGTACTCGCAGCAGGAGTAGAAGCAGCAGCAGGAGTACTCGCGACAACCTTCGGGCGAACAGGCGATGGCCCTGACTCGACACGCCTCCCTTCAACACTACCAACCCCCCTTGAGGCACCTACTTTCTCCTTGCCTTTACGGCTGGGGGTAGCAGCAGCAGGTGCAGCAGGAGTATTCACAGCACTCTCTGCATGCATAGGGGGTCGCCCAGACTCAGCACCTCCCCTAGAAATATCACCAGCCTCCTCGCCGTCTGAGTGATCATCGCCATCAGGACCAGCAATTCCATCCTTAGCCAAACCAGCAGCATGCTCTTGCTGGCAGCCTCGGAATTCTTCACCGCCCGTGCTTGCAAGTCACAAACGGTGTCAAAATCACACACTGCAAGGAAAATAAAACCAAGTGTCAACTAAAAGAAAAATGAAGCAATAAAACAAAGGAGGAACAGAGCAAGACTTACAGCGAGGAAGCCTTGCATGTAGCCGTGTGAAAATTTCAGAAGAAATCATTTTCTCCTCATCCAAGAGGAAGGATCTACCCCTCGAATCCAAAGGAAGGACAGCCGCCGCGGCCAGGTGAGAAACCTCCCTATCCATCAAAACAGGGGCCGCTTTCGACCAGGCTTCAGGAGATGTGAAATGCCTGGGAACCTTCCTCGCCAAAAGATTGCGGCGACTGAGAGCGGGTACATCTCGACCCCACTCGCCGCCGGTGAAAAACCAATGTTTTTCCACCTTTTGTTTGAAGTAGGGAAGCCCCAGATGAAACCCTTCTTCTTCTCATCACTGGAGACCTCAACGACCAGGGTTCGCCACACCCTCAGGAATCCAGTTCTCCACCGGCGAGAGAGAAGAAAGTATGTGCCACCATTGCCCGCCTGTCTTAGAGTATAGAAATGGCGATCTCGCGGGGTGTAGGAGGCCCATAACCTTCAGCTTCCACATAAGGCACAGGCACATCAATATCCTGTAGCTGTTTGGAGCAAGTTGTGCTGGTGCGATCGAGCTCGGTGAGAAACCTCGCGATAAAAGGCTAAGAGGGAGTGTAACCCCACGCTGAGCATGGCTCGTAAATGGGCGCTGCGTTTTCAGGAGGATTCCACAAGCCCTAGCGCCGGGTAACATAAGAGTCACCGAGTCTGGAATGTCGAAGCGACTCTTGTATTACGAAGCTCGCCTCGCGCCGACTACATTTACTTCCGTGTCAAAGAACACGGCGAGTTTCGAGAAAGCAGCCTATCCCTCTGATTGTCTTCAACATCAGAGTCAACAACCGTCTGCACACCAGCAGAGATTCACGAGGAGCCCTAGAG
This sequence comes from Acer saccharum, assembly GCA_030490815.1. Taxonomy (NCBI): domain Eukaryota; kingdom Viridiplantae; phylum Streptophyta; class Magnoliopsida; order Sapindales; family Sapindaceae; genus Acer; species Acer saccharum. Next base: position 27,444,529 of record CM059877.1, on the reverse strand, counting down.
TGGCGTCGTTTACTGCTTGTGGTTTAGAGATCTCGGCATTGCTGGAGAATCACTGTCAAAAGACGGAGGAGAGATGTCAGAATTAAAAGTATCCTCAAAAGATGGAATAAAACGGAAATCGGGACCGGAGAATCCGGACGAAATTACGAATCAGAGACTCAATTTTGTCCGCAGTACACTTATCACCACTCATAGCTTGCTCATCCGATTAAAAAGAAAAGAGCGTAAGGAGGGATCCATAAGAACTCACCAGGAAACCCTAAAGATCGGAGGATGAGCAGAAGGTTTGGGGAACGCTGAGAAATCACCACTGATCGATTTCGAAACAGAGCTGTCTGACAAGAAGATAAATAAAAAAACTTTTTGCAGAAACCTCTGAGGAAGAAGAAAAGAGAGAGACGATGAAGGAGTCTGTTTTTTCTGAGAAATAAATTAATGAGATATGAGGAATAAAGGAGAAGAAGAAACGTTTAGGCATCAAAAGGGGGAACTTCGAATTCAAAAACAAAAAGAATCAAGTAATGATATGCACTTAATGGAAATGAATGCGGCACAGTGACCAGCCACAACAGCCACCACCAAGAGGGGACACGTGGCCTGCTCGGGGACAACCAAGCCAGAATGTCCTCTTCGTCGTCAAAAAAATGGAAGCCTAGAAATCATGTGGCTCAAATGAAAGTTTGCACCAAAGAATTAATTAAATGAAACAACGCGTGTAAAAAGGAAAGAGTGAGTTACACAAATGCGCTGAAGTCTATAAATGCTACTGACCGCAGAGGCAAACGAAGTGGGAAAGAACAGTCATTCGCCCACTCGAGTATTTATGGGGGTATTGTTGTATGTATAAATTCGCTAACTTGACACGTCATCAGAAGAGCTAACAAAGAGACTGCCACTCATTCATTGACCGGTCAAGGGAAGAAGTCTGACAAGTCAGAATGAAGAATACTTAAACCAGAAGGAAGTCAAGACATGGTCGCCGAAGCTAAATACCTACTCGCCGAAGCTAAATACCTACTCGCCGAATATAGAAGTGTGCTCGCCAAATACTCATACTCAGAAAATAAAGGTACTCGCTGGACCAGCACACTGGGCTTGAACCGACTCGGCAGAACACAGAAGTAAACCCTAAACTTTTAGAAGACCCAGAGCAACAAGGAATCATAAAAAGGAAAATAGACCTAATCCGTGACGAGAAGGATCCTAGTACAAATCAACAAGGGGAAACCCTAAGTAACTTATAAACAGAACCACCTATCCCACGAGGAAGGGGTTCAGAATCTATAGAGAGAAAAGAGAGCAATTGTGAGAGATCTGAGTGTGTAACAAAGCACGAAAACCTAGTATTATTCTTCTGCCCTCAGGGGCGCCGTGGTTTTTTCCCATTCAAGGGTTTTCCCCGTAAACTTGTCTTTTGCATGTGTTCTTAATTTTCTTGTTTTATATTAAATTGATATAATTGTTGAGTGCGTGGCATCCAAATTTCACCATCAACAATACGCCATTGGCAAAAGGCAATGCAATCCGAGATTGAATCTATGTTCGATAACAAAGTCGGTCCCTTGTAGACTTGCCTAAAGGATCAAACCCATTGGGTGCAAGTGGGTATACAAGAGGAAAGAGGTATGGATGGAAAGGTGGAAACCTTTAAGCTAGATTTGGTAGCTAAAGGGTATACACAAAGAAGGTATCGATTACGAGGAAACCTTCTCTCCTGTGGCCATGCTTAATCCTTAGGATACTCTTATCCATTGCAGCATCTTTAGATCTAGAGATTTGGCAAATGGACGTCAAGACAGCTTTCCTAAATGGAAGTCTTGACGAAGCATCTACATGATGCAACCAGAGGGATTCATTGAAAAGGGCCAAGTGGATAAGGTATGCAAGTTGCAAAAATCCATATATGGATTAAAGCAAGCGTCCATCCTGGAACATAAGGTATGATCAAGCTGTCAAAGGTTTGGATTTATTCAGAATCCTGACGAACCTTATGTATACAAAGGATTAAAGGCGACAGTTGGTTTTCCTAATTCTTTATGTTGATGATATACTACTCATTGGAAACGATGTAGGTGTATTGACATCAGTAAAAGAATGGTTAGCAAAACAATTTGATATGAAGGACTTAGGAGAAGCAAGTTTTATTCTAGGTATCCAAGTAATAAGGGATAGAAAGAATAGAACGATTGCATTATCCCAAGCTTCATACAGACAAGATCTTGTCTAGGTTTTCCATGCAGGATTCCAAGAAAGGTATGTTACCTTTCACATGGAATCAAGCTTTCTAAGGAACAAGTTCCTAAGAATGAGCATGAAGAGCAATTCATGAGTAGAGTTCCATATGCCTCGGCAGTTGGAAGTCTCATGTATGTAATGCTCTGTACTAGACCAGATATTTGTTTTGCTGTTGGCATAGTTAGCAGGTTTCAATCGAAACCTGGACCTGATCACTGGACGGCAGTCAAGCATATTTTCAAGTATCTTAAGAGAACGAGAGATAATATGCTTGTATACTCTGGAGGGGATTTGGTTCCCGTTGGGTATACAGATTCTGATTTCCAATCAGATTCTAACTCCAGCAAATCCACATCAGGGGCTGTGTTTACTATTGGATGAGGAGCAGTTATATGGAGGAATATCAAGCAATCTTGTATTGCTGATTCCACCATGGAAGCTGAGTATGTTGCTGCATGCGAAGCTGCCAAAGAGGCTGTTTGGCTCCGCCAATTCTTGATTGACTTGGAAGTGGTTCCTAGTGCGAATAAGCAGATCACTATCTACTGTGACAACAGTGGAGCAGTGGCTAATTCAAAAGAACCAAGAAGTCACAAGAGGTAACACATTGAAAGAAAGTATCATCTTTAAGGGAGATTGATCAAAGAGTGACGTGACGATTACCAAATCGCGTCAGCAGAAAATCTAGCGGATCCCTTCACAAAGGCTCTACCTCAGAAGAGTTTCGATGGGCATCTAGAGAACATGGGCTTGAGAGATATGACACATTTGCTATAGCACAAGTGGGAGATTGTTAGGATTATGCTCAATAGCAAGAGTGTAATGTTGTAATTAACAATCTTTTTCATATTAATAAAGTGATTTCTGGTTTAACAAATGGTATAGCATTTATAGTTTAATATTATAATTGTCAAAGTAAATAATCATAAGGTCTAAAGACTATGGGAAAAGAAGAGTTGTTCGTACATCTGGATATGTATGTGGTAGACACAATTCTTTAGTTAGTCTTGAATAATGTTCACAACTTAAGTTAAAGGTTGGGCACCTTTATCTTGTTAAAGTTGTAGAATTCTTTTGCTAGCATTTGAGTGGGATCAAATGAGATATGAGTCTAAAATCGAGTGTCTTCGAGCAAAAGGATCTAGTGCACTAGGTGCATTGAACTGGATCACAATGAAAAGCTTTATCTAGAACCGTCAGTAAATAAAAGTCTTTTCATTATCAGGACAATCAGAGAGTCTATCTTAATCCTGAGATAAATGATGGACTTATGGTTGCAAGTGATATCATTTGAGTTATCAATGAGTACGATTATATCGCATAGTCTATCCTCGATAGTTTGGTGATATTCATTTGTTAATCGATAGAGGACTTCATTTAGATATGGACATCGTGGCTCCATTTAATTAAATGAGAGTATAATATCATCATATGGATGTTTAAGGTAATTGGTATTAAATCTCAACGTTGAGTTTTCGATAGTGTCTATTGAAAACATGGCTTCTGGACAAGTCAATATCCAAGTTCAAAACGTGGTCATATGAGTAAATATGGTAACTTGGAGAGTTATAGGCGGTCTGTGAACTCTTGGCGATTACTGATATTAATCACGAGGATACACTATCTCCAATATGATTGTCTAGGGTATGAATGAGGAGCATCTTCCTTTTCTATCTTTATTTAAGAGTTCAGTTTTAGCTCTTTAGTGGAATGAGTTAAAATTAATGGATCGAACCTAAGTGAATCATTTGTTGATTGTGATTAGGTTATGTCTATTGAAGCTTAAATTTAGATGGCCCGCCAAGATCCCCAATCCACGGACTTGCATGGATCACTTGATATATTCTACCGGACCAATTTAAGGGTCCATCTAGAATTGCATTTAATATATTAAGAATAATTTGCACATTATTTAGTAATGGGCTGCTCAATTATATTAATATATTAATGAAAGACATATGGGCTTGTTTCTTTTAGTAAGAATGGGTCTGGTTCACATGTGGGCTTTTTATTTAAAGTCCAATGGATTAAATGAAATAAGAAAATAATATTAGGCCCAATTCTATTCAAGTGGGGCGGCAAGGTTAAAGTTTTAACCTAATATTTATTTTGTTTCATTTGTTTTAATTAAATAAGAATTAATTAATTTATTAATTAATTGTTTAATTAAAGAAACAAATATTTTCTAATCAGGAAATATTTTCCTAAAAGTAAAAGACTTGTTTGATAAGGAAATAAATAATTAATTTTATTTATTTAATCAAATAAGGAGTCTTTTTATTTAGTCAAAAGAATAGAATAAAATATCTATGAGTTAGATTAGGTTTGAAGTCTAAAAGTTGAAAAGAATTAGGGTTGAATTTCGGTCACCCTATATAAGTGACGATCAAATTCGGCCAACCCTAATACACAACTACATAGAATTCGGCAACCCTAAAGGAGAAAGAAAGCAAAATTCAGCCACCCTATATTATTCTTGCTATAGGGTTCGGCCACTACACACTGTGTTCATGAGATTATATTTTTTCTTCTTCTTCTTCATTCATAGAGAGTTTTTTATTCTACTAAGACAAAAAGGAATGTTAGATTATTCTTTGATAGTATACTATTTGCTTAATCATTAATAAGCTTGTGTATACGATATTGATCTAGGTTCACGCGAGTTTCGATCATTAGATTGAGAACTCAAAAGTGACCGGAATAATCTTAGACATTCTTTTGATTGTTTTGTGACTAACAAAGAAAAGAAAAGTTTTGTTTTTGTCCATTCACAGGTTTGCAATTCAAAGAAAAGGGAGACCACGCTCCTAGGTGATCCACGTTCGTGCTAGGATTGAAGATCTTGCGGATTACCATCGACGTAAGTCAATCGGATCACGCGACAAAAGGTAATCTACTTTTTGTTATTGTATATGCATGTTTAATTAATTAAAGGGTTTAAGGTTCATAAAGGAAAAAATTTTAAAACATACTAAATCTATTTTTAGTATCGCTTCCGCTGCGTGTACTACTTTTGTTATTTTTCCCTACATGAACCACACAAACATCACTGACCCAAAGCAGTAGAAACTAGTTATCAGCGAGGAGGTATGCATGTGGGGCGAAACAATTGACACGTCGGATATTGAACAAACCATATGGCCACGGGCTGCAGCAGCTGCAGGTACTAATTCTTAATTTTATCAATGTCAAAATCAATTGGTTAAGAAATATTGAATTCCCCAAGCTGCATATTCAGGAGTTGATCCTCTACTGACGTTTTATTTTCAACTTACAAAAATGCTCTTTTCTTGTTTTCTATCCCTCTCACCGAAGAGCGGTTATGGACACCTTATGACAATCTAGCAAAGGATCCAGTAAAAGTTATTGGAAGGTTGACAAACTTTAGGTGTTTGCTGAATAGAAGAGGAGTTGCGGCTGCTCCATTGATTGGACTAGGACACAGTGCTCCTGTAGAACCAGGTTCTTGCAATGCTCAATAACTAGATAAAGCAAATTAACAATTTTATGGGTGAAATGCATGTATTGTTAATATCATGAAATAAAATAAGGTGGTTTATTGTCTTATAGAATCTGAAAGGTTACAAAAAAAGTCTCTGATGTTGGAAGACTTTCTGATGTAGGAAGATTTATTAGTAATTTTAGTTTTTTCTATTTATTGGGTTTGAGCGCTTATATTAGACTTTATATTGGGCTTTAGATTAGGTTTGTGAAATGACTATATATACTGTCATTAGCTATTGCAAAAGGCAGTCGAACATTTTGATATTTTGTTGATAAAAATTGTCATCAGAGGTTCCAATTTCCGCTTTGTCACTTTCTCCCCAGTGAGAGTATAAAATCAGGGTCGCGATAAATAAAATTGTTGTACAATTCAGAAACAAAATAATATAATAATATACAAACCCATTTAGTGCAAAGAAATCCAGCAATAATGATAACTAATGGGGATTACCGTTAGAATATATCTTCCCCACTATACTTTCTTCTTAACTTTCTTACCATCTTCCCCAGTACTATATCTTCCCCTCTCTCTTGCAAAATCCAGGAAGTCCTACCAAATGTAAAAATAACAAACTTCATTCTACAATGCAAATTTAAAAATAAAAAGCCAAGTAAAAATCTTAATTGTAACATCAATTAATGGTAAAAATTTAAAAAAAAAACATATTAATAAAATAGTAAAGCAAGACCATCAATCAAGTAAGGCAGTTTACCTGCAAAACAATAGCAGCCACAGTATCCTCATATTTCGGATCCAGTGCCTGTTCAAAAAGCAAGACCATCAATCAAATAAAATGAGTTAAACCAGTTCGTGTGCTCTAGTTAGTCTTTCCAAATTAAATGCACACCTTGGGTACATCTGCTGAATCCCAAGGAGTATACTTTAAACCTTCAAATTGTCCACTTTCGCGCAATTCATCAATCAAATTCATAGTTGGTAAAACCTAATTAATCAAATAACTTGTAGTAATATTCATATCAAAGAGCAGAAGAGAGATAATCTTTAAAATATATTCATGACAAGAAAACCCACAAGAGGACTTCTCGAACTACTGTAAGGAAAGCAAATAACAAGGCCCGCAGGCACTTGCATAAATAAAAAGAAGAAAAGACGACTTAGAGTCCGTTTGGAAGAGCTTCTTCAATAGCTTCAAAGAAGAACATACACCTTTTCTTCTTTAATACGGTTTGCTACCATTGCCGAAATATTTTTCTCTCTGATCAATACGCTGCAGACACACATATGTATAAACTGAGGGAGTCGCTAATCACAAACACTAGATCATTTCTTTGGCAATGATATATATTATATATATAAAATATATATATATAAGAGAGATTTCATACTTTAATCTATGTGCAACTTTTCTGTACGGATCTGATACAGCGAATGTCACAAATTTCAGCCCAACTCCTATACCTATCAATCGACCAGCTCTCAGAGGTTTTGTCTTCCTGAGTTCTTGGTACAAGGTTAGAGGCAACACGAACTTCATCTAGCACTCAATACAAAACAGATTAATGATTCAAATAGATATATCCGAGAGCTAACAGTTAGATACTTTTGATCGGAAAATTGTAAGGAAATATAAGGAAAATAATAAGATCAAATACCTTCTCAGGGGTGAGAGGTGAGAGGCGAGAGGCGAGAGGTGAGAACTATATAGGTTTAGGGTTTCTAAGAAGATAGTGCGAAATTACACATGTACCCTCCAAGGTACTGATTATAAATAGTAAATACTGTTTTCAACATTGATCTTTGGGCAAATTGCACTAATTTACCCTAGGTTTTTTAATTATGGTATAATATTCTATTTTACCCTTAATTACACGTACACTCCCTATTGTTAGTCTAACGGAGTGTACACTCCCTATTGTTAGTCAACTTCCATTAGATTTAATGGTTCACTGATGTTGCTTTGGGGAAGAAACCTGGAAATTGTGGATTTTCGAGAAAAAAGAAGCGAAGCAGAGTGCTTGCGAAGATGGTGCTTTGCATTGCTTTAGAGGACGAAGAAGAGGTCAAGAGAAGGACCAAAACTCTGCTTAGCAAGCACTCTGCTTCACTTCTTTTTCTCGAAAATCCACAATTTCCGGTTTCTTCCCAAACAATACTCTGTGAAGTCTATCCCTCAGGGCCTTCTCCAGATATTTTGAAGCCCGAGCGATTTATGATATTAACAAAAATTGAGGCCCTATATAAAATTATTACCATTAACATAAAAAATAAAAAATAAAAAAATAAAAAAAAATTAAACAAATAATTCTTCATTTACCAAATACAATGTAATCCACGTAAATTAAAACAAAAAGATTTAATCGTATCTGAAAACATAAAAATAAAACATTGTTTACATTTCTATTTTTCTTTCTTTCTAAAGTGCAAATTTACTAATTATACTACTATCATCAAGATTACTAATTGGACTCTCTTTCAAAGAAAAAAAGAATTCAATTGAACTCACAATTTTGACTCAAACGATGTCAAACTAAGTCTCATATGTTAGAATTCAATTGGGCTTTGATATTTTTTTTATTAAATTGAACTAGATATAGATAATTGGGCTTTATTAAAAAAATAAAATAAAGTAAATAAAGGTTTTAGATTGGATCATTCTTAAACTTAAATATATTGGACCTAAGGCCCTAATTTTATAAAAGATGAAGAAGTAGATTGGACTTTTTGGGTCCCAGCAAAATGCTGGGTTTGCTACCCCCGTGGGTCGGCCCTACTATCCCTGTATTTCTCATTTGATTCGAATTTGACTCTCGTGTCTCGTCATCAAGGTCCGACAGTTGTGTGTGAACTATTGATACCCAATCGTCAGTTTCATAATAGTTTTCGTTCTCATTGTCATTTTCTTGAGGTTGGGCCAAGTAAAATCGGTTAAAGAATACAAGATTGAGATGGTGTTTAGTTGGGAGGGTTGTGATTGTTCAAAGAGTCGTTAAAGCTTTCATATGAAATTGAAAGGTTGTGTATTGTGTAATTGCGGCAAAGGGAAAATTAATAAATTGTGAATATGAAGAGAGAAAAGTGCTTTCACTGCTTTGTGGGTTGAAAATTGTAGAAACTGGAGAATGAAAAGAGACGATAGTGCTGCCGGTGGTCCCCTTTCTGTTTAGTTTATATTATATATTTAATATAAATTATTGTATTTTTTTTATTTTTCTTTAAATAAATTGATAAATGACTATTTACCCTTCAACATTCTAGTCATCCGTTAATTGGACTAGGACGCAGTGCTCCGATGGAACCAGGTTCTTGCTATGCACAATAACAAGATAAAGCAAATTCACAATTTTAATGGGTTGAAATGCATGTAATTTTCATATCATGAAATAAAATAAGGTTGTTTATGGTCTTACAGAATCTGAAAGATTACAAAAATGTCTCACAAAGTTGTAATGTCAATGTTCTAGTTGAGGATTGTTGCTTCATTAATATAAGCTTTTCCATCTTAATCATTCAAGCTTCATTAATAATGCATCACAAAGTTTTTTTTTTTTGACATGATTTCTTAAACTTTTTTTGATTGTCCTGCAATTTGACCCGACACAATGCAGCCCCTCATTGCCTTTTGATGTTTGGTTGCTTAAGGGCATGAACGTAGATAAAAATACGAAATATGAATACAAGCATATGAGTTTGTATGTGTAGAATTTATTTCATAGCCCCACTTTCCTACACAAGTGAACCTACCAGGTGTTTCTGCACAACAAACAAGAGTGACAGAAAAGAAACACAATTCTAGAAACACAACATGAGTGTGCAGGGAAGCTCTAGATTCAAGGCTTCCACGGTGCTGGGGCTGGGGCTGGAGAGCTCTTTGGGAAGAATGGTAGAATTTCTGAGAAAATGGTGTTTTATCGATGCCATGTCCTCCACTGCTTGTCAAGGATACAAGTGCAGCAACCAGTCCTGCATTGCCTGCTAAAGTCGGCTCAGTGTAGCTATAGTTAGTGCGAACATCACGGAATTGGTCAAACTGATCAGGTCCCCCAACCATAGCTCCTATAATGTTATTAGGGTCGGGGTTGCGGTTATCCCGCCATTTCCATCCGCCTGTGCAGGAGTACTTTTTGTTGTCATGAGGTATTGATGCACCTCTATGATGCACATGTCTTGGGAACTTGTTCCCAAATCCCACCACATAGCTCATTTTCATGGGGTTCTTACCAAGTATGTAGTTCATCTGTTGTAGAGACAGTACATATTACATGATTAGTCAAGAGCTTAAAGGTTAATCAGTCTGGATGCAAAGAAGATTTGACTATTAGTTAAGCCTATAATTTGCAAGTAAGCCGATTTCTAAGAGAAAGAGATATACCTGGGAGGTTGCAAATCTCTGAAGCATATCTAAAGAAATAAAATTTGGACCACAAAAGAATCCTGGAGCACCAGTGGCATTCATATAATCAACAAACAGAGATGCCAAGAAGGCAGCATTTGAAACATACTGCAGAGGCTGTGGCCTTCCATGGTTCAGTTGAATCATTCCCCCTATAAATAAAAACATTGAGAATTTAGTTGCTTGTGTATCATAAAAATACATCACCTAATATGATTCGAGTACCTCCAGTCCAGTTGAAGACACTGAACAGTTTTATATAAGAGCACATAGTAAGAGTAGTTGTGTTGTGATACTTAATCAACATGCCCTCAAAAGGATATCCAGGATTCAAGAATATCCTTAATCTAGTCAACAAGAGCATGGCTGCTGGTAACTTGTTGTCCCAACTCAGTACACTCAGATCAAGATTCCCGGAAAATGCTTTTGAATTCCTAGGCATGCCAGGATTGGTTGCCAATGAAATGTAAGAAACATTTCCTGTGGCATAGTACAACCAAGCAGCACCCCACATGTACTCATCAAATACCCAGTTGAGTTATAAATTGGTTCAATATATGGGTTCCCTCGACTGTATCGCGTTCTTCTGCTGAAGTCCCTTGCAAAAGAAAACACAGTTTGAGCACCTTTGATGAGCTTTTTGGAGTAAGCAGTATTGTCTCTAAATACAATGGAGGCTGCTGCTAGAGCTGCAGCCATTTCTCCAGCAAGATCAGGCCCTGCAGCTATAGTTTGGACAGGTCGTGGATAGTCCATGTCTTCTGGTCTTTGCCAACAATAATGATCATCTGGTACTGAATAATCATTCAAAGATCCACCAACCTATATATATATATATATGTACATCAAATGGATATTTTAAAATACCAAATACAATACAATACCCTTGGAGTTTTATAAGGAAGTTACCTGGGCATGAATTTGGTTAATCTTGGTGGCAGAGGAATTGAAGGTCAGAAGCAAATAATCAGTACCCCATTTGATGAGTTCTCTTATGTGATCGTATTCGCCAATGGCCTTGTATTTGTGATTGTATTCAATGAGACTCCAACTTAGTATAGTCATAGCATATGACATTGGAAAATGAAACTTTGCATTGTCTCCAGCATCGTAGTAACCTCCAGCCAGTCCTCCCTTCACATCTGTTGTTGTATTTCCATCATTGAGTCCTGAATCTCCTCTCCAGGGTATCCCATTGTTGTTGGGCAGTTTCCCAGCTGCACCATTTGAATTTGATAACATTTCAACACACAAACTCACTTAAAATTAAGGCTACCTATAAAGTGAGTGAAAAAGAGACTTACATTTCTGGGCATTGAAGAAGAGGAGGGCCTTGTGGAGTGCAAGAGTGTAAGTGTCATCAGGAGACTTGTGCTCAGGCAAAGTCTCCTTGGCAATGGTTATGGGAAGTGATGCATATGCCAGTAAAGCAGAAATAGCAATATACCAACATAATGTCCAGTGATTTCTTCCATACATTTTAGTTTGCAAATACAAGACTAGTTAGCTCCTTTTTTTTTTCAAGTAACAAAGATGGATATATGTCAAGGTTCAAACTTAATGACCTTTTCTCTTGTGTGTTTTTGGTTCATGTACTTGTAGCCCAGCATTGATGTCTCATAAAACATATATAATTCCAGCGAGAGATAAAAAGAGAGTTGACTTGAAGTCTTGAACAGATCTAAAGAAAGAGAGAGGGGAGAGATGGATATTCTATTAAAAAAAAAAGGAGAGTTGACAAGAAAATGTCATATTACCTTTGCTGCTAAGCTGCCTGAGTAACTAAAGTCTACAAGTACTGAACTCTGCAATATTGAAGTCTATCTCTTCCCTTGCTTGTTCTTCATGACATGACTGCAATTTGCAGCTTCAACTTTTTTTTAATATGTTTAATGAAGCCTTGTGGAACCAGTCTGGCCTTACAAATGAAGCACTAGTAGAGAATCCAAAATCTTCAACAATAACTTACTCCAATGATCTTTGACCAAGTGACCAAAATCAACAACGATATTGATGAATGCAATAAAAAAAAAATTAAAAAAAAAAGATTCTGGTTTAATATGGATGCACAATTTTCGGTCTAACCATGTGAACAAACTTATTTGATCTTGGAAATATTATTGCGTTCATCAAGCCTTGATAGATATTACATCAAGTAGCTAATTAGTTCATCTCATGTTCTTTGTTTAGCTTACTGAATATATGTAGCTTAATCAGGGGCCTGGTATGCAATTCAGTTGCTATTATCAGATTGTTGAGCAAACAAACAACAAAGTATGTGTATATGATAATTTATTTCATTGTCCTCTCACTTTCTTACATAAATGAACACATCAAAATGTTTTTGTACAAATAACAGTGGCAGAAAAGGAAAAAAAAAATAATTGTAGCTGCATTAATTCAAGGCTTCCATGGTGGTGGGGGTGGAGAGCTCTGTGGGTAGAGTGGTGGAACCGCTGAAAACATGTTGTTTTTATCAATGCCATGGCCTCCACTGCTTGTCAAGGATACAAGTGCAGCAACCAGTCCTGCATTCCCTGCTAAAGTTGGCTCCGTGTAGCTATAATTAGAGCGCACATCGCGGAACTGGTCAAACCGATCAGGTCCCGCAACCATGGCTCCTGTAATGTTATTAGGATTGGGGTTGCGGGTGTCGCGCCACTTGAATCCGCCTGTGCACGAGTACTTTATCTTGTCGCGAGGCATTGATGCACCTCTGTGATGCACATGTCTTGGGAACTTGTTCCCAAATCCCACCACATAGCTCATTTTCATGGGGTTTTTACCAAGTATATAGTCCATCTGTGTAGTAACAAAACAAACATGACTGAGGAGTTTGGATTCAATGAATTTATTGAGTTCTAGTTAAGAGTTTTGAGAATATATACATATATATGTATGTATGTATGTATACCTGTGAGGTTGCGAAACTCCGAATCTTATCCAACGTTATGAAATCGGAACCACAATTGATTCCTGGAACACCGGTGGCATTCATATAATCAACAAACAGAGATGCTAAAAAGGCAGCATTTGAAACATACTGCAGAGGCTGTGGCCTTCCGTGGTTCAGTTGAATCATTCCCCCTATACGAACGAAACACATTTAATTAAGAATTTAGTACTTATTTGTTGTGTATCATAAAAATGCATATATCATATAATCTGATTGAAAGAGATCGATTATTGAGTACCTCGAGTCCAGTTGAAGACACCATACTGTTTCATATAAGCACACATAGTAAGAGTAGTCGTGTTATGGTACATCCGCAACATGTCCTCATACGGGTACCCTGGATTCAAAAAAATCCTCAATCTTGTCAACAAGAGCATTGCTGCTGGTAACTTGTTGTCCCAACTCAGCACAAGCTGATCAGGAATCATGAAAAATGCCCTGGAATTTCTAGACAAGCCAGGGTTGGTTGCTAATGAAATGTACGAAACATTTCCCGTGGCGTAGTACAACCAAGCAGAACCCCACATGTACTCATCATAATAACCGGACGAATTATAATACGGTTCGATATAAGGATTCCCTCGACTATATCGCGTTCTTTTGCCGCCATCCCTTGCAAAATCAAACACAGTTTTAGCACCTTTGATGAGCTTTTTAGAGTAAGCAGTATCGTCTCTAAATACAATGGAGGCTGCCGCTAGAGCTGCAGCCATTTCTCCGGCAAGATCAGGCCCTGAAGATATAGTTTGGACTGGTCGCCGATAGTCCATATCTTCCGGTCTTTCCCAACAGTAATGATCATCTGGTACTGAAGAACCATTTTGAGATCCACCAACCTATAATAATCAAACAGATATATAATCACGTAAGAGGACTCGAGCATGGTAAAAGTGTGATTAATGAATGAATATAGGTAGGTACCTGGCCCTGAATTTGGTTGATCTTGGTAGCAGAGGAATTGAAGGTTAAAAGCAAATAATCAGTGCCCCATTTGATGAGGTCTTTGGCATGGTTGTATTCACCAATGGCTTTGTACTTGTGATCATATTCAATGAGACTCCAACTAAGCATAGTCATAGCAAATGACATTGGAAAATGAAACTTTGTGTTGTCACCAGCATCGTAATATCCTCCTACTAGTCCTCCCTTTACATCACTTGTATTTCCATCATTCAGTCCTGAATCTCCTCTCCAATTTATCCCATTGTTCTTTGGCAATTTCCCAGCTGCATATTGCATGCACCATTTTATTATACAACTCTATTCCACACAAACTTACTTACGATTTACCGGACAAAAGTGAGAATCTCGCACGGAAGTGAACGGAAAAGTAATCATAAAGATTCACGGAAGTTAATAAAATGTTAGTATATGGCCGGCCTAATTAAGAAATAAAAATTGATGACATGATGTAGGAGTGTGGATTTAATTAATTCAATTATATTGATGACATGATCCGAGAGAGAAATTCCAACAACCTAAATCCTAATTAGTCGCAGACGTGATTGTTCATGTAGTAAATAAACAATATGTTAGAAATCGATCGGATCTCAGCTCTGGTCAACTACCCATTTGATATCCTAAATTCACATGTCACTACTGGCTACCTTTCCAATTTGAAACTTGATTCTTACATTTTTTAAGAACATAATTGCATTTTTTAGAAACACACATTCGATGGAGTGAATATTTTCTACACAATTGATGTCATATAACTTTAGAGCGTGTTGAGCAAATGAGGTTGGTTTTGTGGTAAGTCTCTTACATCTACATTTAAGAAGTTGTCGGTTAAAAAAAAAAAAAAATTTAGGGGGCTAAAATAAAGAAAATAAACTTTAGAATATAAATACAATTTCATAATTTTATAAACTTTTGTGTATAAAATTTTAAAAATTTTTCGAGAGGGGGCACCCCCGGAGGTTAGCATAGTAATTTGACTCTAACACACATATATATAATGAGGTTGTTAGTTCGAGTCTATCCTCTCTCAAATCCTGGTTTATTTTAATATTTTTTTTAAAAAAATTATCGGCTCGGGTCGTACCCCTCACCTAATCCTGAAATATATAATAGTTCAAAAAAAAAAAAAGGGTTTAGGGTGGATTTACTAAACGGGAATACAGATCAAAGTAATCTAGTTCTATTGAAAAAGAAATTAAGAAAAGGAAGTTAATCCCATTAGTATGTGGGATCCACATAATTAGATTCTGGACTGCTTTTAGTAAGGAAAAAAGAAAAAAGAGGCACATGGTACACGGAGTCGATAGTTTTTTTTTTTTTTTTTTTTTTTTTTTTTGAAGCAACACGGAGTCAATAGTTTAGATTGAGAATTAGTCGACTAAAACAATATTGCAAGTCAAGTCAGCCGCGTAAATGGCGATGGAGCATCATATCTAGAACAAGAACCAACCCAATTCACACGGCAACAATTCAACAAATCAAATCCTACTTATAAGATGATAATCATGATCATATTTGAAAATATATCTACCAATTTTAATTAATAAAAATAAATAAATATATAGAAAGAGTGAGTTACGTACATTTCTGGGCGTTGAAGAAGAGGAGGGCCTTGTGGAGGGCAATCGTGTAATTATCTGGAGGTGGAGGACGAGATTTGTGCTTTGGAATAGTCTTGACGATGATGATGGGGAGTGCAATCACTAGAAAAGCAATGAGAAAAGACCATAAGGACCACTTCAATGCCTTGCGGCTGCAGACTACACACCCCAAGTCCACGTATTTTTTCTTCTTGGGTTCAGGAGGCCCCAGCAGCCAGCTCTGTTGGGTCTGGTCTAGATGTTGGTAACGTTGTGACTGTGAGTGGTGGAGGGAGGCTCTGTCCCATTGATCCATGTTACGGCTTTTCTCATCATCAGTCGTGGTCGCGTCGTGATCGAGACCATTATGACGATGATCGCCGTTGTTCACCATCTCGAATGAGCCACCCCAGTGATTCCCTCCATGCATTTTTGATTTTTCAGTACAAGACTTTCTGGGCAAGGAAAGGCAAGGCAAGGCAAGGCAAGGAGAGATAGGAATGTTTGGTGTTTGCAACTGATGTTGTTCTATAGGTTTATGCAAGTCCAGAGAGAGAGAAAGAGAAGAGTTGACTTGATGAGGGAGACATATTTGGCTTTAAAAAATGAGCATGTTTAGGTTTTATAATATGTTTTTGTTGTGTTGTTGTGAATGGAAGGTTTTACTGGTTCTAGTCATAAACCAGTAGCCAGCTATTTTAGTGATGGCCTGATACAATAATCACTTTTCGAGTCATTAATAGACTGAATGAGTGCCCCTGTATCATGGGTGTATAGATCCAATCCTAAATTCTAAAATTCCATAGATCGGATTAGATCTTGAATTTCTATATGAAAATTCTTCAGGTCAACTAAAACATAAGACTTAATTTATATTGGATCAATTTATTTATCTGAACATTGAGTAAATTTTGGATGATATTGTATTTTGTTATATTTTTATTTTAAACTTTTGGATGGTTTTATTTTTAACTTATTTAAAGTTTATAAATTGTCTAAAACTTTTGGATAGGATGATGCTCTAAAATTGGATCGGAACATAATGTAATTTCTTTGAAAAAAATTAAATCGGATCTTGAATCATAGAAAATCTAATAAATTTAATCCGTCACACACCTCCCCTACTATGCACCACATTACCACCAAACCACGTTGGATGGTAATTGTGACTTGTGTGTGTGTTTGAATGTAGAGTTTCCACTCGAAAAATAAATTCATTTTCAATAATTGATTCAATTAATTAGTCAGTTGTATTATTATTTTATAGGAAATGGAAGCACATGCTTAGGCTAATACATAACATTTTGCATGATTATGTTATATATTTATCTTTGATTGTATCATTAATATTAGGTGATTGACTTCGATTTCATATATATTTCGATGGAGTAATTACAGCTAGAAGAGTTAGAGCACAATCAATACACGTAATTAATCAGTGGCATGCACCATTAAATCACTATAAGTATGTTAATCGGACACACACACTAACTAATTAATTAGTTTATTAAATAATTAAACACATGTCCCAGTCCCTCTTCTGTATATATATAAATACAACTAATTAATTACATATTCTAGATGTTTTAATTAAAGTAAGTAAATGTAAAATGAGCATCACCGGTCCATTTTGCACAACTGTCTACAACTTGCTTCTATTTGTTTTTATTTTTATTATTGTAAGAAGTCAAATTTAGCCTTGCTATTTTGCAATTGCACATGTATAAAAAGGCTATTCAAGTAATTTGACCTCACCACAGACGGAGGGATGTCTTATTCAATTAGTCAGATTGAGGAAGCTAACTAATTCTACAAGTCAATTTTAATTTATAAATTATAATTAAACATTTAAAAGAAAGAAAATAAATGAATTCGATCGTTCAGATTTAAGCATCAACTCAAAAGTCAGCACGCGGTATGATGATGGAGATGATGACGCAATTCATTTGTACAAATTTTAATAAAGTATTTAAAGAAAAAAATTATAAATAACCCCTACAAATATTACACATTTAATGTTCATAACCACGTTTTTTTAGAAATTATCCCATATGAATAAAACTTATAATATAATTATTAATAGTTAAAACTCCGTATGTGGTTAAAAACAAAGAGAGAAAATCAAAAGTGATCTCTCAAAACATTAAATTTTCGTTTTTAATCATATCCAAAAATTTAAATTTTAATAATCATATTTTTAAAATATTATTTGAATACCTTCACATAAAAGTGGAAATACAGGGTTTTGTCACTTTTTTGATCTGATGTTTTAAGACTATCACCACTTTAATAACTTATGTTTAAAAGGCACCAAAGTAAGTGATTTCCAAAAATGCTCTTACTTTATACATTTTTTTATTATCTTTTTTATTTTAACTTTTCTCTTAGTTTGAGATCTACTTTCTCTCTCTAACATGGAAGTTAAAGCTCTATATAGTTATTCTCAACTCAAACTAAAAAAAAAAAAAAAAAAAAACCAACTTCATAACATTATCAATGCATCTTTATTGGATTAGTTTAGTGGCACTACGCTGACGCACTCGGGGGTTTGAGCTCCAATGCATCAATGCATCTGTATTAGATTTTTTTGGTTTTGATTCTTCCATTGTTAAAGTTGTTGAGTGTTGGGATTTTCGAGTGGGGAAGACGATGAACAGTAACTTAGTTTTCAAGAATTTCGAATGCTTTTCGAGACTTTTGTATGCTTTCTGAGACTTTTCATAAACCTTCCAACACTTCTACTCGAGACTTTTATCCGAGACTTTTGTATGCTTTCCAAAAGTCTCGAAACGCATTACAAAAGTCTCCGAGACTTTTGTATAAGGGTTCCGAGAATTTTATAACACTGTTCAAGACTTTTGTATAAGCATTCTAAGACTTTTGTAACACTGTCCGAGACTTTTGTATAAGCGTTATGAGATTTTTACTAACCTATTTATTGTTCATTGTCTTCCCCAATCTAACTCTAGAAACCAGGTCTAAAACTAAAAACCCTAGAAACAAGATCTAACAATTCAAAAATACAAAACGAATGTATAACCCAACAAAACACAATCAAATTGGTATTCAAAATCAAATCGTTGAAGTTACATATCTTGTTTTTTGACAAAAATCAAAATCGAAATGGAACTCGGACAAAAATTGTCGTCATCTACTGTCAAAATCCGGTTGCTTGGATGCTCTGAATCTTCGCGTGTCTTCTCTCTCTACTCTTTCTGTAAAATGAAAAGTAAAAAACTAAAAATGAAACATAAGTTTTCAAAATAGCTGACATGGAAGTACTTTTGGGGGCATTTTTGTCCGTTCACCATAATAGGTGTCTTTTAAACATAAGTTATTAAAGTGGTGATAGTCTTGAAAAACCAACTTCAAAGAGTGCAATTTAATTTTTGAACCCCATATAAAAACCATCAGCAAACTCTCTCACATCTCCTTGTACAAATGTGGTGTTGTCAAAATTCTTTCATTATGGACTGTTTTGATTGTCTATTATAACTTTTAATATTGTGGTATAAATATTATATTGTAACTGTTTTGATTATTTAACTTAGATAAAAATTTACATGCTTTATTAATTCTTTTTAATGTTGTAAATTTGTAATTCATTTTGATTTAAATGGTGCAAATGACTCTTAAGTTAAAAATGTTTTAATTTGAAAGAGTTGTAGTTTTCTAGTGGCATACCGCATGAGGGAGTGTATACTAACCAAGAATGAAAAACAGTTCAAATTCTGTGTTTTAATAGCAAGTTTAGGTTAGACCGTTAGAGTGACTTTAGAGCTTGTTTGGTTGAGCATTTAAAAAACCTATAAGGGTAAAAAATCTACTTGTAGTAAAAAAAAAAATGATCTATTTGGAGTAGAACCTCCCCATGAGCTTTTGACTAGTAGCGGTTTAAACTCTACTGGCATCTACTCAATTTAAAATAAACAATCTCAAAAGCCCAACCAAATAACTCTAAAAAAACTCAAATAGACGTTTGTAGACCTTTTGAGGCAGTAGAAAGCTCAACCAAACAAACATTTAATATGACTGAATTAAATTAATTCTTTTACAATAAATTTTCGTTTTATACTAACTTTACTTACAATTTTAATTTATATATATATATATATAATATTATCCTATTTGAATTTTATTTTTAAAAAAAAAAAAAAAAAAACATTTTTAACAGTTACATATAATTCGGTGTCTAAGGGATCGGAGAAAAGATTTGAATTCACGGTTGGTTTAAGTGTTAGAGACACACTGGATCAATTCTTTAAAAACATAAAACCAAGTGCCTTGCCCGTGCAGCCAAACCTAGTATTGTATTAAAAATACAAACAAGTAAATCACCCCTTGAATCAATCTCCTTTAAATTAACAACATCTCTAAATTAATAAAAAATCTCACTTTCGATTCGGACCACCGTAAAACATTAATAAACCCCTATATCGTAATAATTAATAATTTTCTTTTGAAATCTAATGTAAAATTTTGGTCTCGACTACCACATAAATTAATAATTTCATAAAATTACAAAATATATTACATGATATTCAAGAATTAGAAAAGTAATTCAAGATGCTAGGTTATACAAGGCCACCATATTTGATATTTTTGACTTCATTCTTCATATTTTGAATTGTCCTCAAGAAGTTATTGTAATCACTTTCTTGTTATAACTAAAAAGTTCTTGGTGTAGCACATATATTATCTTATATTGGCAGGTCTCGATGGTAATATTGTAATAATCATAACTTGTAATACTTAAAAAAATATATAAAAATAAAATAATAATAATAATAAAGCATTCCCAAAAGGAATTTGAAATTTTCTTAACAAAATAAGTAATCCTGACAAACAAAAAAATCCCTAAACAAGAAAACCGACATCACACATTTTTAAAGATAAAATAATACTTTACAATTTAAAATTCTTCAAATTAATAACCATTCTAAATTAATATTCAATGATGACATGGATCCCAAAAATATTAATTTAGAGGGATTTTACAGCAAAAGTTTGTTCATATTTAGAAGCGAATAAATCGAAAAATGTTGATTATTTAACGGTAAGATTATATTCAATCTAATCACTTGCTAGTTGCTATCTACTTTAATTACTAATATTATCTTTGTTATCTTCTCAAATTCAAATTCTTGTATAAGGATTTGCTAACAATAATGAGAAGACTTAGTTTGTTTTTTGAATAATGTATCTTTGTGATTTGGACAACTGGCTTCTGACATAGACCAAACTAGCTTGTTTCGGATGGTATTAAAATAATAAAATTAGAATGTGTTAGGTATAAGAGCTTTTATTTATTTATTTATTTATTTTTCTGATGTTACAACAACTGCCGATACCAGCGAGATTAGACTCCAAAACACGGCCCGGAACACTGCTCCCACTATCGGAGAGAGAGCACCCACACTCAAGGTGGGACAAATAATGTATATATATACATACCAAAGCCAAGGTTTGAACCTTAGTGGTGGAGCACCCTTTGGGAGACTCCAACCACCAAGGCAATGGGCCATTGGTAAAGAGCTATCTTCAATGTATTACACTAAAATGTTACACCAATTTAGTGTTAAAAAAAAGCATGTTTTTATCTCATAAGCACACTAATAAGAATATCCATAACATACTAATACGAGTTTTTCTCTAATAGACACACAACTGTAAGCATACTTATAACACATTTATCTACCTCATCATTTTTTACCATGTAAACATTATTTGACCCGATTGCATTGCCTTTTATTATAAAAAATGATGAGATGAATAAGTATGTTATAAGTATGCTCACAGTTGCGTGCATACCAAAGAAGAACTCATAGTAATACACATCACTACAATTTTGCCATGTAAATAACATTACTTCAATCATAATAATACACATGACAAAAATGTGGTGATGTTTATTAGTATACATATGGAAGAAAAATTGGCATTTTTCTTACACTAAATTTTTTTCCACTCCAATATATTTACACCAAAATAGCATCTTTGAAGAATATTCTTCCAATACATATTTATAAAATACTGATTAATTTTTATTAGTTAACTTATACAATAATAATTAAAAAAATTTGGCATAACAATATTATTCTTAAATAATTACTCGTATAATGTCAAAAAAAAAAAAATTTATTACTAGATGAATATTATTGAACTTATTTATCCAACTAATTTTCACTTAATTTTTTCAACTAATTTTTTTCACATTAATTTTTTTCCAACTAATTTATCGAGTCTTTTTATTGTTAAGCTATGTTAGAATTTGCTTTATTTTAGAGTTTATTTATGTTATGTATTTAATCGCACTAAATTAAGTTTTAATTTTTTTTTTTTTAATATTTCAATAGTTCAGGGTTTAGGGAGAGGGGAGACTTGAACCCACAACCTCATGGTGTTGATATAAATGACATATTACTGAGCCAATCTAATCTTGTATTGTATTAAATTAAGTTATTATAAAATTTTAAATTAGTTTAAATGTACTAATTAATAAGTAAATTTAATAAATTAAATATGTATATCAATATTGGTATTATTTTAAAGATCTAGAAAGGTATATTTTTGTTAGAATGAAACCTTATTCGTTTAACTCAGTAGATCACTAAAATATTTTTTTTCATTCCATGATTATTAGCCAATCCTTGGTCCTTATAATTATGACAGAGTAGTTGAAATTTGATAAGGAGCTCCAAATATTTCTTCTCAGAAATATTCAATTAGCTAAACCCAGCTAGTAAAAAAATGGGCTCATTTGTTAGGGTGGGCCATTTGTTAGGGTATAGTAGAGGATGATTTAGGCCCAAATGGTGTGGCATAAAAGTTATCAACAACTTGAAACTGTGATTGTTGTCCTAAGTGTTCATGACATTAATTAGCATCCAAATTAAACAACGCCAAATGGTGTGTTGTTTGAACTTTGAAGAATCTCATGACTAGTTCACAATTTTGGCTCATCTGCCGGCCACAATTCCTTATTATTCATATACTACTACTTGAACATTAGTTACAACATTAGCCTGCAAGTGCATACAATGATCAAGGGCAGGAAAATCCCCACGAAGGCGGTGAGCGAGAGAGATGATCAGGATCTTGTTTTGTTCAGAGATTTGCATAGACGCGAAAAAGATCGCATGTCAAACCTTCTTCAACCTGTTTCTGATGACTTTGAACCAAATCCAGCAGCAGGTATACTACTTAATAATTCATATATGTATATAGACAGTCTCTCTTGATTCATTTTAATATAATGATGTTGTAAAAATTACAGGAAATTTTGCACTGTATAGAATGGCATCTGGCAGGAAAGGCCCTGGACATGAATTCTTTGCTGAAAATGACAAAAATGATTATGATTGGTAATTATTAATTTAATTAGTTTGATCAATATAGTTAATTGAGATTAGAATTTAATTGATGAAGAATGTTGATGTTGATATATGTACGTTCAGGTTAAAGACACCACCAGCTACTCCTTTATTTCCATCTTTAGAAATGGAAGCAAATGCCCCTGCAGACCGCCTCATCCTTCAACGTGACATTCCCATTCTCCAGCCTCTTTCAAGATCAAGGGTAATATTAATTATATATTATGCTAATTCATTACTCTCCTCTAATTAATCCACATATATTCTATTAATATATATATATATAATGAACTGATCGATCTTCAACTGCAAACCAGTTTGGAAGCGATTCGGCAACAAAGGGAGCAAGCAAAAGCAATACTAATGGAAGACCAAAATCCCCAAAACCAAAACCAAAACCAACGATGAGATATGTAACCCCAACTCAGAATTCACTAACCCAAACAAACAACAAAAAACCAACGATATCATCCACTTCAACCAACCCAAAAACTAATACAAAACCAACAAATGTGATTGGCAACACCAGCAGAGTAGTCCACATGGATTTCCTCAGTTCAAACATTAGCAAAAACAGCAGCAGCAGCAGCAGCAATATAGTTACAAAAACAAAAGGCAGAAGCAGGGGGGTGTCACCTTCTAGTACAAGATCATCAACATTAATAATTCCAACTGACATTCCAGGGTTTTCAAACGAGACACCTCCTAATCTCATGACTGATATCAGTCGTTCAACTTCTGCTACAAGAGGCCGACCAACAGCTGCTCCTAGTAGTAGTGCTGCTGATCATATCAATCGGTCAACTTCTGCTACCAGGAGACAATCACGTTCACCAAGTGTCACCAGGGGTCGAAAACCTACTACGGAGGATCAGATTCAGATTCAGGCTGGGAAAACTAGTATAGCAATTAGAAATAGTAATAGCATTGGAACACAATTCTTGGGGAGTAGGATGGTAGACAAATTAATGAATGCTAGATCAAAATCAGATAGAGAATCATCAACAACAACAACAAGACCAAAGTCTCGAGGTTCTGTCTCTGCAGTAACTACTCCAAATAAGATGATGTCCAGGACTTCATTAGACAACCATATTATGGTATGATTCTACATGCCTACTTAATCTGATCATTTATATATGAAATATATATACCAACATGATCATTGATTTGTATTCGTACAGGTACAGGAGACGAAACGAGATCGGAATGGTTCCCGTCAGCTTGGAAAAAGCTCCACAAGAGAATGAATTAATTTACTTGAAGACTTTACCATGCAACTTGTTTAATTTGTTACAAATCAATCAAGAGATGTAGATCGATGTTGATCCAATTATATATATATATATATATATCTTAAATTTCAAATAATCATTATTACAGCAATCACAAAGTGGCCATCTTGTAAAGGCACAAGCCGCACAAACGTACTCTACTATATTTTTTGCTATCTTGATGGTAGGAGGGAGGCTGCTTAATTAGCTATTATTTTTTGTGGCCATCATTTGCGCATTTGATCAGATTGTCAAATTCAAGGCCCAGAAAACACATACCACAAGCACTCTAATCAGTCAAAAACGAAAATAGATACTTCAATTTTTTTTTCATTAATTATATATATTAAATCTATTTAAGTAGAATATTTAAATTTAAAAAATCCATAAAAACAATAAAAAGATTTTTAAAAGATTTTATATATCAAATCAATATTTAATTTGATGATGAAATAAGGTAGAGGAGTGCTAGAATCACTCTCTCAACCCATTCTCTCAACTCACTCTCTTTTTATAATTTGACATGTGGACAATATTTACTTCTCTGTATCAAATTTAGAGTCATTATAAATGACATGCTTTTTTTATTTATTTACAAAGAGAGTTTCTTTTGACAATTCAATTTTTTCTTTTTACACTTCTTTTCTAAAAACACTCCATTCTTAAAATTTAAATTTTAAAAAATTCTGAAGACATTTCATTTTGTTACAAAATTATCCTTTTTATTTTTTTTGAATTAAATTATTAAAAAAAAGAAATTATCTCTCCTAAATCATTAGATTAATTATTACATATTAAATACTCTCTTCTAAATTTTTAATTACCATATTAAACTCTCTCTCCTCCAATACATATCTCTAATTTCCTATTTCCATTATTTCTCAAGCAAGACTAACAGTTAAGAAAAAAAAAACTTACTAATAAACTTGATTTGTAGGAACAATATGTATGTATATACTAAAAAAAACTCAAAAAAACTCAAAAAAAAAAAAAAAAAAAAAAAAAAAAAAAAAAAAAAAAAAACAAGTACCTTGTTTTTTTTATAAAAAAAAATCGAAATACGAAAATGCTTTTTGTTACTCTTGTAGGTATGTGATTGCCTAGAGAATTTTAATTCTTTCATTAGTTTTAGAAATTCTAAGTTTAATTGAATCCAGTTGAAACAATATATATTACTGTTAGTAAAAAACTAAAATATTCATAAGTTTTTTTTTTTTTTTTTTTTGAAAAATGGAGAGAGATTAATTAGGAGAGAGTGTTTAATATGGTAATAACAGATTTAGGAAAGAGAGTTTAATGCATAATATTTAATCTAATGATTTAGGAGAGAGATTGTTTTTTTAGTAATTGGGATAATTATCCCGGTGGCCATCGAATTGATGACACACTATCAAAATGACCATTGGATTGGAAAGTTGTTCCAAAATAGCTATTTTTGGTGAACTTTGTGACATTAATGACCATTCCATCCAATTCCATTTAATTTCATCAAATTCCATCCAATGAGTGGCATTTTGGTAAATAAGGGTGTTGACGGTGAAATTTGGATTGCCACGCACTCAACAATTAAATCAATTTAATATAAAGCAAGAAAATCAAGAACACATGCAAAAGGCGAGTTTTACGTGGAAAACCCTTGAATGGGAAAAAACCACGGCGCCCCTGAGGGCAGAAGAATAATACTAGGTTTTATTCGCTTTGTTACACTTTCTAATCTCTCACAATTGCTCTCTTTTCTCTCTCTCTTTCTCTTTCTCTTTCTGAACCCCTTCCTCGTGGGATAGGTGATTCTATTTATACATGTTTATTTAGGGTTTCCCCTTGTTGATTTGCTTTAGGATCCTTTTCTGTTGCGGATTCGATCTTCTTTCCTTTTTATGACTCCTTGTTGCTTCTGTGTTTATGCCGAGTCGGTTCGAGCCCAGTGTGCTGATCCAGCGAGTACTTTTATTTTCTGGGTACTGCATATCTGGCGAATACACTTCCATATTCGGCGAGTAGGTTTTTGGTTTTGGCGACCATGCCTTTGACTTCCCTCTGGTCTAAGCTATTTTTTCATCCTGACTGGTCAAACTTCTTCCTTTTACCCGGTCCATGAACGACGTGGCAACCTTTTGCTAGCTCCTTTGATGACGTGTCAGTTGGGCGAGTTTATACATACAACAAAGGGGATGACATTAATTTATTTTAAATTATTTTTGGAAATCAATTTTTTCTTTTATTTTTGAAACAAATAATTATATTTAGTGTGTATATATGTATAGCATATCTCATATATATATATAACATTTGAACTTATTAAAACATGTGGTTGTGGTTGGACATCCTAACTAGAGAACTATAATATATATATATGTTGACGGTGAAATTTGGATTGCCACGCACTCAACAATTAAATCAATTTAATATAAAGCAAGAAAATCAAGAACACATGCAAAAGGCGAGTTTTACGTGGAAAACCCTTGAATGGGAAAAAACCACGGCGCCCCTGAGGGCAGAAGAATAATACTAGGTTTTATTTGCTTTGTTACACTTTCTAATCTCTCACAATTGCTCTCTTTTCTCTCTCTTTCTCTTTCTATTTCTGAACCCCTTCCTCGTGGGATAGGTGATTCTATTTATACATGTTTATTTAGGGTTTCCCCTTGTTGATTTGCTTTAGGATCCTTTTCTGTTGCGGATTCGGTCTTCTTTCCTTTTTATGACTCCTTGTTGCTTCTGTGTTTATGCCGAGTCGGTTCGAGCCCAGTGTGCTGATCCAGCGAGTACTTTTATTTTCTGGGTACTGCATATCTGGCGAATACACTTCCATATTCGGCGAGTAGGTTTTTGGTTTTGGCGACCATGCCTTTGACTTCCCTCTGGTCTAAGCTATTTTTTCATCCTGACTGGTCAAACTTCTTCCTTTTACCCGGTCCATGAACGACGTGGCAACCTTTTGCTAGCTCCTTTGATGACGTGTCAGTTGGGCGAGTTTATACATACAACAATATATATATACACACACACACACACACACATATATATATATATCTTTTTTAAGAAGATTAAGGCTAAAAAATCTAAAAAAATCTAAAAAAACTAAGAAGAGACGTGTGTATTGATCTAAACCATTTCTTTTATTTTTTTGAAAAGAATATATATATATATATATATATTTACGTACACTAAATATAATTATTCTTTTCAAAAAAAGAAAAAATTGATTTCTAAAAAACATCTAAAATAAATTAATGTATCCACTTATTTACCAAAATGTCACTCATGGAAAAATTTGATTTCCAAAAAATATCTAAAATAAATTAATGTCATCCCCTTATTTACCAAAATGTCACTCATTGGATGGAATTAGATGGAATTAAATGGAATGACCATTAGTGTCACAAAGTTTGTCAAAAATGGCCATTTTGGAACAACTTTCCAATCCAGCGACCATTTTGATAATGTATCATCAATTCGATATCCACCAAGGTAATTATCCCATAATTTAATTAGTTTTGAGTGTCTTTAATTTTTTTTTTTTTTTTTTTTTTTTTTTTTTTTTTTTTTTTTTTTGTCTTGTTTAGTAATTTTAATTTAGGTTAAAATTGTCATTAATAAAAAAAATTAAATTGGAGTGTGAATAGATAATTTGTGGATTGTAAGGAGAATCTCACATTTACAAGTTAAACCAATCACTAACTTCCTAAATTACCCTTTATTTATTTACCAAATTGCCATCTAATATCAGATTATTATTTTTACAAAAAGAAATATATAATAATAATAAAGGTAGTTTTTTTTTTAAAGAAAATAACCAAGGCATTTAGTTCTTCATCTACATAGTGATATAAGGAAAAAAAGTTCAATATAAAAATTTAATACAGCACAATTAAATTATTTAATAAAAAAAGCTATTAAAAAAATTACATGTAACAATTGTGGAAGATAATTTATGTTTGAAAATGATGAGAGTTGAAGTGAAATTCAAAAAAAAAAAAAAAAAAAAAGGTTTAATGGTTGACCGGGATTGATAATTTGGGAACGGTAGAAAAAAAATTTTATTTAAAAAAAAAAAAAACTGGATACAATATTAAATGGCAATTTGGTAAAAAAAAAAAAAAAAAAAAAACAATGGGTAATTTAGGAAGTTAGTTGTTTGTTTAATTTGTAAATGAGAGCTTCTTTTGACAATACAATTTTTTCTTCTTACACTTCTTTTCTAAAAACACTCAATTCTTAAAATTTAAAATTTTAAAAATTCTAAAGACACTTTATTTTGTTACATGATTATCCTTTTTATCTTTTTTGATTAAATCATTAAAAAAAGAAACTATCTCTCTTAAATCATTAGATTAATTATTACATATTAAATACTCTCTTCTAAATTTTTAATTACCATATTAAACTCTCTCTCCTCCAATATATATCTCTAATTTTCTATCTCCATTCTTTCTCATGCAAGACTAACAGTTAAGAAAAAAAAAAAAAACTTAATAATAAGCTTGATTTTTAGGAACTATATATATGTATGTATATACTAAAAAAAAAAAGTACCTTTTTTTTTTTTTTGATCGAAATATGAAAATGATTTTTGTTACTCTTGTAAGTATATGATTGACTAGAGAACTATAATTCTTTCAATAGTCTTAAAAATTCTAAATTTAATCAAATTTAGTTGAAACAATTCAAGCTTTCAAATATCGTTTTTTTTTTTTTTGAAAATTAACTTTTTAGTATATATATTTTTGTTAGTAAAAAACTAAAATATTCATAAGTTATTTTTTCTTTAACTATTAATCAGAGATTGATAGAAAGTATGGAAATATATATATATATATATATATATATATATGAAAAACGGAGAGAGATTAATTAGGAGAGAGTGTTTAATATGGTAATAATAGATTTAGGAAAAAGAGTTTAATACATAATATTTAATCTAACGAATTAGGAGAAATATTTTTTTTTTTAATAATTTAATTAGTTTACAATGTCTTTAAATGTTTTGTCTTGTTTAATAATTTTAATTTAGGTTAAAATTGTCATTAATAAAAAAAAAAATGGAGTGTGAATAGATAATTTATGGATTGTAAGGAGAAGCTCTCTTTGTAAATAAATAGAAAAAGCTGATCATTTACAATGACTTTAAATTTGATGTAAAGAAATAAATATTGTCCATATGTCACACTATAAAAAGAGAGTGAGTTGAGAGAGTGATTCTAGCACTTCTCAATAAGGTATATAAATGATTTTAACTTGATTTTATAAGGATAATAATGATATTTTAAAAGATTTATTAAAGGATGAAATAGATTATTTCATAACCATTTTCAAAAAAGTAACCCTCAAAATATCAATTAATCATTTTTTGGAAGTTTTACTAAATTTCATTTTATATCAAAATTATAAAATAAGTCGATTTTTAACTTTTTTAAAACAATACCAAACTGGCCCTTAATAAAAAAATTTCCTCATTTTGAGATTTTGTGAGTAGTCAAATAGTAAAGTCTTATTTGGTTATCTTCGCTTTGGGAGGAAGAATTTATTTTTAAACTTTATTGCTCCAAATTTACCAATAAGATATATAAATTAGATATCAAATTTCGTATAAAAAAAGGACATAAAAAATCATATTAAATATGTTAAAAAAAAAAAAGATATGGATCATTTTCTCACATTAATTGTCCTCACCTCCATAATTTACTGTCACGTGTCTAATATAGTAAGTCAATGGTCTGAATTATTTCTATTAATTTTTATGTTTTCACTTTACCAAAAATAGAATTAATCAAAACCATTGATTTAGGTGAGGACAAGATAATGACAAAATGAGATGAGAAGAGGATTCAAATTTAAAAAATAAAAATAAAAAAATCGACCATTTGATTGATGATTGATTTTTTATATATTAAATTCAATAAAATATATCGATTTGTTATATCTATTAATATTGTAGTAGAAGTAAAAAAAGTTAGGGATCAATCTTTAAATGTTATAAGTTTAGATGGAATATGTATCTTTATTTATTTCTAAATCTAGGAATAGATGTCTTATCAAGTAATTATGAAGATAATTTTGGATGGAATGGAATCATAATTAGGATCAATCATGCAATTAAATGTTTAATTATTCCCACTTTCCTTTCATACCAATATATGATTGGGAAAATACTATTTACTTTCACAATCAAGTAATGAGAATAGAAATATAGCATATTATGGTGGGTCCTGTTAAATATATATATATATTTTTGGTGGAGAGAGATATATTTGTAGATACCAAAATTAGTTAACTTGCATAAAATATAAAACATATCAGTTCCCTGTATGTGGGCTATTGAATTTAAAAGATGCTTTGACAAATGTATGCAGTCAAGGCAAAGCATTTAAATCTAATGGCCCAAAAATGCAAGGAACTAATATATATATATATATATATATATATATATATATATATAGTGGTTTCTAGTAAGGATATCTTGAAATTATGAGTTAATAACGCGTCCAACCACAGTCCTACATTCAAATTGGATTGGGTATTGGTTAATGTGAGGGCTCACTATGAATGTGTGGCTGTGGTTAGATGTCTTGAAATTATAAAGTCAGGACGGTCCTGATTAGAGAAGTATTATATATATACAGTCTCGTTCACATTAGTGCGCACTGATGTAACTATATCAGTACCAATGCATGTGGACCACTAATTATGGAAAAACTTTGACAAATGCATACACTTTGAATCAAATTATGTAAATTTAATGGTCCACATCTAACGCACTAATAAAGTTATATCAGTGAGCACTGACTTGAACATTTATATATATATATATATATATATATATATATATACAGTCTTTTTATTATCAGTTCGAACCGACAAAAGTTATATCAGTTCCTTGTATGTGGGCCACTGGATTTAAATACTTTGACTGACAAGTGCATACAGCCAAGTCAAAGTATTTAAATCTAGTGACCCACATATAGGGAACTGATATAACTTTTATCAGTTCCAACTGATAATAAAATTTCTATGTATATATATATATATATATATGTGGATGATATAAAGAATGAATAATGTAAATTACATATATGATTAGGAGAAGAAAGGGAAGCATTAAATGAGTTTTGAAATTGTTAAGATGGAGGAAATGAAGAGGTGGGACAGATGCAGAACCTGAAAGCCTAATAAAACTCTAAAAAGAAAGAAAGAGAGAGAGAGAAGGAGGAAAGGTCTTGTCAAAAGAACACAACATGCTCCAAATCTGTGCAGAAGAGGTCTGATGACTAGTGATAATAATAATAATAATAACATATAGACAAACACCAACGTCGATATAGCTAAACAACAACAACACTACTAGTTACTCTCCTCTTTCAAATTAAAATGAGTGATGATAATTATAATTTGACATAATAATAATAATTGTTGTGTTGATGATCATGTATCATATATCATATATCATCTCTCTCACACAATCACATTCACTCAGCCTTTGTTCTGTCTTCTTGTTGGTTTTCTCCCCGTCTCCTTAGGCCCTGCTCTTGGGGGGATTTTCTCCTTGTCCGCCGGTTTTACCTCTCAACCCACCCACCAACAACAACTCTCTCTCTCTCTCTCTCTTTTTCTTTTTCTCTCACTATCACAAATATATATTCATATATATATATTTACATATATCAACAGCAAGTGCTAAACTTAAGCTGCTGCTACTCACCATCATCTTTATATGCATGTTCCATGCCATTTTTTCTCCGGCGAACTGTTAGACACCTCTTTTTTGCATGAACTGAACCCACTATCCCCATAAAGACCAAATAACTTTAACAAAACTACTAGAAGATCAACAAAGTAGAAGACAAAGAGGTAGCTAGGCCTTGTGTGAATTGAAAAGGCTTCAAAGAAGAAAAAGGTTTGACTCACAAAATCGAGGAGGCCACACCCCGAGTTTCCACTATTTCCCTTTCAGTTTCATTATCTCTCTTTCTTTTTTTTTTTTTTCATTTTTCATTTTTATATATTATATGAAACTTTGCACTTCCAAGACAAAAAGAATAAGGGAAAATTATTCGCCCCAACAGTCAGAGTCATCTCTTCTCTCTTTTTCAGTAACATATGATCTTTCCATTCAAACTATATTGCTTCTTCTTCACATCACATGATACATGATACATGTATTATATATATTATATAGTAGTGTTCATCCCAAGATAACAAGTCTCGTCTTTACAGGAATAATATTGATGAATATATTAAAAATTTATGT
This sequence comes from Acer saccharum, assembly GCA_030490815.1. Classification (NCBI taxonomy): domain Eukaryota; kingdom Viridiplantae; phylum Streptophyta; class Magnoliopsida; order Sapindales; family Sapindaceae; genus Acer; species Acer saccharum. Next base: position 27,412,047 of record CM059877.1, on the reverse strand, counting down.
CCATGAAATTCAAGCAAGATCTGTTCATAGAAAGTAGCAAAACGAAGGAACTCCTACATATTCACGAGATCCAATTCATCCATCTTTTTCACCTGTATACCTACCTTCTTTTCTTCTTCCTTGCCCTCCCTCCTCGTTTTTACCTGCTATTTTTTACAAGAAAAATCTCTAAATTTCCTTGGTTGAAAGGATGTTACATTACATAAATTGACCACGTTATATATGTAGAGCATCCTTTTTTTCCTTTAAAAGACTTGATCTCTTACAGTATTGCAGCCAAGAGTAAGAAAGATTAAAGATTTCATCTTGATTCCTTTTTTGTTTTTTCAAAAAAAGAAAGAAACCCATTGAGAGAAAGAATCAGAAGAAATTACCAGTAATTATAGGACAGATCCTGTGACTGGTAATCTTTCCTATTTCATGCTTCATTTCATACACACGTGAATATTTTCAGATTTTATCATATATGAATTATGATCCAACCATGTATATATATATTTCTTTCTCCCTACAATACACATCCATATATATATATATATATGCTTCTTTACTTTTGCTATAAATAAATTCCATCTCCAAACCCTAAAATCAGCCGTTGCAACAGCACCGGCGCCGCCTTTGTATTTTTTTTGTGTCCTCTCCTTGGCGGTATCTTTATCATCAACCATTTTTTTTTTTTCATTTCATTTCATGTTCAAGCAATAATTTCAAAGTAGCTCTCTTCATTTACATTTTCTTATGATAATGATTAATGATTTATTTGTATGTAGCAGATAATTAAGATAGATAGAGAGAGAGATCAAGATGGCATCATCATCAACCTCGCCATGCGCGGCCTGTAAATTCTTGAGGAGGAAGTGTCAACCGGAGTGCGTGTTCGCTCCATATTTCCCGCCGGATCAGCCTCAGAAATTCGCTAACGTACACAAAGTGTTCGGTGCAAGTAACGTCACCAAACTCCTCAATGAGTTGCAGCCTTCACAGAGGGAAGACGCCGTCAATTCCCTCGCTTACGAGGCTGAAATGCGTCTCCGAGACCCCGTCTACGGCTGCGTTGGAGTCATTTCTTTCCTCCAACAGCGCCTCCGCCAGCTCCAACGAGATCTCAGCTGCGCCAAGTCCGAGCTCTCTAAGTATCAGAACTTGGGAATCACTGGACACGCTGGCCTCATCGCGGCGGCTGCTGCTGCTGCCAACACCACCACCACCCACCATCAAACATTAACATGGGGATCAATCTGATTGGTGGTGCTGCGGGTGGTGGTGGTGCACGTGATCAACAGTACTTCCATCACCAGTTTTTTCCGAGGGATCATCTTCATCATCATAATCAACAACATCAGATGCTAAGGAGCTTTGATGGTGGCAACAATTATGATGCGAGCCTTCTAGCCATGAATGTATCGGCAAGTCTCGGACAATTGAGCCAGTTCCAGCAACCTAGGGCGGCTGCTGCTGCCGACGACCACCGCTGCAAGATTAATCCTTCTTAGGATTAGGGTTTCTCATATGTTAACACCATTTCATCCTTCATTCACAGGTAAATCAGTTTTTTTTTTTTTTAATTTTTTATATATATATATTTTTTAATAAAATCAATTTTCATTTCACTCTAAAAAAATTATATATAAAGTCAATATACCATATATTTTGCATATTTTGAGATCCCATGAAAGGAAATAAAATCGAGATATCATTACCACGGGTAAAGAGTGTTAATTAAGTCTAGAAATTTTCCTGATTTGAGTAGCCATACTCATATAATATATATATATCAAGATATGATCATTGTTAAGAAATTAAACTCTCTATGATTGCATGATTGTTTTTAATTAATATGATCAAATTACCTGCATAAAACGAGTTGTTATTTATGTTATGGGACATGTTTTGGCCTATTGTTGAAAACTGGGGTTTGAATTAGAAGATAAGAATTAGTAGGTTTAATTACAATGGGGTTAATGGGTGCTAATGAGAAAATATTGGATAGACAATTGGCAGTAGTGTTGACTAAATGGAGTAGAAATTAGCTGTGAAGTATTGTCCGGATATATGACCAACACAGTTGAAAACTGTGCAAGTCAGTGTCCTAATCCCAGTCTCTTTTTTCTTTCTCATGATGCAGTCTCTGCAATGCGCACGGTTGCGTAATATATGCAATCACATTGTTTTACACCACCACAACTTTCAATAACCCTAACATGTAAATATGTATTTTCCATTTATATGTATATAATCTGTTGGTCTTGAATTTTGATGTGCAGGGTATGATTATCATGAAACTCGCTGGAAAGAATATGATCTACTGCTATTTAGAGAATTAAAGAGAGATGAATGAGAGACATATATATATATATATAAATGCCCTTATTATTACTATATAGACAATTTTGTTATATCTACTTGATCTTGATCATGATTCATGAGATGTCTCTTAATTAGGCTTTTGTTTTTTTCATCATATATATATTGACTATATCATCTTGTCGTCTTTTGCATAAAAAGAGTTTAGTCTTCCATGCAGAATTACAGTAGTATATATTTATATATCACTATTTGTTGTTGGTGATGGTGGGGGATTTTGCCTCATAAAATGTGCCATTGACAGGCAGCAGGCAGCTGGACTTCTCTGTCTTCCAACTTTTGTTTCAAAATAGTTAACCACATTTTTTTCAATTTGAGCCATATATTGCAATTTGCATGTTATTTTAATTTATACATGGTAAGCCCAAGACATATAGCTAGGTATGATAATGATGCTAGCTAGAGTTGAGTAATTAATTACTAGTCTTGGGTGCTGGTCAATACTCAATATCATCATTGTCAATCTATGCTTTGGTATTCTCCAAATAGATCGTTTAAGAAAAACTTTGTGCTATTTATTCCTTCACCAATTATAACACCTAAATCAATTCTTTTTTTTTTTTTTTAGAAACCTAAATTAATTCATTTACTAGCTATTAATTCAGTCTTCCAAAATTGATACCCTAATTAAGTTGAAAGAAAACGATAGTGTCCATCAAATTCAGCAGATTGATTACTCCAAGTCGATCTCCAAACATATATATATATATATATATATATATACATAAATACCTCATCTCAAAAAATACCTATATAGCTGGGTTAAAACGAACTGTATAATGGGGTATCCTTGTGTTCAATTATAATTGATTCAAATAGCAATTTATTATAGTGTTTTGTACGGTTTCAATTTCCCATTCGAAATAGAGTAATACTATACAATCTAAAAATTAACCAAAATGATTTGGCAAGTGAATTGTCATCACAAAACAAATCATGAACTAATATGTTATCACTAATGCTAGTCAACCCAAGATTTAGTCCAAAAACCAACCCAAATGATGTGACAAGTGATTTGTCTTTACCATATCATTCACCGCATCACCTTATGATTTGTATGGTGATGACAACTTATTTACCACATCATTTGGGTTGTACGGTATTACTCATGTGTTAAGCAGACAAATCACTTAGCATATCATTTATGTTAGTTTTTTGGGCTAATTTTTTGGATTACTCAATAAATTTAACACCATTAATATGGAAATATCGTTATATATTCTCTTGTTCTCAAGGACTGGAACTAATACCTTTGTGAGAGAAACTGAAAGGGTTAAAGTTGGGATTGGTTCGTGTCCAAGTGCCATTAGAAATGAAAGAAAGAATAGTAGCTAGGGTTAGGGTTAGGGTTACTTACCATGATCAATGTGAATGAGGAAGGACACAGAGAGACAAAGTGAAACAAGACAAAAAGTAGTGAGGAGGTGGGTGGAAAATTAATGAAGATAGAGAGGGGAGTGTGCAGAGATGAGGAAGAACCATGAAAGGGCCGTGACAGAGGAAATATGAATGAATTTACATTTAATAGACAACAAAGGCATTTAATACTCAAAATCCAATGCAATCACACAAATTAATTAACATATATGGACGACTTATGAGCAAAACCATATACCTACACGTACTACATGTCTACGTATATAATTATATATATAATAATATTCCCATTTCCATTTCCAACCTGCTGGCTGCTGCTGCTCTCTCTACTTATTATTAACTTTTTGTGATTCAAAAACTTTTTTAGTCAAAAACATCGCAATATTGCATGACAATGATGACGTACTTTTGCAATGATGGCTTTCGCCTTTAATGGCTTCGCCAGTCATCCACACCCCTTTTCACTGCTACTACTGCTTATGAACAACCATTCATGCACATCTATGTATGTCATGAATATATACATGACTCTTTTCTTTGTAATTACTAATTAGAATGCGATTGGCTCCATTACCTATTCTTCAATTTGAAGCAGCTAGTATTCATTTAATATGTTTATATATTTATAGGCAATGATTACTGGTTGTGTATACTATCGTTGATGAAATTAGGTTTGCAGGTTGACCACACTATCATGACTCATGACTCATGACTCAACCCAACCACCTTAAACTCCCACACAATTAGAATCCCAAATCAATAAACCAAAAAGGTCAAATTTAATTAAGTTTTACCTTTACTTTCATCAGTTTAGTCTGAACCAAATAGATTCCATTAATGTATGTCAGCCGACCCATCACCTAAATATATGCTCATCATTATTCCATCTTCAAGGTAGACGACGACATAGCTACAATTGTACTATTATATGTTACAAAAACCTATCAACGCTCTATTTGAATTTTATGGTTGCAAATTGCAATAAGCATTTCAGGGCATATCATATGTATAACATTCTTTTAAGTATAATGGGAGTTTGCATTATATATACAAGTCCATTACTGAATTGAATATCGATACTTTGATTGAAATATCTCCGTATAATTCATGTTTTAGGAAGATCAATACCGAAACACCTGTATAACCAATATCTTCCATAATATCGGTTTATGTTTAAAATTATCCACGAAATATTTCTATGTATTCTGACATTTTCCAAAAAATCCCTTCGAAATTTGTTTTTTCAAATACAAGAATTTAAGTTTTTAGACATATTGGAACTATTATAGTATTGGCTAATTAAATGATCGATCTAATAGATTTTCTTTGTCCACGTCTTTTTAAGTATCTTTTAATTATCTCGATAACTTCCAATTATTTATTAGTTTCATGAATGAAACAAAATGCAACGAGTAATTCTATTATTCCACACGATACATATTGATTTACTAGTACCATGAACAGAAATTGAGATACATTTGCTTTTAATTCACAAATCAAAGGAACCGCTCTGTCCATATTATGCTTGAACAATTTGTTTATTGTAATAATAATATAAAGCTTAAACTCTAAGGATATGGTGGTGGATAATGATAAATTAAGTGTATGAAATAGATTTCATGGTTCTACTTCAAATTACAGGAACAAATGAGCACAATAGAAATCCCATTTTTCGAACGGACAAGACCGGCCCACCTAGATGACGAGGAAGGAAATCTAGATCAATACGTGTCTACCCATGCTCATAAATATGGAATAAATGTTGAACAAGTGATGTCGGTGTTAGTATCCAATGACCAACATACTCCTGATAGAAGATTAGAAGTAGAGGAAGTGAAGATGACGAAGATGGTGGATAAATTAGCTATACTATATCAAACCCTTTACCCTTTAAGTCCATTTACTATGGAAGATTAATTTACCTATGCAACTCGAGATGAAGATCATGATTGTAGATCTGCTAGTGCAGGTATTGGGGCAATATGAAAAACTTTTGATAGCCTTTTTTTTTTTTTTTTTTTTTTTTTTTTTGTGGGTATCGAGGATCCCGGATTTATCCAGGCACCTATCTGCCTGTCCTCCTTCAACTGCGTAACTCCTCGTGTATGTTGGTTTTGCGGAGTAGAACAGATAAGAAACCACGGCCCACACCCATGCCCCATAAGGATGCAAGCGGGTAAATCAAACTCGCCCCGCTTGGGTAGGATTCGAACCACGTTAACCCCATATCCGTTCTTCCGCCAGCAGAGCTAAACGCCCTGAAGGCTGGCCACAATGTAATTGCCAAGAATAGAACCAAGGACTTGAGTTTTTAATCCCAAGCCTTGGACCACCAAGGCAACCACCTTGTGGTTAAAAAACTTTTGATAGTTGTGATGGTAGCTAGGCAAAAGAGAGGAATGTCTCCAATTAACGAGAAATTGTTGACTGACTTTCTCCTTAATGAACATGGATAGTGAACATAGTTCATTTGATGATTCACAAATAGGGTTATTAGGTTTCTACGTACCATATTATGGTAGTTGTGGAGGCTACAATATTTTTTATTATTCTTCACCATAAATGCCATATAAAATTCATATGCATATTGTCCAACAATATCCATCTAGCACTTGGGAGTTGGGTAAATCCATGATTATCTTTAAAATTATGCAAGCACATTTTCTTGAGAAAATTAGTGTTTAAATCGAGAAGGAAATGTAACTTATGTCTTTAAATTGACAGTAATTCATTTTGGTATTTAATTTTAAGACATATGCAAATATGTAATCAACTATATTAATGAATATTTAATTTTTATATTGCATTAACATGTTAAAAAAATATAGTATTCCATTAATTGTATACTTTTTGGAAAAAAAATTTACCAACACTTTCTAGTTTCTACATTATAATTTATAATAACCAATATATGTTAATTTATTGATAAAATGTAGTTTATTTGATGTATTATTAATTGGTTTATTTTATCCTAAAGTTTTTGTAAAAATAAAAAAATAAAAAAATTGAATTTTAATTAGAAGCAAATGTCCAACATTTTTTCAAAATTTTAAAATATATCCGACAGATACTATAATATCCCGTATATATCCCACGATTGGGAATTTCGACACGGAATTTTACTTCCTTGAGGGTAGTGTGGTAGGTGGGGTAGAGGGGTAGGGTTGGTTGATGAGAGGAAGGTATTTGTAAATGGCAATGAACTAAAATAATAATATTATTATTTATGTTTAAGTGTGAGATTGAGAAGTGACTTGAGATTGAAAAGGACGGTTTTAATGGTAGGGGGATATCCCGACAATTGCACACATTACCACAACCCTAACCAAATATTGCTCTCCTTTTTCCCCTTTTACATTGCATTTATTTCGGGGATCTTTCTTTCTCAATTCTCATTATCAAAATCACCCAACCTCACACTCAAATCATATCATGTCATCTTAAAATCCACTCACATGAAAATTATGAAACATGATATAATATAGGGATTCAAATTACCGGTTAAAAAATAGTGTCCCAAATTAATTGGTTAGACACAAATTGAAATACTATTTTTTAACAAGTGATTTAAATCCATAATACAGGGTCTGACTATAAAAATTAAGAACCACTTTTTAGTTAATTTTAGCATGAGAATGGTTTCCAAAATTCAAAGGGATTTTAAATTGAATATTGAATGGTTCCCCGAATTTAATGATACCATACCCATATGGTATAGTGAGAAGAACTTGGGTGCAGGGATGCATGGTGCATCCCGCTGCACCCAAGATTTAGTCGGGTATAGTAGCCGAACCTTATAATACAAAGTGAGCGATGAAATAAGCATATATATAAAGACCCCACCTCTCAGTCACTTGTTCAAATCCCCATATCAATGAAAACCCACTTGAAAATATATTTAGAATTCAATTAATTTAGAGAAAGAGAGAAAAATTTGAATAGGATAGCAGGAATAGCAATGGCAATGGTGCTGCAATAGCATTAATGGGACAGTGCCAAGACCATGCAAATCTGAGCTGAGTGTTCTGACCCCATATGTATATATACCAAGTCCTCTCTATTGTTAATAAATTTAAGCATGTGCATGACTTGACTAATCCTTATCACTATATTCATTCATTCTTTTGCCCTTCCTTGACTATCCTTCTCGAAGTTTGGCCTTTTTGCACACTTTCCCACAAAAAGAGAGAGAGAAAGTGAATGAAAACAACATTTCAGCCAACACCTGTTGCCTCTTCTCCTTCCTTAATAACGTGCTTTTTGTCCCCCTTCATATTCAACCATCCCAACCCTCCTTCAATTCTCAATTCTCAATTCTCAACCAACCATCTCCTCCCTCCTCTAATAACCAATATTTTTGTAATTCGGTTGCTTTTGTCATCATCATATTTACATAATGAGAGCTTCATGTTTCAATAGTTGCCTAAGTAAACAGTATAGGTAACAATACCATAATAAAGCATAAAAAGATTGATTGCGAGTTATAAGACTGACTCAATTATTGATTGCCAACTGCCCCGAGAAATGATAGTAACCTCTAATTTAGCATATCATATCTATTCATATGTAATACTCCCACAACAAGGGAATTAATCAGTTCAACATCCATGCACAAATGTATAGCTATGGTCTCTTCTTGTACAATTGAATCTCTCTCTCTCTCTCTCTCTCTCTCTCTCTCTCTTCTTTTCTACTGAACAAGAATTTATGAAAATGTATAAGCCAACCAAAACAGAAAAAAATTACACAGGACGAATAAAACAGATAAAAAATAAACAATAGAGCAATAGGATAAAGAAATGATACTTAAATCTTCCTTCTACCTTCTAACATGTAACTCAATCTAACACAGCAGCAGACAATATCCATATACCATATACCATATACCTGCTCATCTTATTTACCAAAAACACATCTGTAAGAATTTTCTCAGCACCATAATCACCACAGCTTGTAACCATCGCCTCGATCCACCTAGCAACTACATCAGGGGTCAAACCAAACCAATATCATTTTATTATGAGCTGAAATCCCCAAAGAAAGAACTCACCAACTCATCATAATCCAGTGTACCATTACCTCTACTCTTGTTTCTGAATCTTTCAACGATAAAACCTTCCAACCCAATGATAAATTCAACTTGCTTTCATATTCACATTTTACAGTGACTCGATATGATTTGTGTCGTCTCTACAGAATACAAATTGCAACATTGCCTTCTCTTGGTTCCCCACTAATTCAACTTTTATCCTCTTCCTTCCCTTCTACTTTAGATTTAACATTTTCCCAACTCCTAGGAATCCAGCATTCCCTTATGACGGAAACATAATTTACTTGTATCTTTTAAAATGTAGATGTCCATTTCTCCAGGGGAACAGACGGGTGTCACATACTGCATCATATCCTCTGCACATTTGGGAAGTTTTCATGTGGAATCTGATCTAGTTGCAGTGAAAGAAGAAAGAAGACCCGCAGCTTGGGGGTAAAATGTCACCAAAAGATGACATGGTTGCTGATCTATCCTTGAATATGCCAACTTGCCCATCTGTTAATATGGATCCAAGTTTTAGGGTGCTCTCTCCAAATCTGCTGCCAACCTGACCATAAAAAGTAAACAATTATTAGAACCTTGTATTTCCATATATGCACACTATGCGGACAACAAAAGATCACTATAATTCTATACCAATGACAAAGCCAGAAATTTCTTCCAAGGGGTGCCATCGAATAATAATAAAAAGTAAAAGAATAATAAATCCAAACAACTCTTTAAGTTTTGATTCACTTAATTTTTTAAAAAAATATTTACACTCAGTACATTGTTGATAACTTTTATTTACAATAGAAGTTGTATGATATTCTCATTAGCATTAGCAATGTTATATATGTCTTTTCTTATATTTATAAGGAAATTTATACCCTCTAAGTTTATAATAACCCTTCTACAAACTTGGTCTTGAATATTATAATCTAAAATTTGAGGTTGTAGACCAGAATCCATGGGAAGATATGATAAATCAAATTCTACATTATTCTATTTGGACCCATCATCATTTTTCTCTGGAAGGGCTTGCAACACTGATTTTACTTTTGAGATACTTTGTAAAGTTTCGATGAACAACATCAGATTTTCTTTTCATTAGATCATCAAGCTATACCACAACCGGGATTCAAACCATAATAATTCCTCAATTTACCGGCCTACAATAGCTTCTCAGCTTATACCCTTCAGAAAAAGTTTCAATGACAACAATGTCGAGCTTTCTTCTCATAACATCACCAAATTAAACCCTGGCTTGATCCAACTGAACTGTTTCTAATTCACCAAATCTTATATAGCGTTTGCATTTCAGATTTCCCCTAGTACAACTTCTACTTGTAAAGAAAATTGTTTGTCTCTACAAAGGTCACTATAACATTTCCCAATCACAAAGGAATTCCATATTATTATGTATCGAAAAAATAAATGAACTCCAAGGATCTGACACCTAGCAATAGCTTTTGTCTAGTCTGGGTTTGAGCTAAAGATTAATACATCCCCCTAAATTTGAAGGACAAGGATACTCAAACAAAATATACCTGCATGAAAGACTTTAAGAATGGTGTTGCTACTCCGAAACTTGAGCTGTCATCAAAATCAATCTTCCGAGAAAGTTCTCCATTCGTAAAAGCTTTCCAGGAACCTCTAGAAGAGATATCATCCGAAACAGCTGGAATAGATGTTTTAGTTGTTGCTCTTGACGATAGTGCTGGAGCACTGGAAATTCAAAAGTGAATAATTAGAAAGCTATTTTGTTTTTGAGAGAAATTAAAGAGAGTTTCTTTAATAAGAGAAGATAAAAAGTGAACAAGATGTCCACTGTAGTTAGTGTGTTATCTTTTACTGAATTATCCTTTTCTGAAAGAAAAAGTTTCTTTACAGAAAATGATGGATAGTGATTGACCGAAAAGAACTATTAAAGGCTAACCTGATAGGAAGATATTTGAAACGAGGCACAGTAGAACATCTCATAATATTTGACTCGGAATTAGTAGGCAGTTTCTGCACAGTGTCGGTGTACATCCGATTCAGTTGCACAAAGAACCCAAAGAGGACAGCATGCCGCAGGTATGCTTGTCGCTCATTTTCACGGAGATATGGCTCATACCTTGAATAATTCAAAATAAATTAGAAGTAATAAATACTCAACTTTACTACACCCAATCAACGTTGTTGGGAAGAAGAAAGAAATTCTCAAAAAATATTCAATAACTCAAAACCAATAGATTACAGAAACACAATTAAACAGAAGCCTTCAGAGAGAGCAAGTTAAACAAATTAATTTTTTGGTCAGTGCTATTAAGGGGATTCACGCTATACTTTGTTGAAATCTATACCCCTATTATTTGCAGTTCTTCCACGGAACATGGACACTATTGAGTCTATAAATAGGCACAATGAAAACAGTTTTGGAACCGTATGATCTAATTTAAACCTCAATAAAATAAACTACAAATCAATAAAAATGATAGAAAAACACATAACTCTATATTAGTATATTATTCTACATCGGAATCCTAAATTAAGAAATATAAAGAAAATCTCTGTTCAGCCTTTATTAAAAATAGTTTTTAATATATAAAATTTAGAATACAGTTGAATTAAGAATTTTATTCTTGCACAAGTACACAATAAGATAGCAAAACAAAATTCTAAAGTAAACAAAGAAAGGGGGCAGGGATGCAGGAATGTCAATTCTTGAATTAGATTAAGTACTTCAATTTTATGATAGCTAAGTAGTTCTGCAAAATCTAATGTGAATTCTGTCTCTATTTCATATAATTTCTACTAAGGCCTGTCATGAATGGGAAACCAACCGTAATTAGAGAAAAAAAGATCTTATTGATGCCTTCTGTAATTATCATAAAAATATAAACTTCTAGCAAGTAGCATAATAATTATATTTCACTATTTATTATGAATAGATGGATAGAAAAACCCACGTAAGCCAGTCAATGGGATCCAATCTTTGTGAATAACGATTGATTAATCCATCAACAAGCTCTCCAATAGCTGATTTGGTCTGGTTTTGATCCTGCTTCCGCCTGGAAGGAAACTTTGCCTTCGAAGTTTTGGATAGATCCTCATTCATATTGCACTCACCCCCAGACAGAACATCAGCAGTAAATCTTAAGTCTAACAGAACTTGCAGAACTCCTTTCTCTGACACCTGTGATCCATGTGCCTCTATAGTAGAAAGGAAGTCCTTGTAAATGCCTGTAACCTGCATATCATCATCAGTATTATATAGGGACAGAATCAAAGAAATTTAGTAGACCTCCTAAAACACTGGAGCTAATAAGTCACATATACCCTAATTTAAAGGGATAACACGGTAAAAACATAGAATGAAAGAAAATTCAAAAACAAAACTACAGAGAGGGGACAGATAGCAATCTTGCATTACATCCTTGTTTTTCAAATAATAAGCAAAAATCACATCCAGTAATTCAGAGAGATGCATAATTTCTTCTAATTATTATAAAAGGTGAAAATAATCACTTCTAATCATTATATAAAGTGAAAAGATCAGTTATTATGTGAATAATCACATAAAACCATTCATTCTCAAGAAGATTCAACATGTTAATGAAATGATTAGGCAAAAAATCAAACTTATTAAGATTAGTAATAGAAAAAGAATGACATTATAGAGCACGAAACTTATCAAAACCACATCAATTGAATTATGTTCCAAACAGACCAAAAAACAACCAAACATGAGGAAGTCAGTTTTAAGTATAGCAAGTGAACAGAGATAATATAGGAAAATAAGATTAAAAAGGTGAAAGATGAAGGAAAAGGCATCCGTGTCTTCAACTTCACTGAAGTTAAGAATTTGCAACTAATAATTATGAAGCTCTCCAGTAGACACAGAAAAAAGAGATAGACAGAAGAGCTAGAAAGAGCAGAGAAATAGAGAATCAGAGGAGACCTTATAAGAAAAATAAAGGATACTGTATTACAGGCAAAGAACAAGCAATGAAGAAAGAACTTAGTCTAAGAGAAGAAGAAGCAATGCAGCCACTACCGAATCAAATTTAAAAAATTTGTGCTTACATACACCTAAACCACCAAAAATAACAACAACAAAGATCTAGTTTACCCTAATTACTAGAAATCCAAGTTCATACTTTACAAGTTCATTTCACACATAACAATAAACTACACACCATATAAGCCAACTCTATAAGTAGGGATGAGCTGGTTTGCCTTAAGTAAGAACCCAACATTCTATTCTTCGCGCCAAGTTAGTTTTGGCTTTTATGTGTCCTTTGGAATCATTTAAGCATCTAGGAGACATGAACTGATTTTATAGAGTTTGAAACTACCTTGAGGTTAACCAACCCAACCCTCCTACTGAACCCTATAGTGTACCAATAAATTCAAAATTATAATCATACAAAAATCCAATTATTATAACCTTAAACCGTAAAATTCAATTTTTGGTAGTTCTAACCTAAAAATAGTCAATCTTCTTGTACTCCTAAATCAATAGCTAAGCCAGAGGACCAAGAAATATGCGGTGGAATGAGTTCTACATTCGCAAAAATAATTCAGAAAAATATTCAACTAAATTGTCATTTGAGGCTAATCCAAGCACATCAGTTAGCAACACATCATAAGATGAAATGTCAACAATAAAATTCTTGCAAACTACAATAAACTTATTGATTACTAAGGGAACAGATAAATCCAATGGCAAGCAGCAGACCTTTTCCAATAGTCTTGATGCAAACTTTTGCAAAATTGATTTGTCAAGTACATGACCTCCAATTCTATGAATTTCTTCACACGCATGACATAAAAATGAGATGATATAGAGTGACGGCATGGAAGGGAGTGAAATTTTCATATCTGATTGGCTCTCATCAGACTGTTCCTGCTTGACAACTGTCTCTTCCCAACCCTGCCAATATTCAGAAATGAGACTTATGGAAAAGCAAATAACTTGCATAACATAAACAGACAGAGATAAATTGTGAGCTTGATTGAACAAAGACTACTAGCAGTAATTCAAGTAGAAAATGAGCATGTTTCCATGTTGATCAGCACTCAGTGTTCCTTCAAAGGGCAGGCAGAGAGAGAGAGAGAGAGAGAGAGAGAGAGAGAAGCAAGCAATGGTTTTATGGGCCAGTGCAGTTTCAGAGCCTTGTAATTTTTCCTTTTTACTAATTGTGAAATGTAAGCAAAGTTGCATCCATGTATGGTGAATAAAGTTTTGTCTTAACTAGTATTTAGCTAGATGTAGATAATAAAAGTAAAGAAATGTAACTGCAAATAAGAAGATATAAAGGATTATGAAGAGCATGGAACCTAATATAATATCATGCATCCATCTTCCAAATGTTTCTTCAATTGTATACTGTCAGCACTGTTTTCCACTGTAAACAATTCAACTGGTTTGTGTAATCATACATGTGTGTATATATATCACAGCACTCAGAAGTATATTTGTTTTTCAGCCGTTAGTTAATTGAAGTATATATTTAAAAACCATTTTCCTATAGGCTAAGGGGCTGTTGTTTTTTTATCTAAAGTCTTATAAGACCTTAATTTATTAGACATATGGATAAGTCTTATAAATTAAGATATTATGATATGTTTGTTTTTTTCATTTTGGATGACTTATTAAAATAAAATTGATTAGGTTGTATTAGGATTTCTTCAAAATTGGAAATTTTTGGAAAATTGATTTTTAGGATTTTATTATGTGTGGATAAAATTATAAATATATGAATTATTATAGGACATTTGTGGAAATTTATAAAAAACTCTACCATATCACTTTTTGAATAAGATAAAAGTCAAAAAAATTTACTTTTTCTAAAAGACATATATATCTTAAAATAAAATATAAGTTGGAAAAACAAACAAACTGATTTATCTTAATTTAAGATATAAGAGGCAATAAGTCTTATAGTGAAAAAAACAAACAGTCCCTAAGTTCCAATATAGTATGCACATCCTGCCAAAACTCACCAAATTACTGAAAAGAAAAACACAACAATTCAATAGACTGAACTTGGACTAGGATAACAGTGGATCAGCTACCAATTAGTAATAATTATGGCATCCGACTTTCTTATTTAAATTGATATCAAATTATCATTACGAATAGTATTAATTATTAAAGACACAAAATTGGGAAAACAAAAAAACAAATTTAGAAGGCTCTGTTTGGTAAATGTTTTCTCTTTTATCAATTTTCATTTGAAAATGAGAAAATTGATTTTCATATTTTCAAGATCTGAAAACAATATTATGAAAAAAAAAAAAGTAATAATATTATAATATAATATTTGAAAAAAAATAATTCTTTTTTAACATGTTGTAAGTGAAAACATTATTGTGCATAGTTAAATTAATTTATTTTTCATTAATTAATATATACACACACACACACACACAAGTGTCCCTCATTAATCTATTTAATATATTATTTTTGTTATTATATAATATAATAAAAAAATAGCTTCTTCTCATGAGGAAATGAAAAGTGTCCCTCATTTAATTTATTATTAAATATATATATATATATATATATATAATCTATATTTAATTTTTTCATATCTTTTGAAATAATTAAATAGATTAAATAGAAGGAATGCCAAAAAAATATGTAAAATTAAATATTTAGATTTAAATATATATATAGATATATATATATATATATATATATATTAGTAAATGAGAGAAACTTGTCACTTCCTCATGAGAAGAAGATATTTTTATATGATATAATATATATATATATATATATCAATCTTTTATTATTTTTTTAATTAAAAAACTCAATTTAAATTAATTTAAAATTGATTGGTGTCTTCATTATTTTTTCAAAAAACAATTATGATAGTTTGCTGGGAAATAATATATATTTATTAATCTTAAATCTTAAAAAAAATATTTTTATTAATAATAAAAAAGTAGTAATTAAACATTTATGATGCAGTTTTTCATCAGCACAAAGGGGAACAACAGGTAACAAAAAAGCTCATAGGGTAGAAGACATGGTAAAATAATCAAAATTTTAGGCGCATCAATACATAAAATGAGGTACACGCATGGATATATTATACAGAGTCTAAAGATTGCGGGAATTTGAATCTCCCTCCATAAAACAATTAGCAGAATTGACATTAGAGAATCATCTTGTAAATGCAAAGACCTTAAGGAGTTGGGCCTGCAATCAGAGAGACGGGTGAAAGGTAACAAAGTTCCAATGAAAGTCCCTTCTACTAATTGAATTAAATTCTATTACCACTTTTCTTTTCTTTTCTTTTTCTGACGGGGGGTGGGTGGGGTGGGGTGGGGGGGTGGTGGAATAATTCGCATTATAATTTACGTCTCACATCAGCACTAATTACTACAAGCCAAATTCTTTTTCTCATGTTGATATATAGAGGAATCCTGCAAACTCACTAGCAACCTAGAAAATCTCACCACTACAACCTAAATAACATTCATATTTACCAATTTGTTTAATAATAATAAAAATCCCTGAAGGAATGGGAGACAAGGGTTCCAAACCTTTATTAGTAATGGGGCTCTTGCCTCCCATAGTGCACCCTCTACCTGTCCTAATGCAGGAGGAAGGAGGCTCATAGAGACAACCACTGTGGTCTTGGATAAGTGTATGTATTTATTTATGTATGCATCATCTTTATGTGTGTAATGTTGTGTAAAAAAAATTCCCAAACAAATGATACTTACCCTTAAGGAGAAGTCGCTGATAATCCATCATCTCGTCCAAGATCCCGTGAGAGAATGATACAAAGCTCATCAGACAACCATAATATCCACAATTTGTGAGCTCTAATGCAAAGATCTCGTATGGTTCTAGTAAGTTCTTCAAGTTTCGGGCTTGCACTTTCATTTGCTCCAAGCAATGCATTTGCTGATGAACTTTGTCTTTTGGCGCCAGTGGGTGTTGACCTCCCAGGACTTTCAGCCTTTGGAGAATCAGAAGAAGCTTTAGTTTGCCTCAGTATGTGTGATAACTTGTCAAAAACCACAGCCACATTTTCCTTTCCCCAGAACCTTGGAGAGCCGAGTATAACTGGAATGTGCTTTGAGTGGTTCTGGAATGCAAACAAGAGTCTCCCAATGAAAAGGCATCTTTCAACAATGACAGCTGCAGGCACAGGATGACCAGCTACGGTTCCATTTTCCATGGCAGCATATAAATTATCAAGCTCCCTCTTAAGTTTCGTCAATATGGTTGACATGCTTTCATAACATTTCTCTTGAAGATATGGTGCCAAATCCTTCAACCTTAAAGCTGCCTTTGGAGATTCTAAAAAGCTGAGTAGGTCCTCAAGGACAGTCTGGCAGCAGTTATCCACTGCATCTCTGATCCGACTAACTTCGGGACCAAAATATGCATTGAGACAAGTCTGAAAATCGTTCTCTTCAGGTGTTGCTTTGTGTCCCAAAACTAGACCACCCTTCTTAACAATATTGTTAGGTTCTATAAACCAAACCCCACCACCACTAGAAGGTCTGTTCAAGTATGCCTGGAAATCAATTGGTTCACCAGAATAATCCCCTCCTATTGAATGAATGGAGTCTGCTACATTCACAACTCTTGTCAAGTCCTCAAATCCCGAATCAATAACAATTTTCATCCTCCGGACAAAAGCATCTTCAAAAATCTCATCCCAGAGATCTGAATCATCTTCCAGAATGAGCTCCCGAATCCTACTCCAAGGTAACTCAATCTCTGATCCAAAAACACTCTTAAGCCACTCCAAACTACCCTGCAACACTTTCTTACTATCCATGGTTTCGCGTATCAACTTCTCAGCTAAACCAAGCTCCCGGCCACTACGGATTGCATCAATTAAGAACTTTCCATTGATCTTACTGACAATCTCTGCACCACAATCTCTCAACCAAGCGAAACAGACTTGCAATAAGTCCTTATCAAGAGTTACCATTGTAGACTCTAATTTATCCCTAAATGACTTCCACAACCTGACCTCTTCGTCAGGATTCGGAATCCCAAACCAATTGAGATGCGGGTGGGGAACCCAAAATGACTTTATAAAACAAAGGCATATCATTCAATACTTGTAGAAAACAACTCCCCAACTTGAGCAACAGTGATCTGAATCCTCAAAACTTCACAAAAAAAAAAAAACGACATCAGAAGAAGCAACATTACCACCCAACGTTTGAAGAATCCAAGCCTTCCTGGTCTCCAAGAACAAGGCCAGAACCTGCTTGGGCTCCAGCTCGTCAATGACAGCAACAGCAGCCAAGGCATCCGCATAAGCAGGATTCCAAGGCCTTTATCCAACAAACGCTCTCGACTCCGCTGCGAAATCTGAGCCTTGAAACTGTCGATCTGACACTGATGTGCAACAAAGGGAAATTCAAGTGATCGATATCTTTATTAACATCAAGTAATATGTACTGCACGTGCTTGGCACGCACGTACCTCGCAGCAGAGTCCAGGAACATGGATTCATCAAAACAACCCCAGATATTCTCAGGAGTGTCGACCAAGTACTTGACACGACACGCGATTCCATAGATTTTGAGTCGGTTAGGGTTAGTGTTGACCAATTTGGGGGTCTCGGCGGAGAGAGAGAGAATGTGAGAGTGAATTGAGGAGATATTGGATGATATAGAGTCGCAAGAAGACTTCATGAGGACGATGGAATCGGCGGAGTCGATCAAGTCACGGTAGCGAGTGCCGACGAGCTGGCGGAGGTCCTCCTGCTTCTCCTGGATCTGTTTCCTGGTGTTGAGCTCCACATTGCGGATTTCCGAAATCGGTTTGGTACGGAAGAGAGACTCAGCGTCGCGGTAGCCTCCGCCACTAAGAGTAGCGGCTCGCTCGTCCGCGGCGGATGATGCCGATGGTGATGCTACCCTCATGATTTATTTATTATCAAAATATATAATCAGAAGGTTTCCAGATCTAGAGAGGTATGTATCATCTCAGAATTCAGATCTCATGTGCAGTGGAAAGTTTTGAAAATGTTTTGTTTGGTTGGGTTAGTTAAGTAGTTGCATACTGTGTCTGTGTGTAGTATTTGTTTGGGCTTTGAGAAGAAATGGGAATTGGAGATGAAAAACCAGATCTGTGATTTGTCATTTGAAGAAGAACTAGAGAAGACGAAGTTACCAAAATGCCCTTTTAAAATATTAGAGCCCATGGAGGTTGAGCCCATGGGTCCATTGGCAAGTGGAAACCTAGCTGCCAATTCTCGTTAAAAAGAGTTTTACAGGCAAACTTGAAACACCAAAGAGGTAAATAGAGAAATGCTTTCTTGTTCGCTGCGTAGAATCCGCAGACTCTCTTCCTCTTGCTCCGTTTCTTCTATCATCTTCAATAACACCAACAAATCATCATCTTCTTCGTCGTCTTCCAACCACCATCATTATTGTTTTATTTCAACTACAGCAACCTCGACAGCGAGAGCTAATTTTCTCTCGAAAGATGCACTATCATCATCATCATCATCATCATCAAAACGACGTCACATCAGGAAAATCAAAAGCAATGGTGCTTATTCGGCAATACATTTGGCTTTAGACTGTGTGGTGAAGATATTCACAGTCTCCAGCAGTCCAAACTATTTATTGCCTTGGCAGAAAAAGTCTCAACGCGAGACTACTGGTTCTGGTTTCGCTATTCCTGGCAGAAAGATCCTCACAAATGCTCATGTAGTGGCTGACAATACGTTTGTATTGATAAGAAAACATGGTTCTCCAACCAAGTACAGAGCAAGTGTTCAAGCTGTGGGTCATGAATGTGATTTGGCTATTCTTGTTGTTGAGAGTCAAGAATTCTGGGAGGGCATGAAGTTTTTAGAGCTGGGAGACATTCCATGTCTTCAACAAGCCGTAGCTGTTGTCGGATATCCTCAAGGTACAATTCATGAATAACTAACTAACTAGTATCTACATTTGATTTGATTTGAATATTTGATGATGATTGTGGTGGCCTCCAGGTGGAGACAACATTTCGGTTACTAAAGGTGTTGTTTCGAGAGTTGAACCTACACAATATGTGCACGGTGCAACACAGCTTATGGCCATTCAAATTGATGCTGCTATAAATCCTGGTAACAGTGGAGGTCCTGCTATCATGGGTAATAAAGTTGCTGGTGTAGCTTTCCAAAACCTTTCTGGTGCCGAGAATATTGGGTCAGTTCAACTTCATATTATCATAACATATATATGTTTTTCGAATGCAACTTCATTTCCTAGTCAATAAGGTTTATCTGGTGTTGTAATTTGCAGTTATATAATTCCTGTTCCAGTAATAAAGCATTTTATTGATGGTGTGGAGAAAAGTGGATTATATGTTGGATTCTGCTCGCTGGGACTGTCATGCCAGCCCACTGAAAATGTTCAACTTCGTAACCACTTTCAGATGCTCCCTGAAATGACTGGAGTATTAGTCAACAAAATTAATCCTCTATCAGATGCTCATTTTATCTTGAAAAAAGATGATATTGTCCTTGCATTTGATGGTGTGCCTATAGCAAATGATGGCACAGGTACTGGTTCTCCTTTGTTATAAGTTATAACCTTCAGAAAAGATCGTGCTTTGTTTTAATTCATACATTAGCATTTTTCTTCCCATTTGATTGAACTAAGAGTTAGTTGAAAGTCATTGAAATTTGTTTATGTAAAATTAAGTGATACCCACCTACATTGTATTTATTAAATTGTGATGGAATCATGTTCCTGTATAATTGTGGTTTTCTCTTATGTCCCTAATTTGTTGCATGATTTACAACATTGCAGTTCCTTTTCGTAACAGAGAACGGATAACATTTGATCATTTGGTATCAATGAAGAAACCCAATGAAAAAGCTTTAGTTAAAGTTTTGAGGGATGGCATGGTGCATGAATTCAATATCACTCTGCGACCTGTAAGACATAGTTCTATTCCTCTTGATTATTGAAATTTGATCAAATCTTTATCTTGATTATTCATGCTTACAGAATTTATGGGTGAAGCAGGGAGCTTGATAAGGAATAATTACACCTTTACAAATTGGAGAGAAAATAATAATAATAATAATAATAATAATAAGTTAATAACTAGACATTGCTAAGGCAAAAGGTAGTTAGAAGCTGAAATTTCCAATAGATCACCTAGAACTAGATAATGCTTGGCCATCTAATACATCACCTAGATAATTAGAATAGGAAAAAGATAAGTGCAGTAGTTGCCTTGGAATGGAGATTTGGGTTACAACCAAGACATAAGTGCTTTTTAGAAAAGACAAGTGGATTACTGCTATAATATATATTGGTCAAGGAGGCAGAAGACATTAATTAGAGGTGATGTATAGACCTATTTAGTGTTTTCTACTAGACAACATAGCATATGCAAAACCAGCAATGTGTTAAATTTTACCACTGTTGGAGTCTTGGACTGAAGAGTTTCATTCTCTGTTGATCATCTATTTAGCACATCAAACAGATAAGAATGAGTATGACACCCATCAAGCTTCAAATGTAAAGGTACCGCTTAAGCTGGTGGGACCAATGGTGTTATTGGCCTTTATCTTGCATTAGATGTATGTGATATAATAATAGTAAGACGAAACAAGAGCATAATCCAGATGCTACAAGAATTAATCTTTCAACAGTTGCTAATGATTGCAAAATAATAAACTTTTAGGTGTGTGGCTGTGAATTGATACTTTAAATGTTGTTACTTGGTTGGGTGTTTATGAATACATTCTCCATCTTTAGATATTTAATTCATTCAAAAGTTTGCTCTGAGACTAACCTTCAACTTTGTTGATTTTGCAGTTGCAGCCACTGGTGCCAGTTCATCAATTTGATATGCTTCCTAGTTATTATATTTTTGCTGGCTTGGTCTTTATTCCACTCACCCAGCCATATCTTCATGAATATGGAGAAGACTGGTATAATACTTCACCTCGTCGATTGTGTGAACGTGCACTGAGGGAGCTGCCTAAAAGAGCTGGTCAACAATTCGTTATCCTTTCTCAGGTCTGCATATTTCTTGGCAACATATGTGCCTACTGCTTGCTTTTATAAAAGGACTCTTAACTTGATAATGACCCACTGAGCTCCCTTTTTAAAATTTTAATAATGTCAAAATTCAATTCCTTATGAACTGGATTGTGATATAGGAAAGGCATATAAACATCTAAATGAAAGTTTTATTTCTAGGCGACTGGTCACTTATGTTCTGATGAGTATAAACTTTTACTGTCACTTTTGTGTGTCTAGACTCTAGCATGTTGACATCTGATCTGTTGCCTTCGCACATCATAATATTTATTTGGTGGGTTAGCATGTTCTTACTATTATTGAGTTGGTCAATAAAATATGTACTAACCTTTATTGATAATTGCTTTTGTGGTTCAGGTGCTGATGGATGATATCAATACTGGGTATGAGCGTCTTGCAGAACTACAGGTGCTGTTATTTTCTGGTTTAACTAGAATTATGAATTCATGATCTCTTTTATTTTGATGGGTCTTTCATGCATTGCTATCTTTATGTTACTTATTAAAGTAGAAACCAAATGGCCTGTTATTTAGTGTCCTAATTAATCCTGGTTTGAAAGTCGAACATCTTATGATTATAAAAGGGGAAGAGAGGGGAGGGGGTTCAAATTCTGTAAGCCATTTGGTTATATGGCCATGTAGTGGTGCTGCCATGCATGCTCCGTAGTCCCAATTGAAAATACAATTTATGTATGTTTGTTTATTATCTGAATTCTGAAAGATGTTATATGTTGTCGACAGGTTAAAAAGGTCAACGGAGTGGAAATTGAAAATTTGAAGCATTTATGCCAACAAGTGGAAAATTGTAGCTTAGAGAACTTGAGATTTGATTTGGATGATGATAGGGTAGTTGTTTTGGACTATAAGGCGGCTAAAATTGCCACATCTAGAATTTTGAAGCGTCACATAATACCTTCTGCTATGTCCGGTGACCTCATTGGTGAGCAAAAGTTGGAAGCTGAGTTGGCCTGCTCAAACTGAATCGTCTTCTCTTCTTAAAATTTTGGTTGGTAATTCCATTATTAAGTTATGTTTGTGTTCTATATATATATATATATAGATGCAAAATTTTAGTGGATTAGTTGAAGGTACCAAAATTAGGTTTAGATGCCAACAGTCCATTACTCAATTGGTGAAATTTGACTTACCTTTATTGGAACTTGGAAGTAACACAAAATATGAAACCAAGACATTTTTACAGTATAGTGTTTAAACTGTTTTTACAGGTTGAGGATTCTTGTTTTTATGTTCATATTTTCACACACTCAGGAAATCACCAGGATGCATTTTGCACCATTATGATTTATGAATCAATTTCAGTTAAGACAATAACAAAGTCCAAACCCAGCTTGGAAAGACTTTGTCTATATCTGCAATCCATTATGATATCACATAACAATTACTAATGTCAATAATGCGTCCATTAGGATAACACATCAAACATTAATCTGACAACTTATCCAAAAAATTATGAGTACATACTTCTATTTCAATAAATTTGAAACCTGATTTCACGAATGCACGAACACGGCTTTATGATGCATTTATATTGTTTAGAACTTAGAAGTAACAAAAGGAGAAAGGAGACTTAAATAAATTTTGTTAGAAATGAAGACAGCTTTAATGTGCAGCTTCGAAATTACAATAGTTTATGCCCTACTTCCAGCACAACTTAAAGAAACAGCCATTCAGATAACTGTTATAAAATTATATATTTAACCTTACAAATGTCTCTGATGCTTAAACCATAATTGAGCTACCACAGCAACACACTACTGACTCCAGTTGACGTCAATTATGACTTTGGATACATCTGATCAGATGCCTTGCCCATGTTTTCTTGTTCGACTTTCACACTTGGTTCATCAATTGACATAGAACTCATATCTAGAATCTGCGGTACCAACATCAAGTTTTAGCACATCTTTCCAAAATTATGATTATTTATGAGTGTGAAGGTAAATATTCAATGCCTCATCTTGCATGTTTTAAACTCACCTTTGCACTTGCAGTCTCATCTGTATTTGTATCAAAACCTCTAGCCTGCTCAGCAGTTGATTTGTGGCCATCCTAAGAAGAAGAAAAAAATCCAGAAACTAAAAATACTGATGAATTAAACAGTTTTAGTTCTCAATAATGTGATCCCAATTCTTTGTCCACATACACCATATATCCAAATTCTCTTTACATACTATATCCAAACCTTAAATGTAATATAGCATACCGGATCTTTTGGTTCTGGTTCAATCATTTCTCTCTTTACTCTGCTTGGTAGTGGCTTGCTGTATATGTTGTAAATTAGTAGAGGTACAATTATACAAGTCAAACAAGAAATTTAAGGGGTAAAACTGGCTACCGTTCGTCATCAACATCCATGTCGGAATCTGGATCCCATCTCTCATCTCCATCTTCTTGATCTTCATCTGCCTGAATATTATTAAAATTTAAACAATCAGCAATTACCAGGTTGCTGATCCAAATCTAATTGTAAATTACATGATAAGTTAGAACAGAACAATTTCATTGTACTAAGACACAGATAAATGAACCACAAGAGGAGAATAAGAGAATCCATCAAGCACACTGAATCCAGTCTGCCAACTAAGTTTTTCTATTTTTTTCCTATGCTAAATTGGCAATTTAACAAATAGAAAAGCATAAAATGAACAGAGCACTGAAAATTCATACTGTCTATCTTTTATAGTTTACACCAAACTGTTGTGTAAGATGAACACAAGGAAGATGAAAATTTATACCAAAGAATAGCGTCACAATGTGACATGTCAAATAATATATTTTCATTATGAATATTCTACCAATATGATTATTGAATGCAATGACATATGAAAGAACACAAATGAACATACATAACATAATAAGTGACGGCAGAACAGACCTCTGGAAGTTCAGTATCAGGTGGTCTTTCCTGAAATTGGACACTGGGTGCATGCTGAAGCTTTGAGAGATAATCAAGGAGCTTATTCCGTATATCCTCGAGTATTTGCCGTGAATTCTTATTTTCCATGTTACTAGGAGCAACATGAAGGGTATAGTCTGGACCAAAATACTCGTAATACTCATGTTGTGGCATCTTGTCATCCACTTCCATACCAAGTGCAACTCCCGTCTGTCTTACACAACACATTGACAATTTAAAATAATATAATATCGTTGCACCCAACAAAAAAGTTTCTAAGAAAATGAATCAAATTATGGGTTTTTAAGGCGTGATCATCTCATTAATCAAAGCTTTGTTATGTTAGAAAAATTGATAGAAAATGATGATGAATAAATAATGATTAATAAGAAAAAGAAACAATTAGCAACCAAAAATAGGTTGACATGATCTCTGAGCCTCATAATGAAAAAATTAGAATAAAAGATACAATATGAAGGCCAAAAATCATGTTAGCCACACCTGTTTAGCGCCTTCTAACCCTCCATCATTCCCTTTCAGTCACATTCTCACAGAAATTATATTTGATACCAATAGATAAATAAAGTGAAAGAAAAATCGCACCTCATAGCACCAGCAACGGGCGACATTCCGAATTGTATAACCACCACCACCTAGCAGCAACAGTGGCACATTGAATGATCTCATAAACTTGACACATTCTGCATGGCCTTTGATTGAAAGATTGAAGCATCCTAACCTATCCCCAGACAAGGAGTCGGCACCACATTGAAGAATCACAGCACCAGGTCTAAAAATTTCCATCACTTTTCCCATTATTGGTTTAAACAAGTAATGGTAACTCTCATCATCAATCCCATCATCCAATGGAACATTAAGGGAGTAGTATTTTCCTTTTCCATAGCCAATGTCACGTATGTCCCCGGTACCGGGAAAATAATCTCCAAACTTATGGAATGAAACAGTCATAACCCTATCAGTTGTATAAAACGCTTCCTCCACCCCATCTCCATGATGGATATCAATATCTACATATAAAACGCGCTGCAAGGCAGATAAAGAAAACATTTAATAAA
The DNA here is from genome assembly GCA_030490815.1 of Acer saccharum. Lineage (NCBI taxonomy): Eukaryota > Viridiplantae > Streptophyta > Magnoliopsida > Sapindales > Sapindaceae > Acer > Acer saccharum. The sequence goes on along the minus strand of CM059877.1, from coordinate 27,386,256 downwards.
TGTAGAGTTGTAGACATATTAGAAGATAATTACAGAACCGAGCACCAAAACCCTTAATAGCCAGATATTAAATCATTGAACTGTTATTTGGGTCAAAAAGTTAAATCAAATACCCAGACAAATAGATGTATATGATGGCAGCAATGCAAAATTATTCCTCTTGGCTCAACAATTTCAACCATCATTTGCTACTTGCTTATCAGATCTGATGCAAATTAATGCAGTTTTATAGTCAAAACCACACAAACTGTCCTAAGTAATAAGATAAACACTGATAAATTTGTGTAGTCTGGAAAGATACCAATTGTCTACCAAGAAACATGGAAAAAAAAATTTTATGGCCCATAATTAGTTAAAACATATTAACATCATTGAAAATTTGATATGATGACCGAAGGAATGCTCATAGTATGAGAACTATGTCCATGCAATGAAATTTAAACCAAAAATTCAAAGCATTTGTCCTTCAAAATTTTCTTTTTGACTTAGATTTCCTCATCATACTTCATAATAAGAGAGAGAGGATGAGAGAAATAAAATCATAAAAATAGTTGGAATAAGCTACCATGGAAGTGATTTTGGTCGCTAGGTCCAGATGAAACACTGGATATCTTTTTATGAGTAAGTCTAATTCTTACACTTTGGGATGGAAAAGATGTCTTAGATTCAGGTTCTTTGCCCTATGAACTATAAGCAAAGAGGCCTAAGTTTCCTCCCAAGTATAAAATGATTTCATCATTTCTGTCAAATATTCATGAGTATCTTAACAGCAGTGATAAAGATGATGACAACTTTAAATAATTATAAAGTTTATAAACAATGGTTCACATAGACAAAGCTAGTTACTGAGACCACGAATACATAGGCTGACAACCATGAATTATATTTTTCAGTTTTCATGTTTTCTCCAATCTTGGAGGTAAATCACACAAAAATCAAAAGCTTAGTTGAAACCACAACACAACACAAGAAGAATTGAATTATTCCAGGCAGAGTATAGACAAGACCTGTTCTTTGTAGAACACACTTATTCTCCATCAGATAGGAACTCCCTTAGAATAAGGCTCTTTTGTCTAAATGGTTATAGAGATTTCCATTAGAGAGGAACTCCCTTTGCCATAGTCATTAGGAGCAAATACATATATCATATAAATGGTTGGGACTCTAAGTTAGTGAGCTACGGTTCGTATAGAAGTCCATGAAAAGCTATCTCTATGGAATATCCAACCTTTTTGGCTCACATTTCTTTAAAGGTTAGAAATAGAGAGGAATTTGTGATCTATATCATAGACTTTGTTAGTTATTATGCTGATTTCTAGAGATTATAGTTTCTAATTTTATTCTCCTTTATTGTAGCTTTATTGTCTTTCCTATTTTGTTTCCTAGATTAGTGGGATGTGATTCCTTGTATAGTCCTTGACTGCTTGTATATATATGTTAGTATACAGACCAATAAAATCAAGGCAATCAAGCCTATTTCTACATGGTATCAGAGCACTCTCTGAACCCAAGCAAACCCTAATTTTCTTGCTGCTCTTTCCGGCAACAAAACACCAAACAATTTATATATATATATATATATATATTTTTCTCTCTATTCTACTGCTCTTTCCAGCAGTAAACCATCCTAAAACCACTCCAAAAATCAGTCATGTCAAACGACTCTAAAGAGGTTGTTTCCGGCTCAGATTTCCCTAAAACAGACAGCAAACGGATGATAAGTCAGCAAGCATCCTCCACTATAGCAACTGGATCATTGGTTCACTCAGGTAATTTTCTACTAGCCATGAATGCAAAACAAGTGTCTAGTCAAACCTGGATAGTTGATTCCGGTGCCTCAGACCATATGACTGGTGATTCCAGTGTATTTAAGACATTCTCACCTTGTGTTGATAATCTGAATGTTCGTATAGCGGATGGAACACTATCGAAGGTGACTGGAATTGGTTCAGTGGCTGTCACTAAGGATTTGGTCCTAAAATCAGTTTTGTTTGTTCCTAAATTAAATTGTAATTTGCTGTCTGTAAGTAAGCTGACCCAGGAACAACAATGTGCTGCTAATTTTTCTCCTTATGCATGTATTTTTCAGGACTCGGATTCGGGGAGGATGATTGGCAGTGCTAAAGCCTTGTCTGGACTCTACTTTCTCAAAGCAGAATCCTACGTGAAAAAGCAATCAGATCTAGCAGCATGTGGGGCTGGTTGTGAGGTGTTTTCTAGCTATCAAAGTCTCTTGTCTAGGTCTAGTGATGATAGGCAGGTTATGATTTGGCATTATCGCTTAGGTCACCTGAATTTTTCCTATTTGTCCAAAATGTTTCCCTCATTATTCAAAAATAAAAACCCCAATCTGTTTCAATGTGAAGTGTGTCAATTTGCGAAACATACTCGCAATGTTTATCCTATTTCATCTTATCGAACTTCGAAACCTTTTTCAATGATTCATAGCGATGTTTGGGGACCCTCACGAGTTCCAAACATCACAGGATCTAGATGGTTTGTTACATTCGTAGATGATCACACTAGGATCACTTGGGTATTTCTCATGAAAGAAAAATCTGAAGTTACACGTATTTTTAAAAATTTCAAAAATATGATTCAAAATCAATTTAAAACGTGTATTCAGATTTTAAGGACCGATAACGGGAAAGAATTTTTTAATTCAACTCTCAACAATTATCTTTCTGATGAGGGTATCATTCATCAAAGCACATGTGTTGATACCCCTCAACAGAATGGAATTGCTGAAAGGAAAAACCGTCACATTTTAGAAATTGCCCGATCTTTACTTTTTTCTAGCAATGTTCCTAAAACTTTTTGGGGTGAAGCAGTTCTTACTGCTGTATTTTTGATTAACACGGTTCCTTCAAGGATTTTAAATTTTTCCACACCCTGTCAAGTTTTCAAAAATGCTTTCCCTCATACCCGACTTGTAACTGATATCCCATTAAAAATTTTTGGGTGCACGGTTTTCATTCATGTGTATCCATATTAACGTAGTAAATTGGATCCTAAATCTGTTAAGGGAATATTTATTGGATACTCTCCTTTTCAGAAGGGATACAAATGCTACTGTCCAGAGACTAGAAAATTTTACAATTCAATGGATGTTACGTTTTTTGAAAACCAGCCGTTTTTTTCCAAAACCGATATTCAGGGGGGGACACAAAATCAAGAAGGTGAATTTCTGTTTTGGGATACAAATCCTGATCAAATTATTTCTTGTCCTATTCAAAATGGTCCTCTCCATGACAGTAGGAATCCCAATCCTGGTCAATCTCTCAATCCAAATCAATCTGATCAATCTCCTAAAAATCAGCCACAAGATCTTCAATCCTCTCTTAGAAATCAGACCTCTATCAGTCCTAGTCTCCCTAGGAATCTGCTACCACATCTTACAAATTTTCCAATAAACCAGCTGCCAGAAATCAGCCTTGAATCTTCTAGGAATCAGGCTAGTTGTGAGGATAATTCAAATCAGCCCTCAAACACTAAAAATCAGAAGCCTCTAGAAAGTCAAATAGAGTCTAGTCAGTCTGTTAATCCACCTCACGTGCAAAAAGACCTAATTGTCTATCACAGAAGAGGGAATATGCGAGAAACAAGAAATCAGACAGATTTTAGCTCTATCCAGGAGTCTGAACCGAATTCTATAGTCCCAGAAACTGACTCGTATGAAACAGAAAAAGAAACAGTATTAGAAGGAATTCAAGATCAGCCTATTGCCGTGAGAAAAGGATACCGAGAATGCAGGGATCGTCCGTTGTATCCATTAAGCAATTATGTTTCATATGAACGACTCTCACCTCAGTTCCGGGCATTTGTTACCAGACTTGTTGATATTCCAATTCCAAATAATATTCAGGAGGCTCTAAAAAACCCTGAATGGAAGAAAGCAGTTATGATTGAAGTTCAAGCCTTGGAGAAGAATGGGACCTGGGAACTAACGGAATTGCCAAAAGGAAAGAATCCTGTGGGATGCAAGTGGGTGTTTACAGTCAAAACACGAGCTGATGGAAGTGTTGAAAGACTCAAAGCAAGATTGGTGGCAAAAGGGTTCACACAGTCATTCGAAATTGACTATCAGGAGACTTTCGCACCTGTGGCAAAATTGAACACCATTCGGGTCTTACTATCTCTTGCTGCTAATCTCAACTGGCCCTTGCATCAGCTGGACGTGAAGAACGCTTTCCTGAATGAGGATTTGGCAGAAGAGGTCTATATGGAGGTACCACCTGGACTATAGACAGCTGCTACTGTTAATAAAGTATGCAGACTTAAGAAATCACTATATGGCCTCAAACAGTCCCCTAGGGCTTGGTTTGAGAAATTCACTTGCGTGTTGAAGAAACATGGGTATTTCCAAAGTCAATCGGATCACACCATGTTCATCAAATACTCTCAAAAAGGGCAGCGAGCAATTTTGATCGTTTATGTAGACGATATCATCTTAACAGGAGATTTTCTTGATGAAATACCAAGAATAAAAGGTTGGTTAGCTGAGGAATTCGAAATCAAGGACCTGGGACATCTCAGGTACTTTCTTGGTATGGAGGTGGCTCGGTCAAAGAAAGGTATTATGATTTCACAGCAAAAATATGTGTTGGACCTACTGCATGAAACAGGAATGCTCGACTGTAAGCCGGTTGAAACTCCTATGGATACAACCATGAAACTTGGAGTTGACACTAGGAGTGCACCGGTAGACAAAGGAAGATACCAACGGCTGGTGGGAAAGCTCATTTATCTCTCACACACTAGACCGGACATCGCTTTTCCAGTAAGTGCAGTAAGTCAATTCATGAACAATCCTACTGAGGAACACATGACAGCTGTACAGAGAATCCTAAGGTACCTGAAATTCACACCTGGAAAAGGACTGTTTTTCGCAAAAACAGCAAACAGGGAAGTAACTCTATACTCAGATGCTGACTGGGCAGGATCTATCACAGATAGGAGATCTACATCTGGGTATTGTACGGTTGTTTGGGGGAATTTAACCACATGGCGAAGCAAAAAACAATCGGTTGTGGCTAGGAGCAGTGCTGAAGCAGAATTTCGTGCTATGGCACATGGAATATGTGAGGGGCTTTGGATCAAAAGGGTTCTGACCGAACTTAGGGTGCCTATGGAAAAGCCTATAAACATGTTCTGTGATAATCAAGCTACAATAAGTATTGCTAAGAATTCGGTTCATCATGATCGAACCAAACACATCGAAATAGACAGACATTTTATTAAAGAGAAGTTGGAAGCTGAAATTCTAAACTTGTCTTACATTCCAACTGGCCAGCAAGCAGCAGACATATTAACTAAGGCACTACCTCGAAACAGATTTGAAGAGTTAAGTGTCAAGCTAGGATTAATCAACATCTACGACCCAGCTTGAGGGGGGGTGTTAGTTATTATGCTGATTTCTAGAGATTATAGTTTCTAATTTTATTCTCCTTTATTGTAGCTTTATTGTCTTTCCTATTTTGTTTCCTAGATTAGTGGGATGTGATTCCTTGTATAGTCCTTGACTGCTTGTATATATATGTTAGTATACAGACCAATAAAATCAAGGCAATCAAGCCTATTTCTACAGACTTTATACAGTGGCTCTCTCTCATAATACTACTATAAAGTCTAGAGTGAAAAGTTCATCTCCTAGGGATTGGAATTGGGATCTAAATTTCAGGAGAGTTCTAAATGATAGTGAATGCCAAGATTTAATTTCATTTTAGGGCAGCCCTAGATAATCTCTCCCTTGATAAATTGAGAGAAGATAGAAGATGGAGGAACCTTGAATCCTTAGGCATGTATACTTGCAGCTCATATTTCAAATGGCTAAGTAATGAGTTTTCTCATCGAATTTTCAATCAATTCAAAGTAGGTTGGAAGGAAAAGTTCCTCCTAAGAGCTAAGATTCAACTCTTAGCTTGGGCTATGGTTAATGGGAAGATCAATACTTGCGAGGTCTTTCAAAAAAGATTTCCAAGAATGTGCCTTATGCCTTCTTTATGTATCATGTACAAGTAAAATGAGGGAAGCATCAATCATCTCTTTTTACATTATTAGGTGGCATCTAATTTTTGGCCAAGGCTTTTGTTGGAAGCTAAATTATCCTGGGCAACTCAGCCTCTAGCAGCCACCGTTTGTCAAAAGGTTTTCTGCATTTGCCAAAGGGGATAGAGCCAAGGTATTGTGGAAGTGTGTTGGACTGTTGTCCTAGCTTTATTATGGGTCATTTGCAAGAAAGGAATAAGAGAGTTTTTGAAGGAAAGACAGAATAGGACATCAATAGTTTATGGGATCAAACACAATTTTGTTACTAATGAATTTCAGGATCCTTGCCTTTTTTTCATTCAGCTCAGTTGGGAGGTTGTTGTGAGATAATTGTACTTTTTGGGGGGACCTTTTGTTCGGTGTTTGACATTCGAAAAGAGTTTTTATTGTCCATACTCCATATAGCTCATTTTTTGTAACATGTGGATTACTTGTTCCTTTTTTGTGTTAATAATTTTTTTCAGTCTTGTTTCCTATCAATCAATCAATACATACATACATAAATACATATATTATTTTCAATCAATAAAACTTCTATTTTGGACAAAATTTATCTATAGTAGATTCGATAGTCACTTTGTTCGAATGTTATCTAGGGATCCTACTCAGCTACTCCTACTACCCATTGTTTTAAAAATCAGTAAAGGTGGTCGCTTTGAGGCGTGCTTCATCCGTCTCGGCCCTTCACTGCCTTGAGGCTTTTAAATGACCCCGCCTTGAGGCAATGAGGTGATTGCCTCAAGGCCGAACTGACTTGAGCCGGTGAGGCGGTGCCATATCAATTTGGTTTTAGGTGGTGAAACGTTGAGTTTTGAATCTAAGCTTTTATTTTTTATCCAAACTCACGGTTTTGAGGTTGTCTAAGTTAGAATTAATATTTTTAAGCCCTAACAACCCACTCACACTCATCAAACGCCCCACTCACACAGTCACACTCATCAAACAACACCACCTCTGCTTCCAAAAAAAGCAAAAAAACACCTCTGCCTATTAAAAAACCCGAACAACACCCCACCCAAATCTCATACATTTAGAATTATTTTAATTTTTTTGCATTATTTGATATTTCTAAATCGAGACACCCCCCTCGGCCGTCTTGCCTCACTAGTACAAAACGACTCAAATTGCCTCACGCTATTTAAAACATTGCTGCTACCCCACTATGTCATACTCCTATGTTGATGTCATAAAAATATGTATACAACAGTAAAAGCTAAATTTTTCTTCTAAAGTAAATATGAAAATGCAAACAAACCTCATGTTGTTTAAGGAGCTCCAAAATAGCCAAGACAATATCATTGACATAGCAAAAGCCAGAAGCTTCACATTTCTTAGCATGATGCAGTCCACCGGCCCAATTGATAGCAATATCACAGAGACCATGATTCAATTTGACAGCACCGCCAACTGAACCACCAGCATAAGTTTGACAGAAGGAGTAGAGACCATCAAAGACGGGGCAATCCTCACCAACATTAAAGCGCTTGAGTTGCCTCAGCTGATCCTGCTGAGTTTCAGGGGTAATACTCCTAAGAAATGACACATAATCATCGGCATGGAAGCGGCAAAGATCCCTATCTCTGGCAGGAAAAGGCTTGAGAACTTGCATGTGCTGAAGCAATCCATAGTGAGCGAGAAGGGCATGCGTCATTCTAATCCGATGGGGCTTCATAGGGTGACCCTGTCCGTAGTAGTAATTGCCCACCTCTGGATCATAGAAATAACACACCTTTCTCTTAACTCCATCAGCTCCAGATGGTAACGAATTGCCTCCGGTGTCCATTTATAGGAATATTTCAATATTTTCTGCTATACAATCCACAGTCACAAAGAATGAGATTTATTGGCTCAAGCCAAGCATGTCTAAGTGTGTGTGATTACTAAACTCAAAAGTTATATGCTATGGAAGAAAATCGAATTAGTTTTAAACACAAAATTAGACTAATATAATCTTCATAACTTAAAAGAAAAAGTGAAAAACACGAATTAACATATAATAAAGGCATACAATAATCCAATAAACAACATCCTAGGAAATGAATTAAATGAATAGAAACCCAATGGATCTGGGTTTTCCATGGATAAGCAAAGCAAGAAAAATGAAGAGAAAATATAAAAAATGTTTGAATTCGAAATGATAAAATGTTGTAAAGAGAGAAGAAATATTACCCTTGAGACATAGCCGACACGAACTGTACTGAAAACAAGGTCAATAACGACGAGTTTGGGTTTGGAGAGGAACCCAGCAGCAGCAGCAGTTTCCAGTACGAGTGTTTGGGAAGAAACAAAAGAGAAACAACAATGTATTATAATGTCTTGTGTTGGGTCAAACAAGTAAGTTTTCAAAATATAGGGTTCAAATTTCTGAAAATTTTAGAGTAAATATCATAAATATCCTCAAAATATGAGAGATTTTTTATGGTGAAAATTGCCAAACCTGACCACATATATTATGGAAAATTTATTTTTAACAACGAACGAAATTTTATTTATTAATAGTGAAAATTGCCAAAATTGACCACATATATTATGTGAAATTCTTTTTTAACCACAAACGAAGTTTCAATTGTTAATAACCATGTTTTTGAGAAATTACTGGAAAGCCCTCATATAAAAACCCCCCTCAAAACACTCTCTTTTCTTTCTCTCTCATCTCCTCTCCTCTCTCTCCCCGATCTCTCTCTCCCTCAAAGCCACCGCCGGCGTGCCCGTGTTGTGTCGCCGAGCACCGACGAAGGCGTCGCAGAGCATCGGCGACCTTCTGGGCTGCACGACATCGCCGTTGTCGTGCAGCTGGGCCGTGAGCGCTGCTGCTTTGTGAACGAAGGGTGGTCGTCGTCATGCAGCGTCGTCGTCATGCAACTGGGCCGTCGTCGCTACTGCTGGGCCGTCGTCGCTGTCATTCGCCTGGACTCCCTTGGCCAGCCATGGATCTGCAGAAAAGGAGAAACAAAAAAAAAAAACAAAAAACAAAAAACAAAAAAAAAACCGAATTGTGAATTTGGGGAATTTGGGGAAGAAAGGGAATCAAGTTTCAAATATTTCATTTTAGGCATGATTTTAAGTTTCAAGTTTCATTTTAGTCATAATTTCAAGTTTCAACATTTAAGTTTTTAGCCATGATTTCAAGTTTGAGGTGGCTTTTTAAAAAAACTAATTTCAGGGGTATTCTAGTAAATTATGGACATACAGTGAATTTTTTTAAAAAAAGTGGTTATTAACAATTAACTTTTCAAAAGTGATTATAAACAAAAGTATGATGTTTTGGATGGTTATTTTCGGTTTAACTTTTTTGAGAAATTACTAGAAAGCCCTCATATAAAAAGGATCCCCAAACACACACACACACACACACACACACACACACACACACACACACTCTCTCTCTCTCTCTCTCTCTCTCTCTCTCTCTCTCTCTCTCTCTCTCTCTCTCTCTCTCGTCGATGTGCGTTGTGGGTCGCCAAGCACCGGCGAAGGTGTCGCCGAGTGCCAGCGACCTTCTGGTCCGTCGCTGGTTGGTGGTTCGTCGCTGGTGGGCTCTGGTTCGTCACTGGACGTGGGCGTGGGCGTGGGCGACAGGCGACGGTCGTGCGCTGCCTCATCGCCGTCCGTTACTACTTCGCTAGCGACGAAATCGATCCCCCTTCGCCGATGGGGTGATCTACAGGAAAAGGGAAACAAAACAAAACAAAACAAAACAAAACAAAAACCCCTAATGTTTGAGGAAGAAGAAAAGGAGGAAGAAGAAAGGGAAAATTGCAATTTAGTCCAGATTTCAAGTTTGGACATTTCAATTTTAGGCATGATTTCAAGTTTTGACATTTCAATTTACGCATGATTTCAAGTTTTGACATTTCAATTTACCCATAATTTCAAGTTTGCTTCGAGATTTAAAATAAAACTATTTTCAGGGATACTCTGGTAATTTACGGACATACACTGAAAGTTTTTTTAAAAAGTGGTTATTAACAATTAAAATTTCAAAAGTAGTTATTAAGGAAAGTTTATGTTTCAAGTGGTTACTATTGCATTTCTCTCTTTTTTATGATATATATTTTTATCAATAATGCTACTTTACTCAAATTTGGTGGCTAAATAATATGGCAATACTATATGTTAGGATTATGCTCAATAGCAAAAGTGTAATGTTGTAATTAACAATCTTTTTCATATTAATAAAGTGATTTCTGGTTTAACAAATCTTATAGCATTTATAGTTTAATATTATAATTGTCAAAGTAAATAATCATAAGGTCTAAAGACTATGAGAAAAGAAGAATTGTTCGTACATCTGGATATGTATGAGGTAGACACAATTCTTTAATTAGTCTTGAATAATGTTCACAACTTAAGTTAAAGGTTGGGCACCTTTATCTTGTTAAAGTTGTAGAATTCTTTTGCTAGCATTTGAGTGGGATCAAATGAGATATGATGAGTCTAAAATCATCGGAGTGTCTTCGAGTAAAAGAATCTAGTGCACTGGGTGCATTGAACTGGATCACAATGAAAAGCTTTATCTAGAACCGTCAATAGATAATAGTCTTTTCATTATCAGGACAATCGGAGAGTCTATCTTAATCCTGAAATAAATGATGGACTTATGGTTGCAAGTGATATCATTTGAGTTATCAATGAGTACGATTATATAGCATAGTCTATCCTCGATAGTTTGGTGATATTCATTTGTTAATCGATAGAAGACTTCATTTATAGATATGGACATCGTGGCTCCATTTATTAAATGAGAGTATAATATCATCATATGGATGTTTTGAGGTAATTGGATATTAAATCTCAACATTGAGTTTTCGATAGTGACTATTGAAAACATGGCTTCTGGACAAGTCAAAATATCCAAGTTCAAAACGTGGTCATATGAGTAAATATGGTAACTTGGAGAGTTATAGGCGGTCTATGAACTCTTGGCGATTACTGATATCAATCACGAGGATACACTATCTCCAACATGATTGTCTAGGGTATGAATGAGGAACATCTTCTTATTCTATCTTTATTTAAGAGTTCAATTTTAGCTCTTTAGTGGAATGAGTTAAAATTAATGGATCGGACCTAAGTGAATCATTTGTTGATTGTGATTAGGTTATGTCTATTGAAACTTAAATTTAGATAGCCCGCCAAGATCCCCAATCCACACGGACTTGCATGGATCACTTGATATATTCTACCGGACCATTTTATGGGTCCATCTAGAATTGCATTTAATATATTAAGAATATAATTTGCACATTATTTGTTTAATGGGCTGATCAATTATATTAATATATTAATGAAAGGCATGTGGGCTTGTTTCTTTTAGTAAGAATGGGTCTGGTTCACATGTGGGCTTTTATTTAAAGTCCAATGGATTAAATAAAATAAGGAAATAATATTTGGCCCATATTTTTCATGTGGGGCGGCAAGGCTATATTATTAGTCAAAAATATTATTTTATTTTATTGTTTGATTAAATGAGAATTAATTAATTTATTAATTAATTATTTAATTAAGAAACAAAATCTTTTTCTGATCAGGAAATATGTTTCCTAGAATTATACTATTGGTAGTAGTACACTAAAAGTAAAAGATTTGTTTGATAAGAAAATGAATAATTAAGTTTATTTATTTAATCAAATAAGAAGTCTTTTTATTTAGTCAATAAAAGAATAAAAATACTTATGAGTTAAATTAGGGTTAGGAGTCTAAAAAGTTGAAGAGAATTAGGGTTGAATTTCGGTCACCCTATATAAGTGAGGTGATGAAATTCAGCCAACCCTAATGCAACACCATATAGATTTCGGCAACCCTAAAGTAAAAGGAGAAAGAAATTAGGCCACCCTATATAATACACCTTATAGGGTTCGGCCACCTTAAGTTCTTTTACTGAATCAATTTCTTCTTCTTCTCAACTCATAGAAAGTGTTTGATTATTCTGCCAAGACAAAAAAGAGAGAAGAGATTATTCTTTTGATGGTACACTATTTGCTTGTTCATCAATAAGCTTGTGTGTACAACATCAAATTAGGTTCACGCGAGTTTCGATCATTAGATTGAGAACTCAAAAGTGACCGGAATAATCTTTATGGTCTTTTGATTGTTTTGTGACTAACAAAATAAAAAGAAAGTTTTGTTTGTCCATTCTCAGGTTCGCAATTCAAGGAAAAAGGGAGACCACACTCCTAGGTGATTCACGATCGTGCTAGGATTGAAGATCTTGCGGATTACCATCGACGTAAGTCAATCGGATCACGCGACAAAAGGTATTATACTTTTTGTTACTTTATATGTATGGTTAATTAATTTAAAGGGTTAAGGTTCATAAAAAGGAAAAATTTTAAAACATACTAAATCTATTTTTAGTCTTGCTTCCGCTGCGTGTACTACGGTATTTTTCCCTACACTATAATCCATTTATTTAAATTATATTATATTTGCATGATTTAAATGAATATATTAGGGTGTTACCACATCATTTGAGCACTAGATTTGGGTAAAGTAGAATTACTTCGGTCTCCTAAAAATATGGAAAATATCGGGATTTTTTTTTTTTTAAAGTATATTTACTTCTTTCAAACTTGTGTTCGGGAGTTTTTTTTTTTTTTTTTTTTAGTGGGGAGAGTTAGCGATGGTTTAACCTGTTGTAGATGTTAACAGTTCAAGTCTACATATTTCCAATTTGTGAACTTAACCAATACAAAGAATATGATAACAACCTAGTTTTCGGATTCAATAGCTCATGTGTGTATATTATTTGGCACTACCGAGTCTCGACCAAGTTTCTCTCTTTTGAAAATTGGAATCTTACTCTCTATATTCTTTTGAAATACCAAAAACCACATTGATACTTAAAATTACTATATAAACCCATCACCGCACATTAAGGGTTCGTTTGATGTGTGGAATATGATAGGATTATTTTTATGGGATTAGACTGAATAATAAAATAAATTGAAAAGAGAGAAAAAAAAAGTATAAAATTGTGGGAATAATTATTCCTACTTGTGGGATAAGTTGCTATTAAAACAAGGGATATTATCATTCCCACCCCCCACCCCACCCCCCGACCTTTGCCCTATTAGAAAGGTGAGGACATGGTTTGTCCATATTAGCTAGTCTCCCCCCAAAATGAAACTAATGTAACATCTACCCCTTTTGCTACCTTGTATCCCCCTTGAAATAAAACTAATGTAAAATCTCCCCCTTCTGTTACCTTTTTTGTCCAAATTTGCACTGACTGTTAAAATTGAGAGGGTAAAATGGTAAATGACTATAATTAAACAAATTTAAAAAAAAAAAAAAATTTTTAAAATCTTCATCAATTCTTCTTCTTCTCCACGACAACCATCATCTTCAATTCTTCTTCTCCACATGACCAAACCCAGAACAACTCATCAAATCTTCATCTTCATCTATTTTCAAAAAGCAACACCAACACTAACTCACCATTTTATCTCCATTAATGGAGAACACACCTCCACTCAACCAAACCCAGATCTCTCCCTCCCTCTCTCTCTCTCTCTCTCTCTCTCTCTCTCTCTCTCTCTCTCTCATCCCTCCATCTCCCTCTGGAATCCCTCTTTTTGTAAATCAAAACCACACCAGAACCTAACTAGAATCCATAAAAATCAATTTGCTTAAACCAGTGCCAATTACTATTACCACCACCCACTCTCTGCACTTCTACTTTGTACCTCTTATTCAAATTATCTATCTTGTTCTTACACTCTTCCACGCCTTCTGCTGTTTCTCTCCTCCTCCTCTGTCGCTTCCACCGCCGCTGCCGCACCGCTCAGCGACAACCTCTGCTACCTCCACCCAGTCCCTCCCTTGCAGGTTCCCTCGGTTCAGTTAAGACAACTTTTCCATGTACGCATCTAGCAGGCACGAGATCGTCATGTCACTCTATTCTTCTCTGTTCTTCCTGTGGATTTGTGGATTTGGTACCAGATCCACAATTTTTTTAATTTTTAATTTTTAATTTTTTGTTTATAAGGAGATCTAGTATTAGATCTACAAATTTTTATTTTTATTTTTAAATTGTTTTAAAATTATTTTGGTGGTGTTCTGGGTTCAGGTGGTTCGATTCAATTCTAAGTCTTGTGGTGGTAGTGATGATGGTCAGATTCCGGGTGGTCTGGTTGGAAATGATGTGGAAGATGATGATGATGATGAGTGGTGTTGTTTTGTTTTGGGTGTTTGTGTTCTTGGTTTGGGTTTTTGATCGGTGAGAATGATCGATATTTTGTTTGTCTTTTTCAATTTGATTTGAATCTGGTTGGGTAGAAAATAATGTTGAATCTAGTTTTAGATCTCCATAAATCTTCAATTTTTATTTATTTATTTTTTTGGTTATTTGATAAAAGAGATGGAATTGATCCAATGATCTAGAATTAATAAATAAAAATTTGAAAATTGGATTTGGTGGAGATCCACTTTCCATCTCATTAGATGGACGGTCTGGAATAAAAAAAGAATTTAAAATTTTTGAAAAATTAAATTCTTTTTTATTTTTAATTTATGTTTTTAAAATTAAATAAAAAATAAAAGAGATCCCTCTTTTTTTCAATTCTTTTTTTTTTGTTTTATTTTTTTTGAATAATTTTATTTATTTAATAAATATATTGAGGGTTAAATGGTCATTTTCATATTAGATTGAAGGATAAAACGATCATTTGACTGTGATGATTGACGGTCAAACTTTTTTTTGGATGGAAAAGGTAATAGAAGGGGGAGATTTTACATTAATTTCATTTTAGGGGGGAGACCGGCTAATATGGACAAACCATGTCCTCACTTTTCTTATAGTTTCATTTTAGGGGGAAAATGATAATATCCCTTAAAACAAATATAGAAATATGACTATTTTTAATCCTATCTTATCCCATCTTATATAACAAATATGGTCTAAGAGTTCTCATTCCCCGCTAATTACACCCGACTCCAATATAGAAAAAAGTGAGATAACTTTAAGAACTATAGCTCCACGTAATTTGCATTCATTTGGCATTAAAATTACATTAATACGCTTTAAAGATTTGAAAAGAAATAAAAATAAAAATGTGTCTATACTATTAATAATGAAGGATATATATATATATATATATATATATATATATATATATATAAAAGTAATGATAAGCATCTCAAATTTCTTCCCAAATGGTGTTGACATGTGAGGTGTGAGAATGATATGCAATCAGAAGAAAATCCTGAAGTTATGGAGAATGATATGCAATAAGAAACAAGCAATAACGAAGAAGTGAGTTTTTAATTATTTTTAAACTTATAAAGTTTTTGTTTTCCACTTAAATTCCAAGAATTTTGACACAATTTTGGTGCTATCAAAGTTTAAATATATCATATCCCTGTCATACTCTTTCCGCAGTGTTGGTGCGAATTTTTTGTTTTGACAACAAGCTGGAAAAAAAAAAAAACAAAACATAGAGAAACCTGGATTTTTGTTATTGATTTTGATAAAAATCATTAGCTATACAGAGAGAGGCTATTTATAGTCTCCTGTATACATACTCAATAGTTGCATATATGATAAAATTAAAATTAAAAAATAATAATGGGTAATATTAAAATTAAATAGAGTGTCTTTATAATATGAGTCTCAAAATATAAAGGGATAACTTTTAGAGTTTTTTATTTTTTATTTTTTTATTTTTTTATTATTTATTTATTTATTTATTTAAAATTTTAGAATGGATTGTTTTTAGAAAATAAGTGTAAAAATAAAAAATTAGATTGTTAAAAGAAACTCTTAAAAAAAGAAAAAAAAAAAGTAAAATGATATATATCCAAATTTCTTTTTTCAAATGGTGTTGACACGTGAGGTGTCAACATCACGTCACTTACCACATAATTTCATAATTTATAAGATGTTGACATCTCATGTGCCAACACCATTTGGGAAAAAAAAAATGGATATATATCATTTTACTTTTTTTTTTTTTAAAGAAACTTTTTTTTAAGAGTTTCTTATAACAATCTAATTTTTTCTTTTTTACACTTAATTTCTAAAAACAATCTATTATAAAATTTTAAATTAAAAAAATTTATAAAAACACTTTCTTTTGTTCCAAAATTATCCCTTTAACTTTTGAGACTCCTATTCTAAAGACACTCCATTAAAAATAAATAAAAAAAATAAAAAAAATAAAAAAAATAAAAAATAAATAAAAAATCTAAAGACACTCTATTTAATTTTAATATTAGCCATTATTATTTTTGAATTTTAATTTTAACGTATATACAACTATGAGTATGTATACATGAGACTATAAATAGTCTCTCTTTGTATAGCTAATGATTTTTTTTATCAAAATCAATAACAAAAATCTAGTTTTCTCTATGTTTCGTTTTTTTCCAGATTGTTGTCAAAACAAAAAATTCGCACCAACTTTGTAGAAAGAGTATGACAGGGATATGATATATTTAAACTTTGATAGCACCAACATTGTGTCAAAATTCTTGGAATTTAAGAGGAAAACAAAAACTTTATAAGTTTAAAAATAATTAAAAACTCACTTCTTCATTATTGCTTATTTCTTATTGCATATCATCCTCCATCAATTCTGATTTTGCTTCTCGTTGCATATCATTCTTCATAACTTCAGGATTTTCTTTTGATTGCATATCATTCTCCATCACTTCACAATAAAAAAAACTTTCAAATATTGGATACAAAGGAGAAGACTTTTTAGGGTTTGTAAAACAGTAAAGAGAAAAAAAAAAAAAAAAAGTTGTTTTTGAAAAAAAAAAAAAAAAAAACACTAGTTTGGAGTGTGTTTAGAATTTTTTTTTTTTTTTTTTTTTTTTGTCTAATTTAGTAATTTTAATTCAAGTAAAAATTGTCATTAATAAAAAAAAATGAATTATAAACAGATAATTTGTGGATTGTTAACATCAATTAAAAATGATTTTTTTTTTTTAATGTTTTATATTTTGTTATACATTGTAATGATCATATTATATATATATATATATATATATATATATATATATATATATATGAATATTGATTGAAGTTAGGGTTTTCTAAAATCTTACAAATAATTTACAACTAGAGAGTTTCTAGTGACAATCCATTATTTTCTTTTAACACTCCTCTTCTAAAAGCACTCCAATAAAAAAATTATTTTTAATAAAATTTCTTATTACACTACATTTAATTCCAAAATTACCCTTAAATAAATTTAATAGTCTTATACTATTGTTAATGCAAACCAAACTCCATAAATATACAACAAATATTTTTCTCTTTAACTTCAAAAAAATAAAATGAAACTTTATTTCCTTTTCAACTACTTTATGTCAGTTTCATGGGTTGTAATTAAGATTATACGCATGTATCACAACACACAGAAATAAATCAAAGAGAATTGCGCAATATTTAGCAAGATGAACCGCTATAAAGTGATTTAAAAAATTGAAAACTAACGAAAACATTAAGTTTTCTAATTGTTTTGTGATTGTAAAGTTTAGGGCAACTTATTTATTCGTACTAGTTTCTTGATAGTATAGTTTAGGGTTCATCAAACAAAATAGGGTTTATGGTATGTGTTGAAATGGAATTCAGGTCAAGAATCAAATTTAAACCGGAGAAAAAGTGTGTGAATGCTGGAATGGAAGTGTTGTTCTATGCATGTGTTTTGCTTTTTTGGAAGAGAATAGAATGACGAAATCATTTATGGAACTGAAAATGCGAGACTAGGTGAGCGATGAACTGAAGAAGCAGTAGAGATTTAAAAATAAAAATAAAAAAACAGAGATGAGAATTGAAGAAAGAGAGAAGAGTAGAGTAGTGGGAGAGGAGATATTTGTAAGAATTTTAATCGTGCTTTTAAGTAATTTTAATTAAGGATAAAAATTGTCATTAGAATAAAATTTTAAATTTGAGTGTGTAAAAATAAAAAGTGGTTTGCCAATAACATCTCTTACTACTATACTGATACATTAATTTGTTTTGTTTTTAAAAAGATGGTGATGCCCTTGATTAGTTATATGGTGTGTTTACTAATCAAGAATGAAATAAAAGGGGACAAGATGAGGTTGGTTAAGTGGTAAAAACCTCTCACACCTACGCCACGAGATTGTGGGTTCAAGTCCCCTGTCCTCCAAAATACCCGAATTTATGTAATATTTCAAAAAAAAAAAAAATGAAATAAAAGGGAATCAAGTTACATGGGAAAATGAATGAGAAAAGGGAACTTTTCCTTAATTTAATTCCTGATTTGTGTGTGAGATCCATATAATTTGATTCCCACATGATTTTAATTAACATAATAATCACAAATTAATAATTATATCCATTTTCACTCATTAGGATTTATCATTGATAAATGCGCTCTTAATATTACATAAGATACAATTGCAAAAATTTTAAAAAAAAAATTTTAAAAAAAAATTAGAGGGATACATATGTAAAAGTCCATTCCTGATTAGTTTCTACTTTTTGTTTATTTTATGATGATGAGTTGTTATGAGGTTGAGAATATTAAAAGTCTCCATTCTTGATTAGTTTCTACTTTTTGTTTATTTTATGATGATGAGTTGTTATGAGATTGAGAATATATATAGTTTTTCTCTCCTCATGATTGAACTAAACTTTTAAGATTAAGACGAGACTTGTGAGTTAGGGCCGGTTTGGTATTACTATAACTTTTATAATAATCACTGTTAACTGTGCTAAAAGAATAATCAGCTATGAAGTTAATCAACAGATGTTTGGTTAATTATAGTTTTAAAACTACTGTACATCTCAAAAGCAGTATATATATGTTTGGTAATTTTATTTTAAATGTTCTAAAATTAATTATAATGACTAAAATAGACATGATTGTAGAACATTATTTCATTTTTTTCATTAATGATATATATATATATATATATATATATATATATATTAAATCAATATTTAAGTTGAATATTTAAATTTGAAATTTTTTTTCATAAGAACAATAAAAATATTTTATAAATCAAATCAATATTTAATTAGAATATTTAATTTTAAAATGAAATAAGGTATATAATTGATTTTAGTTTGATTTCATAAGGATAATAATGATATTTTAAAAGATTCATTAAATACTGAAATAGATTATTCCATAATCACTTTTAAAAAGTAACTCCCTGCCTACTTCTCAAAATCACTGTCAAAACTTACCAGATTATCAATTAATCATTTTTGGAAGTTTTACCAAACTTCATTTAATGTCAAAATTATAGAAAAAGTTGATTTTAACTTCTCAAAAGCAATACCAAATTGGCCCTTATTAATTAAGTTTAAGAAGACTTTGACTAAACTGAAGTATGTGAATCTAATGGTTGATAGTTGTGGAACTGATATATAAAATCAGTTCGTCTTGAGGAGAGAAAAACTAATATATATATATATATATATATATATATATATATATATATATATTATAGGAATGGACTTTTGCATATACATATATATATATATATATATCCCATAGGGGGCATGGTCCCCAGCCAAGGAAAATTCGGTAAAATATTCATTATATGCCTATCATGATATGTTGTATGAACTATGAAGATGATAATTGCAACTTATGCCCTTCATTTTATTAATAATATAGTTTTCTTCTATTTTTTTTTTACCAAGACAAAATCAATCCCTTTTGGTATTTATTTTCTTATGATTTCAGACATTATTTCATAATCTAGTCTATATATGGGTTTAACTACCACACAATATAGTTACAGGGTAAATTTTCAATTATTGGATTTCAATTCAAAGGTTTACAAAAATCAATGATTTGAAAATTTATAAGAAATTAAAACTAAAAAGAAATAACTTCGTCTCGTAATTACTCTCGCAGCTGTACATGAACTGTATAGTAGCTAAATCCGTCTATATATATGTATGTATATTTTTTTTTATTAGGTACTCACTAGAACAAATTAAGACTTTCTTTACTATTTTATTATGTAATATCCATATTGTTTTGAGGTGGTTCTTATTGTTTACTCTACATATTTTGTTTACTCGTATTTTTTTCTCCCAAATTCTTTGATTATGTATATTAAAATGGAAATCGTAATGAAATTTAAATAAATTTAATTATAGATCATTTGAGATACAAAATAGAGTAAAGTTCCATTTTGATTCTTAGAGTTAGTGTTATTATTATTATTTTGTATCTTTATCTTTAAGACTAAATGGCATTACATTTTGGTATATTAATATTGAAAATAAATTAAGTGTCAAAATATGGATTTTGGACTCACAAAGACAAAGTGAAGAGAAGATGAGGTATAAAAACCAACCGTAAGTGAAACTATGACGTTTTGAGAAGCAATATAAAAAACTGGGCGAAACAACATTCTTCGCGGGAGGGATCGGTGAAAATTGTCTCGTGAAAACCATTGCTCTAGGTTTCGTCGGACGTTTCGCGGGAGGGACAAAACGAACTGTCCTGCAACAAACAAATCAACACAGCAGTCTAATTTCCAAGCAGATCAAAACAAGATCAAACGACATCGAAACCTTTTGAAAAATATACCGTTAAAAAGGTTTGAATGTCTACTTTCTACTCCATTTTACAATATGGGGTTTCAATGTCTGTAGAAAGAGATATGATCATATGAGTGACCAAAGGTCAGATATGGACAACAATAAGATGCCCAAACTCATGGTATAGGACCATGTGAGCTAAGACCTATTCAAGAGAAGAATTGGACCTTCTCAAGTGGTAAACCATAACGCTAAGAAAAGCACATCATCATGCATGCACAGACATTTCTTGTCAATCGTCTGGAAATGAATTACACCATATAAAACCACACTTAGGCCTAAGAATGAAGTGTAAGTGCGATTGTGAAGAGAATGCACACATAAGCAATAATGTACAAATGCATGTCAATACAAATGCATGTAAGTTTGTGTGTGTGTGTGTGCGTGTGTGTGTGTGTGTGTGCAACTATTCTCTTCAAGAGTCAAGTCAAGTGATATACCTTACGCTTTTGCTCTTGAAGTCACAGAGATGCTTGAAAGCTTGCCATCAAGAACCTAAGTTATCCATTACAAGATCATCCTTAATGTGGTTTGTCATGAAATAATCCAATCACAAAAATGAGTACAAATATATTTTTCTTGCGTGACCTTTAATATTATTTTCTGTCTTGTGCTAAAGTTCCATTTTGATTCTAAGAGTTAGTGTTAATATTATTATTTTGTATCATTTTCTTAAAGTCTAAATGGCATTACATTTGGTATATTAATATTATTTTTTTTGTGTGACCTTTAATATTATTCCCACCCCCGGCCCCAATTAAGGCCGGTCTTGAGATTTTTGAGGCTCGAGGTGAACTATTGAAATTGAGGCCCTCAATATTCTATGTATATTTACTTGATTATACAATCATATACCTTATTGAAATTTTATTTTCTAAAACACTTATAAGAAGATTTTTGATTCCTTTACCTTCTTGAATTTTAACAAAACTAGAAAAGAAAAACAAAAAGAGGGTTTTCGAAAAAAAAAATGTATTAATTTAATTACCTTCGAAACAACAACAACGATATCTGAATTTTCATATCAAGAGAGTCTTGAAAAACCCTAATTTGATTTTTAATTTTTATTTGATGTCTAATAAGATACCAATGTCTTTAATTTTTGTTTAGAGATATAAAAGAGGATTATTTAATTTGTGACAAACTCGATTGTTGGTAAGATTCAACCCCACATTTGATCCAATGTTATTGTTGTAAGAATGATTGGTGGGCACTTAAAAATAAATAAATTATATATATATACTTTTATGGGCCTGTTTTGTTTAAAATCTTATTTGGACCATATTTTGAAATAATTTTTTTTTAACTACAATTTGGAGGCCCTTTCAAATCGGGGGCCCTAGGTGGTTGTTTCATTAGGCTCCCCCTAGAGCCGAGCCTAACCCCTGGAATTTGAATTTGAAAACAAGGGAACAATCAAATTAACATACAATTATGATTATAATGAGTTTTTTTTTTTTTTTTTTTTTTTAACTTGCATTTTTAGTTTGATTGTGAAATTATATATATATATATATATTTTTATATATATATATATACAGATTTTCTATTATCAGTTCGAACTGATAATAAATATATCAGGACGAAGGATGTGAACCACTAGATTTACATACTTTGACTCAAAATGTATGTACTTGTCAAAACTTCTCCATAATTTGTGGTCCTCATTTTTTGTCCTGATATATATATGTGCAACAAGATAGTAAATTTGCAAGTAAATAAAGAGAGTGGAGGGTTTAGTGAATCGAACACCAATATATAGTGGTTCGGCCAACTTGCTCACTTCCACTCCACCAAGCTTTACAAGCTTGAGTCTCTTCATACTTCAATATCAACAAGCTTTACAAGGGATACAATGGTGATGATCACCTCACCAACAACACTAAGAGAACCGCATTCTCTTACCCTCTCACTACTCACAAGTAGATATCACATTCTTCACAGTTACAACTTGATTTGAGAATCATTTTACAATAGAAAACTCTCACAAGAGTGGATATGAAAGTTTAATTGTTCAAGTCCTTAGCTCAAGAGATGAGAAAGAGAAATGATTTTGCTAAGTAAACTAAGAAAACTCAATAAATGAACCTTTGAAGGCTGATATCAATGAATACTAGGTTGTTGGGAGTCATTTATCTGAGTTAAATGCTTGTATTTATAGTGAAAAGTGAGATCAAGAAATTTTTGTCCATTGGGATGTGCATAAGTGGTTTAAGGTTCTGTTGCAGGGCGGCTGGATACCAACGGGAACAACTAGCCGTTGGACACATAGAATTCAAAAAATTTCACCACTAGGGAGTTGTATCAACCGCTCAAGAGCGAGTCGAAGGACAAGCGTGAGCGTTTGAGTCAATCCTTAAAAGACCTTTATAAATTTTGGTAGATCTGATAGGCCTAAGGAACTTATGACCATTCTAAAATATGTAAATGAGTTCAAGATATAAGTTCATGAAATTTTTGCATAGCCAAGATTGATAAATCTCTTAGAGAAATTAATTCACATAAAGTAAAAAAAATAAAAATTGTAAAACTACAAAAGCTTCTTCCTTATTGATCAACTTATTTGTCCTTGTCTTTTTTACTGTTCCTTTTTCTCTTGGAGTTTTTATATAGACATGACATGAAGCAAGATGTTAATGTCATTCGTTGTCTTATTAATTTCATTTGTATTGAGAATACTTTCCTTTTCCTTCTTTCATGTAAGGAATAAGTTTTCGGTGTTAAGAGGATGTTTCAGTTAGACCTGGCAATGGATCAAATCGAATCGAATATGTGTCGAATGGTAAATGGGTCGAACCCAATTTTACTCAACCCAAACCCACTAATTAGTTTATTGGGTTCTAAAATGTAAACTCAAACTCATTCGTTAATTTAACCCAAAACCGATCCATTTAACCTATTATTTTTTTTTAAATTTTTAGTAATTAATAATTTTAATTGTATAAATAAGAAATATATATATATATATATATATATATATATATAAATATGTGCTTACTCATAACACAAATATAAACAAACATGAAACATATTATAATGTAATTAAATTGAAAACAAATGTAAGGCAAATAGATATTGTGTTCAAATAGGTTGGTTCTTAGTTGTCTAGGGTTTAGTGGTTTACAAACGTTTTTATTAATGAATTTAGGAAATTTTAGGGTCTCTAAACTTTTTTATTAATCAATTTAGGAAATGTAGGGTTTTATTTTGTAAGTACAAATTGAATGTAAAATAATTATAATAATATTATTAAACTAAATGGATGGGTCATGGGTTTTGGCTTTTGACTATTGAGAGGTAAACTCAAACCCGCCCTATTATTTTTTTGGTTTTCATGATCCAATCCATTAATGACTCAACCCAATAAAACTAGACCCATAACCGCTTTTGGTGATTAGGTTTGGGTTGAGTGTAATTCTACCGTGTCTAGTTTTAGTTACTACTCCACGAAGTGCAAAACCAAGATTTTGTGGCTAACAATTATCCTATTTTGTTAAGCAATGTGTTGGTTGCAAAGACATTTGTATGGTCATATCATCATATGTTTAAGCAGCTAAGCTCACACTAATCTTTATTTGTGTACCAAAAGCAAATGCTTGATTATTAATCCCACAAAGATCTTAAAACAAAAACTTAAAGAATTTTTATTTTGTTGCTTATTATGTACATAAGATCATTGACATGACTATTGATAAAGCTAGAAGTTGGTGATATTTATAGGCTGTGAGTAAAATATATTTTACTGAGCTGACATCACATGATATTTTTAGTAAGGGATGAAGAAACAAGTCATGGCGATGGACTCTTGGTTACATTACATGGTACTAATAATACAAAACTTTTTTTTTTTATAGCTTTCAGTTTATACAAATCGACAACTAAAAGAATTGAAACCACTCAACTCATCTAGTTTACCAGGAACTTTAGCATTTCTATCATCACCAAAACCAGACACCACGACTATCAATAGCTTTCACTGAAGTTGAAACCAAGGGCATCCCCCTAAACTCCGCAACAAATCTATTAACACATTCGGTTCTTCTTTCAATGTGACCTCCCAAGCTACTAATTCCGGTTGAACCAATCTCATATATTTTACCTATGGTCACAACATCAATATGTGAAACAGACAATAGATAAAAAGTAATGAAAAAATACAAGAATGATCGAATGTATAGCAAAACCAGCACTACTTTTCAGATAAACAAGAAAACAAGCTGAAGGATATCTGATGAACAAAGGTAAAGCAAAGGCCTTTCTGATAACAAGATGCAGATCAGTTTTTCACATATAATTCACTATGATTTTGGTTGCACTGATATCCTTCAAACTGTTGGACATCGAAACTGCTATCACTTAATAAGTTAATATGGATCAAAAGGCAGTGAGAATACATCTAAAGGCTGACATGAACCGTAGAGTAATTAAAACAGCATCTCAGAAATATGAAATTTCAGCTTAACAGTCCAGACAAGAAAAACGAAGATGTGTTCTTCGGAGGTTATAAGGTATTCATACTATGTACCACATGAAAAGTCTTCAACTAATCCTCCATTCACATGCAATATTCTCACATTTAGCCATCCTTGCTTCAATTTTAGTTTGCACTTGGTTCATCTTGGAAGACTGGTTTAATGGTTTTGTAGTCTAATTCCTTTTGCTTTAAAGTGATCTAACTCAAATTTATCAAGTGAGACTCTGAACATTTTTTTCCCTATATGCAGAAACTTCACAGAAGATAATGCACATAACTAATACAATCACAACCACGCAACAACCAGCAATCCAAAGAAACAATAATGAGAAAAATGAAAGAACAGTATCTGAACCTACTCCCAAAGACTTACTAATATTAATGGCCCACCAAAGAGGTGGCTAGAGGCTGACCCTTTTTCACCAAGCAATCCAGAGCCTTACTAATACTATGTAGACATTCATAAGTGCTCCACCTCCATTGTAATGGAAAAGATAAAAATCTCTTCAAGTAATAACACTAATTTGTTTTCACATATTAACTGTAAATTGTTTTTGCCTGACTTCTGCTAAAATTATAGAACTCATTAAAAACAGTTGCTTCCGTTAGATAGCAACAATGAATATCAAAATGTCATCTAAGATGGTTTCTATCATTCCAATATAGACCGGTGACTGCACCAAAAGAGCTGTGTGAGCTAATTGTATTGCTAACCCCAAACTCCTCCTCTTTGTTAATATCTATTTTCCACAACCCAAGGATAAAAGATGTCAACCCGATGAAACCCATTAAAACGGAAGAAATATATGGCTCCTTAATGAAAACAGTATAGCTTTTGGTAGTTGTATATTGTTCAAATTAACATTTTAATATTAGATACCAAACAAAAAACTATAACTTATGCACATTTATGTTCAATAAACAAGTTAAAATAGGTAATTTTTGTCAGAGTATCATTTACCTTTCACCCATATAGGTGGAGCACCAGACACATTGGCAACAAGAAATGACATTGCAATATCTTCACAGTTCCTGGTGAATCAATCCAACATTTAGGAGGGAAACAAAGCCCGAAAGAAGAAAAGATGTTTTAAATAATCTACTGACAAATAAATAAGTTGAAGAAGAACCTGTTTTTGGTTATGAATTGTCTTATAGATGCTGGCATCTCATTTGTGTATATGCGAAGATATTTTTTGTGGAAAAAGGCAGCCTTTGAGAGTACCATACTGTATGTACCGGTCCACCAAACAGACCACCACCCGCTATATATGTAATAAACCTTATTGCCTAGCTGGATAAAGATTGAACAAATTCAGATTATGTGGTTTCCAGATTCAAACTTAAGCAAAATATATAAACGATTGGATTGTTAACAGATAAGAGTCACAAACTGACACTTGCAAGCAAAAAACTTTGCTTGATCAAGTATTCAAGTCAATAAATCACTCAAACAACCCAATCAAATAGTTTATATACAGAAAATGGGGAAGTAGGGGGGGCATACCGATTGAGATTGATCAACGTAAACCTTGCGGGGTACGAATCCAACCATTGTATAAGGTGCACTTTGCCAAACATCAAAAGCCAACTTGACAGAAGAGCAAGGAAATATAACATCATCATCAACTGAAAAAACAGCATCAACATCCAAATCCTTAATCTCTTTGAACCTATTGTTCAAGCTGTCTTCGTGATTGATATCAAATTTGAGTTCAACTCTAGAGTTCTTCTTCTGGACAAGATGGTGTAAAAATATGTCAAGAGAGTGAGAAGGTGGATCAGGCTCACTCCAGACTATATGTATAGAATGGAGACCAGGGCACGTGGCATAGTGGGAAATGGACTGCTTCAATAGATCGTATCTCTTCCAAGTGTTGATTAAAATAGCATAACCCTTGCTGTGACTGATTGCACAAATCCAAATCAGATTAATTACCTAATTTGGCGATCAAGTAAAATAATAATAATAATAGTAATTATGTTAAATTAAAACACAAACCTCGAGTTCGGATCGAGAGATAGAGTAGTAGTAGTAGAGTCGTCGTCGATTTTGAAAGAAGCGCGTGTGAGGAGTAGAATAGCCGTAAAAGCGATGCAAAAGCAAAGGAGGAGCTTGATCTTGAGAGGTCCGATCATTTGTCTCAACCTCTGAACCGTTCGACGGTGGTTATTTAACAAGCTCCCTCTCATCACCATCGATTCCTTCGCTTTCTCAGATCAAGTAACAACATATATTTACTGCTCATGTTCAACCAGATTCAAGCTTTTGGATCAATGTGTTGCTGTGCTGATGTACGCATGGCCGTCATTATTGAATTTTTTTTGTTTTTTTAATATTTTTTTAATGGAGCAAACAGCAGTCCGTAGAAAATACTGTATTTCGATTAGCGAATCCACATGATAAGAGGAGGAATCAACAACCAATCAGAATTCAGATGCATTTACAGGTGGGTTGAGTGTACGTTCGCTTGGTTTATTCGATATTTAATTTTTGGGACAATTGCACAAACATACCCTGACTTTAACACATATATGAGGCATAATCCAATTTTACCAAAATTGCAAGAAAATACCCTTGACTAACCGTTGACTGACAGTTGACTAACCGTTGACCATACTAAATGATAAAATGACCAAAATGCCCTTCTTTAATGTTTTATTAATTTTTATTTTTAAAAAATACTGTAAATAGTAAAATAATTAAAAACTAATTAATTAACAATATAAAATTTAGAAGTCAAATATTACAAAATGTACAAATTACCCCTCAATATTATAATATTTTTAATTTTTTAATTGTTTGATAACTGTTAATTATATATTAAAAGCCAACCAAAACAATTTAAATATATATTTTTTTTAAAGAAAAGCAAATCAAATTAAATGTTAAAAGCAAAAAATAAATAGCAATTGATCTCCATGGAGACCTACGAAATCTCCATTAGCGTAGTTTTTTTTTTTAATATTTGGTTGAATAATGGAGATTTCGTAGGTCTCCATGGAGATCAATTGCTATTTATTTTTTGCTTTTAACATTTAATTTGATTTGCTTTTCTTTAAAAAAAATATATATTTAAATTGTTTTGGTTGGCTTTTAATATATAATTAACAGTTATCAAACAATTAAAAAATTAAAAATATTATAATATTGAGGGGTAATTTGGACATTTTGTAATATTTGACTTCTAAATTTTATATTGTTAATTAATTAGTTTTTAATTATTTTAATATTTACAGTATTTTTTTAAAATAAAAATTAATAAAACATTGAAGAAGGGTATTTTGGTCATTTTATCATTTAGTATGGTCAACAGTTAGTCAACAGTCAGTCAACGGTTAGTCAAGGGTATTTTCTTGTAATTTTGGTAAAATTGGATTATGCCTCATATATGTGTTAAAGTCAGGGTATGTTTGTGCAATTTTCCCTAATATATAATTAACAGTTATCAAATAATTAAAAAATTAAAAATATTATAATATTGAGGGGTAATTTGTACATTTTGTAATATTTGACTTCTAAATTTTATATTGTTAATTAATTAGTTTTTAATTATTTTAATATTTACAGTATTTTTTAAAAATAAAAATTAATAAAACATTAAAGAAGGGCATTTTGGTCATTTTATCATTTAGTATGGTCAACGGTTAGTCAACTGTTAGTCAACGGTTAGTCAAGGGTATTTTCTTGTAATTTTGGCAAAACTGGATTATACCTCATATATGTATTAAAGTCAGGGTATGTTTGTGCAATTTTCCCTTATTTTTTTTATATATAAGTGGATTGGGCGTATATATCAGATTCAAATATTTCAGTTTTTCGACATTTTTATTTAGAATTAATTGCACTGATGTATCCGACATTCTACAATAGAGCAAATTGCACTGTACCTTCTTTGGGGTTTGACATTTTATTGTTTGTGCATAATAGTGTAATTTACTATTTATAATATGTTAAAAATATTTAAGTTTTGCATAATTGACCGAAAAGACCTAGGTGTTAGTTGACTAACTAGAAACAATAATTCTACATACCCTCGGCACTGCATCCCCTTTGCGTCCCCTTTGCCTATGTGGCAAAATTTTTTTACACGTGGAACTCTCCTTCTTCAAATCTGTCTTTCTTCAAATCTGTCCCAACTCTGAAACACTGAAACACTAAGGGCCCGTCCTGCAAGCCGTTTTTTATTTTTGTTTTTCGAAAAGAAAAATGAAAATGAAAACAGTGTTTTTGGTTTCATTTTTGAATTCCGAATACGCGTCTAGTAGCATTTACTGGAATCCGTATTTTAAAAATAAAAACGAAAAAAACGCGTCCGGTAGGATAAATCGAAAACTTTCGAAAATTGAAATATCAATTTTTAAGTTTTGTTTAATATTAAAACAATTATAAATAAATGATTAAATAATTAATAAAAAAATATTTTATAATTTAATTTAGGGTTTACAAATTTAACAGTAGAATAGGAACATGAAGGAGAAGAAGACCGATCGGCCCAGAGAGGAAGAAGAAGAAGACCGATCGACCCAGATCGGCGGCAGAAGGAGGAGGAGGAAGAAGAAGAAGAAGAAGAAGAAGAAGAGGACCAATCGACCCAGATCAGCGGCGGAAGGAGGAGGAAGAAGTCGACGGCGGAAGGAGGAGGAAGAAGAGGAAGAGGACCGATCGACCCAGATCGGCGGCGGAAGGAGGAGGAAGAAGTCGACGGTGAAAGGAGGAGGAAGAAGAAGAAGAAGAAGAGGAAGAGGAAGAGGAAGAGGAAGAGGACCGACTGATCGACCCAGATCGGCGGCGGTGGGAAGGAGGAAGAAGAAGAAGGAAGAAGAAGTCAGTAAAAAAAAAAATTATTAAAATAAAATATATATTAATGATATGAGACCCACAACATTTGGAAAACAAAACCAAAAACAAAAACAAAATCAAAAACAGTTTTTTTTTTTGTATTTCAAAATTTCCACTTTTAACACTTGGCTTTGTTTTTGTTTTTGTTTTTGATTTCTGAAAATAAAATGAAAAACGGTTTACAGGACACGAATTCGAAATCATTTTTGGAAAATAAAAACAAAAACAGCTGAAAACAGCCTGTAGGACGGGGGCTAAACCTTTCTCTTCAAAATTGAAATTTCAATCCCTAGCTTCTTCTTCGAATCTCTCCTCCTTCGAATCTCGTCTTCTTCAAATCCGAAACCACTCCTTCTTCTCTTCCCAAGTCTGAAACACTGAACATTTCTTTGATTCTCTTCAAAATCCCCATTTAAGCCCTAGCTTCTTCTTCGAATCTGGGTCCTCGTCTTGTTCAAATCCGAAGCTGGTTTGGTCCTGTTACTGGTTCGAATCTTCAATTTGGTCTTCGATTGAAGGTCGTCAATTTCGTCAAGCTGGTCGTCAATTTGGTCTTCGATTGAAGGTCGTCTTCTTCACCTCTGTTAAGGTTCAACTGGTTCGACTGTCAATTTGGTCTTCAAATTCATCAATTTGGTCTTCAATTTGGTTCAACTGGTTCGATACTTCAATTTGGTCTTCGATTCGATTCTTCAACTGGTTCAATTCGGCTGTCTTCAAGGTTAGCATTTCTGTTAGCATTCTTGCTTATAATTCTGTGCTTATAAGAATTTCTTGCTTATAATTCTGTGCAATAACCAAAATGCTTTGTGTTGCTGTGTTTTGTTTTTCTGCTGGCGATTGCTTTTTGCTTGTTTTGGTTGTGTCTGTCTGTATGGCGCAGCGGGCTCTTTGCCTCATTACTTGACTTCTTGTTGCTGCTCTTCTTTATTTCATTCAATAAATTCTTATATTTTGAAAAAAAAAATTCTGTGCAAAATAATCCTGTGCAAAATAATCATGTGCAAATCCTGTGCTTGCGTTCTTTATTTGTTTGTCTGTGCCTGTTCTGTTCCTTTCTGTTCTTTTTCTTTGTTAGCTCTGTGTTATGTTTTCTTAGCCGGGTGGTTTCTAGTCCGGGGGGGGGGGGGGGGGGGGGGGGGGGGGGGGGGGGGGGGGGGGGGGGGGGGGGTTTGTGTTTGTAGGTGTTGCTGGCAATGTTTGCTCTGTGTTTTGTTTATAGGGGTCTGCCCCTTCCTTTTGCTGTTGGCTTTGGCCTTAATAATTTGCAGTTAAAAAAAAAAAAAAAGTTTGAATCTATTGAGTTTGAAACTGTTTAATGCATGTGGTTTTTTGGATTTTGCATCTAACAAATTATAATAGGCAATGTTAGAATGTCATCATCATCATCAATGTCTTCTTCGTCGTTTGCAAAATGTACTTTGAGACAACCACACTGCTTCTGTAAAGTCGAAGCGACATTGAGATACTCAAGTACAACAAAAATCCAGGACGACCCTTTTTAGGGTGTCCAAAATTTAACACTGGGGTAACTACATTTGTACCTCTCACATTTTCATTTTATACTGATTAATATGTTAGATGTCTAATATTTTTTATAAATTATTGAAATGATTAGGGATCACCATACTGTAAATTCTTCAAGTGGGCAGATAGTAATGAAGAGATCCTGTTCCAACTTCAAGTATTTAACAATGAACTGTTAAATAAGGAGAAAGAGGTCCAGAAGATACTGGACGATGTGGAAATGACGAAGAATGAGCTTCGTAAAAGAGTGGATGATGTCGAGAAGAGAGAGATGGTGGTATCCACTAAAGAGATGATGCTTCTGGAAAAAGAAACTGAGTTGAGGCATGGACGAACACTACTATGGGTGTATTTTACAATTTTATTTGTAATAGCATGTTACTTGATAGTGTTTTAAGTAATTGTTGCCTAGTGTTAGTATCTATGTATTGGACTCTGTACATTCTAATGTAAATATATTAAGTTCAACTTCTTGCTGTCTGGATGATCATATTAAGTTTTTGGCTACCCCAATATTTTGTTCAAACTTGATGAACATGAAAACTGGAAGCAACAAATAATCAAAACTTGATGAACATTTTTCAGACTTTGATAACCTCCAAAGTAATTCTTCTGGAACTCATGAAAATTTATAATTTATGGCACCAGTGAAGGATCAGCCTACTAGAGAATAAGCTTATTGTGTTTGGGTAGCCATTGATGTAAATTTCACTTCAATGACATATTCAGTTTCTTACTTATTCAAACAACCAGAATATATCCACCGACACAAGCTAACTTATGCTTTCAATCCCATTGGCACAATTAAGAGCTATATTAAATATGAAAATCTCACAAATTTGATAATTACATTAATGTAAATATGCACTCGGTGTAAAAAACTCAGTTTCCCTTGAAATGTAAGCAAATTAAACCACCAAATATAAGAATATAAAACCAAAAAATAAAAACAAAACCAATTGCAACCTAGCAGAAACCCTTTTGTGTTCCCATGCATCTGATTTATCAACTTAATTGAACAACAAAATTTTACTTCTATGAAAATGATTTTAACAAACTTGACACATTTGTGAGGTTAAACAATTAAATGACATGCAACCATCGAACTACAAACTTCACCAACTATGGTAATGGCAGAACCAACATTCAAGTCAGATTCACCTACTGATTTATCACAGGTACATAAACAGAACTGCTACTCAATATATAAACATTTCAAATTCTAACAAGTTCAAAATAACTTGTTTTCCATTCGAGCAACTGCTACTCAACCAAGTCAATCTATGGTGGCAAAAAACAAAGAAAACAAGCCCACAAGTTCTACAAAATATATTACATATTCCCCACTGATTTGGCCGAACATATGTATCATTTCTTTTTGACTGATAACATATTCCCCACTGCATTTTAAGTAGCTTGCGTTACATTTGAAACTAAGATCACATCCTTTAGTTTTTCCATCGTATCTGAATTTGCCCGAGTTCCTTTCTCATACTACAAGCAAAGAAAAATGCAATAAGTTATATTTCAACACATCATGAATTACATTTACAAAAAATAATGGACTCATTTTTCTAAAAATACCCATATAAAAGCACTAAAGGCATATAAAACCACACACTGACATACTCAATTAGGTAGTATAACAAACATTGATAAATACTCATTTTGGCACACACACTGACATACTCAATTAGGCATATATACTCATTTTGGCAGTATAACAAACATTGATAAATATCCATATTTTTTTTTGAACGGTAATAGTTTATTAAAGAGGCCAAACTAGCCAAGGCATAAAAGCTACACCACCCAACAAAGTCAAAAGCCAGGAAAGCTACACCACCCAAACATAGCCTGCAGAAAGCACACAAACAAACAAACCATGCCCTTTTTCGAGATAAGCTCCAACACAACACTCCATGCCCTTATTTTGAGCAACCACCTTCTCTCAGAAAACTCTGCCAAGGAAAGAAGTTCAAAGCCTTCATTTCCTATACTGTCCCCCTTGCCTTTAATGATCTCAGACTTCCCATTTGAATTTCGAAATTCTGATCCCATGACTTTGTTTTTAACTTTCTTATTGATAAATATATATACTCAATTAGGCATATATACTCATTTTGGCAGTATAACAAACATTGATAAATATCCATATAAAAACACTAAAGGCATAAAATACCCTGACATAGTCAATTAGGTAGCAAGTTGAATTACCTAAAAATTGTAGCTTACACTTTCTTGACTTTGATTTACTGTTCCTTGGATCTGAGTTCCACTAATGTTAAAAGCTGCGCTCTCTGGAACGGCCTAGTGAGAAATACTCGTAAAAACCCAATCAAAAATTAGAATTCAAATATAACATGTTTGCTTCAAATATACCTGCACGTGTCCAGCATTTGCAATATCCATATCTGAGTGGCCAAATAACGATCTCTGTGTGTTCAAGATGGGTGCATCTCCTCCATCTCGCTAATAATCAAATAGCAAATAAAAAATAAGAATACAAAATTGTCATACTATCTCATGTCAAAGTGGCATAAAAAAAAATCATATTAAATAAACACACCTCTTTGCGTTTCCCCTTTGCTTGTGTTTTTTTCTCTTTCGCTTTAACTTTTCACATATCTTTCTCCATCCTGGATGCTCTCCTCAGAGATGGGGGTCTGCCTTTCCCACGCACAACATTTGGACTAAGTACTTGCTCAGAACCACCGACAGTAGTTGCGTC
Organism: Acer saccharum; assembly: GCA_030490815.1. Classification (NCBI taxonomy): domain Eukaryota; kingdom Viridiplantae; phylum Streptophyta; class Magnoliopsida; order Sapindales; family Sapindaceae; genus Acer; species Acer saccharum. The sequence goes on along the minus strand of CM059877.1, from coordinate 27,352,091 downwards.
CCCTCTTGTACAACCAACATTAGAACCTGTTTGGGTCATCGATGGGGGTTCTTGGTTGGCACGATACAAATCAATCATGCCATATAACTTCGCTTTCGCATCCTGAGTATGCTCTCTCGATCCCGCTGCAAGAGTAATCATCTGATAACAGATATTCAACATCTCAGAATATCTATTAGAATCTGCCCGTTGTTCCCCTGCATCATAGCTACCATGGATCAATGTGTATCGCCTTTTGATGTCCTTCCTCCATCGATCTAAAATATAGCTATCTGGTAAAAATTTTATCTTGTTACATCTGAATACAGCCAAAATGTGCCTACATAATATCCCCCTCATCTGGAATAATCCACAAGAACACTTTGCAGATGAATCTTCTTCACTAAAGTTCACAGAATATGTAACCAACTTAGTAAACTCTGCCGAATGAACTTCATCCTTTACTAGATATGTCTTTACTGCACCATCAGTGTTATGTAACTGTGGATTCATATCGATCATGCCAGTAACTTGCTGTTGTACTTCCTTGAATTTAGAATTTGTGTACAACTCTTGAAACCTCTTCTCAATTGGAGATCTAGATATGCAGGGGGTTGTGACACTAAATGAGTGGAAGTCTGCAACATTTTCATTCTCAATTTTTTTTTCAATGCATTGTCAAACTGGTCGACAAACTCTTTCAGGTTGGTCTTAGCATGAATATACCCGTCAAAAAAGGCATTCATGCTCTCACTCCGCTGCGTTGTACTCATTCCAGCCCAAAAGTAGTCTTTCAAGAATGCTGGAACCCAATGCTCACGCTCAGCATATAGACTTTGCAACCATGCATTCTCATGCAAATTGTATGTGGTAATTAATTGATCCCAACTAGTTTCAAACTCTTCAACACTTTGGCTATCATAGACAGATTTCATCAATGCACTTTTCATCCCAGTTTTGTAGGAAGCATAGGAACCCAGCTTTTCAGGGACTTTCTTAAGTATATGCCATAGGCAAAATCTATGTCGGGTCGTTGGGAAAACAATAGCAATTGCATTTTTCATTGCCCTATCTTGGTCAGTGATAATAGCTTTAGGAGCTATACCATCCATACACTGCAACCAAGTCTGGAATAACCAAACAAAGGTCTCCGCATCCTCATTGGAAATCAATCCTGCTCCCAAGAGAATTGACTGTCCATGGTGGTTTACACCAACAAATGGTGCAAACGGCATCCCATATCTATTCGTCAAGTATGTGGTGTCGAATGTGACCACATCACCAAAATATTGGTAGGTTGCTCTACTACGGGGGTCTGCCTATAAGACATTCTTTAACCTTCCATCATCATCTAAATCCATCAATGCAAAGAACCCCAGATTTTTGTACTGCATCCTGAGAAAATACTCTCGCAGTGCACCAGCACGACCTGAGCCAAGTCTAAGATGTCTTGCCTTGTCGATGTAATTACGACAATCCTTTTCCAAAAACGGGAGGTTCTCAAATCCACATGCGCCAACAACAAGAGATCCAAAACTCTTGTTCATTCGGACACCAGCAATATCATTTGTATCTAGAACTCTTTTCACAGCGTCACTTACTTCTCTATTAAATCGAAAGAAGCGGGATTTCTTTGGACTGAGGCCGTGGTTATGGATATTATGAACTGTTGTCAACCGAAGTTTTCCATCACATCTTAAGGCATTAATCTTTGCCTTACATTCCGTCTTTCCTGTCGGACGTTTGGCGACACTCAAAGTCCTATTACGAGCTTTCCCACCACGAGAACAAGCAAGGGTGACATACCTAGCAATCTGATCTTCTCCCCTGTCAGTCCTTTTTGTTATCACCCCAAACCCGCATTTCTTACCATAAGATTTATAATAACTCAATAAATCTTCAAGGGAATTAAACTCCATCCCCTTCTTTGACTCCTCAATCATATCATCACCATCCATATCACCATCCATATCACCATCGATATCACCATCGATTTCACCATCGATTTCAACATTCTGACATGTCCCGGAACTACAATCCTCCGTTTCCTGTGGATTTGGTCTATCCCTATTAAATTCCGCAGATGGGGGATTTGAGCTACTCGGTGTTAGCATAGATGGGTGTTCTTTCCCGTTTCCCATGCTGAGAAGGAGAAAATGTTGTTGCACAGAATTATAAGCAAGAAATTCTTATAAGCACAAAATTATAAGCAAGAATGAAAACAGAAATGTTTTTGCACAGAAATGCTATACTGAACAAGGATTCTGTACTTAAAACAAGAAATATAAGAATTTTTGCACAGGATTATTTTGCACAGAATTTTTGCACAGGATTAGTTTGCACAGAATTTTTTTGCACAGAATTTTTGCACAGGATTATTTTGCACAGAATTTTTTGCATAGGATTATTTTGCACATAATTTTTTTTTTCAAAATATAAGAATTTATTGAATGAAATAAAGAAGAGCAGCAACAAGAAGTCAAGTAATGAGGCAAAGAGCCCGCTGCGCCATACAGACAGACACAACCAAAACAAGCAAAAAGCAATCGCTAGCAGAAAAACAAAACACAGCAACACAATGCATTTTGGTTATTGCACAGAATTATAAGCAAGAAATTCTTATAAGCAAGAATGCTAACAGAAATGCTAACCTTGAAGACAGCCGAATTGAAACAGTTGAAGAATCGAATCGAATCGAAGACCAAATTGAAGAATCGAACCAGTTGAACCAAATTGAAGACCAAATTGACGAAATTGAAGACCAAATTGACAGTCGAACCAGTTGAACCTTAACAGAGGTGAAGAAGACGACCTTCAATCGAAGACCAAATTGACGACCAGCTTGACGAAATTGAACCAGCTTGATGAAATTGACGACCTTCAATCGAAGACCAAATTGAAGATTCGAACCAGTAACAGGACCAAACCAGCTTCGGATTTGAACAAGACGAGACCCAGATTCGAAGAAGGACAGATTCGAAGAAGAAGCTAGGGCTTGAAATGGGGATTTTGAAGAGAATCAAAGAAATGTTCAGTGTTTTAGACTTGGGAAGAGAAGAAGGAGTGGTTTCGGATTTGAAGAAGACGAGATTCGAAGGAGGAGAGATTCGAAGAAGAAGCTAGGGCTTGAAATTTCAATTTTGAAGAGAAAGGTTCAGTGTTTCAGTGTTTCAGAGTTGGGACAGATTTGAAGAAAGACAGATTCGAAGAAGGAGAGTTCCACGTGTAAATTTTTTTTGCCACATAGGCAAAGGGGACGCAGTGCCGGGGGCACGTAGAATTATTGAACTAGAAAATAGCTTAAAAATCTTCCCCTATCAACTCTCTTTTAAACTTTGTTCTAGTATTGGGTATGGCTAGGTCATGCCTGATTGAATGTGTTAAATGACAAGACTATGAGTGTATGCATAACAGGATTCCATCTCTATCTTCCCGCTATTAGACATGTAATAGAAAAACAATGTTTTTTTTTTTTTTTTTTTTTTTTTTTTTGATTATACAACAAACCGGTGAGATTGGGCTCTACAAATTACTAAGGAAACAAACTTTTTTTTTTTTTTTTTACAATATCTATTAATTCAGGACCAGGTATTTATTTAAAAACTTTCGTCATTGGTAGGATTCGAATCGTTAACCTAGAAGTTATTTACCCAAACTCTAAGCTCGTTCATCTACCAGCTGAGCTACGCCCGTATTGGTAAAACCAAACACATTTCTAAAATTCAAATAAAACAAATTCAACACACCTGTTCACAATCTACAAATTCAGCACAAACAAAGCATATCCGTGCTTGCTAGGAAAACCAGCAAAGTTTGAAAGTATGATTGCACATACAGTATTAGAGGCTGTTTGTTTTTTTCAATTTAAGACTTAGGGGTCGTCTTTTTTTTTTTTTTTTTTTTTTTTTCTACTTAAAACTTAATAGGTATAAATTGAACTCATTAAGTTGTTTTATTTGTTTTTTTTTTTTTTAAGTGGTCAAACAACTTAAAAATATCAAAAAACAACTTAAAATAAAAAGTAAAAAATCATAAATTCCAAATCATTAGATTATAATTAAAATATTCTCTTCCAAGTCTATCATCCCAAAAAAGATATATTTCCAAATTTATCTTAATTTGATATGGTGTAGAATTTTTTTTTCTTTTAATATATTTATTATTTTAAACAGGTTTTAGGAAAAAAAAAAAAAAAAAAGCCCTAATTGCTTCTCATACTGAAATTTTTCAAGGATTGAACAATTGAATTTCTCTTCTACCAAATCCCAGTAAGAACTTTTTTTTTTTTTTTTTTTTTTTAAAAAAAAAAAAAAAAAAAATCTAACTATTCGTATAGTGCTCAATAATTGTGTCTATCATATTGAGTAGATTTCGTGGCTTGAAGATTGTTGACGGTGATTTTTCGTGGTCACCCAGTCAACGGTTTGATTTAGGTTTATACTACTTTTTGAATGAGAATGATTGAAAATCAAGAAGAATAATAAACACAATTACGTGGTAAAACTCCGATGACCGGAGAAACATCCACGGGTTGTTGCCTAAGCAACGAAGTAAAATCCACTATGAAAAACTATTACAAAATATTGTACTTTGATCTCCCTTGCTATTTCTCACGTACCCATTGTTTTGTGTGTTACAGGGGTATTTATACATAATGTTACTAGGGTTTGTGGGTGCCGCTAGGGTTTGGTGTCGTGGTGCCCAAGCTTTGGGCGATTGTCCAGTCCTAGACGGATTCTGTTTCCTTCTTGAGTGTAACATATTTCCTGATTTGGCTGAGTCCGAGTTTGTGACTGATTCTTTCTCCTTTATTTACGGGAAACCTATTTGTTTTCTTGTTGAATTCTGGGCAGCCACACCATTATTTATTATGGAGATGCTGGTTGTTGATTATGCCCACGTGTTCGGAGTGTGAATGCTGGTGACTATCTTTTTTATTGAATCCCGAGTATGCCCGAGCAGGCTTTGCTGCCTGAGCCGGTTCTTTTCATTTGTGATCGGGTTGCTTTAATCTTTCCCGAGCAAGTTACTTTGGGGGATTTCTACCCCTTCGAGTTGACTCCTCTTGACTCCTGCTTACGTGGCTTCTTATGGTGATGACGTGTCCTTTACGACGATTTTTACCTATAACAAAGATGTTATAGAATAATTGTATATCAAAAATTCAAGAACCTTTTTTTTAATTTGGTTTCTAGTGCATATGATCCAGGAAACCAAAAAAAAAAAAAAAATGGTTTCATGACTTATATACACCAGAAACGTGGACAACATACAAAATTAAACTTGAACTTAAACTTAAACTTTTTATTTTTTACAATAAATTGAACTTAAACTTTGTTTGCAGAACATGCAAAATTATATTTTTTGATGAATTTTTTATTTTGTTAAATTGAACTTTGTTTGCAAAAAAAAAAAAAAAAAAAAAAATGTTATAAAGAATGATGCATGTTAAATTACTTCTTTTAATTAGTATAAGTATAAATGTAAAATTACTTATTTTTAAACAATTTTATGTTTAAAAAACAAATATGTCGACTGTACATTCAGATGTGAGAAAAAAAAAAAGAAAAAAAAAAAACATGTCATTTGGGTTCGTCATTCCCTATTTAGTTTTCAGAAAAATTCAGGACTATTCAGTTTTCAGACAAAAAAACAAACAACCCTTTATTGTCTCTTATATCTTAAATTAAGATAAATCAGTTTGTTTGTTTTTCTAACTTATATCTTATTTTAAGATATATATGTCTTATAGAAAAAGTAATTTTTTTTTTCCTTTTATCTTATTAAAAAAGTGCTACAGTAAAGTTTTTTTTTTTGGTAAATTTCCACAAATGTCCTATAACGATTCATACATTTACAATTTTATCTGCACATAATAAAACCCTAAAAATTAATTTTCCAAAAATTCCCAATTTTGAAGAAGCCCTAACACAACCTAATCAATTTTACATATCTAAAATAAAAAACAAACATATCATAGTATCTTAATTTGTAAGACTTATCCATATATCTAACAAATTAAGGTCTTATAAGACTTTAGATAATATATATATATAAACCAGCCCCTTAGACATGTATTTTCAAAAGACCCAAAATAAAAAACAATCCTATTAATATCTTAGGGCGCATCCTGTAAGCGTTTTTCAGTTGATGTTTTTCGAAATTAAAAATAAAAATAAAAATGAAATCAGTGTTTTTTGTTTCAATTTTGAATTCTGAAATCGTGTTTGGTAGCATATACTGGAAGCTGTATTCTGAAAATGAAAACGAAAAAAACGCGTCCGGTAGTTTAACCAAAAATATCAAATTTTGACATTTTTTATCATAAGAAAACTTTGAATTTTGAACAATCATTGAATTTTTTCAAATCAGTTCTCTCAAACATCTGCAAGTCTAGATTCATCGGATCTTAACAATTTGTTTTTATTAAATAAATACCTAAATTCCAGATAATTTCTGCAAAACGAAACTCATACAAATACCATTTTAATCACTCTTGTCTACGATATCAAATTCTTTGACCCCCCACAGAATCCATTTGAAAGGGAACACAAGCAGGGAAACAAGAACCAAGATGAAAGTGGAAAAATTAAAATAAGAATATCTACATCATTAGTACAATCGATCGATCGTTCATCATCATCTAGCCAATTTTTCCTACAATTTTCCAGCAAGCTTTCAAGATCTCAACAAATTACAATACAAATCATTAAGCCATCAAGCTTATCATCTATGCCACTCAAAAAAATTCTCCAGACACCTGATTACTCTCTACCTACACCCATTTAAAAATTTTACAAATCAATTGCTAACCACCTTAATTCCATCGGTTTTCATCAAACTCATGTCATTACTTCTTATACCTAATTAAACCCAAAATAAACAATCAAATGCCCTTATCATTACTTGGATTCGTTTTGAATCTAATCAACCACCGTGAACAATTTTTCAAACACCACCAAGGGGCTCTTCGGTTTATTTTCGCTGTTGTTGTGTTTTGCTTTCTTTTGCTGCTATGTTTTATTGTACTCAGTTTTTTATGTTTGTTGTAAAAAGAGGGTCTTTGGCCAGCAACTATAATTGATCATCACTTTTAAAGTCAAAATAAATAAATTAAATAATAAACATAAATTACATGCTGTACCCAGTTTTTCTAATCAACTATGTTGTGCCCAGTTTTTTTTGGTAAATCTTTGAAAACAAAAGTAATAAAGGAGCTGGTGGCGGCTCCATGGCCGAAGGGGGTGGATCCTTCTCCGGCGATGCCAATCTGGCCAGATCGGCGACACCGAAGGAGGATCCCACCCCTTCCGGCCATGGAGGAGCATATTGGCTCCTCCAAATTTGCTTCCATGGAGAACATGAAGGGGAAGAAGAAGAAGAAGAAGAAAAAGAAGGAGGAGGAGGAGGAGGAGGAGGAGGAGAGAAGAAGATGAAGAAAGAAGAAGAAGATGCAGACTTGGAGTCATTGAGGTTTTGACGAGCGAAGAATGAAAGAAGAAGAAGATGAAGACTTGTCTTCGATCAGCGAAGAAGAGAGAAAAAGTGAGAAAAAAAAAAAAAAAAAAAAAAGTTAAAAAACAAAATGAAAAACAAAATGAAAAATATGAAAAACATCTAAAAATTGTTTTTTAAAATTTTCAATTTTAACACTGGTTTTGTTTTTCATTTTGTTTTTATTTTTTGAAAACAAAATGAAAAACGATTAATGAACGAGAATTTGAAATTGTTTTCGAAAAATAAAAACAAAAACACCCTTTTTTACCTCTACCGGACAGCTCCTTAATCTCTTGCCTCTTCCAATTCAAATGTGAGGAGTGTTAAATTCACTCTCTCAACCTACTCTCTCAACACACTCTCTGTTCTTGTATTGACATGTGGACAACATTTATTGTTTTACATTAAAAATCTAACATTTATAAAGAGCCAACTTTTTCATTTTATTTACAATACAAACCAACAATTAATTTCCTATATTGCCCTTCTTCTTTAACTTCAACATATTATCATTTAATATCATTTTTTTAAATAATAATAATAAGTCTGTGTTGTTAGACTCTAAGACTTTGCAACTTCTTTTCTTTCTACTGAACTTGTGCTTACAGACCCAAATTAAATTGCTTAGATATTTCTTTTTACCAAATTTTTGTTACCAAACATCAATGGTTAACTTGATGGTTGTTGTATAGAATAACTAATTAGTAAAACAAATTAGAATTAAATAGTTTTAAAATATATTATATAAATTTCATATAAACTGAGAGAAATTAAATAAATGGTACATCGTTCATGAACCAAAAGAAAATAATAAACCAAAAAAAAATTTACAGAATATTTATCCGAAAACACCATAAAATACAAAAAGAAACACCATAAGACTCATCTTTCCATCTGAGAAAATGCTTTTGACTTTTGAATACCTATAAAACATATATAAGGAAAATTAACAAATTTTAATATGAAATGAGAAATATTTCTTATGTCACTGCTCATGATACAAAAAATATATACACACATAGTTTTAATAATTTGTACCTTTAAAGCAATCTACTGATCAAAAGGCTCGATCAACTGTGTTGTATTCTTGAATATCATCATGTTCGAACCTACAATAAAATATACCAATAGTACTTTATAACTTAAAACTAAGAATTTTTTTTTCTTTTTGACAGACTTAAAACTAAGTACTTTAATGGAATGTAATAAGTTTTAATGCATACCATCTTTTGTAACTTGTGTATTTGAATGAAAGCTCACATATTGTGAATGCGGGCTAGAAAAGTGACTCAACATGTCACAATGTCCATATCACATATAGTAAGTAGTCACATAATTATTTGAATTTTTTCCTAAAATACTAGTACAGTATTACATGAATTCCAAATACTTACTGTGTAATGCAAATCTTGTTCTATGTCATGATAATTATCAATAGGTAAATTGGCAATGTTTGAATGACCCTGAATAATTCAACATGTAATTAGGGGTTATAGAAACACAATTGTAACATAGAAATAGAAATATGATAGTATTTAAGCTAAAAAAAATAGATATAACTATATATAGATTATATTTTACCGCTTGGGAATAAACTTGTGTATTATGGAAATCATCAATACTTTAATCCCTTGAGCTTGTATATTACTGACATTGTAAGGTTTATTTATTTGTAATAATATATTTGATCATTTTCATTTTAAGATAAATACAAAACAAATTTAATAAAAATATTAAATGGAGAAGGGCCTGGTATTATTATTTTTTTTAAAATTGATATTAAATGAATAAGGGCAATATAGAAAGTTAGTTGTTGGTTTGTAGTGTAAATAAAATAAAAAGTAGGCTTTTATAAAGGTTAGATTTTTAATGTAAAACAATAAATGTTGTCCACATGTCAACACAAGAACAGAGAGTGTGTTGAGAGAGTGGGTTGAGAAAGTGAATTTAGCACTCCTCTTCAAATGTTGATTAATATTAATAGCAACAATTGACTCAATGAGAGTTCAATTTAGCATTCAATTAATTTGCTTAGCATAAAAGAGTCAACACCTCCTTACATGAATACAAGATCAAGAATTAAAATTCAATATAAAACTATTATATAATAAAGTGAACTAATAAACACAGAATGTTTTAAGAGTTAGGGGTCATTTGTTTTTTCCACTTAAAACTTAATGAGTTTGAATAATAATTATTAAGTTGTTTTGTTTGTTTTTTTTAAGTGGTAAAACAACTTAAAAATACCAAAAAACAATTTAAAATAAAAAGTAAAATCTTGATTTTTCACTTAATTGCAAATCATTGAACTGCATTAAATGCAATCAAAAATCTTTTCTTCTGATACTATCTCTCATATATAACATATTTCCAATTTCATCATAATTATATATGGTATAGAAATCTTTATTTTAATATATTGCTTATTTTAAATAGCTTTAAAAAAATAAAATAAAATAAAACCCTAATATTATGATATTAGGGTAATGTATTTATATATTATTATTTTTAGAGTGTTGTATTTATATATTATTATTTTTAGAGTGTTTTGTATGAGTTTTCCTGTTGCCCCTTTTATATTTTGAAAAAAAAAAAAAAAACACCTTTCTTTTCTTAGCAAAAATGAAGTTGTTTGTAATCGAAAGAAAAACATCATGAACATATGTGTTCTTATATAATAATATTTTGGATTGTTTTATTCCATATTATATGTATAATTGTTTAACATGGGTATAAATGTAAAATTACGTATTTCAGACATTTTATTTTTAAAAAAAACAAACATGATGACTATACATTCAGATGTGAGGGAAAAAAAAAAAAATGTCATTCAAATTCATATTTCAATCCCTATCGAGTCTTTAAAAAATTCAGAACTATCAATCTTCAGACAAAAAAACCAAACGACCCCTTAGTTTCCATACATGAATAAAATTTATTAATACCAAAAGGAGAGTAAAAGGTTTCAAGAAGTTGAATACTTAGGCCCATCACCATCTTTTAAATATGTGTGTTTTAAGGTGATTTCCAAAACCATGTTAAAATTATAAACCCAAAAAGTATTTCCCAAATATTAATAAAGATTTCAATATAAATACAGTTGGCACAAAACCACAAAAATGAGGATTTTAAAGTTAATACCTAGATAATAAAGACAACTTGTAAATTAGTAAAATCAGAAAACCCTCTTATTGTCAGCTATAATAATTAATAAAAGAAAAAGAAATGGTTTTACGTCAGTGATAAGATGAGAAAATAAATAAATAAAGTTTTGTCATTTTGTTTATTTATACCCCATTGCTATAGACTTCATTGCTATAAATAAATAAATAAATAAAAATGCGAAAATGCCTGTTGAATGAGTGATCAAATCGCTAGACTTGATTACTATTTCATAATTACTCAGAAATATCATTTTATGTCTAAAAACACCACCACCCAAAACATATTAAAAATCAACTGTCCATCATACAAGATTCTGATAGATAAACTTGCAGCTTACCACCTGTTTACATAATTTACATTAAAAATTAAAAATTAGCCACAGCACTTCAGACCTAGTTGATGGTTGGACGTAGTAGACCGGAATAAACTGCTTTACGGAAAAGAGGATGCACATCTTCAGTTAATACCTCTGCATCCAGCTTCTCAATATGGGGCCATATCTACCATACACAAAGTAAATGCATTATGAGTTATCGGTCATATGTATAAATTTTAAATGATAGGAATACATATATACATATATGAATCAGCATACATGTCCTTAAAGTCCTACATGCCACCTTAGATTTACCAACATGTTAATCATAATTGGAATAAATACAAATGCTGGAGCTTTAATTGATATACTTCAGATTATTGGACCCCATGAAACATTTCTAAGAGTCCTGCAAGCAAGATGGGGGAGAAAAATAATGGAAAAGGATTGACATAACTAGTGCCTACAAACTATAATGATAGACAAAGAAACATGTTATGCTTAGCTTATGTAATGGGTGCCTGACATGCAAGTCCAGGTTTCTTTTATCCTTTTGTTTTCAAACCTCTTCTGCATTCACAAGTGTACTACCATCTCTCTTGCATTTCTCCGAAAAAGCACTACTATGCATTAGAGAAGCTCAACTAAAAGCATACGTTTAATCATAAAGAATCTTGAAAACCTGGGTAAGTGCAAAATTTTAAGTCCAGGCACATAATGTCTTGGCTGCCTGAATTGCTTACACAATGACACGTGATTTGTGATAAGACTGTACCGTCCAAGAGAAACAAGAACAATGACAAGTGAACCTTTTAACAGAAAGTTGAAGGTAGATGCAGGAAACTATTAGCTTATTACAGAGAATTGTTCAATTTATGCACTTCTTAGAAGAACTGAATGTTTATGTATATGCTGCCATGTAGCTGAACAAGAATATATGCGGCTACATTGTCTGCCACTTAGCAAAAATGTACTGCAGCAGCTATATAAGTTCTAAAGAAAATTGGAAAAGAGAAAATAGGGGAAAAGGAACTTGGACTAAACAAAAAAAAAATTAAAGAAATTTTATCAAGGGAACAGAAGCTCTTTTGTAACATTTACCTCCGAAGCATATTGCCTTGAAAATGATTTGACATATCCCAGAGTTGATAAACACCACTGCTCTTTTTCACCTATGTTGTACACATTACTTGAGCTCTCACCATTTGTTTGGCTGCCATCATTAAAGAACAAAACAGGGTAAATATGACATCGACTTCAATTTATGCATGGAATTGAAACAGAAAGAGAAGAAAAAACAAGGGAAACACATTTTGGGTTTTCCATTCTCATCATCCAATTCCATAGCCGATGATTCTTCGAGGTCAATAGTCATCTCATCTACATGTATAGGCTTCAATCCACGCAATGTTCCAGCTTGAGATGCATCAGGCAGGCGTTCCATCAACACATTTGAGAAATTCTTATAAAGAGATAGGAACAATGCCTGTACATATAAGTTCATCCAAAAAAGAAAAAGACATAAGGTACCAGGTCTAAAACAATGAATCGAAACAAGAATATATAAGAAAAAAGGAACATGCAGACAGATATGTAACCTTTAAATAACCTTCGCTGACCAATTGTTAAAAGAAAAGGCCAATAGCTTATCACATATGCAAGCTGTAATAAAAATTGCAACCCGATAGCAAGTAGTGGGTATCTCTGGTTCATTATCAAAGCTACTGCATACATACAGGTGAAAAAGGCTGCTCTCAGTGCTGAAACTCCTAATTCATCCCTTTCAGGGCCAAACTGGAAGAATGAATACATAACAATCCATGCCACTCAAGAAGTTCATTTCTTTTTCTTTCCATAAATAACAATAGTTCCAACACCCTTGAGACATGAATCATAGGTCTCTTTTTCTTCTCTCCAGAAAAACCATAAAACTCCCAAATGACAATACATGCTTCATTTAATTTATAACTCAACGATGCACTAATGAGATAGCAGTGTAGTATTTTAAAGAGGGAAAAGAGAGAGAATACAATTGAATGCCATATTGAGTACCTCATTTTCACCTAGGGCTCGAGCAAAAAGAGCCTCCTTTGCCTCTAAAGATTCACTTGCTGATACCTCCTCCTTTTCTGCTTTTTCAGATTGTGATTTCAAACGATTCATCCTGGCAGGGTTATCACCAAGAACCGGTTCACCACCCATCAGAGTAACTTCGACTCAGCAGCCTGCAACTCTGCTTTGGCCTTTGCTGCAGCTTCTTCTGCTAATACAACAACCTTCTTAAGAGAGGTAATCTCTCTCCTCAGATCACATATACGATTATATGTCTTGCTGACTGCATTTCTAAGGATCTGAAAGATTGAAATGGGGAAAAAGAGGAAGAACACATTTTAAAGAGAGTTCACAAAGTTCATTATAATATTCCTAAGCAATATTAGGAGGGAAAGAATTATGGAAGCAATATAAGGTGCCAAACAAAAGGTAAAAGTTTGTACAATAAAATGGTGTTCACATTTAAGAGAAAACACATTAATCCTAACTACTTAAGGTTTGCAATTATTGACATTAAAATTTAAACATAAATTGACGCAATATTAGGAGGGAAAGAATTCTGTAAGCAGTATAAGGAGCCAAACAAAAGGTACAAGTTTGTACAATAAAATGGTGTTCATGTTTAAGGGAGCAAAACCTTAATCCTAACTACTTGGCTTGGCAATTATCGACATTTAAATTTAAACATAAATTGTTGCAAAGCCTTCATTTCTCGAATTGGCAATTTTCGACATTTAAATTTAAAACATAAATTGTCGCAATGCCTTCGCTTCTCGAATTTTAGATGGATTATCTAAATCAAATGGTATTCACACATTCGGTATGAGCAGAAGAAAATAAGACTACTCTTGAGAATGTACCTCCCATGGGCGATCTGAGATATGAAATTGATCAATGTTTGCTGGAGAGAAGACCCATCTTACAATAGCCAAATTAGAAATTAGCCGATAACCCATCATTCTATCAATCGTTATGGCCGTCATTTGGGCATTGTTTTTCCAATACAAACTCACTTCTTCTATCAGCATCACTTGCTTATCATGATCAGGACAGATTTTTGAAATGACTTGCCCATATCTCTCCAAGACGGTGATTAAATGAGTGAAACTCTTAGACCCAATGTCAAGAAGTGTTTGAACAACCACTTCCAAGGTACCTTCAAGACCATGAATAGGAAAGACACTTTCTTCCACCCATATGATCAATTCTCGGGCAGTTTGCCTTCCTTTCACCTTGTTACTGAGTTCCGCAGAAAGCACATGTTGTTCACTTCTTTCTCTACCATCTTCCACACTGTACTTGAAATTTGGACTGCCTTTTGGTGGAAGCAATTCTTCTAAAGCAGGTGCATTCTCAATGCTCTACAAGTATAAACATTATAGGGGAAAGAGGTTTAAAGAAGTACTATCATGCCAACAACAATTAAAAGCAAATGATCTTCAACAAAAGAAAATTTGAAATTGCTAAATAAATTTAGCATCCTAACCAAAACCAAACCCTGCCTATTTTCTTCATATATGAGAGAAAGAAAGAGGACGTAACACATAATAAGCTCAATGACAAGTTCAGATCAAAGAGAAACTGAGCAATTCCAGTTACAAATGCTCATGTACCTTTATTATAGGATACAAAAGTCTCAAGTACTTTCATTTACAGCATAAAAAATGCTTAAGTATATATTCACGGGATACAAAATGCTTTAGTGCTAATACTACTTCAGTAATAAATTAGAACTGATGTATTCTCATATCGAATTTAGCTTCTTCCATAAAAAACTCCTTGATCAGTGCAGCAGTTTACAATTGACATCTCATGAGCTTCAAGACAATTAAAATATGAGTAAATTAGGAAATGTTAACATCTCAATCTCAATTTGTGCGCCTTAAACTCTTTACAAAATGCAATTAATAAATCTTCCCTCTCTTTAAAATTTGATTAGCACAATAACCAGGTTTTGAAGGTATTTCATCAGAAGGATGTTGTAAGTTTAAGGCATATACTGATTACTGTGTGCCACTCAATGTTGGTATTTAATATTTGAGATTGTGGAACACAGTGAACAAAGGAGGGGAAAGAAAGTTACACATTATAGACAATTCAAAAAGGTGAGAAGTTCTAGATAAACACATGCCAGACTGCTAGTTCAATAAAAGGAATTTGTAAACAATCCATCACAGAAAAAGAGAGATATTCTATATGTAAATACCAAAAAAATTAAAAAATAATAACATCAATGACAAAAATAAATACAGTTAAAAACAATTGATCCTATAATATTGTCAATGATCAAACATCAATTGCAGTCATAGGCCTAGGAAATCATGGTACAAAACGGCAAAAACGACACCTCTCATCGTAAGCATAGTACTAACAAAACCAAGAAAAAAATTTAAACCTTGAGAATAAGCTATGAGAACCTTTCTTGACCTTAATTTGAATAGTAACACAGGTCACACTAATTTTTCCAAGTCAGGACATTTAATATAGACTTGATGGCAATTTTCTTATGATTTTATATTTTGCAACAATTTGGAAACAATAAATAAGAATGTTTACAACTATCCTAGTGATCAGCAAGATTTATTACCTGCTTAACTTTGTCCCAGTAAGATAGACGAACTTCTCTATCCAAAACCTCTTGAACAAACACTCGTTGTGGAGCCCATTTAGGAAGGTCTAAGACATAAGCCCATTCTTCCCAAGGCCAAATGAATTGAAAGTTTGATCTGTAAAGTAGAAAGCCATCACTAAGGGCATATAGACAACTGAAAAATACATCTAGGTCCCAGTAAGAAGATCAAGGGACCAACTAAAAGAACATTTCAGTTTTGGTAGAAAGATCAAGGATGCATTTATGAATAATTCTTAAAAAGAAAGGAATCTAAAAATTATAGTCAACTCAACATAGCATGAAAAGTTGTCCTTTTAAACAAATATTATGATACTACAAATCTTGTCCCATCAAAAGTCAAAGAGGAAGAAAGCCAAACAAAAGTCCCTCTCCAGAGCATCGGATCTCTAGTCCAATCATTATCGGTCACAATTACACTAATCATCCACAGCCACAATCCACCCATGGATTATGGTGATTTTCACGACTTGATTCATAGGAAAACTAAAAATAACAACAATGACAACAAGAAATAAAAGCAGTAGTAAAAATGTAAAATGTTGATCTACATATCAACCCCTCACTTCACTCCTCAACCTTGTTATAAAAAAGAAAAGAAAAAAAGAGTATTCCTAATTAGCATAAATTAATTGATAAATTCTACACTTACAGGTGGTGTGAGAACCAAAGGATAAACCGTGTCCGGCACTCCATATCCAAATCAGCTATTTTTTCAAAAAGAGCACGAACAGCACCAGCCACAACTGCAGGGAAGGCCCCAGGAAGAGCCTGAACATTAAATCTCATTGTCAGAAACAATATTTAAGTTCATAAAAACAATTACTTCCGGAAAAAGATAAAAATAAGACACATAATTTAGCCAATGTAATAGCTTCTATTCTACCTTACAGAGATCCATAATAACAAGCGTGTAATATATTGGCTTGAATGGAGGTTGAGGTAGCAAAAGTAACTGCAAGGAAAATGTAAATAGATCATTCTAAGATCAGATATGCTTATACACTAAACCTCATTAAAATAAATAACATAAATAATATGTATTAAAGAAAATAATTTAGATGATGAAACCAAATTAAACACACATTCTCTAAGTAACAAGAGAAAATTATTAAACTGATACTACAATTTCAAGAATATATTGAAAGTACAGGAAAAAAAAAAACAAAGGCATTCTACCAGGCACCAGCAGCAGGGATCAGTTCCAAGACAAGAAGCTTTCCTCTCTTATTTTTTTTTTCCCATCTTTTTGCCCTCTTAAGGAAAGAAAAGGTATATATGTGGTCCAAATTAAACACACATTCTCTAACAAGTAACAAAAGAAAATTATTAAACTGATACTAAAATTTGAAGGAATATATGCTACCAGCGGCAGTGGTCAATTCCAAGACAAGAAGACTTCTTTTTTTCATCTTTTTGCCCTCTTAGGGAAAGAAAAGGTATATATGTAGTCACATCATTTCTGAACAATGTAGATCTCACCTAACCAAAGCTATATAATTTCATTTGTTTAGTTGAGTGATTCTAAAAAAAAATCTGGTGACAACTCACTGGAATAAAATTTCATTTTTTACAGCAAAAAAGAAAAACAAAATTTGAAACACCGATTATTTCTATCCCACCTTCTCATCAACCAAATGAAATGCAATTCTTCTTATATACATTCTCCTTGAGAATGGAGAGGGTGGGGTTATTAGGATTTGGAGAGCAGTTTTTTTCAATTTTAAAATTAGACTACCATGCACTGTATTCACAAAATGGACTTATAGTCAACAAATAGATGGATTTCCATGCCATTCACAAGCAGTAAAAAGAAAAGGTACAAATATATTTGATGGCTAAAGAAAAATGGCAACAAAATGTAACCTGAGAGAAAATGGTCTCTGCCATAAGATACTCATATCGGAAGGGCACAGGTAGGCTGACCATGTAAGCAGCACATTCCTTACGACTAGCTTTGCATGAACCGAGAAAGAGAAATAATTAAAATAGTTCAAAGGCCGAAATAAAAGAAATATAATATGATCAATGTAGAATAACCACATAAATTAAAAACGAGACACGCATAAAATCAGGAAGATAAAATCAAGCTGGTCCAGACCAAACACAAGACAAGACAGCAAAAAAGACAATAGCAGAGTAGCAGCACAAACATAATGATATACCAAAAGCGCAAGCAGACCTTGTCACCTTGCAGATATCAAGTCCTAGCATATACAGCAAATTAGCCTAAAGTCTTTACCAAAGAGAAGCAGGGGCAAGGAGGGTAAAATGAATGAGAGGTCCTCTTTCAGGACAAAATCCCATCCATATAACATTGTGACTTAAAAGCAAGGATTAGATTGACAAAATCTAATCCACACAACTCATTAACCAAACCCATTAGACAAAACCAGTTAGACAAGATAAACGGATGGGGTTACAGATTATGTATTAAACCAACAAATGGAATTGGGTGTTTTTATTTAAACCCATTGAGTTATGATTGGGATATGACTGAGCAAAACTTTACAAGATAGGATTCCAATATAGAGAAACCATTGCAAGGCTAGCAAGAATCAGAAGTTTCAGATGAATACACATTATATAGGCAGTTACTTAATTCAGATAACATCAATTTCCCTATATAAAAAATATTCCGTTCTCATGATAAAAGCAATACAAACTGAAACTGTGATTGGGACAGCCTAAAGCATATATACAAACCAGCCATTGAAGAACAAAAGCACATCCAGCAAATACTCTTCCACAATGAAGCGATCAATAGGTTGCATATCCTGTCATCCAAACAAAAATTGAAATCTCAACATGGACAAATCAAAATACAACAGCAATGAGTTCATGTATTATTTAAAAATTCAGACGACTTTGGAAGATGCTGAAATGGTAATGACTCAACATTGAATAGCATAACAGTATCTGCTCTATAGTATAAATATCTTAACAATTTCTTTTGGTTCAATGGCTGGGATTCACAGAGGGCACAGTTCCCTCAACCTTTATCCCTAAACTCTAGCAAAGGCAGGACTTAATCCCAGTCCAAGCACAAAAATAAAAGACATTCTCTGAGCTAGCACCATACATGTACACAACAGATAGCACCAGCCTAGGTTCTAAAATATGATAAAGCTTGTTGATTTCCTGCCGACTAAAAGCCCAAAGAAGATTGTCTAAGAAATTAATGGCAATAAGTTCCAGTAAAAGTATTTCACAGAACCAGAAAACATTTACATGATGCACCAAAAGGTTTATTGCAATGAAGAAAGAAAATGAAAGTACACTGATATAGGATTAACTTATTTTTTTCTTTGGTCAGAAACCTTTATAAAGAATAGAGAAGAGGAACAACCAAAAGATTGTCTGATGCATTAGTATTGAGATCTCAAATAATTATTATACCTCATTTTTACTTGCCGGAAATATTTAAGCCTGCGTATCCTCTGAGGGTATTTCAACTCTGCATTGTGCTTTTGTTTACCATAAGTTATCCCATCAACTGCTGAAGGCAGATCAGGTTGCTCAGGACAGCTGATGGGCCCCAACTCATGAGACCTTCCAGAAACCAACTGAGCTTCAAATGAGAGGTGAGGCCTTGGAACTAGCAAGTGAAAATACAGAACACAAGATCAAGAAATGAAATTAAAACCAATTAGGAAAGAGACTAAAATGGAAGAAAAGGTACAAGCATGCATCCCAAAACTAATAACATAGTAAATCTTATGTGTGGTAAAGGCTATAAACTTGATCAATCAACCACGAGAAAGAAAATGTTGCTTCATATTATTTAAGCACTCAATTAAATTCATTTGAAGACAGAAAGAGTAAGAAATCAATTTAATAACAGGCACCTCGTTAAGGATTTTGAACCTTCTTTTCATATAAAAATTAATTGAATGTAGCATAAATAAATGGGACTGCATAGCATTCTTCGCTATGGATGTAACGGGAAAAAACCACAGGAGACATATTTCCTAAAAGTTACATAAGAATCAGCCTTTTTTAAGTACTTGGTATCAACAATATTTTTTCAAGTACTACAGAATAATGAATATAAATGTAGCTTGCCATGTCTCAGAAGGGAGATGAAAACGATATAACAAGAAAAATTAACAATTAAAGCCAAAAGTAATTTACCACTATCAAGTTTCCATCCACTGCTTGATAGAGTTTGTATCCGATCCCACATATCTTCCAAGAAATCCTGAAGAAAAAATAGAGCAGATTAATGTCCAGGTAGTAAAGACACTTTGAAAATTTTGGCCATTGAAAACGAGGCATATGGTTCTCATGGCATATATGGGGTGAGCAGCACATGTAAATACAAAGAAATTATACTTTGCACAACATTTGAGAACTTACATGCATGTGTGAATATGCTTCCAGAAAAAGAAAAGAAATTGACAGAAATCATACCTTTTAAAAGAATATGTTGGACAGAAATGGGTGAGTATGTTTCCGGAAAAGGAAAAGTTGGAAAGAATAGAAAAATAAACAAATACATGCAATTAACATTTTAAAAGAATAAGTAATTGACAGAAATCACACCTTTTCAGCAAGGCCTTTCCCAGACTCATCATAATCCTCAAAGAAAGATAGGCCAGCGTCAGACACATGCTTTCTAATGCTCAGATAGGCTTCTAAACCAGCCAAGACTCTCTCAATTTCCTCAGGAACTTGCTGAACATATATTTGTTTTGTCAGAAAACAGAAATAAAACATTTAAGGTTGAACGCATTTAAAGCAGGGACCTTACAATATAGTAAAAAAAAAGTCCAGAGATAACTAAATGGAAAAGCAAATGCGTATGAAAGGTGACAAAAGCAAATGTGTATGAAAGGTGTACAGACAACCAACTTCAAATCTCTTGCAATCCAAAGGAATAATGCAGCTTAAGCTCCATCAAATCCAAAAGGCAAAGAAGGAAGAATACATGCCAAGCATGGTGCCTGAGAGAAAGAAGAAACATCTTTCTTTTGTTTTTTTTTTTTTTTTGTTTTTTGGTCAGTTGGAGGTTAAGAAACAATAACAGATTTCAATGGTTACATATAAGTTGGAGTACAATAAGGTTGACACTTGAACATATAGTCCATCTTACGGAAACAAAGTAGCACAAAACAAAATATAGCTATGCAACAATTAATAGCTAGTACAAAACAGCCACAATAAAGAAAGATGTATCTGGAGATTATTTGAAAACCGAAACCCAAAAAGATGCTAAGAATAGAACATTATTCCATAAAAGACAGATCTCCTCTTCAAGAGCATCTTCAAAAATTCTACTATTTATTTCTTGCTAGAAAGAAACAGCATCCTACAACTAAAGAATTTGATATGCGGCTCCAATATATGGCTCCACTACATCCTAGAGACCCTACAGTTGATTAAATCAAACCCTTAGGTTCACAACTTAAAAATGTTTTTCCATTTCTACTCCATGCATACAACAAAAGTAAATACTGACAGCACAACTGTTCAAGATTTCATCAATTGCGACAAGACATCATCTCTTACAATACACCAAAAAGTAAATTTTGCAAGAATTTCAGAGTAACCATATCAACATAACCTTAAGATACAAAGGACCAATTTCTGAGTGGTAGAATGAAAACTAACAATAGGAATAAGTTGAAAGAGATCCAACGCTAAAATCAATCATGCCACTTAAATCCAACAAATTATCCATCAAACAACAAATAAGCATTACCTCAACGAGTTCTGCTCCACCCCATGGAAGACAAGACAAAATGCAAGTTACATAAAAGTCGCCACACGCTTGCCAGGAAGGATTTCCTTTCTCCTCGTCCACTATTGTGGCAGCTGATGATAATAATGTTTCAAAGACTACAACCAGAGAACCAGGCTGGAGGACTTTGCTGCACATCTTTAGGACATAGAAGAAAGTACAAAATTAAAAGTTTTGTGGTTTTATTTGAAATTGAAAATAAATTGACATCTTAGCAACCAGATAAAATGAAATGATAATATAATTTGTTTCAATGAAATCCTGATATTCCACCATATCAATGTACTAATGGCAAATGAAAAATAAGAAGCCTTGGTTGAAGGCACCAACCCTCTACCACCGGGCTAACTCCTTAGGGTTACATATATCTTAGTGTATTAGAGTACCAAGACCCAAATATGATACCTAGTCTTGGTGGTAACCCTTTGTGCGCATCATATCAAATATTTCAATGCAAACCCCAATTCTCACACTAACTCATAACCAGGAATGGAGGAGAAGTCCTAAATGCACATTTTACAAGAGATGCATAAACATTGTATAGTAAATAAATCAATAAGTAAACACCCTTGATCAAGCATTGTATTATATGAGAACGTGGTAAATGCATTAGTGGTCAACTGGCACATATAAAAGATGTCAAACATGGTAACTTCCTAAGACAAAGACACTAAGAATATAGCTTTAATGAAAACGTATGGTTGTGAATGAATCATATTAAACATGACATTGCACATTCCAAAATGTCTTTTATCCTCCTTGAATTTCGGCTCAACATGCAAAACTAAAAGTTCAATAAATGTTCCGAATTTTTACCATTTAAAAACAACTGATAGAACATATAAAATTCAGCAAGAAATGACCAAATAGTACACTAATTTCATACGTACCATAGCAGTCAGGAATCTCATCAAAATACGAATTCGCTCACAGTTTCCAGAATCTAAGGCATCCTGAAAATTTCATCAGAATTAAAACAAGATGGTCATATACTATATACGTGAATGATTGCAACAAAAATGGTGATGCTACCTCCCAATTTAACTAAATATTGTGTATGCTTCTAGGATTGCCTCAAAGAAAAAATATTCACATAAACCCATGAGTCGTTTAGCTAGACCCAAATTAAGCCACAAATCTATACCTATTAAAGCAAAAATTACATGCACCATGAACTTCCTCTCTAACCCATTTAAGCAAAACTTGCATCCACCACAGATACTTTGTCCCAGACCCACCTTTCATGCAGGCAAAATAAACTGTCCAATACCCACTCAGCAGTAGCACACATTATAAAACTTCAAAGTGCTTTAAGCATAAACACGCCCCAAAGAGTAACAAACTTG